>JAOXNO010000070.1:22702215-22718828 GCA_028565335.1 Limnodromus scolopaceus | reverse complement strand
TTTAAAACCGTTGCCCCTTGTCCTGTCGCTACACTTCCTCGTAAAGAGTCCCTCTCCGGCTCTTCTGTAGGCTCCTTGCAGATATTGATAGGCTGTTATAAGGCTGGTATAAGCCTACACCACTTGCTTGGCCTGCAACTGTAAACCACCAGCATTTTAAATCCTGACTTTTTGATCAAGGGCTATGTTTTGCAAGTTACCCTTTGTGTCAGACCACATTAGGAGTTGTTTTGCATCCATTTTCTCTAAGTTGTGTTTTTCCTCCTTAAAGATTCCAGCATGATGGCTGCAGTTAATCATTCTATGTGCCACATGGTATTTGTGAGCTTTGAAAACTATCTGCAGTTGCCTATTACACTGACTACGTGGAGAAGAAATAAGGGACCAGGTTGCTAATACTGATAAAAGAGAAGCTACAGGTCGGAGCCACAATTCAGCTGTTAGGCAAAACAGGCTCTGATGTGCTGTTCTCTTATGCTCTGGCAGAACGTTAGCCATTAGAACATATAACACCTGAGGGTAGCGTATGGCATGGAATGCATGTGTTTGTGCCAAACTTAACTTTGTTAGCCTTCAAAAAAATCACCGTCTTTGGAGACCCCTGAATTCTGCCAAACCAGCAAGCTTGAGTTGGCTGGGGAACATACTGCATGAGAAAACGGGATATTCCATCTCAAGCTAATCTTATTTCCCCCATCTATATTGAACAATGGAAACATTCAGAGCAGAATACTTTACCACGAAGGGGTTATGGAATAAGAAAGCATTCAGACTCATTTCCCTACATGGGAGTTTTATGGGATAGTGCATAAGTTAAAGCTCCTCAGGGGCAGCTGTAGCTCGTACTCCAGTATTTACACTGGATTTTGTGCAGCCATTTACTACAGTGTTCAGTCAGGTAACCCCAGCATCTCATGATGCATGCAGCACCTCGGGGAATTTGTGTAGAGGCGCACTGATGCCCGCACCAGGAGAGCGCTGTATGTGCTGGCTGGTTTGGTGGCTTTCAGTACGTGTTTTCACCCAGCTTTGTTTTCTGCAGCCCTCTCTCTCTTTTTATCTGAAGTGGCTTAATTGCTGGTAGGAGAGGCAAGACCTCTAGTCAGATAGTCAACAGGCTCTGAAAGTGTCCCATAACTCCCCAGCTAATATTTCCTGCTGCTTCTTGAAGGACCACTTCTTGAGGCAATATAGCTGTTAGCTGTTTATGGCCTGGTCAGTCCTGTGCTAATTATCTGAGTAATGAGCTGGTTGCTGCCTCAGATGCTTCTGTCTCCCCAGAGGGCTTCACCAAGAGACCTCTTAACATAGTAGGAATAACTCTGTGGAAAATGTGTGGAAGTATGGTATTTTCTAATTAATTTGGCTAAGAAGCAGGAAATTTTTCAGCTTTAACTTCCTTTGAATGGAGGTTTTATTTGTCTTGCCAAAAAATTTATCTCTGGAGTGGACAAACAGGAAGGCTAAAACGCAGGCTTCAGCATGCAAGTCAAAGAGTGCCGTTATCAGCACCAGGGAAGATGATGGACTCAGGAGAAGGGCCCCCAGGACCTATAAACCTGGGGCAGAGCTGTGACATTAGGTGCACTGTGAGCACTTGACTTAGCTTCTCTGCCTGCGTTTGTAAAGAGCTTAGGGTGAAAGCTGTTGCATGTGAATGCACAGCAGCATTGCTAATGATTTTCAGGACCGTTGTGGTCAGCCTTTCTCTAACAACAAGTGAAATATCCTAAGTGCTGTCATCCCCTTTCTTCTTCCCAGAGATGGTTACTGTTTGACATAATGGCAAATATTATCTTATCTGCTAATCTCTAAATTCTAAAGGAGGTTTTTTCTCTTGTTGAGCTCTTACTTTGTACAGTCTGTAACTGGTCATGGTCAGAATAACATCTAATGTTTTCTGCTCCTACACAAATCATTTTTAGTGTTTGGTATACAAAGTTCCAGGCTTCAGGGAGTGCCAGGTTCACAGTGCCCCATATAGCCATTAATACTTCCTTCCAAAATTTATTATTCTTTAATCTCTCCCATAATATATGAATTACAGTCCCTAGTGGAAATTCCTCATTTTCCTGCATATATCATTTGAGTTTTTGAAATTCTATGCTACTGCCATAATTTAAGATTAATATGCCACCCTTCTGTTCCTTTGAGCAAGAACCCAGTCCTAGCTCTGTTACTTTACATTGCAGAAAGCTTATTTTAGCTATTCTGAGTCAAATTTTCATTTTTATGGGGTTAGTGGTAAGTCTGTTGCTTTGGGGGCCTGCTGCAACTTATGGTCGTGCTTGGAGAAAAGTAAAGCTTGCTCTCCCCGTAGGTACTCGCTGTTTTGTAAATGAAGAAAGTAGGATATGGGGAGGGGAACATGAACAATTCTGGAGCTTCAGAGAGCTTCCCTTAAGATTATTCATAAGCTGTCTGAGAAGGCAAAGCAGGGCGCTGGAAAGGATTTTGTCAGTTGTTCCTTGCAAGGCAGTCTGAGCTGGTTGAACACTTTTCAACTCTAAGCCAGTTCCTTTGGTGATCATCTGTTAGTGCTCTGAGAGAGCCCTGTTACTGCAGAACAATAGATAAAAAATAGTTTATGGTTATTTTCAAATGTTGAAAAGTATCTACTTTGAAGCCTGCTCCTGGAAATGGTTATATGGTAAGTGCACTCTCCTTCCTGGTTAAACTCCATGTATCCCTGGAAGAGGGAGGATTTGGCGTCTATGTAGGTGCCTTTTTCAGGCTTTGTGGTTCTCTGTGCACTGGTCATCCAGGCAGGAATCAAAGGGATTAAACCTTAAGCAACACTTACATAAATGTGTGTGTAGTTAGTAAAGTTGGGCTCTTGCATTTCATATTCACCAAATGGGTGGGGTAGAAGCTTTTCACTTCCAGAAGTGGTGAGCGTACAGTCACGCGTGTGAGGTTGAGGTTGTCTCCTATCATTAATGTGCAGAGGTGTGAAGACATTGCTGACAGGTAAAGGAACACAGAACTGGAACGTTTTCCACTGACCAAGCAGGCAGCCCCTTTCATAACAACCCCTTTCACAAACAGATCGTGCTCCGTGTGACAGCAGTGATGTATTTTGCCCTCTGCTGCCATTCTAACACTGTTCCAGCATCTCACTTTTCTAAATTATTAGAAATATTTTCCTAATTCCCAGTCTACATTTATTCATTGCCAGTTTATAACAATTTGTTCTTGAATCCTTTTGCTGAAATAATTGTTTTCTTTCCCTGATGTTCACCCAGCAAATCATTGTTTTGTTGGTAGCCATATTCTTTCTCAATCTTTGTTTTTCTAGACTCAACAAATGTGGCTCTTTTGCAGAGACAGACCCTCTGTGTTTGCTTCAGGCTGACTGTAACAAGCCAACTCCGATGTGGATCTGCTGATCCATATTCATAGAGAACAAGGTTGGAAAGAGTGTTGCGAGGTCCCCCAGGCCATCCTCTCCCCAAAGCCACCAGCCACGCTGACACACAGATGTCTTGCATCTCAGCCATGCTCATCTCAGCACACAGTGCTCTTGCAGCATCATCTGCTAAAGCAAGGGCCAAAGCCACCCCAATTTGTTGCCAGTTAAGGATTTTGGTTTTCTGTCCCAGCAGTATTTGCCAATAAGGGAGCCTGTGCCATATTCCAGGATTTCCTTCTGCACAATGACTTCCATCTCAGGTTGATTTCTTACTTAGAACCAGGCTGAATCTGATGCTCTGTTCTCTGTGCAAGCCAACCTTGACAGTTCCTTTCAAGGTGGATTATCCACGTGCTCAGGCCTCCTTCCAGCCTCTGCAGGGACTGGATATCCGTGTGAATGGAACAGTCATGTGAGTACTGCAGCTTGCACTAATGTGGCAATCTGCCTTCCTTCGACAAGCTGGAGAAATCTCCTGGAAAGTGCCAGCTGGCTGTTCATGTTTCCTCTTGGCACAAACTTTCCATATTGCTGGAGGGGAAGGGAGAGGGACCTTCTAGGGCCAGAAAAGCAAAGGGGGAAAAGCTCTGCTCAGGGCATCTAGCATGAGACCAGAAAGGTGAACTAGACAGTAGAGCACAGCCTAGGGAGCATACATATGCCTTCATAAATGAATTTACAAGTGGGCAGTGAGCCATACGTGGACTGCTGATGATAAGAGGAGGTTAGGTCTGGCTGAGAATGGTGGTGGTGAAGTTCAGACGGACAAGGTCTGGAATGCCAGAGACTGCATGGCAGTCTGCGGGGGAAAACTCCCCGGGAAGGTTACAGCTTCATTGGGGAATTTTCCCCCTGGATTGCCAGTCTGCTCTCAGAAACACCTATACATGTACATCCTGTCTTCCTTTCTTACTGCACTACAGTGTCACACTAAAGCTATATGCTTTTCGGGCAAAGTCAGGTTGTGACACTGTTATTGGCTAGTGTCAGAGCAGCGTAGCTGTCATCACTCTTCTTACTTCTAGAAGTGTTTGGGGGACAATAACTTGATCTTGTAACTTGTGCCTTGAAAAACCTCCCTGCTCAGAGTGTGTCTTAGTGGTTCTTATTGCAAAGTGTATTTTGTGCTACTTTTCTTTCCCAAATGCTTCTAAGTGACACTTTAAGGAGAAGACACTGTCAGATAGAAGTGACGGAGATGAAAGATCTGCCTCTTTAGAAACCTCCCAGTAAAGATTGCTTTCTGGGTAAGACATTACTCTACTCTGAGGCCTCACATCCTTAGTAGGAGGCTACACAGCAGAAAAAATAACCTCCCAGTTCAGAAAATTCAGGTTTAGAGACAGAAGGCAGTACAATCAATGGCAATAAAAGTACTTTAGTAATGAAATATTTCAAAAGAAATCCCTTTTTTAAGGCCTCTGATCTGAAAGATGTGCAAATGGTATTTATTGTATGCAGGGGGGCTGCAGATTCATTCACTAAAGTCATTAATGAAACAATTAAAGGTCAGATCACTATTGAGGGATTGTAGAACTAAAAGAGAGATCTGCCTTAAGTGGGATGTCATTTATGTGTTTCACTAAATTTATTAGATTTTTATAGGGCCAGGAGAGAGAGACTACAATGTTGTCTCTTGGGTCAGATGAGATTATATGGGACTGTACTCTAAATAGTTTATTACTGCCTGAACTATTTTAGCGTGTGTTCTGAGTCTTGCAGGAAAAGAACAGGCAGATAATTTGAAAACCTTCTTCAGACAAAATCCAGTAGCTGTCAAACAGATCCCGACTAAGAACTGCATGTTTTTTCAATAACAGAGATTTGGGTAGCAGTCTGAGAGATGGGACTTATTTCCCCTTCGTCATTCGTCTGTACCGCACTTAGAGCCTCGCAGAAGTGGCTGGTTACAGTGTCAGGGAAGGATGTGTTGGTTTTGTGTGAATCTGAGCAACCTTCCCACCCAGACGTTCCCTTCTGTCTCCTGACAAGCTCTGGTCCTGTTGGAGACAGCCCTGCTTGCCTGCTTGTGGTCCCACATTACTCTCCTGCCTCACCTCTTCCAGTTACATAGTTACTGTCTTCCACTAGTAGGTGAAGCACTTCCAGGTGTCTCACTGGGTCATGTAATTTAACAATCATTCACACCCCACGCTACCTGAGCAAATAACGCTCATGGACCACGGAGAACAGCCTGCTTCTGCTCATTCTCCTGCCCAGCAAAACCTTCTCTCAGCTGAATTCCTACCCAGTGCTGCTGCAGATCGTACTGCTTCCCATCGCTCGCGTTTTCCAGGGAAGACTGTAGAGCCATCCTTGTTCACCACAGTTAGGATGGGTTTTCATGTGGGGAAAAGCTGCCTCACTCTTTCCATTCTACCTTCTCAACTCACAACTGTTATTGGATCTTCATCACCAAATTTTCTGGGGGTAAAGGCTTTTGTTCCTCCTGGTGCATCCAGCAAGAGGATCCCCATCACCATGAGTAGACATTTACCTAAGGTTGCCATTTCCAGAGTAAATGAGGGAAATACCTTTTCTTTCTGCTTCCTGCCAGTTCCTTAGTTTCCTATAAATACCAGTGGGATTGCTAAGGACTTTTAAATGGAAAGTTTCTCTTCTGGAAAAGACAGTGCAGGTATCATTGCTGTGTATTTGAAGGGATGGGTTTATTTCTAGGAAAGGAGGAAAAATAAGTCTTCTGGATCCTGAAAAGGTGCCAGAAATAAGAAAAAAATATTTAAAAAAAACAGGGAAGCTATGAAGAATGAAGTATTTCTTAAGACAACTCCCTTTTTGGAGCTGAAACTAAAATACAGTCACTGACAGCAGAAAACACTATGTAGAATTTAAATAATAAAGAATTTAAATAATTATAAATAATTATTATAAATAATAAATAATATAAGTCTGTCCCTCTTGTAAAAGCTGGTCTCCCCTTCTTACTCACACGAGCTGCCTACATGCCGCCAGCTGCAAATGCAGTTGTACTCCTGATCCCATTCGACTGCACATACTGAGCAGTGGGGGCTTCATCTCCTTGTACATCACCATAAAGTCCTTCAGCAGCGTTCCATAGCAGGGTGCAGTACTGTCCTTTTTAGTTGTGTGTACGTTTTATATGCACAAATAATTGCTTTTAGTTGTGTATTTGTGGCATTTTTTTTAAAAGTCCTTGCTTTCAGCAGTGAAGAATATAATGAGAGATAACTGGAATTGTTTATAGCCTTTTATGCTCAAAGCAGCTGAGAGTCCCCTATGACTAAGAAGAGTTTGTTAATTGTCAGTTTGCTTTAATGTAATGATTCAGAAACTTAATCTGTTGTTGAAATATTTATTCTGCTGTTGTTATTCCATTACTCTTTATTGGTTTTTATTCAAAAGAACCTATTCAAGGTAAAAACATATATGTGCATTTTATATTTTGCATATGCATGTGTATATAGATATATATTTTATTTATACACAAACAGATAAGCAATGTAAACGTTAATAAGGCCATCACATAACAACATGAAAGCAGACAGCTCTCCCAGCCGTGTGTGCAAGTGGTCACACGCATGGCCAGGGCGATCGGTGATTTTCCTCACCGCTCAAAGGGACCCGAGTGGGTGCATGACAGGAATTCCTTCTCGGGTGTTTGACCTTTGCTGATATAAGCAGTGGTCTATATCTCTGCTAAACTGGTTTGAAAGCAGCTGATCAGTTTGAAAATAGTGCTCTGTTAGTTGACAGCCATGGCCAGGGCAGTAAATGTATGCAATCCTAAAAAAGACTTGATTTGAGCCTTGCCATAAGACATGAAAAGCATATGAGTAACTTTTCCAAGTTGTTTTCTGTGTCGGGTGCCAAGCATCTTGGCATTTGGGGCAGACTCTGGTGAGAGCCAAAGGAAAGGGGAGCACCCCAGTCCCCGTTCATTGCACAGAGCGTGGCGTGTGCTTTTGCCAGGTGATGAGGAGGGACAAACCCCCCCATGCAGAACGTGCCCTCCTCAGGGCCAAGCTGCCGTTCTGCTTTCCTCCTTTCTCTGCTTAGAATTAGACTCTAAGTGAAACATGCTGAAATACAGATATGCAGCTATTTTCTGACTGTAACTGAAGGCTCCGTGCCTGAACAAGAACCTGTATCTATACGGGCTGGCAGGTTTGGTGGCATTTAGAGTATAAATTATGCATGATTGAAATGAAGTGTATTTTAGTAGCAGATAGCTGAAAAGCCTTGCAATGTACTCCTAATTCAGCGGCATTGCCTTGAGCTACTCTGAGGCCTCTTTTTTAAACTCAGACATTAGCACAAAGCACACCTCTGACTGCAGGCATTTAAAGATCAACAAGGGCCAAAAAAGCTTTTAAGATCCAATGAAACCAGGAAAACAACCATGTTGCCTTTCAGTGTCAGGTTAGATTGCCTTCTTATGAGTGCAGCTATTTCAGGTACAGAGTGCTTAGTGGTTTGGGTCTTGTTGTGTGGAGAAAGTGTTCCCCAGAAAACATCTGTTTCTTTCACCTGCAAACCGCAATGTGCTGTGAAAAGGCAGGACTGTAGCCACAGGGACCCAGGGGGACGAAGGAAATCTGGCTCAAAGGGATGAGCATGGTTTTCTGAAACATGGTATCAAAAAGAGCACTTAAAAGGAGAGAATGCTTTTAGAGCACACGATACACCGCAAATCGGGCAGGTCAGGTTGCTTGTAAGCTTGAAATTCTTCTTGGATTGCCGATAGCGTTTTCTTAGCAGCAATATTTGCCTTCTGCTCAGAATTGCAACAAGGGGGAGTTTATTTTCTCTTTCAGTGACTGGAAAAAGTTCTGCTTTTCCGTAGGATGACAGGAAATCCCACTGTCACCTGCAGCACCTGAAATCTGTGTATGCAATACAGCTGCTGCTTTCCCTTCACGGCTTCCTTTGCGTCCTGCCATCATTGAAGTTCAGGTGTAGCTCTGGTGGGTTCTACAAGGGTAGTACTTGACTTGTGAAAATCTTTATAGTATATTTTAACCAACAGGTAATGTAATGTTAATATTATGCTATATATTACATATGTATTTGATATATACAACAAAACAGCCCTCTATTCATTCTGAATGAAAAAAAAAAAAAAAAGGTATGATTTTAGAAGTAGGGATTTACTCATTAAAACTACCTGGATTTACAGCCACTGCAGAGCTGGCTTGTCTGGCTCTGGCTGTTTGCCACAGCAGCGCTTGTGCTGAGCTGGAGAGGCATCTCTGCTGGTTTTGGTGAACTCGTGTGGCTTTTATTGGCCACGTCCTCCAAGGTAGAACAGAGGAAGTTCTTCTTCTTCCATTCTTCTGGAAACACGCTGGCTGTCGTTTCCTCTTTTTTCAAATCAACTGTGTTTCACAGGAACAAGTTGAGAGCACAGAAGCCTGGGGAAGCTGCTCAGGGGCAATGGTTAAGTTATTGCCATTCAGCGCGGCAGCAGTGTAGGTCTCGGGAGGGGACTGCAAGTGAAAATGAGGAGCCATGTTGGGCCGCGTGGTAAAAAAGATTGAAATTAAATAGAAGTATCGCTTTAGGAGAAATAAAACCTGGGCTCCTAGTGCCCCTCCCTGGAGAGCTCCAGGGCAGAGCAAGGGGCTGGCTGCAGAGGGGTAGGGAGTGAGGTGCTTGGGCTCTCCCGGGAATGCCGAGTCGCGCCTGGAGAGACTAACGTGAGCGAGGCGGCAGCGCGGGTGGCAAGAGGCACACGGTGCCTGCCCTGTGGGGAGCTCGGTGCCACTGCCCGGCAGAGGTAGGTCCATCTGCGCCGGTGCCCTCGGGTCAGCCTGGCAGGATAACCTTTATCCCTGGGCCGTGTGCGGGAGGAGAGGGCTCTGCTGACCAGAAAAAGGGCAGCGTCACCCTTGTCTTTATGGGCAGCGAGGAGACGGGCCCGGGGAGCTGCTCAGCCCCACGTCCGTCTCTGGAAGGATCACAGAACACGTTTTCTTTGGAACCCACGATGCCTCGTTCCCGGGCTGGTCCCACAAAGAACTGCAACACCTGATAACCCCTGTTCTGGCTGCAGCCATGGGATGGGTGGGGGGTGTAGTGTGTCACCAAATCACACCTGGTCTTCTGGCCTAAAAATACACACAAGGTGGTGCTCTGGGCACACAGGGGAGAGGAGGGCATTTCACAGGGGGGAATTTCAACCATTTAATCAAACAAATGGTCTTCTAACGGCTGCCTTTTCGTTTTTTCAGAGGATGACATGAATAATTACATCAGTCGATACTACAACGAGCCTAGCAGTGGTAAGTTTTGCTTGAAGAATATAAATGTGAACTGCATTTTTGCATTGCACTGTGTGCTGTAAACCAGGTGAGACTGAACAGTGGTGTAGCTCTGTCCTGGAAATGAGACCCACTGGGACATCTCTTGGTTTGCTCCGTGGAAGTTTGTACCAAAATAGTAATTCTCTAAAGGCCGAAGGGCCCCGAGTTTGCTCCTGCTGAAGGCGCTCATAACAGTTGGGAGAACTGGGAGAGGTTACTTTCCCCTGGCTGGGCTGTCTGGTCTGCAGAGCGGCTCCGACGGACCTCGGAGCAACAGCGCGGACGAAGGAAATGAAGAGGAAAGAAGCGGGGAGTTGGCTTAGCCCAGCGCCTCGCTGGGAACCGCTCTGGAAGGGTCCCCAGGATGGTAAGAAACGCCAGCGGCGAGGTCAGGCTTCAGAGGGCTGTCCCCTGGCTGTCCCCTGGCAGGACGTGGAGGGCTCCGCTCCACCCGCTGCCGGGGCTGGGCAGGACCCGGGGGGCTGCGGGGGCTCCAGGTGGCTGGGCACAGGCTGGGCAATGTGGTGGTAGGCAAGGGAGGGGGCCGGGGGTACACACCTCCCCTTATGTAAAATTTCATATGGATGTATAAAAAAAAAGGGTGTATTTTTTGTAGGTATAATGTATTATATGTGTATATCCCATATATAAATGTATTAAAAAGATGTGTGTCTGCGTATACATGTACATATAATATATATAGAGAAGATAGGTATATATGTGTGTGCAAGTATTATGTATTATATGTGTACATCCTATATGTACATCCTTATATATGGTATGTATACACACAGTGAAATGCAAACATATATCTGTATGTGTCTGCATATATACATATATATTATGTTATATATATTAAATGTGTATATATGTATGTATATAAATCTATAATGCATTTTATATGTACGTCCCACATATATGCACACTCAGGTACATATAGATATATATAAAAAGACGTAAGTAAGAATATATAAGTGATTGTACATATATATGTATAATGTGTCATATAGGTATCTCCAAACATACATGCATCCCCATATATATAGACATGAGAAGATTTATATACATACAAAGGGGTGTATGTGTGTATATACATATGTATGAAGATATAGGTATAGGTCTGTATATACATATAAAGATGTGTGAGAGGTGGTGCCTGTGTATATACATAGATAATTTATCTAAATGCGTATATTAAATATAGAAAAATAAATAAAAAGGTCTGTGTCGCAGATGAAAATACCTGACGGGGTTATGGTTTAGCAGCCATTCCGAATTTATTAATGATGTCAAGCAGAGCGAGAGGTTGAGTTTTAGCAGCGCTTAATCGTTAACGAGTTTAGGGGTTACAGGGTCTCACGGCCCCGGGGCTCTGCTGCCCCCCCCCCACCCCACACCCCTTTCCCTGGTCCCTGCTCTGCGGCCGGGCTGGGGGGGAGGCGGGTTTGCACCACCACAGTGTGTGAGGGGGAGGAGAGAGGGTCTCTGAATGTATGTGTATGTATCGTAGGCATTAAATGTGTATCTGTGTATATGTAGAATGTATGGCATGTTTATATCCCCATCTATACGTGCACACATGGAGAAGTATACGTATATAGAGATGTGTAACAGAAGAATAAATACAAGTGTGTCTAAGTGTATGGTTGTAAGTACATACACAGGTAAGTACAATATACATATATCCCTATAGATACATCCCTACGTGGGATACGTATGTGCTTATTGAGATCTGTTTTTTCATATAGATATATTAAAAAGTTATGTGTGTTTGACAGTGTGTATATACATACACATTTTGTATGTATTCTGTATTATATAAAATATGAACATGTGTATATCTCTAGGTATAATGTCTTATTCGGGTATAGCCCCATATATATCCCTATATATATATACACATGGATATTAAAATATGTATATGTCTATGCGCATATGAATATGTCTATGTATGTTTTATATATGTGAAGACCTATAAAGGTGTTTGTGCATGACTGTATATACATTTTATATGTATTTTATATATAAAATATGTGTGTGCGTATGTAGATATGTGTTATATAGCTATATCCACATATATACACATGGGTATATATATATAAATATGTGTCTGTTTGTGTGTGTATACATATGCAAGTATATATAAAGGGTGTGTGTGTATAACTGCATATACGTAGGTATGTTATTATATATAATAATGTATAATAAAAGGTATGTGTCTGTATGACTGTATATATTTACAGATTTTATACGTATTCTATAGTATGTTTAAAGTAGGTGTGTGTGTATACATATAATGTATTGTATATGTCTATCCCTGTATATATATACATGGAGGATATATAAATACATATTTATAGACAAAGGTAATATAGATATATGTGTGACTGTATATACATATTTTATATTTGTGTAATACATATAAAATGTGACTAATATACATATATTTTTAATATGTATTACATATAAAATAGCTATATCTCTGTGTGTGTACAATGTATAGGTGTAATGTATTACATGTCTATATCCTTATATCTAATTCCCCATATATACAGAGAGGAAAAAAAATGTGTGTATGAGAGTGTGTGTATATATTTTAAAATAGATAACTATATGTATTTTTTAAAGGGGTGTGTGTGACAGAGACTGTGTCTGTATATTTACATATATTTTTAATCTTTATTATGTATAATCTGTATTGTGTATATATTTTATATATAAACTATATGTGTGTTTGTGTGCATATACATATGTATGTACATGGTATTTTAAATATAGGTGTATATTCCTATGCATTCCCCTGTATGTGTGTGTATAAAGCTAAAGTATGTATGCAGACAAAGATATGCATGTAGCTACACATTTTATATATGTATAAATATATGTAAAGAGACATACACGTGGGTGGGTACCTGAGCCTGTGTGTATACGTGTATAGTTTATATATTAGATATGAGTGTATCTATACACATATATGTATTATGTATAATAGATATAAAATATATGTACATATTATAAATGGGGATACTTACACAGAGGCATTCTCTTTATAAATACGGATAAATGTATATATAAAGATATGTATGTGTGTCTATATACACACATAAATTATATGTATGTTAAAAACATATGTGCATACACATATAGGTATACAGTGTTACTTTTATTTGTGTATATCCCTCTATATACAGCCCATATAAAGATGTATGAACCCATATGTAGGTGTATGTATGTTTAAAAAGACAGATGACAAGGAGGGGAGGTGCAAGTGACTGTGTCTATGTATATACATATAATTTTATGTGTGTGTTCATGTATAGGTACAATGTATTACATATCTGTATCCCTGTATTCCCTGTGTTTGTACACATGCAGTGAGAAAAAATATTATATATATATATCTATAAAGGTAAGTATATACATGCATGTGAGAGAGTGTATTTCATTTAAAGATAGATAATGATATGTATTTAAAGGGGGTCTATGTATTATATAGTATCAAGTGTGTGGGGGTAAATATGTATACTGTATAATGTGGGCTCCTAACAGACACCCCCCCATCTATATAGATCAATCTGTATTATAAATATTATATGTATATAAAATGTGTGAGAGACTGTGTACAGACAGATACACGCATAGAATATGTACACACACAAATATAGCTATATATATAGCCTCTAGATTCATCCACATTACACACATGGTAATATGTAATATGTATGTATCTATACAGGTATATAAATAAAGGGGGTGTGTGTTCATATATTTATGTATACACCATAAAAAAATATATATATATATATACACAGACAGACAAATATATAGAGACATTTACATATAAATGTAGGAGGGTGTTGTGTATTGAATGCAAATACATAGGTATACATATATAGTTCTAAAGTATGATTCATGGAGCTTGACATAGTCTCTCTTGTCATTGTCCCCCTCTCGTCTATATTGATAAATCTTTGCACATAAAGATTATGTGTATGTGTGTGTGCATCTACAGTATTTTATACATCTATATCCCCCTATACATCTCCATAGTCTACTCGGAGATTTAAAAAAAAAAAAAAAAGTTTATATGTGTATGTGTGTATATAATTTAAAAGCTGTATAAATAGAGGGGAAGGCTCATGTATAGGTATAATGTAGTATATCTATATATCTCTATATATACATTCCCCATGTATATACACACAATGATAAATATATATATTTATGTATAAAGGTATGTGTGTACGATAGCGAGTGTGTGGTCTGTTTAATTATATGTATTTAAAGGGGGGGACTATGTATTATATAGTATATGTATCAAATGTCTCTGTATATATATGTGGGTATAACATATTATATATGCAGTTCCTTATACATATACACACACATTCCCCATAGCTATAGGAATAAATCTATATATAAAAAGAATATGTGTGTGTGCACGCATGTATGCACACACACGTATATATATTTATACATACACAGGTGTATATATATATATATATATGTAGGTATACAGTATTATTTAAAGCTGTGTATCCCTCTATATACATTCCCATTATATACAAAAGCAATATATAACTAGAGAGGGGGTGTTCATGTGTAAGTATAATGTATTATGTATGTCTATTCCTCTATATCAACACACACATACAGATATTTATATAGAAAATGGGTGGTGCATGAGAGCGTTGGCGTTAGTGTATGGCATTAGATGGTAGGTAAGTACATGTATTTAAAGGGAGGACTATGTACTATAGTGTGTGTTTGTATGTATCTCTCAAATCTCTTGGTATGTATATATATAGGTATAATGTATTATATATGGAACTACACAAATACGCTTCCCCCTATCTGTATGGTTAAGACTATATATAAAGATTATGTGTATATAAAAATGTATGTATGTGTGGGAGAGGCTGTATGTGTAATATATACATACACAAAATATATATAGCTGTATGCAATGCTATTATTAATAGCCCTCTCCATACCCCCTCATTATATACATTGGATATATAAAAGATACATGTATCTAGACATAGGGATATAGAGATCTGTACTTTAAAATCTAGATGAATAAAGAGCTTGGGGTTGTGGAAGGAGATGTTAGTGTATAGATATGTTTTAACACATACCACTTTATATAATTTTTTTTTCTCTTTCCATACAGACAGAACAATATACATACATATATTTATATATAAAGAGTTGTGTGTATAAAGTTAGATAATATGTATTATAGATGTGTACACATGTATTTTATATAACGTGCACACAGTTGGAGGTACATGGCGTTATACACGTATATGCCCATTTTATATCTCGCTCGCTACAGCTGTATCTATACACACGTGTCTATAACAAAGCTATAGAAGTGCGGGGGGGTGTGGCTATTTCATACCCACAGACAACAGCTACAAAAGCCCCCACTGGTGGGGCATGGGGGCGTGGTGGCTTTGGCACAGGGGGGCCTTCACCCGCCTCTCTCTGCTCTCTTCCCTGCAGACAGCGGCGTCCCCGAGGCAGCCATCTGCGTGGTCACCACCGCCGCCATCGATGTCCATCACCCCAACATCTCTTCTGACCTCTTCACAGTGGAGGTGCCGATGCGGCTGGGCAGCACCGGGACGTCCGCCAGCATCACCTCGGGCAGCGCCTCGCGCTCCACCGTCAGCTCGGGCACCCAGGCCTGCAGCGAGAGCAGCCAGACGCTGGGCTCCTCCCCGGACTGCAGCACGGCCTGCGAGGACGCCACGGAGGCTGCCGCTGGCCCGCGGGCTGAGCTGGCCCCCAGCCGGCAGCGGGTGGCCCAGGCCATGGTGCAGGAGCTGCTGTCGTCCCTGTCAGAAGAGGCCTGCCTGGCGCAGAAGGGGCTGGATCCCGTCAACCTGAAGCTGCCCAGCCCCGCGGGCTCGGTGGGGGCCAGCCCCGACCTGGGCCACCGGCTCAGCGTCTACAACCGCAGGAACCAGGAGAGCCTCGACGTCTTCCAGCTGAAACCCCTCATCGACTGCCCACAGGGTGCCCCGGTGATCGAGGAGAAGTATGGGGCACTGGGACCCCCGGAGCCACGGCTGGGCAGGGTTCCTGAGGCGTAGGGACAGCCTGGGGGGAACCAGGACAGCGGTGGGGACACACTCACCACACTGGATCACAAGGCTGCCACAGGCAAGGTGGCAGCGCTAGAGGCAACCTGTGGCACCTCCTGCGATGGCCACCAGCCTGGGGCCAAGCCAGCATCGTCTCTGCCCACCAGTGCCCATGGTGCATGATGGACCTGCCCTGCCACCAGCTCTTGGCCAGCTGGGACCTACCATGTCCTCTGGGGCACAATGGACCTTCCAGCAGTCTTAGGCCAACACGGACCCACAGTGCCCGGCAGAGGGACAGACAGACTATGGACCTGTCCTGCCAGGGGCCAGCCCCGCAGTGCCCAGGAGCACCACGGACCTTCCACCAGTGCAGGGCCAGCACAGTGCCCGGGGGCAGGACAGAGCTGCTGGACAGCCTGGGCCCCACCCAGGGGCTGAGCGCGGCTGGGAGGGGAGCAAGGATGGGAATAAACACTGACAAAGACGTGCTGCCTCTTACCTTGTATCCCTCTTTCATTCCCTCTCTATCCCTTCTTCCACCCCACCACCAGTCCATGTGCCATCCCATTGCCCACCACAAAAAAACCCATCACCACAGCGACCCCACCTCTTTCCGGTACAATCCTTTATTTGCCCTTATTCCCCATACCCCAACGGCAGTGGGAGGGTCCATCACCATCACTCACTTCTTCTTCAGGAGCTCCGTCATCTCCGGCACCGCCTGCAAACACCAGTGCTGGGGTAGCGCCTGCTCGCCCTCTGACCCCCCCCAGACTCTCCATGTGCAGCACCCACCCCCCCGGTCACGCTCCCCACCCCTCT
>JAOXNO010000070.1:22670439-22702115 GCA_028565335.1 Limnodromus scolopaceus | reverse complement strand
CCCACCCCACACACCACTCCAGGGGCTGTGGGTCACCCCAGCTCGCAGCACTCCCCACTTCTCTCCTGCTGAATAAAGCCTCTTAATTATTTAAGAGAGCTACATTTCCATTAGGTGGAAATAATGCATTCGTACAAAATTTATTAAGGAAATTGTCTACATGGTGTTTCTTCAGAATGTGCCTGTGTCTCTGGCTTGCGGAAGGGCCCGTGCTGAGGGCCGAGCCAGCGGGCATTAGTTCAGGAATGGCATTAAGTGCTGGCAGAGTCTCTGCCCACGCCTCCCACGGAGCCGCCGCAAGCTCCCGCCCGTCACACGTGTGGCCGTGCGCGCAGGCGGCTCGCACATGCGAGCCACGGGCACCTGGCCATGGGCTAGCTCGCAGCGCAGACTTCCCAGAGAGAACTCCAAGTTCCTCATGGGCGTCAGTAAGGCAGCAAGCCCAGGCTAAAATAAGAACTCCTCCTGCCAACTCTACTTTTATATTTTATAAAGCTTAAAAAGACGTGTAAGCACCTTTGTGCGGTTACTGCTCGAGATGGTTCATACTCAGGAAACCAGAGCAGAGGCACCTGGCTGTGACGCCCCCCAGCACACACCAGTGTCTACATGTAGGCATTGAATTTTGAGACTGAAAATAATGAAATCATAAAGCCAGTTCTTTAACAACCAACCCTTGCCCAGACATCTTTAATACTCGTTAGACTCCATTATCTAAGCGCTCATTAGCTCTCTGAAACCGTTATCCCGCGCATCTCCGAGTTCAGCCTCACCTGAAATAAGTCTGCCACCAGGCCGTAGTCCGCCACTTGGAAAATTGGAGCTTCTGGATCCTTGTTAATAGCAACAATGGTCTGCAAGCAACAGTAAAGCACCATGTGAATATATAAATAGATATAATTACCATCTAGGGCCAGGTTACAATTAATTGACAGGCCTCATCTAGGAAATATGGGCTAAATTCTCTCCACACCCCTAGAAGCAGAAGAAATGGATCACAGCACTTAAATATTTTTCCTTTCCACCTCAAAAACAAACACACACACCCCAAACCTCCCTCCCCCACTCATTCCATGCATCAGGGTTAACATGTTGAAGAGAGCCTAGAAAAAAAAACTAGTACAAAGGATTATCTGCTAGATCTAAGCCATACCATCACAGAAATAACTCCAAGGTGGCATTTAAATCGAGTACAATAAAGCCACACCTAAAGGCCTTTGCACTTACTGTGGCCCATATCAGTTTGTCACACAGTAGAAAAATGCACATGATTGAAATCCCAACACAACAGTCCAGAAAACATCTTTCTTGGTTTAAAAATCTGCCACACAGGTGACTCATTCCGTAACTGTCTGTGACAGCTTCCAGCGCATTAAGTGTGGGTGTTCCCATCAAAACCTACAACAGGACAGGGAGCACTCCAGAAAGGATGGGGAAAAAATAAATCACAACAGTTCATAAAACAAAGCTCCCCAAGCAGGGGGGTGAACCACCACTCTCTGCTGCTGCCTTTCCACCGAAACCCTGCCTGTCGAACTCTGACTCGAGGCAGCCACTCTGCTCAGGAGAGCTCCAACCCAGCACCTGCTGTTCCCCGGGACACGCGGTTCACCTGTCTCTGTTTTACTCCCTCCACCAAATGTACTTCTCCAACAAAACCAATGGCTCAGCAGCACATGCCAGTGGCACTAACTCAAAGATAAAAGCTTGCAAATCCTGTGGTTTTAGGCCCACCAAAATGTGTTTTCTTCACAGGTCATTTGTATCCTGTGACTCGCTCTAAAGGACCTCGGCACACAGACAGGAAGCAGCAGCTGCTGCTGCCCTCTGGCCAGCTCGTCAGCAAAGGCCTCCAAGTATTCCCCTAATGCGTCCCCTGAAATATTTTTCCCAAAGTTTTATTGATTTTATTTCAGTTACCCCATTTGCAAATGCAAACCTCCACGGGTCTACAGTGCAGGAAGCAAAATCCAGGCTGTGTTACCTGAGGATATTAGTGCAATAAAGACTTTCTCTAATTATCCTCTGAGGCCCTTTGCAGAAATGTTCACAGGGGCAGCCCTGAGAGCCGGCTGAGGCCAGCCGTCGGTGACAGCCTGGGGCTGCCAGCTCTGTCCTTATCACCAAAATAATTAACACCAGTTGCTTGCAAACCTGTCTTAAGCTTTAGTTCGGTGCCTCGTCCTTCCTCGGTCTCCATCAGCTGAAGTCACTTTTTAGTAAGATCTGGTTCTCTACGTCATCCCTAAATCAGCCTTCCCAGGGTAAGAAGCGAAAGCATCACCTCGCAACAGAACTTTACAAGTTACATCTCTTAGAAAGAAAAGCTACTGTAACTACCTCATGAGGGAACTAAAAATAAGAAAAGAAAGCAATGAGGATTCTCCAGTTATCCTTAAAAGCTGCATTTTCTACCTTGCTATAAAAGGACAAATAAATTATACATTTCATGTGGTAGAAAGCATCTGACTGCTTTGGAAAATGTATCGTATATGAGTTCACAATGCCAGAGAAGAGCGCTGAGGGGAGACCGGGGGGACAATCCAGAGAGCTCCCACCGCTGCGTAATTCTTTCCGTTTGTAAAAATTGGATCTCTTCAGTAACTACACCACCTACATGCTTTTTTACAATACACACATTTGTTTACACTAGAAAAACTACAGCATGTGGAAGAAATGACAGTTACATATGCATCTCGGATTGGCAAATCTCATCTGTTCTTACTTCCTATAAAAGAACATCTCAAAATATCATACAGATTGGAAAAGCCAAAAAAAGCAGAGGCTCTGCTGGTACAGTACAGGACGATATTGCTGCTCAATATTTTTCTATCAAAGGAAATTCTGGCACATAAAGTAACAGGCTCCCAGTATTGCTGGTCTGAACTGAAATAAGGCAGCAGATAAACACCAACAGGGTCAGCTCAAGTTTTACGCAGCTTTAAATACACAGTTCTGAGTCAATGGCTGATACTGATCCCACCCGTCCATTCTCTCCCTCACCCAAAAGCACAGTTGGAGACTAAATGCCTTGGCACAAAGACACTCTAAATACTGTGGCCCATCAGCAACCAGCAGAGTCCAGAGGGAGCCGAGGATGATGATGGTAGTGCCGCTTCAGTGCCGCTCTTGCCAACTCTCCGCTGCCTGCCTGGCCCTGCTGTCTCCCTCTTGCTGCGCCGTGAGCAGCAGGGACTACGGCGACGCTGTCCCACTAGGAGCGGTGAGATCACACTGCTGCAGATACATCATTCACACTGCCCAACAGTGACCTTCATCCCTGCCCATCAGTCATCCTCAATTTCTAATTGTGGTTGGTTTTTCTCCACTGCGTCGACTAATGCTAACACCACCCGAGACCCTGATTTTAGAAGACTGAGGCCCCAAAAAGGGTGCTGTGTCCCAAATCCAGCTTACATTATTTTCCCCAAAAAATATTTAAATAATATATGCAAAAAGAACTAATTGTAAGAAAGCACAGATCATCCTACCACACTGGCTGGCCGTGAGGACAATTACCAGTCACAGGCACTCACTAGTCTGTCACCAGTTAAACACAAGGATCTGCCTGTAAAGTCTCGCAAACCTTTTCCTGGGTTTTATAAGCTACTCAAAGTTCTGGGTTTGGTTTCTGCCAGAAAGCGTTAAGTTCGTTCCCTGGAAATAAAAAAAAAAATATATATATATCCTTTTTCTACATTTACTTGCGGGGAGGCAGGACAGTTGCTGATGTTTGGCATTTGATATTATGATTCAGCAGGTAATTCCACTCCTCCCTCTGAACGCTGCACCAAACTGGCAATCCAAGGTTGGATTATTTGCTTTGGCAACTAATGAGTTAAACCTTTTAAAGTTTTACTGCCGTTTTATAATAGGTTTCCATTTGAATGGCTAAATGCAGGAATGTCAGAGACATCTCCTACTTTATGGAATAGTAAGTTCATAATTCAAATTGCACATTGTTATGCATGAATTAATATGTCATACTGAAATAAATGCAAATGGAACTATTGTATAGAATTCAGGCATGTGGTTTGTTTGGGTTTTTTAATAAACACACTCAACTAGCTGCTTCTACTTACCGCGTCTTTTACCGGGTTTTCTACTATGTTAGATGTTTTGCCACAGTATCTTTTTTTGGCAAGGCTCAGAGGGCCAGCATGTTTTAAAGGAGACATACTGGCAATTTTAACATTAAAAAATTTGGAAAACTGGCTAAAGTACCGACATAAAAGCAAGGAAGTCAACTCATTTCCTTCCTCAAAAATCTTTCTTTGCACATCCATCTTTATATACCTTGCTGTCTTTCATCCCAGCCAAGTGTTGGATTGCTCCAGATATTCCCACGGCAATATAAAGTTCCTAGAAGAAAACAAAAACGAGACATTTTTGGTATCCACGACACAGTTTCAGTAAGCTCTCACAAACCTTACTCAAAATCAATTACACACAGTAGATTTTACATTACAGTAGTTTTCAATATTAAAGGCATCTGATGATTGGTTCCCTTCCCCACTTGGGGACATAATGCAACTGTAAAAGGAGAATCCCAAAGGAGCTTCTGGCAAAGACAGATGAGGGGGGGAAGAAAAGAGAAAGAGAAAAAAAGAGAGAGATCTGCATCAAACATAAGACACTGCTCAGCTCGGGGACAGGACAATCAGTGTCACCCATGACCCTGGAGATTCTCAAGGTAAATACTAAGCAAGATCACCTACAAAGGGATAATGCAGTTGAGAAAATCTAGGCTTTCCTGTTTGAAGCCTCTAGAATCCTTTACATAAGACAGAATGCACAAAGCTGAAATTCAGGTGTTTAAACCTTTAAAAAATTTGCTATATGGCAGAGTAAAACATCTCAGACAGTGAAGCAGGCTAGTGCACTTGGAGCGATAGTTTCTATTATTTACCCCAACCCTCAATGTCCACGTGCCCTAAAGCTTTTCTTCCCCCATTCACTATCAGCTCCTACACGGGATGAATAAAGAAATAATCCCAGGTAGGCACCAACACGCTGTAGATCGTTAAGCTTTGGGGCTCCCAATCAAGCATCTCCAAAGAGACTTACGCTGAAAAGAGATGAAAACATATAGGCAAATAGATCTATATGGACAATTTTAATTCACAGCAGAAGTGTATTTTTTTCCCTCGGGGCGAAAATCATGCAGGCTATAATCTATCCAAACCCAAGTATATTTTCAGCTCTGTAACAGTTTTCCCACCACCACAAGTCCAAGTAGCAGTCAAACCTGCACTGTTTACCTACTTAATTTTACAGAAGAAAAACAAAGAAAGTACTTTTCACCAACTCATTCAGTAAGAGGAAACTGTTACAGACAAAACTAGTTGGGGGATCGTCTGTCAAAGCCAAATAAAGGTGGTATTTATACATGCTTACAAAAGACACAACCCTCAAATACTAACAGAATTTCTCTTTTAAAAATATGAAGGTTAGTCCATATTTAAGAACATACAAATCTAATTTAAGAAATTATTTCTGGGGCCAGGGAGGATAAGAGGGTCAAAAAATCGTATCCCCGTGCAACTGAAGATGTGCATTACAGTTAAGTGGCTTTTAACGTGGGGAACAAAGCACAGCTGTGGAACAGGCACAGACCTGCAGAACAGGCTGGCAAACGGAGGTGTTCACACAGAGACCACGCGGACTGCTTTCTGCATACAGGCCTGATACTCATTATATCAATTAAAGAAAAGAAGATTATTGCTTTCTGATGTTTCTGCAGCTATAGATTTCACCTATTACACTGGTTTTTAAACAGGAATAGATAAATAAAATTTATGAAGCTTCTCTACACTTTTCTACAAAAGCACTGTTAAAACTGAAGGGGAAGGACAACAGAGCAGGAACAAAGTATTTCCTATCTAAAAGGCCTGCTTTGAAATTGAAACACAGAATCTAGTCTATGTATTTCCACAGAAACACACAGCTGTTGAAGACACTCAGAAATTTCTTAGCCTCAATAGCTTTTTACCGAGTAGATTACTATTGGAGGTCAATCCATTTTAACCACAGCTGCAATGTAATATAATATGCCCATATAAGAACTCACGGTAAGAAGGCAATATTTTAATTATACCAAATAAAAGAACAGATGTTACAGGAGAAATTATTCTAACATCATATAGTCTTTAATACAAGCTCTTTTTAAAAACACATTACTGTAATTTCATTTTTTTTTAAAGCAATTCATTAAGTGCCAGTCATCTAGACTACCAGATACTCTTCTCAGTCTGTTTAACATTGTGAAGTTCAGTCTTTGGAAAGAATCCAGCTACCCAGGAGCCAGATGCCAATGTATATATTCTATTAAAATATCTAGCCAAGACAAGGATGTTTCATTAAAAGGACATTTGTAAATCACTAGGCTTGTCTAAAAAGCCTTTCTTATGCCTCTAAGCCGCATGCCCTTCTAGGTTACGTGCTTCCAAGGTAACTGGTCCATGCAGCTGGCTGCAACACACACAGGAGATCACCTCAGTAATGTTTTCATAGAATCATAGAATCATATGGGGTTGGAAGGGACCTCTGGAGATCATCTAGTCCAACCCCCCGGCCGGAGCGGGTCTACCCAGAGCACGTTGCACAGGAACTTGTCCAGGCGGGTTTTGAATGTCTCCAGAGAAGGAGATTCCACCACCTCTCCGGGCAGCCTGTTCCAGTGCTCCACCACTCTCACAGTAAAGAAGTTCCTCCTCATGTTTAGGTGGAACTTCTTATATTCAAGTTTGTGCCCGTTTCCTCTTGTCCTGTCACTGGGCACCACTGAGAAAAGACCAGCCCCGTCCTCCTGACACCCATCCTTTAAGTATTTGTATGCATTGATCTTGTTGACTCCCTTCTTCTCAGGACTCTCAGGCCTCTTCATACAAAGAACACACAGGACAGCATGTTTCTTATCAATAGTTCCATACTGTAAAATAGATTTGATTGCTTAAATCTTAGTTTAAATCTATTCTACAACTTTGTAGGAGGGAAACAATGGACCCTCAAGGTCCGAATAATAAAGATTCAGCACTGTTCAGTGCTCTCTAAGGAACAAATTCAACTAGTCATCCAGAGAGGTCATAGAAGACTCAGAAATTCAGACCTCCAAGTTATTTTCAGGGTAATACCCTTGTTTTGATGTTTTCCCTGAAATCATTAACTTCTATCAGGCCTTTTGCTGAGTCCTATCATTTCTACTGTGTTAGTGTTCAAAGTCCCAAGTCAGGACTGTAGCCCCAAGCACTACCAAGTTAGTGAGGGAGGAAAACAAAGCAGATCAGTACCACAGAGCAGCGGCACTTCCAACTGCGTTACACGACATTCCTGCCATTGCAGCAGAGACCACATTAAGGTCTGGAAGGAGATCTCAGTTCCTCAGAGCTCATCTATGCAGGAGACCCACAACAAGACACAAAACAGCATGAATCAGAGTCTGGATGCCACCTCTCAGGTGCCAACAAAGATGGCTTAATACCAACTTCCAAGTTCCTGCCTTTTGGACCCCTGGAAGCTGCTCTAATTACTGCCCTTGGGTGGCTGATCCACAGCCTACAATTACACACACTTACACCAAAGCCCAGGACATGGAGTGGCATTTATCAACTCCCCAGTGCTTGTGCAGAGGCAGGTTTTCACTGAAGGGCTGCTGCCAGCACTGTGCCACAGGAGAATGGTGTAACAAACCAGCAAACAAATTCTGTACCAAGGGGCTCACGGCACTCACTGTCTGATACAACTGAAGTCCCAAAAGCAACTAAAGTCAAGGAAAGTGAAAGTTTCAGTGGTATAAGGGCATGGCACCAGATTAGAGAATTAGACCAAAGTAACTTAATTTCACACAGGAAATAATTTCAGTACAAATGTCAGAGCCATGCCACAAATCTTTATTTTGTATGAAGTGGATAGCAGACACCAGCAGAGGGTAAGGGACCCCCGACAAGAGAGCTAAGGGTGACAAAGAGCACAACGAAGGGAACAGGCAGCACAGGACACTGGATGGACCCATGGATGGAGCCTAGAAGCGTATGAAACAGAGGGCAGGGAGGCACCATCAGGAAGCACTTAAAGACATTGCAGAAAGGGCTGGGTACGTCAGTAATGGGAACACGTGAAGGTGGGGGAATCAGCACATAACATACCCATTAGGCTTCTCAAGGGCTACAGCAGCAGCCAGACCCGATTCTGCCAGTGAAGTGGCACAGAAGCCAAGAGTTTTAATTTGTCCTGCCAGACAATATCCCACAAGACTCCAGTGAGAGCCAGGACCCTGACCCTCCAAGCTTGTAAGCACAGATTTGCATCGCCACAACCCTAAAAAGAAACAGAACTCCAAGTCCCAAATTCATCCTATTCAAAGGCAAAATTCCAAATCAAGAATCCAACTTCTCATTTGCTATTTAAAGTATTCATCTAGCCTTTTTTTGGTTTTTTGACAAACCTGACCGTGGTATGTCTTGCACAGAGAGTCATTGTGTGCTAATCATTAAAATGAAAAAATCCCCCTTAGCGATTCCTTAAACCCCTATTTCTGCTTTAAATCGACCCAACTTACATATCAGCATCCACAGCAAGTCCATGAGACTTCACATGCATGAAGTTGCACAACTGGCTCCAGGATCCATATAGCCAGTTACACACTGTTTGGATAAATGTCACAGGAGTGCTATATGTGGATGATTATAATTACCAATATACTAATGCAGGATTTTCCTGTGCATATTGACTCTTCCTATTATTTATAGAATAATTTGTGGTATATAATAATACTTCATTTTACTTATAAGAATATTTAAAAATGCCTTAGGCTGCCTTGGAGCAATTAAGGTACATTTGCTTAAGAGATCCACAAGAACAGTTTTTAGTTGCAACTTACAGTGAGTGTGAACGCTGCTGAGACTACTCTGCATCCACAGGTGCAACACAAGATGAGGTAGTCACTCTGCAAGTGTGCCGTCAGCTACTATTGATTTTTATGCCAATTTTTGAATTACACTGAAAACCTTTAGCGTACATCAATTTATCATCCTATCAGTGGCATGCTTTTAAACAGGGTAGTTTAATAAACCCCTTTGGCACATATACTCTTTTTAAAGGCAGCTCAAATATTTTATTTTCTTTACAAGAGTGAAAGGACAATGAAATTAGAAAGAAATCTCTGTAATGAAAATTGCTTGATACAAGAGATTCCTTCCAATTACAAGCTATTAACCCAAGAAAAATTTTTCTGGCTTGATACTAGATGGTATATATTACACTGCATAGCAAACAATTATCCAGTATGTACTACTTTGATGCAGTTGAGTATGTTCCATTCAGGAAGCACACATTACTAAACTATATCCCAACTACAGTTTCTTTTTCCACTTTAAGAATCTTTGATCAGCCAAGCTATGTAATTACTCTTAAGCGTGGTTAGGGTGTCTGCTGGAGTGCAGGGCCATACAGCAATTTTTTTTCTCTCTCTAGGGAAAAGCACATCAATTGCTTTCAGCTAAATGCACTCACATATGAATATTTTAGTACAATTTAATGTTTCTGCACCAACCCCAAAGGAGCAGAGCATCAATTTGTGAACATAGTTTTCTTGGAGTTAAAAGCTACACTGGATAATGCAGGATGAAAGGGGCTGTCAATCCTTAGCTTTTTAGCAAGTCAGAGAAAGGTAGTCTGTAAATTCAGTCCCAGCTGCATACAAATAGCTCTCTAAAGTTTGCCACTATAAAGCTACTTTTCAACAATAGTGAATTATCAGAGGAGATATTCCAAAAACAATTTCCCAAGCACGGTCAGTTTTCCCAATGCTATTCCCATCCGCCAGCCACCTCGGCCTTTTATACCATGAAAAGTGCACCTGCTGGTCCGTTAATAAAACGTAATGTACAAATAACGCATTCCTACAAAGAAGCTAGTTGGAGGTAGGAGAAATTAAGTAATGTACCATGTGCTGGAATAGAGAAATTTTAGTATCTCAACATTCTCTTGTACGTGTGACAAATTAGAAAGTAATAAAGATCATATCATTGATAAGCAAGGAGTAGGATATTTTTAAAGTGAGTACAATCAAGATGACAGGAGTGACACTTCTCATAAAGCTAATGGAATTAATCAGTTTGTTCTGTTAGCAATTTTTGGTAAGAGCCGGAGAATAAAAAGGAACAGAAATACTGGAATAAAATATACCTTGTTTCACTTTCCCTACACTTCCCCACAAGAGACTGGAGGGAAACAAAACTTAATAGATGTGCTAACCTGAGCAAGTGATGCCTAAGAAAGCGATGGGAAGTAACTCTGAAGAGGAGTTAGTACCCACTTATTTTGCAATGAAACTCATGCATTTTAGAGAGAACAAAGCCAGGGTAGGTGAAGCATTTGATTGCTTTGGCACTGAGCACAGAGAAATACAAAATATAGGAATAATGTAAGTAAGTGATATGTCTTTCTCCCTTCCTGCTATTCCCAAAGCAAGAAGATGACTGACCACTAAGTGCTAAGAAGCCACTCGCTGCAGTGAAAGGGACCGCCTGGCAAAATACTGGGGCGTATACAAGCCCAGAAAGCATCCCTTCCTCTTGTAAAAGAAGCAGAGCAACAGGCATTCCACTGTTCTGAAGAAGAACTACTACTCTGTATCTCTCTGCTTCCTTGCCATTCAGCCTTCCTTTTCCTGCTTCCAATTTCATCCCACTCCTGCATTTTCTACCAAATATAACAACCTAAGTTGTTCCTGCTCTTCCATGGCTTTGGTGCCTTTCAACTGAACCAACACCTCACTCTTCAGCATCTCAACCGAAGCTGCACCTCTTTAACACGCCCCTTCTCCCCTCGTTATTACTGTCAATTCCTGACAGTTGTACATCTACCTCCCTTTTGAAGTCCCTGCAATTCATTAGATCCAGATTGACCTTCTGATATGAAGTCAAAACTTAAGCACTGAAGCTAAGCAGGCCAGCAAGTTTACTCCTGGTGATCATATCAGAATCACACTGAATTCCCATCTGCACTCCCCACCCGAGCTTTCTCAGCACATGCAATACCCAAACACATCTGCCTTCTGTGCAATCATATCACATTTCTAGCACAATCATCTAATCCAGAATCAATTATTACGACATATTTTCTAACTTCTGCCTTCCTGAATTTTCCATCTCAGTTTCTTGTTGTCTGTTAGTATTTTGTGTCCCACGTTGGAAGTAACAAGACAGCAGCAACTGAACACCCAAAACCAAGGAGTTCTGCCTGGCTGTGCTTTCCCCTGTATTGTACCCTCCTCAAGAAGAAATCCTTGCAATAAAGTCTGAGACGGTGAAGGTGAGGCTTTCCAGCCATGGTCCACAGATGGCTAGCCCCGGATGGACACCCCGAGCCCCACAATTGTGAAATACTCATCTGGCCACAGCTTCCCTATTGCCAGCTAGGAAAACCTACAAAGAAAGCTAAAGCAGTTAGAGAACTGGACCCCAGAAAGAACATAGACTTCAACAGAGGAAAATTAAATAAATTAAAAGAGTGAACATTTAAACTCTGAGGAGATTAAACTAGAAGGATGCCTTTCAGGCAGCAGCAGATCCTTCACAAGGATCACAACAGCCTAAAATGACACAGACTTTCTGGAAAAAAAAAAAAAAGGGCAACTCAGAGTGCCACTGAGGTTTTATTTGTTTTCTGGGGGGAAGAAGTTGAGAGCAAGATAATCCTAGTACAAGCCCATCTTCCTTCAAAAGCTAAAGGGAGAATATAACTAGAATAGGACACAAGGAAAACTTGGGAGACCCTGGAAACAATTTGGGTGTCCAAACACAGGTGCCTAGTGGCAGCGCAGACAGTGTAGGATCTCCCACCCAAATCATAGATGCTGCTCCAGAAGGAAGTCTCCAGGTCCCACACAGTAACTACCAACCCTGTGAACGTACCTTCTATATCCCAGATGGCTAAAATGGCATTAGACACCTATTTGTAGGTATTAAATCATCCCTTATATGCCCCTTCCTCACAAATCTGTACTGCAAAGGCCACAGTTCAGAAACTAACAGAAGCTATTTAAGGCTTACAGCTTTCTTTTTCTCACAACACTCAGATTTTTTTAGTTTAAATATTAGACAAATTACACAAGTTCATGAGAAAGATTACATACTTCTTTCTATGTTAGAAATTGTTGGTAATTATACCTGGGGTAAGGAAAGCTAATACTGAACTAATAAATGAAGCATTTATGTTTCTTTTATAAAAATTTTAAATATCTGAGAAACATTATTTACCTTCTTTCTTCACCTTCCTTTTGTTCCTGTTTCTTTCTCTTTTTTTTGTGAACAAGACAGAAAGAACTGGGAAGATTTTTACTGTGAAAACTAACGCCCCTGAATATTTGAAATTTCTTATCTAAAAATAGCAGTTAGTCTGGGGTGGTGGTGGGAGGCTCGACTTGAATGCAGTATTTTCTAACCGGGTATGCTTAACTAATACTTAACAGTAGACACTCATGGGAAGGATATTTTATCCAAAACCAACTAATTTGAAAATTCTTACAAGGGCTTTTTTCTCAAACAGAAACTACATACAGTGCTTAATCTGAGAACTGAATTTCATTTTTCTGCAGAACACCTGCATATGAGAAATAGTGGAAAACAACTGGCTTCTAATTAAAAAAAAAAGTTCCTAAAATGGTTGTTGCTGATTAAAGACATTGAATCTACTAAATTACTTTTTTAATTAGGAAGGCAACATTTTATAGTTTAATATATCCACTTATGCCTAAAAATTTCCTTCCTTCCATCTCATCAAATAATACAAATCCGCCTTCTCTTCATAAGACAGAATGTTCGAACGGGAGCTGCAATCACCCGAAATCAACAGGTAAAAAAAGCTAATAATACACCAAATATTCTAGCAACTGGAATAAAATTATACAAAAGAAAAACTGCCAAAGTCTGAGTCAAAACCAACAAAATGCATAAATTCCAACATGAACAAAAGCTCAAAGCTTAGAGAGCCAAGGCTATTTTGGAAGGCTAAATGTACTGTACACAACTAATTCTCAAACAGAAAGAAGGTAAAATTTGTACTCCTTAATTAACCGCCTTCTTTCATTACTTAAGCAAAACGAACTACAATTGTTTCTTGAACTGGCAGTTTGTTCATGCATTAACACATCAGCATTTCAGGAAAGCTGCTAAGGCATTCTCGTGTCCTGTGATGTGCTGTCTGGGCTGCACTCTTAAAAACTGAAGCCGGTCATGGAATTACTGATGGACCAATAACCAAAATTACCTTTCCTTCACCAAATCCAAATCAAAAGCCCAAGGGAAGAAATAAACACATCTTTTAGATTATTACCTTCTTGCTCAATGATCAGCACAGAACCACTCCCCACACAAAAAGCAGCCGTGGAAGCACCTCCCCTCTTCCTGAGCTTGTAACTAACTCTTCTCCCTCTGTAGTCTCAAAAATGACCCAATTCCAGAGTCCTTTAAAAACAATGCATTCCAATCCTCCACTGAGACTGGGCGAGAGACTATTAATAGAAGAGTAAGAGCATACACTAAGATACTTTCCCATCAGAAACTAACAGCTGCACAGGAGAGCAAGTATGTCCCAAACCCCAACGGTTTCTTGGATCCAAGATTCTTCCCCTGCTTAAAACCCGCATGCCAGGAGGGCACGCACCATGTCAATTGGAGTTCAAAACTAAACACAAACCTCCTGTCTCAGCTACAATAACTAACTGACGTACGAAGCTGTTTTGCAATCTTCCAGATAAAACCTCATGAGTTCCCGCTAAACTAGCAATATCAAACATACCTCATAGGAAGAGAGAGCAGTCATCTTCTAGAGGATTGTTAAAACAGCCAGTATAATCTCATATGACCAAGGAAGTTCAGTTCTACTCCTTCTTTAAGTGAACTCTATCTCCCACTGCACAGAATAAGTTTCTAGCTAAAGTACCAAAAAGAAGTTGAAGTAGAATTAGGAATGGGATGTTAAGAAGTTACAGCTTTAAACTGCCTCATATTTAAGATACCTATACAGCACATGGAAAAATTAATTTCCCTTATCAGCAACTCTGAGGGCTTAGTATCAATTCAACTGGCACTTTCACTACAATTACCTTACAATACTTTCTACACATCTAAGCCACTGTATGCTGCCCTTGCACGTATTTTAACATCCAGAAAAAATATTTGAACAATTTGAAAGAAGGGGCATATAATTTTCAGTACTCTGCATAACTCACTACTTAAAAAGTATTCATTAAGAAGGGAGATGAGAGAGCAATGCATCAACCTGCTGACAAAAAGACGCAGCACCATGCAATCGTGCCGGTTAGGACTGTTTATTGACACAACAGTTAAACACTCATTAGTTGGCTATTTTAACAATACTCTAGAAGATGATGATGATGACACTTGTGTGATCCTATGATGTGGCTGTATGTTCTTATTACTTTCACATGTTGCTAAGAGCTATCTGTGGCAAGTTATAGCACTATATCTTCATCAAAAACTAGCCTTTTTTTGTTTCAACATAATTGTTTATATGCCCTTGACTCTGGAAAGAACGTTCATTGTTGAGCCTTGAGACACAAAACAGAGTTCAGCTGTCTTCAAATTAGCATTTTCCACTTCATTTGGATATTTGGGTAGTGAAGAACTAAGGATGGTCAGTCCCATCTCATGCCATTTCAAAATATGCAGTTAAAGGACACCCAGCTTACTCCTTGGTTTTCAGAAATTTGGGTATGCCACGACCAGCTGAAGATTGCCTCCTTACGACAGCCAGCCCTGCCGCCTTTGGAACCTGCAATTTCCACATATGTTGCAGTTGCACTTACTGAATTAGTGTTGATCAGCTTGCTGAGACCTATAGCTGCAATACGTTAGACCTTATGCCTACTGTGTGATGAAAAGAAAGTGTAATATATTTAAATACTAATGTTCCCTTAGCAAAGAGGAAGTATTATGCTGGGGGCTACAGCTGTCCTGCACTACATCCAAAAAAATAACATACTGTGCACAAGACATCACCAGAAAGAAGAGTTTAGGTTGCATTTATAAATTGCAGCAGTTAAAATATGACAAGTTTCTCTGCTAAGTTCCAGCTCACTCTCCCTTTTTGGTTTCATTAAACCATTAACAAGTAAAAAGTTGCTCTTTGGTGCCTTCTCTTGCCATACACGCTCACCAAAGAGAACTGCTTACTGAAAGGCCAATTGTTTACTCAATTATGTAGCTCTGTGTACATCTGACAGATTGCCATACATGCCCATGTTCTCCGTCAGAATTCCCTGCTCACACCCATGACCTTGGTTTCTCAGTACGTGCTAGTGCACACTCTGCCCCACACCGAGATGAGCTACATTTATACCTTCTTACTTACAAATGCTCCATGTGCTTTATCTCTCTACCACTTTCTCCAGGTCATAAGGAACAATTAGTCTCAGACTTCTACATGACAGAAAGCTCCGCTCCCCTTCCCCGCCCAAGAACTTTAAAAAAAAAAACAAAACCCAAAAAACTAAACCCTGTAAAAAACCCAGAAAACACACTTTTCAGAGATCAAGCCACATATCAATATAATTTCAAGTTTATGTTGGCAATGACATCTTTTAGCACATCAATGATGGCTGTTACAAAACTAAAAAAGGTTCAGCACAGGCAACTATGAAAAAATCCTGCATACAAAACCTCTGACAAAACTGCTGAACGCTTCTGATTGACCCAAAGTAGAGGCTGACATCACAGCCTGCTGCTGTAGTTTTGCAAACACACTGTCAAGTGACAATATCACAATGGGCACACTAAGATTCTCCTGTTAAGCACAGTATTAAGACTTAACTCATTTCTGAGCACTTGCTTTGAAGGAAGATGCATGGTAGAAAACATTACAGCTCTTTTACGAAAGATATTTCCATACTTACTGGTGCTACTATTTTGCCCGTCTGTCCAACTTGCATGTCATTAGGAACAAAGCCAGCATCAACAGCTGCACGGGAAGCTCCAACTAGTTGAAAGAAAATATTTCCAGTGTTTTCTTTTAAAATATTAGCGAGCCAAATTTCTATCACCATAAAAGCACATGTATTTTACTGAAGAGTCCCATACTCTAAGGGCACGTATTTAGAAACTTCCCTCTTAAAAGCTCTTATAGTAATCCCTCTCTATACCACTAGCTGAAACTTCCAAATACTAAGTGCTAATGCACTTCATAAGCAACAGGAAATCCTTACTCCCAGCACCAAAGGGCCATATTTTAAAAACCAAGGATTTCAGTCTGGCATATTTCCATTATTTTCTCTTGTTGCTTTGTAAAAAGAAGATTTTCCCATAAATGTCTTCCCATAATGTTCCTCCGAGTTTGAATAAAACACATGTGCCATCTTATACTGCTGTGGAGCTCAGAAGTCAGGCATTGTAAAGAAAAATATCAAAGTAAACTTGAAAACGCCACATGGACATTTAGTTAGTGAAGCCATTCACGTAACACTGTGATTTCTTTATTACACTTGAAATCTAAAACTAATGTAGTTAAAAATGTTAATGCAAACAGTTCCTCCTCGTCCCCAACCTTTACTTAAAATATTTTGCTGAAACTCTGTACATGGTCAGTTTTCTCTTGTATTTTGCTAATACAAAAGCATAGCAAAAATACAGAGCCACTCAAACTACAAGAACTCTGAAAGGTGTTCTGTAAAGGAATAGTATATAAGGACGTACAAAGAAAATATCAGCTCTTCAAAGTGAGCCAAAACCATTTTTTAATTTATACAACTTCACTTTTTGTTTGTGAGCTTGTGTTCTGGAGACATGAGGACAAAAAGGGATAGTACAGTTTAGTATTTTGCTTCATGCATGGGCATTTAAATACACAGCTGACCACAATGGTTAAGACAAAACTCTACGACTAAACTAACAGGATTTTAAGAATGTATTTAACAGAGACATGAGAATAAAAGACTTCAGATGAACGCTGTTTTTTAATGTGACCTTTTAAAATTAAAATAATCAGGGTTAAAAAAACAGGATGAAAACAAGCTTTACCTGCAGCATGCAACTGATCTGCAAGATCATATAACAACTTAAAGTTTTCACCGCTCTTCAAGCCTCTCCCTTAAACATTAAAAACAACAAAGATAAAGAAGGAACATCATAACATGCTTTAAGATTTTTTTTATTGCCTACATAAACTTTCTGTATGAGTATTTGTATTTTCAAAGGCACAAATATACACCTGCATAGGGTATTTCTGGAGATAATACTAAACAGCATTTAATATTCAGAGATTTAGCTTTTGTCTTTGTGATTAATATTATTATTTCGTATGTATAAACCAACACCACTCTGTCTGGTTTACTTCCTGTACACAGCACCATCAAGATCATTCTCTGAAATCAAAGAAACAGGATTTTTTTACTAATTTGTGCTCCCTCTGCTGGCTTTAGATACAAAACTCTGTAGTGGGATAACTACGGAATAACTTTTTAGCTGTTAGGCATAGAGTAAAAATCACAGTGCATCACTTTATACCTGAATAGCAGAATCCAAATATAATGATTTCTAAAATCATTAAAGCCATTACATAATAATGTTTGGACTGCCTATAATGATTACCAATAATTTTAAACACAACAGACTTGGATCTAAAGCCACTACCTATTGCTACAATTTTAAAGGGAACTCACCAAATATGACAATGTTCTTAAAAGGCCCACTAGCTTGTGTTAAATCCATGTTTTGCCTCTTCACGCAACATACGTTGCGTGTTGGGTACATTCCCACTGGTCCCTATGTCTTATCTCAGAATTACATCATAGCTGGGTTTTTTTGGTAATGTATCACATTATAGTGTTCTGCTACAGATATTACTTAATCAAGATGTACCGTTACTCAAATGTAACATAACACAGTTTCAATATTATCTACTTACCACCCGATACAACCACTTTTGCACTAGTAAGCTCTGGTCGATCGCTTTTTGTCAACTTCTGCTCAATCCATTCAGACAGACCAACAGGCGGCGGAGGGGTTACTGCATTGATCAGATGAAGAAAAACATCCCCAAGAAGAAGGATAAACAGTGTATTTTCAACCTTTCAAATCTGAGATTAAACTTAATGCAAAAGTTCATTCTAGAACCAATTCTACTGCAAGCTTTTAGCTTAGTAATTGCTCTGTGGCTTTGTTACAAGAGTTACAAGCCTCTTCTGTTAGTTGTGTTTAAGTAACCTATAGTACAAGCTGCACTAAAATGAAGGTCTGTTGTGTAAGTAATACATTGATATCAACCCAGCATAGTAAGTGTGGTTCTTATTAAGACAGGCAAACAAGCTAATTAAGCAGTGCAATATGCTAATCTTAAGCATCAAGTAGTATTTGTTTCCTAACATCCACAGGCATTAGAAAATCCAGGATGGTTCAGGGGGAGGCACTGAGCCACCCAGAAAAATACGAGGACTGGGACACACACACACAGAGCACAGCGTTACTAACGATGGCCTCTGCTGGGTTTACAGCACAGTCATAAAAAGCTCCACAGCAGAAAAAAAGTAAGGTGATCAAACACTGGAAAAGATTGCCCAGAGTTGTTGTGAAGTCTCCATCCATGGAGATACACAAAGCCTGACTGGACACAGCCCTGGGCAATCCTCTCCAGGGGGACTGGACTAGACGATCTCAAGAGGTCCTTTCCAACCTCAACTATTTTGCAATTCTGTGACTGGATTTCTCTTTCATCAAAGCTACACTGGCTTCATTAAAATAATAATTTAAACTGATTTAGTTAAAACTGACCTAAACCAACAAGTAGATGTTCCCAAATTAACTTAAACTGCTACTGATTCAGCTAGACACTATAATGACCTATCTCAAAATATGACCCATTAAACCAAATCTGAGGACAGTCAGCCCCTTTTATTTTTGCTCCATCATGCTTTGAAAACCAATCTGGCTATTCAAACAGCTGTAACTTTAAATAAGGGTAAGTTTCAAGATTGCAGTGGCAGAGGTTTAAGCAGCGAGTGAAATAGGCACAAATTTCAGCACAGATAATCTCCATTTCTGGTCAAAAGTAATCTACACCTTCCCATACCAGACACCACTAAAACGTGCAAGTACTAAAAGCATAAAGCTCCAATTACGACAATCAGTTTGCTTTGACAAATGCTTCTGCAAAACATCACTGTGCAGTGAGCAAAACTTTATTACATGAAACAACAAAATATGGGAACAAATACTCACACTTTTCTAAACTGGCACTACCACCACTTGCTGGTGCGGCCTCAAAAGAAGTTCCCCGTATGGTAAATATTTTAATCGGTTCATCACATTGCACAGTGCAAAGAATATTTCCTAAAAAAAAAGGGTCACATTATATTTTTAAAGAAGCTAATATCAGACATACTATGCTTTTTAAAAAGCAAACAAAACTAATATCAGAAACACATTAGCAAGTTCTACTAGAATAGGTAACATTCAGAAAGTTACTTCTCCAAACTGCAGTTTTAGATGACTAAAACTTGAAACGTAGGCACTTAGTAATGTAGCTTACAAATACTTTACCTTACTTTTTAGCTCCATGTTTCCGAAGTATGATAACAAATCCTTTATTTTTAAAGGACACAAAGCATTCAAATCATCTCGTATGAAAGAGCTTTTAAATTTCAAAACGGGGGGAAAAAAGCCAACTTTGAAAGCATAATTCTTAAACATAAAAAGTCTCTATAATTCAAAGTAGATCTTTTATCCTGTTGCATGAATTCATCAGAGGGCAATGAGGCCTGCCCCAAGTATCTGTGGGATTGTGTTTCTCTCAATAATATATAACACAAGGTATCTACTTCACACTGGAGGCTGCAAGGAACGCTAAAGGAGAAAAATGCTGCAGCACTAGCATAATCATAAACAAAGTCATCTTGAAACTGTGAATTACTGGGAAGCCACTTAAAAGCACAACACAAAACTGCACTCCGGTAATGAAACTCAAAATGTAATACCATGTTAGTACATGTGGTACAATCTTATAGAGTAAAATTAAAAAACATAAGCTAGTGAGCTCATATCTAAATTAAAACATGGTATCAGACAAGCATTAGAGAAACAAGACTGAAAAAAGAATTGCAAATTAAGTCAATTAAATATTATAAATAATTAGCTCAATGTCTTCATAATTAGGAAAAATAATCCCGTGGTATCTTAAATCAGAACTAATGCAAGTCATATTAAATAAAGCTGGACAATTAACTTAATGTCTTATGTTTTACAAAATCTGATCAGAAGGTACATTAACAAAGAAATGCAGTATATATAAAGGAGATTACCAAATTTTATTAATTAAAGTGATAGACCTGGTTTCTAACTGACGGTATCAAAGTTGTTGGGATTATTTGCTTTCCCACACATGGAGCATCATGTCCATCCCTGGGTTTCATTTTTATGAATCACAGCGATTCAGACAGTAAAGTGAAAATTTCTATCATATTCCAAGCTTCTAACAACAGGATTATGCAGAAAAGTTATCAGTATTGGGTCCTTTATTACACTAATACCACATGACCTTTTGTGATTACTCACCTGCATAGATAGTTCTCACAAAAGTGTCTGGTTTCTGAATTTCAATGATGTCAGAAACAGGGGCAACATCGAGTTTGCCGGCCACTCTGGGAATAAGATTCTAGAAGTTAAAAATTAAAAGTTAACAAAGGACATGCTAAGTAAATGCACATGGTCAGTAAAAGAACGCCTGCTGTCCTGATTTTAACTTCATATAATGCTGTCTGTATGTAAAAAGGCACATACAACTAAGATTTTTGTAGGGCTACTCATATAGCTTTAGCAGCCAAATAAAATCCCATTATTGTAATAACATTAGACATTTTATGAGACTTACTGTAAGTAAACCCTTAATTCAATATCTTAAATTGGGAGGCTGATTTGCTTCAATAGTTTAAAACTGAGTATAGATGCAATTTACTCAGAAAATTGACAATTATGGATCGCTGAGCTCTTAGCACTTCAAGAAGAAAAAAAACCAAACCCTTTTTGGAAGATAGTTACCAGAGACAACAGGAAAAAAACCCTGCACTCTCCCCTCAAAAGCAAAAAAAAAAAATTATTTTTAAAATTAATATTAAAATCTATATTCTCCTGTTCTGAAATTGACTAGAAAATTACTTAGCACCCTTAGGACTGGAAAGAAGGATAAAAAGAGCAACCGAAATCATGAAGAAATTAACGACAGCAAGAGCTTTGCTTCCTTTTTGTTCCCCTCCTAATCTGGTACAACACAAAGGGCACAGTTCTGAAATCTTTACTCACATTAAGCACTCAAAAGCAGAGTCATAAACTCTAAAGCAAAATCTATTACCCTTTACTAAGACATCGCAGATCAAAAAATAAAAAGAAAAAATTAAACAAAAAGACGCCTAAGACTTAAAGTATGTAAAGATTTCTTTTAACAAAAATTACAAGTATATGGATTGATATTGATTGGAAGTAAAAGTAGTCAGATGGAAGGCTGATGTCATTATTCATCCCACATCGGTAACATTTCTGAAGTATCCTTTTTCTCTAATTTAACCGCACCACAACATTGACTAGATTGTTAGTACTGAGGCTCTCTGCGTATTTAAAAACACACTCCTTAAAAAACGAGTTTTGAAAAATTATTTTCATTAATAAACATCTTGGCTAGGACGTGGATCTGTGCTCTTTATATACATTTAGAGACATTTCAATTTACATGACTTACATCATAGATGCAATTGCCCCCCAAAAAGAAACTTTGCTTCCAATAGGTCTGGACATTTTCACTTCACCATGCAAATCATACATTTTTCATCTCAATTTACTGTACTTTTCCTTACCATTTTCATAATGCTTTCAGATCACTTAATCTATTTTGTGTTATTGTACATTTTTTGCCTTGTGTAGATAGAACTAGCTGGTTATCACTAAATATTTCTTCTACACTGTTCCTTTGTTCAAGTCAGCCCATAATAAAACTCAGACATGAACCAGTGTTTCTAACTAACAGCCTCTTAAACAAACTAATACAACATTTTTCAAAGACTCAGAACTGTCTGTGGGTGTCCTCTCTCAGGCATTTGATTCACACTCTTCACATACAAGTGTCTCTGTCTCTTTTCTACAAGAAATTTTTGATGCACTTTGATCTACTTACCTTCCCAAAGGCAGATGCTCCAGCACAAATGTGGGTGTAATTAAATTTTTTATGAGTTTCCACAATCAAGGGAGTCAGCTCCTCTGAGGGCAAAAATATATTGCTCAATATTTACAACTATCTTATTTTCAATAACAAATATAAATACCATTTATTTTGTTCAATAGGTAAGAACAACTCTCACCTGCTAGAAATCCCTTGTATGCATCGTGCTGAGCCACTAGAACTTTTGCAACACCCTGAACTTTGCTGACTTCTTGTGCTACCTGTGATTACAAATGAATTATTACTAGTTTGTATTACAACAGGCACCACAAACAAATAACAAGAGAGAGTCCCTGCTGCAAAGAGCTGACAGTTTATAGATTAAAACTGGAACACAAAAGGATGTGAATTTCAAAATCAGAATGAACAAAATGCAGATCTTCTGACTCACAACACAGTGCCTGGTGGGATAGTGGAAATGAATTTTGTGAATAAGAAAACTTCAAAGCAAATCAGAGGTAGGAAAGCTTGTCTCCTGCATGCAAGGATTACAAAATGCTCTCATGATTTATTACAACAGTCAATAACAATCACACTTCAGGATTATTGCTCAGCATTCTGATATAATCATCAAGAAACCAATCCTACCTTCTTTTAAATCAGTCAGTATCTACCGCAAAAGCATACAGTGCAAATACAAATATACAGTCATGTTACAATCTTTGTCCAAATTTTAGGATCAATCCTTTGTTTGCAGCTGACACTCTGCCTACTAATGTGATGTATATTTTCAATTCTATACTTATGCATTTTTTTTCCCTTTAAATTTGCAGAAGTGAAGTTTAAATGATAAAAGGGTTGTTGCAGATCAGAGAGAAGAGGACTGACAGCAGTGTCTGGAGACCACATGCATCACCCCAGAACTAGCGTACTTTTACTGAGTTTGCTGAGTATCAGTTTACTCTCAAAAATTAACAAGAGGAAATAAACAAAAATTCCCTAATAGTTGCTACAGAGTATCTGTTTGAGTAACTGGCTCTCTTGTCCCATTAATACAGAAACTTAAAAAAAACCACAAATTTTTTTTTTAAACCTTCCATTTTGTAAAGAACTTTTTCCCAGCATGACATACATTGCCAAATAGACATCATATACTTAGTATTAAAAACAAACAGAACATTCCCAACCATTTTTCTACTAGGCAAGTGCCAAAGAATAAGAAAACTCAAAGACAGTCATATCAGGCAAAAATGTTTTTTGGTTTTTTTTCTTAATTTTCTTGGCTTCCAGGTCTCCACCTTCAACACCCGGGTCTCAGTTCAGAATAGCTACTGAGGTTTCTCCACCTATTTGTGAATTAGCTGCCTTCAGTACGCCTCCTGCATGAGATACTACATATTGCTTTCAGAATAACAATTGATAAGCAACAGCCTAGTATGAAAAATATTAGGCATAATTATTTGTACTTTTGCTATTCACACAAGAGTACATCATGCTAGAATAAAAGTGTCACTAATGTACTAACTATATCGTCTCTAGATCTTGCACATAAAAATTAGACTAAAAATACAACAGCTAACATACAAGAAACTTTTTTAGCCATGAGCTATATGCTAAAGTCAGGAAGCACTAATTTCAGAATTTGAAGTTGCAAGCACACTCTCGCTAACACTACTAGCAGTTGACTAGTAAAAGCACAATGCTCAGAAGCCCTGTTTGTCACAGTGCTGTTTCATTTCTGCTGCCTTCCATTTGAACAAGTGCAAGCTTCTTTCCAAGTTCCTAGCACTGCAGTATTTGTCTTTCAGACTTTACAGGGAAATATTGTTTTAGAGTTAATTGCCCTTTAGTCCTTTAAAAATTTGCTTGCTTAAGCTTCTAACAACTGATATTGATATTCTCCCTTGTGAAATGAAATCTATACCCATATTTTCACTTCAGAAAAGAAGCAGTTCAAGCACAGGACATTTCCGGCAGATTAGCAATTCCTGGCACAGTTCCTCTTCACTACAGATTATTTTTCAGGTTGACCAAGACGCACCAAGTACTGTTTCGCCGCATTCATTATTTCATTCCTATGAAAATAGCATTTCCTACCTTGTCACAGCTGGTACCAGCTACTAAACAAGAAACTTCACCTCCAAGACGTTTCGCAGCAGTGATAGCATTTAGTGTGATGGGTGTAAGAGTTTCATTGTTGTGTTCTGCTATGACTAACGTACTCTGAAACCTCCGGAGCAGCGGTGCCTTTGAAAAACAGAAAGAGAGAGAGAGAGAGGAGTTTGATACTTAGTATTCAAGTAAAAAATTGTTCCTAAGAGCACCCAATGCTTTACAGAAAGTTATCAATTACACAAACTGTAAAACACTGCTGTCAAACAAAATAAGTTAAATCTAGATAATTTTTATTAAGTAGGCAGAACAAATAAGGTGTTAAAAATAAAAAGGTATAAATTTGCTTGACTTCAGCATATTTATAACATGCTGTGTTTAAACTAAAACCTTAACAGGAAAATACCGAACGGTATTAAGAAAAACATTTTAATACATTACATTCAAGCTCAGTTGTTCAGCTTAACTAAGTAACATAAAGAGTGAAAATTAAACCAGCAATACTAAGACACAAGGAAATCAAGGGGAGCAAGTAAGTATTTACTTGTTGGTTTTCTGAAGTTTTGTATGGTTGGGTTTTTTTTTTTGTTGTTTTTGTTTCGGGGGCAGGGGGGTTTGTTTGGTTTTTTTACTATAGGCTTTAGCCAAAATCTAGCTACAGAACACACTTTTTAAGTTTTTTAATTAGTTGTACATAAAGCCAAAATTGCATGCAGTGGCAGGATGGCAATTAAGCAGCAAGGGCTCAGAGCCTGAAAACACATTAATAGAACTGTTGATAAGCATCAGGTTCATTTTTTTCTATTTCCGTTTAAAACATTTGACACTTGATCACTTAGTCTACCACAATTTAATGATCCTTAAATAATAATTTTGACCAATTCACCATCCACACAGACTTCAACTTCTAAAGCATAAATGAAAGAAAAAAGAAAAGGGGGCAAGGGGAAAGCAAAGAATTGCCATGAAATCAAAACAAAATATTTTAAGCTCTGAGACTTTCCTCTCTAATTTTCAGGTGAATCAGGAAAAAGCATTATCCCTCCAAGACAAATATTACGGTAGGGAAAGGGTTTGGGGTGGGAACAGGAATATTATCCTCCAAGTCTTCGTTTATCCTACATAAAGGATTCAATATTCGAGTTATGATGAATGTAATATGGAACATACAGAAAACAAAAGAGATTCATTAATATGACCAAGACACAAACACTAACGCAAAGCTAAAGACTGCACAGCCAATACTTTTTTGCACATATATTCTCACCCCATCTCCCCTCACACCAAATATGCACTTACCCACCACTGAAACTAGGGAAAAATAAACAAAGTTTCAGAAAATCTGAGAGGCTAAAATTTGGATATGGACTTCAAGCACCTGCTAAACTTCACACAGAGAAAGCAAATCCTGAGGACTTCCCTGAAGCTAACCACAGTGTAAAAATATAAATACAAAAATAAGTTTTTGCAGAATCAGGATCTTTTGTCGTTTTGATTAAAACAATAAGGATTCTTGTAAAAGTGCTCTGCATTTCATCTTTTATGCTTAAGGTTACTTGTTATGATTAAAGATTCTACGATAATTTGAAGCCAATTGCCAGTAACAAAATATTTATTGCCAATATAGTTCAGACACCGTATTTTTGATTATGTTTCATACATCATTTGCAATAAAAGTTATGAGAGTTTAGTCACTGTTTGAAGAATAAATCCATGCTTTTGTGGCAAAAAGCCCACTTTTCCAATGATTTATAGTCATGTCACAGGGTAAAGTGGACCCTGCTCCTGAAAGATTCTGAAGTTTTCAAATCTCCAAAGTGAGCCACATGCATTTTAAACACGCACTCAATTCTGACTACATTATGATCTTTTCCCTAAATAAGTACTGCACCACTAGAGCAGCTCTATATCATTCTGTCGAATGATTCTAGAATAAACTGAGAAATAATTTTTTTTAGCCAAAAAGAGTAAGAGCAACAGATGTTGCTTGAGCAGACTGGATATTACAGCATTAACTAGGTACTATTTCTAATGCGGTAATCCCACATTTTATATTTGTGGGAACTGCACACAAGAAGGTCACTTTATGCCTACATGCACGATACTTCTGAACACAAAGACAAGACCAGATTTAAAATAAATTAACAGTCACGTTCCAGATCTTGGGTAAAAATCCTAGGTGACAAGTAAGATTCCTATGTGAGTCTGAATTTTAATATACTAACGCACTTAAACACTTTTTTTTTTTAATTAACAAAAACAAACTGAATTTTGTTGTTTGTAATAATAAAGATTCTGCAGTAAAACCAGAGGGTAATTCATCCTGCCACATATGAGTCTGAAAACTGAGACTCTGCTATGAGTCAATGAAGAGGACAGGTAGTTGTTTTGACGAAGGAACTTGTCCAGCTGCACGTGTGCGAGAACAGCCCATTATTTCACTGACATGATTTTCCCACCTGTACTTGGGCAGGATGTCTAGTTTCAAGCCTAGATAAAATAGTAATGTTGGGTATAACCCTAACCAGCTGACAGCAAGGATAAAAAACCCAAGAAATAAAACAGGGAGAACCACCAAACTGTTGAAAACAATGCCTTGAGAAGGAACAGCACTCAGCGCTTGTGCCACAGAAGGTTCCCGGTGCAAACCAAGCTCTGGAAAATCAGGTTATCCAAAGAAATCAATTACAGTTAGACATCCTACAAACTTGGGCAATCAGGAGCTTCTCAAGCATGCCAGTAGATTATGAACACATCTGCCAGCAACCAGTAGAACTGGAAATTTATTTCACTGAGGTTTAGATAAAAACTGAAGCTAGGCACCTATTGCTTCCTCTACAGCAGAAACATCTACATTTCCTCTCTGGTGGAAACTCAGACAGTGATTCAGTTTGTACTAAAATAAACATTTATGAAGGAAAAACGTCTAGAGTAGTTTCCAATCTCTCTCCCCCCCGCCCCACCCCCAGCATTTCCTGTAGGGCAAACCTGGCCTCTAACTTCCAGATGTCTAAAAGTTGGTAAGATTAACCTAGATGTGCAGTATACATCAATTAAGCCACTTGCAAAGTACCAAAGGATTCGCTGAATCTATTGTCTCAAGTTTCCCCAAAGCATCTTTTGGTTTCCAACCTGAGAAACTTAGCAATATTTTCCAAGCAGAATGTTAAAAATTTAAGCATGATATCTGAATTTCTAGACTTCAAACAAAATAACTGAGATTACTTGCTGCTACTGTTCCAGCCAAACGTTAGAAATCTGGATGTGCCCAGTACACGTGAGCAGATACACCCATGTATGAAGCCAACATCCAAAGTACTCATTCAATTTGCGCAGGTGATCTGCTCTTCACAGCAATGCCAACACAAACTGAACATATGCTGGTCTTTCAGCACGTAGACGGGTCACCTGAACGGCACACAAGCAGGCCCAGCACTTCTGAAACATGGATTTTCTGCTTATATCTACAGAACATATGTATTAACAGCTGGATCTTGGCTTGGCTTGGAAAACCCCAGCCAAGAGTGTTGTAAATCTCTGCTTGGTGAGACTGGTGAGCAGACAGGTACCAACGGCCTCTGCAGTCAAGAGTCGAGAGCTGCCTGCCTGCAGTCTGCTCCTTGTAACACAGGAATATAAAATCAGCTCTGTAAGTGACAAACATGGCAGGCAGGGGAACAAAAGGTGGGACGGCCAAAAAGTCTTTCCAATAAATGCAAGAGCTCCAGCAGGTGTATTCTACATACTCAAAATATGCATCAATATAAACTAGGCTGCTAGAAACTGCACCCAGGAAACTGAAGTTTGCTTCCCAACCTCTTCAGAGGAACCACTGGAAGTTTTGGGAACTAAACTGAAATAGAAATTCACAAGGCAAAAGCATCTGACAACTGGACCACAAAGGTATCTCTAGAGCTGATTTTCTAAGCTGTAAAAGCAAACTGGCCAGAAACTAAAATTTTAAAACTGCTTAGTGGGAATTACGTATCCCATACAGACCCATTTTACCACTGGGCAAAACTCCCAAGAACTGATCCCAGGAACTAGGGATTGGGATACTATTAAAGATAAATGGCTATATTCCTACACAACAAAACAACCCCTAATTCTATTAACAGTCAGTCTTGTAGCTGCTAAAGTTTAAAAACAAAAACAAAACAAAACAAAACAAAAAAAAGAAGAAGAAAAATATTAGGAAAGCTCAGGGAGAGGAAGGAGCTCTAGCAATAAAGCTTATACTTCTCCTAGAACCTCTGTACAGATCTGGCTACAGACAACAGAAGAGGTCTAAGCGACAGCTAGTTAACTCCAGGACACGCTAACTAGAAAATCAGCACTAAAGACACATGAACTGAAAAAGAGCTATAACTGCAGCAAAGAACACCAAAATAAGTAAAGAAAGAATTTATACAAAGGATTTATTTAGGAAGCACAGTAAAGTCTTAAAATTACAAAGGAATTGCAGCAGCGATATAAAGATGTAATACAGAATAAACTTTTTGAGATATATCCCATGCAAACCATTAATAAAAAACAAAGCAATAAAGCTGTTTTGAAATACAGACAACACTACTGAAAGTGAACTGAAGGTAAATTAATACATTTTAAAAGTTAATAGTCTGAGTTTATCAATGACAGTTGAAGGATACATACAAAGTATTCCCTAAGACTACAAATGTAGCCCAGTACTTTCTGAGCAAGATGTGTTTCAGGCTACTAAACCTATTAATCTGAATAATCTCAGGCTAAAAAAACACACACATGCATCATGAGATATATATGACTGAAATAAAAGCCAACGTTTTCAGAAACACTGAGAAATTGAAAGCTCCGAACAAATCCACAGGAACTCAAAAGACTCAACAGCTGTGAAAACTGGGTGTCCCCCCCCAAACACTGTAAAGATAAAATAAGAGTACCTGTTCAATATCACTAAAAATCAAGCAAGTGACATTTCACTTTGTTCAAAAGCTGTTATAATGGTAAAATACTACACTACAAAGCGAGAAAGGAAACCTGAGAGCACTTTTAGCTGACGATCTCCAACAGCTTCATAAGAACATGCCTATTATTTTGTTTAAGCCAACTCTAAAGCAACTCTTGCCTCCAAAAAAAAACACATTGCAGAAGCAAATGCAACTTTTATCCTATCTGGACCTTTAAAACAACAGCAGAACCCTGAAAAATCAAACACAAAGCAAATAGTTTTCTTACGAAACAGAGTGCTACAATGCCCTTCACTCTGTCACTCTGTTGCTGGGGTTTTTTTTAAGCAACGCTGGAGGTCAAACTGAGGGAGACCAAGAGATCAGCTTATGACTTGAAACAGTCAAGACTAGCATTGCTCGCCCTTGGTAAATACCCTCAGGATAAATTCCAGCTTCAACACAGGCTGAATGACAACTGGATACAAAATTAAAGGCACTGGTATCATATTCGCCTACAACCAATTTGGCCTGAAACTGCTGGGTGGCATCATAGAAGAAGAAGAAAGAAAAAAAACCCAACACTGTGAACAAGCAAATAGGCAGACACTTGCTTATCTGATAAAAAATGATAAAAAAACCCAGAAAATGTTAAGGGAATACTTGTTTGTTGTTTTATAAAGTTAGGAATGTGTGACCTCAAAATGCCCTGTAATGAAAAGTCTACAAGACAATCCTGACGATCACGATTTCACATCATTACAGGTTTGGAAGGGACCTCAAGAGCTCACACAAGGCTACTCTCCATCAGATGCAAGGCACCCATATCTATGTTATTTCCAACATATCTGTCTTGCTTATTGTCACTGCATTCCAATCATGAAGACTCCTAGGCAACCTGTTCCAAAAACTTACTTTCAACTAGAAAGGATTTCTTAACCTCTATCTTAACTCTTTGTAGCTATCTTAAATAGCTTTCCTGCAATTTAAGCCAACTGTTATTATTTTAACATTCACAGACTGATGATGAAAAGGCTGACTCCCATCTCTGCACCAATTTTTTGTGTATTTGCAGCCTCATATTCCTCCTCAGTGCTCCCATCTTTAAGTCATACAACTCCAACCTTTCCTTCTTGCTCGTACTTTACAGGTCTCTCACGTTCTGTTTTTCTGTAGATTCTATTCACTCTTGTTCTGCATGAGCATTAGCAGTGCTGAACTGGAGTTTGCTTCACTCCTCTGGCAGACTACGTTGTTACCCACACCCTGAAGAGACGCACATAATGTTTTATTGGCTTTATTTTATAAATTTATGAGTGTAGATGCATACAGCTGAAAACCAAGGGCCTCGTGTTTCCAGGACATGAAATTGAATTGTGCAGTGATCATGTGAGTAAATTATTATTTACACAGCAGTATTATGTGTTCTAGGAGCTCCGGAGATCACCAAGACCTTTGCTCTGCAAAGCCTACAGCCTAACAATAACTGAAAGATGTCCATGACTGCAACAGTTATCATTTATAGATTAACTAAGTCACATATGTCCTGGACTACCTTTGCTCCTCTTTTAGCCATTCTTAGTACCTGACACCAATTAATATATCCATAATTACAATTTTAGAGCTGGTCAGAACTGTAGTGTCTGTAAAAGCCTCGGAGAGCTCAAAAATCAAACTTGTTAGATTTAAAGCTCTTTTAGGAGAGCTATTTACACACAGTTCTAGTGGAAGAAGTGTCCCCTAGTGCATGCTACGAGTTTGAACAGATATTCAGGGACATTCCATAAATCATCTACTCCAACTAACCTTGAGTTCACCTAGTCGTTAAATTTGGTAACAGCCATCATGCCACATCAAGCAGCAAACGGCCTCCAAAAGCCCAGCACTCCTCGCAGCTGAACAATATGAAGGTCAATTTGGAAAAGCAACAAGTGTTTCACATCAGGTTTGGTCCACTGATTGTGAGGGTTAAATCAATCCCATTTCTGCACAGCTGTGTTTGTGTGATTGAGAAACGCTGTGTTAACCTCTCAAAACCCCTAAAAGCCTCTCCTTCAGCCACAAATTTCTTTGTAACGTTGTTAAAAGTTTGCCGTAACAACTCCAAGAGTCTTTTTCAAGAGTCTTTTTCCAAGAGTAAGGAAAGTACTCCCGTTCCTCAGCTGGTGCTGTACGCGGGGGGATGAGAGCAAGCACTCAGAAAGTTATAACAACGACCCTCAACTCCTGCCTGGAACGCGCTCTGAAAGGGCCCCTTAAACACCCGGCGTCCCCTCAGAAACTTTATTTTTAACAGCCACGGTGCGGCAGAGGAGCGGAGTCCGTGGAGAAGTTCGGCCTGTTCCTCCTCCCCCGCCCCAGACATCCCCTCGGCCACTGCTGCCAGGCGGGCCGACGGCGGAGCTCGGCCCCGCGCAACCTCTGGTTCCCTGAGCAGGGAGGCCCACACGGCCGGGGCGGAGGGAAGGCAACCGACCCCTC
>JAOXNO010000070.1:22580783-22667528 GCA_028565335.1 Limnodromus scolopaceus | reverse complement strand
GCGGGGGCCACGGGAGGGTCGGTGCCGGTCGCGGTGCCCGCGGCCCGGGCTCGGCGCGGCCCCCGGGGAAGCCCCGTCCCCTCGGGGCCGGCGGGGCCCTCGGAGCCGCGGAGAATAAACCTGGCCGAGACACGGGGCCGTTTCCACGTTTTAATCGCGCTTCACGGAACCTCCGGCGTTAAAGTGAACATCACGAGGTTTAAACAGGCGTTATTAAAGTCGTACCGAAACGTTAAAAATGCGCGTGGTTTAAAAAAATCCGTTATTACGTGACTGAGCCCAAATCACCAAAAAAAAAAAATTACAAACGAACTCTTCTCAGAGCCAAATCTGACAAATTCATAAGACTTTTGATTAACTGGAAAGACATCTTCGTAGTCCTTTTTGGTATTTTTTTCTTCTTTCTTCCTTCTCTCAAGCCTTACAGAGATTCAAACACCAACATTTGCAACACAGAAGTCACGCTACAGACAGAATAAGTTATTTTATTACAAGATATATAGAACATTTTTTTTTTTTCTCTCTCTTTGCAATCTTACTCCAGCAGTTCCGCAGTGCAAGTGCCACCACATCGCAAGGGTAGGAAACACCCAGACCATGACATAGGATATACGCGAATGAAACAAAACTCAAATTATCAAAATTACAAAACAGAACTTGGAAGTTATCTACAGTACTCAGGATATAAATAGTGCAAATTATGTATCTACAGCGTTAAGTATTTAGAGTATCAAAAACTTCTCGGGACAGCCTTTTAGAGAAGGTAGTCAGCAGGAACGGGTCAGCGCGATGGCGTCAGGGACTTTAAAAACAAACGCGATGCCTATTTTTTCAAGAAGAACTGTCGAGCTTCTTCCCAGGACTGGCGGGGGAATCTGTTGGACAGCTCAAGATAATCTTGAGAATTGAAAAATTTTTCTGTTGGAGACAGAACATAAAATTACCGAGTTATTCCCTCTTAAGATAAGATGGCAATAAAACAAGAATAATGAACGCGCGGCCAATTCGAGATACTTCCAAGACATTTACTCCCCTCCCCCTACCCAGGGCAGCTCAGATCATGGGGTGACGCTTCTGTGGAGCTTGGGACTTCAAGGTTTTGCTTTAAAAAGAGGGGCAGAGGGCTCTGACACAAAAAGGCTTAGATTTTTAAGCTTTTGGATGAGGTGCCTCTGCTTTACGCATCAGAACTCTATACATCGCTACACACTTCATGTTCTTGCACCCACGGGGAAACAATTCCGCCGCCTCCGAGTTCGGGCAGCCGCTACCCCGCTCTCCTGGCTCAGCACCTTCTTTTTCCACAGCGGGCTGCGGAGGAGTTTTGCTCCCCGATTCCCCCACAGATATTTATAAATGCGGTTTTTAATCCTCCGAGCACCGCTGGTAATGTGAAGGGGGCTACAGCGTGCGTGCAGGGGGCTGGGGGGGTCCCACGCTTTGAGCAGCGCAGCACCCAACGAGGCAGCCTGTGCTCCCACCGTTTATTCCCAGCAGCTTCATTGTTCCCGTTTCGTTTTCAGGGGACGCTGTCCTTCAAGCGATATAATGGATAAAAATAATCCTGCTTATACTATCATTAAGTCAGCAGTTTTGCAACCGGGGAGTGTTTAGAAAGCACACTCACATGTCACCACATAGTCATTTTTGTTTAAAAGTTCCTTCAGTTTGAACAGTGAAAATAAAAAGCAGTTTTTCACTGGAATTTTAGCTGTTTCTTGAGCAGATTCTCACGCAAACACAACCCTGGAAAGTTTGTGCTGCAGACACTGCAGGAGGCTGCTTCAGACAGAGAGGTATAACGTTGACAGTAACAATCTCCATAAATGTATGCTAATTTTATATTTTATAATTTATTTTTAACCACAAAGCTAACATTTTAGACCTAAAACTGCTCATCTTCCGGCAAACAGTCAGCAAAACGGTGGTGGATTTCTGCTGGCCGTTAGGGAGAAGTGACTGTCCCGGCGACGTACTTTATGCAAAATATAGGCGACTAAAGACCAGATTCCCATCAACACACTTGAATTATAAATGTGTTTAACACGTAATACCCATCTTGGCTGAGAATCCTTTCAACGTCTAGCCCAAAGAAGCTAACTGTATTTAACACAGTATTTACAACAACTGAAAGGGAAAAAAAAAATAATTCGCAACTCTTCTGCAAACTGACAAACTACAGGGTAATTACAGGACAGTATTTTACTCATTTTTGGCTCCCTGGGTGTACTGGCACGGCCGCGCGGCGTCTGCAACCTGAAACTTTTGAAGGTAGCCTTTGTGACAGTTAATTAAATATGTGCACGTACAGGATCACATTTGAAGACATGATACCACAGAGCATTTAATAAAGATTAACACTCTGCATTCCTGATGCGATGAGCAGCAGATTGGACTACCCGTGTGCTGTGAAGTCAAAATGTACGCTGGAGCGCCTCTTCCCAAACTCCAAATTCATTTTTGTAATTTATCATATTTCTTTCATCGTGATGCAGACTCAAAACATTTAAATCACAGTAGAATGTAAAAATCTACGCATTTTGTTACCCAGTTGCTACATTTCATTGGAGACGTACCCCTCTGCTGCGATAACTGATTATCCATTTGGCCTGAGCTCTGTGCAAAATCCTACGGGGGAGGAAAAAAAAAAGGCATCAGGTTTTCAGATCTTAGATCTGAGGAATTAAAACAACATTTTAAAGTCTTCACAGTCACTCAAAATTCCTAATACTTTATGAAATCTGTAAATTAACAAACTCTGGCTTGCTTGCTACACATCATAATACTGCCAGCACTTAAATACTATAATATAGAGTGGATTTTTACACCTTTAACTTACACCTTTTTTGAAAAAAAAACCAAACCCCAAAACTTTTAATATACAACAGAAAAAAACAAGATGCTGATATCTCCTTAGGAAATAGTTATTATCATGACTTCTAGTTTAAGAGAACTAATTTAAGAGAACATTTACTATCGCTGTGTTTCTTTAAAACAAACGGTGTTTTAGATTTATGCTCCTGACTCCCAAAGCACTCTTCCATAATTCTTGAGTTATCCCGCTTTCACTGGCCGTGCTTCCCAGCGACCTGGGAGCCCAAGCGCTGATCTCCGGAGGCAAAGCACAGGAATTCTCCGTTCTCCCGCAGCCATGACGAGCTCCGGCCGGCGCGGTGGCCAGCTGTGTCGCCAGCTGAGGTGGCCATTACTCTCAGTGCCCAGCGCCACATGTGATCCCGCTGATATTCGACGGGATGCTGCATCCTCTGGAGTCAGCAAGGACACCAACTTCCCTCGGAAACACGCAGGATTCTCCAAGTCAGCATTCGGAGAGGGCTTTTAGTATGCTATCTTTCATTTGAGTGAGTAGCCACTGAGCAGAGAGGGTATTATTTGACATCAGAGATACAGTGGATACAGCTAAATAGATTTTAATTATTTGAGCCCATCTAGAAACAGAAGTAACAAAAATAAAAAGGATGATGCAAACTTCAGATGATGGAAATAAATCTGTCGGTAGGGAGGTATAACGTGGGGTCGTCGTAAAATCCAGCCATCATTTTCTTTTGATTTACGCTGCACACATTTAACACACTGCATTTAAGTGTTACATTTGAACACACCACCAAACCTTTACGTAAATGGGACCTCTTTTTGCATTCCCTGGCACAGGAAGAATCTCATTTTCTAGTCCTGGGGAAAACATTTTCCAGTCTTTCCCAAACCTTCCACCGAAGCAAAGGAGAGATTTGCTCAGCAAACAGCAGCGAGTTGAAGTCAGAGTCCCGAGGGAAGTCTCCGCGCTCCTCGGCTCCTTTCAGAACCGTTCTCCGCGTGTGTGTGCACGTGCAACAATTGGGATTAGATCTTAAAATGGGTAAAATGCTAAAGTAGCAGTGAACTCAGCAAAGACGTGCCACTTTACAGCACACAAGGATCTTCCATATTTAATATAACACCTTTTTAGAAAAGCCTGCAAGAATAGTATGCGGGCTTGGCATCTCAGATGTGCCTCTAATTCGAAATCAAATTAATAACGTCGACCCTTGTAAATATACTTATGCTTTGCTGTAGCTACCAGGGATTTAAATGCTATTCTCTCTGCTAGCAGAGAAATCAGGGTATATAACCTTAATTATTCATATAGGGAACACTATCCTCCACTCTTTGTGGTTTTTGACTAAAAAAAACAAACTAAACTTGCTGCATTTACTCAGAATACTTCAATTATTTTTTCACCACTGCACCTTTTACACCGAAATCTGTAGTTTCACTATAGAAATTAAAAGATAAATTATAGCTTTGTATTTAACCAGAGGCTCATTACTATATGGCAAATTCTTTTAATAGTAAGCTCCAAACATTATTTTTTTTTTTTAAACTCCCATGCAATTATTTTAGTATTAAAAAGATAAAAAGTAGTTGCACTCAGAAGTTTCATGTTGTGCTAAGACTTATAGTAAATATTTAGTTCTTATGCCTTCTCTCCCAAATCCGTGCAGCCTGCCCTCGGACTAGCTGTAAAGCATTAGGAAAAGGAGTTTCACTAACGTTTCTGTATCAACAACAGTAACTTTCAGGTAACTGATACAGAGTTACTAGACTCCTAAAAGCGTATTATTTTTTCATAGTAGAGTGTTTACAAAAAAACTGCATTTATTAATTGGAAACAGTCAATAAAATGTACCGAAAACATGAGGCATGCATAAAATCTGATATATAAAGCGCAGCATATAAATTTAGACAAAGAGAACAAAAGTGCTGTAAATCCTTATTCAAAACAGTATTCGTAATGACCTCAGTGGCTTACTGTCAAAAATAAAGATTGCAAGATCAGACTGGTAACATATGTTCTGTGTATTTTCTGCATAAAATATATACACTTCTGTTCAGTTCTCTCTGTAAATCTGTTGTACACAGTATACAACTGTACATTTGCATGTAAACAGATCAATATACTTATTTTAGATATGCTATATGTATGGTAGTTTTTTAAACATAAATATTTTAAGAATTGTCTTGTAATAGCGGGATCTACATCAAAACTTCCTAGCACATCCAGTAACTTTAACGAAAACAGGATTCTGGATGTGACAGTGAGAACCTGAACTACTCGGTAACCTTTCAGTGCTGTAAGATGCCTCAAGTACAGGCATAATCTGTGGTTTGAAAAGAGCTGCAGAGAATCTTAAAGTACTTCAACCCTGTTTACTTGTTTTAGTTAAGTGAAATGATTTCCATATACAAGCAGAGGGGAGGAAACGTGCTGCAGGGACGCTGCACCCCGCCGTTAGGTTTTACTGCGATAGCTACCTGAATGAAGGTGGCGAGCAAAACACAGCTCATCTCCTGCTCCAGGATGATCTTGTTCTGAGGGTTATTGTAACAAGCAGCTATTAGCGATGGGAAGAGCACTTTGATTAAACGAGGATCACTGAAATACTGGAAAGGCAACTGGCATAGTTTTTGCAGCACCGTGGGGTGACGGCCAGACTGTACAATGATCTGAAAATAAAAACGTAACAAAATTAAAACACGTGATCTGTCCGTTCCCCTCTTCCTCTTAACCATCAAGGGTGTTGAAGTCATGCTAAAAAAATGAGTGTGGCTGAGGAGTAAATACTAAAAATAAAGCTTACAACATTTAGTCCAAAGAACTTTCTGGTTTAGCGTCCAAGTATTATTTTTATTGCAGAGGAACACAAAGAATGTAAGGCTGTGAGGTTTTTTTTTTCCTGTATCACCCAAAAAGACAGTAAGTAAATGAGAAGGGGATTAATCTACAGATTTCAATAAAATAGATAATTTAATACCTTCATTCAAAAGACAAAGAATTATAGCAAAGGGACTACTGTGAGTTAGAGCGACGAAACAAAAATCCCCAACCGCTGCCATTTAAGCATAGTAAGCATGTCTTTAGGGGAAAAAATAATCAAGAAAGAGATCACCAGGACTGTAAAATCCCCGCCGAAGCTCGATGATCCTTTCCTAGAGTGCTCTCTGGCAATTAGAGAGGACTCTGTTTCATGGGAGATGTCTGCCACGCATTCTCAGGCCCCAGAAAGAAAAGGTGATTGTAAGCTGCAGAGCAGGGAGTTTCAGTAAGTAGAGACCCAGAAAGATCCTCCCATCTGTATGTCTTATCTCAGTTTCTATCAGTGCCATTGACTCTAAAAGGAGAATTGTTTAGATAAATGGGACTGTTGTCATGAAGCAGGCTAAGTTTACAACTGTGTACATCTGAAGAAATAAGTCAATGCTATTACTGGTCTCCTGCAAAGGAACCTTTCCAATTTACTTGATATTCTTATAAAGCCTTTGTGATAAACTAAAAAATGTCAAAATCGGATCTGTTCCAAGCAACCTTGATTAGACAATTATAATATGAAAGAGCTGTTTGACCCAAAGTTGGCTTTTCGGCATAGAAGGAAGCTCCTATAAGGTTAGAACACTGTAAAACTTAGGGTCACGACTGTAAATTGTACTTGGAAAAACACAATTTTACAGGTACACACCCAGACAAGACTGCATTCAAATTAAAACCAGAAGGACAGAAAGAAGCAGTTGAGACCACAGGAACATAAATTACAGGGATTTACAAGTTTTCAAAGCACTTTTAACAATACCTTCAGAGCACACACTCAGTTGATAATGCAGTTCAGTTTAAAAACAAGATCAACAGAGCAATAGTTTGCATTTTTTTTCAGTTCACCAGCCAAAAAGACATTGAAAACCTTTCAAAATACTGGTAGAAATGTCTTAATGCCCTTAAAGACAGGAGGAATTTTTAAAAGACAGCCAACTACGTGACAAGCATACGTTCAGGCATTGTTTTGAGGAAAGTATCACCGAAGCATTTGGATGATTCTGAACTGAACTATCGGCTACCACCCTGTAAGAAAGCGGCCGTCTTTTGAGTTCACGATTACTGTTTGAATTTTAGATTAGCCAGAGTGGTTATTATATAAATCTACGTTGTTCTATGGTAAATTCTGTAAGTCAGAAATGTACCTAAAATCAGTGGTAACTGTGCTAAAATAACTACAATTGGCATTTCCGATCCAGAACAGAACTCTTGATGGCTTTTTAATGGTCACTGTGCACTTGATGAACAGGCAGAGGAGAAGAAGTTTTGGGGACTTTTCATTTTTCATTTCACGTTTCACTTCCTTTATCTCTTCTAAAAACGCCATGGATAATTAGTGAACTCCTGCCAAAGTAACAGTGCAGCTACTCACACAGCTTTCATGGAATTATTATTTCATTACCTTTTTCTTTTCAACATTTTTACTACCATGATGTTATCAACATTAAAGATAGGAAGGTATATACGAGGGCTGGTGATTGTTTTAATCTGGCATTTATCACATGTGGAATCAATTTAATGATTTCAGCTCATTGTACTAATGCAACTACTAAACCTGATACACTATATTATGTACTCTGAAAAAAAAAATAAAAATCGTGAGTCACCCCTTACTGGAAAAAAACCCAAACAAATAAAGCTCTAGCAGAGCGCATACTCCTTGTTTCACTGTCAACTGGTGGAGAAAGCAAACTCCAGCACTTGACTTAGCCCATCAACAACAAAGAAAACAAATGAAAACCCTGCCTATGACTTCTTTACAGTGGAAAAAGACTGCTTGACCTTTTTTTTCCCCTTTTTTTTTTTTTCTCCCCTTTTTTTAAACAGTCACTTGGCTGAATGATCCCAGGGAGTTTCGCAGGCCTGGAACACTCATCTTACAAAACGCTCTAATATGAGACACAAATTCCTTACTGAAATCCAGCGCAGAAAGTTTGCTTTTCCTCCTGCCACATACTGCAAGTCAGTCACATTTACCTAGAATTAGCTTTTCTTGTTGCTCGCTCTCTAGCCCGAAAGTCAGATATGCCTGTCAAATGTAACAAGATCCTAATTAAATCACTGAATTTCTGTACAGCCAAGCATTTAAGCACCTGCTTAATTTCAGATACGTGCCTAGGTTCCATTAATATTTGCTTGTGGTTTTCTTTTTCTGAATTGAGACCTATCAAATTAGTACAAGCGACTTTTTTTTTTTTTTATTCAGAGCAGGCAACTCACATTATTTTTTTTTATATTTCACTAAAAAATTTTGCTTACTCTCAAAATTCAGAGATATTTATACAATTTTATTGGTTTTGCCTGTGCTTAGCTTGCTTAAATTCCAAAGATATACCTGCTTAGCTTAGCTTATTTTTAGCCCAACGCAGTAAACATTAGAATAACCCTCTGAAGACCCAAACTATGCACAAGTAAGAGACACGGCCAGTACGTTTCTGAAATGCTATTTCACGATGAATGAACGAAGTTCTTCTTTGTGCTACCAGCCAAACTCAAGACCCTGCTGGGTTTCAGAGGTGGAGCCCCCGTTACAGGGCACGCTGATGTGGTTCAGGGTTAGCGCACCAGAAAGCACCGGCCAAGTGCACCGGCTGCCCCCAGTGGAAAAGGCTGTGGAAAATGAGAGGCTGGAGTGTCTTAAATTGGTTACTGTGCTGAACTGAAGCAACCTCTACACTGTATAGCATATAAGCGGGCAAGATGCATATAAGCAAGGCTGCACAATGCATGCCGCTCTAACACCCGATTTTGTTTCCTTTTAATATTTGCTAAAAGTCACCTTTAAGAATCCAATTTTCCCTGCTTGGTCTCCGAATCTCCAGCTCTCCTACGCCACATACGCTGCCCCTGCTGCAGCCGCCCCAGCCGACTGCCCAGCACGATGACTGATGGGATGACCTGTGGGAACTTTTTCCTGAGCAACACCTTTCAAGGCCGCCTATCAGTTATCTTCTGTCACTCCCACCGGTTTATAGCCCTCTGCAGGTCCCGCTAATTTGCTTAATCTCCAATAGCCAGAGGGTCAGGCACTCTCTTCTGCCCTACCAGGCAACCCGTGCTCCCGGGCGGCTCTTTGGGAAGCGCACTCTGCACTCGCAAGTGCAATAACCATCCTGATCCACTGCATGGGTGTTTCTGAAGTTTATCACCTGGGAAAGCATGATTCATGATTTCTAAAGTCTCTAGATGGAATCCATTTTTTCCTCCAGTTTACCTGGGCCAATATTCACTGTACAGTCTATCCCTTGCCCATTTCCTGCAATCCCTCTAGCTGTGAAAGCCTGAGGCAGAACAAAAGTCAGTCTTTCAAAACAGACTACAATGACAAAAGCCAGCAATATGCCACACAGCACTTGAGTAATAAAAAAGGACAATCAATCAAAAAAATTAAAAGCTCCTTGTGGTATGGAACAGTAATAAAGTTGTGAGGGGAACTCATCATTTTGCTGGAGATCAGGCTTCCCCTGTCACTTAGGTAGGGTGTCTGGCTACAGACCTGAGGGAACTGCCGGAAGGATGATCCACCCTGGATTCTGCAGCTCTTCCCTGTATTCCCAGCAGGACAGCTCCAGCAGCCTTCCTCTCCCGCCATCGCTTCCTGGCATCTCCTCTAAAGGAGATCTTCCAGTACGGAAGCCCTTTGCTAGAGAACTCATAAACCAGATGGAGCCAAATCACCTGGGTATGATTTTCCTCTGGGTAGAAAAGGGAACGTTGCAGCTCATTTAATTTTTCTGTGAAGCTCCAAGAGCCCAAAAATAACTTTCTTGATGATCCTGCAGGAATAAGAATCCTAAAAGTGCAACCTGTTCCCTTGCTTGCAAGGGCAGAGGCATAACTGCTGGCATCCACAGGGACAACCTTCCCATGGGAAGTAGGAAGGGAAGGATGCTGTGGAGAACACCTCCTAACTCTATTTACACACTGTACAGGCATGCACTTGTCCTTCACTTAAACTTTCTCTATAGTCCTTTTATCATGAATGAAAACTACAATTGCTTTTAAATGCATATGTATGAATTTTTGTCAAAGCAGGGTAATACAATCTTCATAACTAATAGGATGCAGATCTTCTGAATGATACAGCAATAATAGAGAGCGTATCAACAACTACATGTCAAATCAGAAGTAAAATCTTACTGAGTCGATGGTTAATTTTACAAAAAAAAAAAAGAAAATAAGAATCCTCTACTCTTTGAAACTGTATCTTCATAATCAGAGTTTGTAAGTGTCTCGTAAGTAATAAACAGAATTTTCATTGAAAAAAACCAAAACACCAGCCAGAAAGCTGAAGAATGACTGTATGTACAATATTGAACAATTATTAGCCAAATTGAGGTGAACTGGTAATTTGTATATTCATATCATTCATATACTCAGATATCCTAATCAGGCATGTAATGTAGACGCATGCTACTAATTTTTCAAGAACTAGTAGTTCAATCAAATTGTCTTGGGAAGTTTTACTTTTTTTATTAACTATGAAGTAGTGGTTTTGGTGACAATCTAAATTTCTGTTTCCAAGTTGTAATTGCACACACTTTACATATGTAAAGCATTTAAAAAAAGAAAAAAATAATTGAATTTAAAACCTTCCAGAGATTTAAAGAAGATTAAGATCACAGATGGGTTTTCAGTGTTTCCATGCATGTATGTTAAATACTGTCAGATATTTTATTACAAGTAACAAATAAAACGGTTCAGTCTCAGACCAAGAACTTTTCACTCCTTGTGTACGACGGGAGGTTAGTCGAGGATTACTGCAGAGTGGAAGTGTTGATTTTTAAAGCAATATTTAGTCTAGTTCTACTGATGGATTTAGGTTTTCTTGTTACACTTGGACATTTGCAGCTCTGGAAAGGCATCATTCATGTCAGTTATTTCTGTCCATACATACCATAAAAACATTGGAATTATCTTTCAAAGAGGTTAATTCATTTTCTGGTCAGAAGGAACGGGAAGGCAGCAGAAAGCTTTTTGTGAAAGCAAAACAGAAAGAACTGAGTTTTCAAATGATTCAGAAAGCCAGGTTCTCAATGAACTAAACTGTGCTAGACCAGAGAGTCACAATATTATGAATCAATTATTATCCATATATTTAGGAAGCTACAAGACATTCATCACATGTCTAAAATTACAGTAATATTTACCATTCTATTCCATTATTTCCTCCAGGGCTGCTTTTCCCACCACCACAAACTAATAAATAAATAAAAAAATCTCATCACAGTATTCCAGGTTGAAAAAGAGTTGGTTTAAGCCTGGGAAGAAGCTGGTCTCCTCCATCTAGTCAGGAAGTGGACAGGTGATCAAGTCCAAGGGTATGTTTTCAATTGGTCAAAGCAATGACCAATTTGGTGTGGCAAACAACGCTGCCAACGATAACCCATTAATCCAGGATTCTTTAAGTCGAGGGTTCGGGGACATGGCCAGTGCTGGCCCTTGGAGACCTGCGGGTCATTCACGAGAGCCCTCAGCCCCAGGCCACTTCAGGAACACAGGTGTATACTTCCATCATTTTTGGGAGACCTGCTGAAGACTTTTCACAAACATAACTGGAAGACATGACTTACGTGTTGCCAAGTAGAAACGCTGTACATGGGTACTTTTCAAAGCAGATCCTGGAATTTGAGTTCTTGTTGGCATTCTGTTGCGCTGCCTCATGATTTCCTTTATCACGAATTTCCCATTGCCATTAGGGCAATGATTTTGCAAAAGCTTATTTTTTGTGAAGCTGACACTTCACTGAGGTGACCAGTAACGCTTTTGCAAAGCTCACAGCAGCCTGGGTAATCCCCACATCTCTCCTAGTAGCCACTTGGCTACTCTGCCTGCCAGCTCACCTTGCCTTCCAGAAATCAACTACACAGAAGCATCAGAAGATTTAAAAAATAAGTGTCTTTAGATGTTAACCTGATCATATTGTTTCCTTATTACTTCTGTTCTTTTTTCTATAACGTAGCATTATGTCATGGTTTATGCTGTTAAAATATGCAACATAAAACTGCAAGAACTTTGGCAGCAGGTGCACTGCTGGCATCAACGGCACTGCTAGAGCACAGCCACCATAAATGAGACCTGCAGGGGTAGCGGGATGGATGTCCAACCAACAAAGTAGAGATGACAGCCAACAACTCTCCTCTGCCACGCGAGCACCTGGGACCGCACGGACGCTGCCAGGTCTCCTCAGGACAAGAAGGATGCTCGCTTGGAAACACTGCAGCAGGGAAAGAACGTGACTTGGGGGATGGTTTCTGGAGTTTCTTTCATCCACAGAAGAAAGAAAAAGTTGCTTCTTGCTGTTTCAAGGTAGCAGAGAAAGGAGGAAGATTGCCAGGGAGAGAACTGAAATCTGTAGCCACAAAAAACTCCGAATGTTGAGATCTGAACAAAACTTTACAAGTCATTTAAGTGCACACTCTCGTGTGACTAACTCTGCACCACAGTGTTGTGTTCTTAGTGCTCTATGGACAGGCTGGTGGTTTTTAGTCATTTTGAACAAGTATTAGAAGTTATAGCTCTTTTATCAAATGAAGTGTGAGACAAAATTATAGTAACATGAAGTGGTTACAGGAAAACGGGAGTTGAATTGTAACTTTGTAAAGTTTAAAACTTCCTGAAATGAAACCTTCCCCAGCTCTGGGAGAGGAGAAGCTGCCAACGAAACGGTGTATTCCACAGGTACTGAGAAACAAATACAGCGATTATCACTGTGAGCCGAATTAACTTTCTAGAGATACATCCTTTTAAAGACAACTTCCTTTTTAAAAAATGAAATGAAGCATTAAAATGTGCTCTTCTACTTCACCATGTTCTTCTGCTGTAACGTATTTCACATTCAGATGCAATTTCCTTAGAACAACTCAGACTAAAAGGCTAACGGTTCTCTCAGGGGCACTCCTTGGCTTTTCCACTGTCTCCCATGACTGACAGTTCCAAACTTAAGCATGGCCATTATAAACATTTGGATCTTAAAATTGCCTTGTTGGTATGGGAACTATTAATGTTTCTTTTCTATTTGTTTATCATTGATATAAATGTCAATTCCAATTTGTACAAACAACTAATAACTTTATTGAACAGGAACTGAAATGCTGCACATCTAATCTCTGTAACTACAGTATTCCATCAAACAGTTAAATCCTTTTGTTTGATGTCAGGTTATTTATAACTTTGTAAAAGAAATAAGTCTTTATATTAGTAGTCCAGAGTTTCTCTTCAAAGTTAGATCTGCATTATTTCTTTGCTTCTATATAAACAGATCCCATACTGCTAGCATTTAATCAGCAGAATATGTCACCACTTCGGCTCTTCTTCTGTTTTAAGGTCAAGCTCTCTTCTTTCCATTTTGCAAACTCCACTACTGGCAAGGCTCTGAGCAGAGAATGTTCTAAATTCCTCCTAACAGCTATCGGGAATTAGAGCACCATTTCCATGCAAAACCAACGTTCCAGAACGCTACATTCAAATTTAAAAACAAGAATTTTGTCTATTTGAAAAATCCCAGTGGTTATTTTCTTAACGTCATATGTAAGCTTTCAGACAGAAGATAACAGAGTTCAGAAATAACATTAGTCTTCCTATAAACCACATTACGAGCATCGTCCTTTTAGAGGTAGCTCTGTGGTTTAAGAACAGGGATTCAGTGGTGCTCTGTGTATCCATAACAAGAAAAAAATACGTGAGCAGTTTTTGTATAATCATCCATTTGAGCATTTAGGATAGGACAATGGCAAATACAAGTACAGTGATGTAGTTAAAAGATGTAAAAACCTTTATCAAAAGTGATGCTAGTGGGAAATCTGGATAAAGAAGATAAAAAAGATGAAGAAAAAGCTCTTGAAAAAAAATGTCACCAAAAATGACAAGTCACCTTAGTTGAAAGATAACAAATGAAGCATATAGCGATTAAATTCAGCAATAAGTAAATAATGTTGAACAGATATTTTAAAAGATGACCTCCATTAAAATGTGATGAGAGAAGAATGGAAACAATTCTAACATGCACTGAGGCTATTTGTGAATTTAGCACACGCCCAGGCTACAGGACAAAACAGCGGTCTAACACCTGAACTAGAAAAGGCATTAAAGAAAAGCCTAACTTTAAAAATGCTAGCTTTTCAGCATTTAACATATTAACAAAAAAATAAATGTTTAAACATGTGAGTGTTAATCATATACTTAAGTACCTTGTTAAATTGAAGGGTATCATTACTTCAATGTTTCCAAAATAACAATGTACCAGGAGATTTATACGTTTGTGTATTGGCCTAATAATTTTTAATCAGAGAGGAGAATACTATTATACATCAAACATATTGAGAAATACAGGTATTCTGTAAGCTCAAATCAAAACTACCGTGCCATGTCTCAAACCCTTAGGTATTATTCTGAACACTCAAATGATCAGAATCGGACCTGGCAGCCCTGCATTATTTTTGAAGAATCATCTTCATATTTAGGTGACATCCTCTGCTTTGATGTCATGCCATTTGTAACTGTAAGGTGTCACTTTAGGTGTGATTCTCTACTCATTTACACAACTGAGACATAATTGATTGTGAATGAGGAATTCTTGATTTAAAGGCTAGAGAAGAAACAGGACCTTAGTCAACAGAAATCCAAACAGACTACTGGCAGAGGTTTCTGCCATCATCCTTCAAAACATAGCTAGTTTGGGTCAAAATGCCCAGAAGGTGTGAATAATTAAAATATATACAGTCTAAAACACAGAAAATCTTTTTGTGTCTCTCAGAGCATTTTCTCTCTTCAAAAGCAAACATTTTCTGTCACTCTCCAAAACCCTACTTGCAAGCGAACTATACAGCCTTAGAACTTTTATTACTAGTACATTTTGTCTTCTGGCTTCCTCAATAAATGTAAAGGCTTTGTGAAAAATATCTGAGCATCGACTAAAAGGGCTGTGAGACACAGAGCCACTGGACACGTTACAGAACTGGCTGAGAAAAAGCTTCAAACAGAGAGCAAGAAAATGTACTTTTCTGCCATAAAAAAATGTGCTACAATTTACCCATCACTAAGGGGACAGGAAGACGAGCAAGATTTTCCATAGTACTCCCTCTGCAAGATTTAATGCATTTTGGTTTTTTCTTTATGTTTCAGTATCACTTCAATCAAGTGTTACTTGAACTGAACGTGATGAAATGGGTTTGGGAGACTATTTTTTTGGGGGCCTCTTGCAGGCTCCCAGGCTTAGGGCGGCATCCAAGTGCTCGGAAAAACTGTCAGCTGCCTGAGCCCAGCGCTGTGAACACAGAGCAGGCTGGCGTCCTCTCCGCAGGGGACCAGCCACGTCGGGGACAGGCACTGGGGGTCTGCAGAGCCTTGGAAAACTTGCGACTTTATGGGAGAAGTACAGGGAGTTCCCTCACACATGAGGCGAGGCAGACAATAGCTCGCAAGGCCTGATTAAATATTTGCAGGCTTTAGACTTTGTTTTAAATTTCAGTGTGAAATGTAGTTCTCACGCAAAGGCGAGAGCTGGGTGGGACGGAGGCCGTTGCGCAAGCTTCTGCGTCCAGCTCCGCCAACTCATCTCCACCAGCCAAACCCATCGTGTTCCAGGCCCAGGTCTGAGCCGAGGAGAAACCGCTTATTAAGCAGGATTATGCCAAACTCTGGGGTGGTTTTTGCGATGCGGACAAATTTCCACTGGGGATTAAGTGGAGACCACCAAACTCTTTTTTTCCTGACCCAGGAATAAGATTAGAACGTCGCTCTCCAGAGGCGGCATTAGGTGACTGCTCTCTCTCCTCATCACTAAGCTTTAGTTGTGGACTGTATGTGGACTGGCTTTTACGACGCTGGGAGTTGAGTTTATTCTTTTCCGTTTACATCTTAAGAATAAGACAATATGATAAATCCAAGTGCCTTCATTTCTCACATTAATTCCTATACGCTCTCTCTTCCTCTCCTACAGGAATCAGCCAGCCATGAACTGAAACTAAACACATTTGATTTCTTGTTAAGTCTTTGCTCATATTAAATTACCCTTCCCTGCACCCTCTAAAAAGAAAAAAAAAAAAAGAAAAGAAAGAAAAAAATTACGGGATTTATTTTGGAATGTTAAAAATACAATTAGGATGTGACACATGAAACATGCAGTCCCCACGTGCTCTGATTGGATTTCATTTACTTTGTCACAGATCATACTTAAAAATTGGAAAAAGTTGGTTGGTAACAACAATAACAACAAAGGTGTCTGACAAATTACCTAAGAGGCATCCCCGCCACTGGCTGCCTAAGTAGGAATGCCATCTTTTGTGAAGATATTGGTTCACTTAAGTGAATTTACGTGGTCCAAGTATGTATGGCTCATAGAGAAAAAGCATACATTACGGATCCGCTTCCATTTAGAATCATAGAATTGTCTGGGTTGGAAGGGACCTTTAAGATCATCTAGTCCAACCATCAACCTAACTCTGATTAAAAAAAAAATATTTACTCCATCTTAACTTGGTGAGTTTAATCCTTAGGGCATTTTTTGTTGACAAGCTGAAGTGCTCCTAAATGGTAGCCGAGACTACAACTGCACATGAATCACTCGCTGAAAATTTACCAGGGAGATTTTTCGTTCAAACCTATAAAGCTTTAAAAGGTTGTGTCTGGGTTTCGGCTTTTTTTTTTTTTTTGAAAAGGTTTAAAGAACTAAACCCACAGCCTCATGAAATCCATACTCCTAAAAATTCCTCCTCTGAAAAGAAACTAACAAAATCAGAATTCAGTCATTTCAGATACTATTTACTTACAAATACGGACATTAACTATACGGTAACTACCAATTCCTGCATCTTTACTCCCATGTTGTATTTTCAAAAAACTCCACCTACCAGATCAAAATTGTTCCAGTCACTCTATAGCCCCAAAAGCAACATAAATAATAGAAGTTTAATGATGGCCTCTAGTAAACAACCCATATGGAAACTCTACATAATATTTTTATAAGCATTCTTCCAACTTTTCCTGTCAACTTCTGATTTTCACAATTTTTCCATTTTAAAAGTATTTTTCTTTCTTCACGCTAACACTAGAGGAAACTGGCCACATATTGAAACCCAATACGCAGTAACGCTGTCAAAAGCACAAAATAATTTCCCTACAGAAGGTAACTTTTAATCTGAAGTCACTTTATAAGTGTCCCTTATAGCCCAGCAGTACTTGTAACCACAGTTAGCATTTATGGAATATACATATGGATGTATGTCACATACACTTACTGTGGGGTAAAGTGTACTGCTATTTTATGACAGAAGTAAGACTCGCCACATGAAAAAAATGCTAAAAAGGAAGAAAATACAACTATAAGCCAATCATTTAACAAAAAAAGCAAAAGACAATCTCAGTACGAAGTCCTTCTTGGGGACAATCTACTGTGCTTTCTTGTGCTGGGAATGAGACAGGAATTTTATGATCCTTTCAGAACTGTGCCTACCATACAATGTTTTAATTTCTTTAAACAGTATATTTATACCTGTGATACTGCTGTGTGACGTTTTATATTTTTAATATAGGAGAAATTCTTCTCCCAAAATATCCTTATTCCTTTAACTGGAGCTAGCTAGTATGCCTGAAACACGTTTTCCGATAAATCTTCCACCATCTAGATAGCAAGGATAAATTTCTCCTAAGTGAATGATACTGTTAAATCTAATTATTTGTGCTTCCATTTTCAACATACGGGTTATTAGATATTAACATTTCAATTAGTTATAAGTTTACAGGAAGAATAAGGTACTGCTCTTATGGACACAAGGGTCTAGGGATAAAAGGTTTGGAGTGACAGAGAAATAAGTTAGTTAGACTTAGGCAACTGGAAGACAAACTTTTGGGGATGAAATCCCTCTTCAAGGACACATAGTTTGTGTATCCAAATTTTTCCAATTGTATTATTTATTCCAAGAGAAGTTTTTACTTCTACCGACAAACCCTAATTTTATAATTAAGTTTTTTAAAGCTGCACCCACTTTTCCCTACCTCTTTCACTCAGATTTTATTTTGCAATCTGGTAATAATGTGTGTTAGTTTGACAATTTAGAAGTCTACAGTTCCGTACCCTACAAATCCTCAAAGTGAGATTCTTCTAGAGCACTCTGAATACAGCGTGTGTCAAAGACTGAAAGAACAGAAGTGAGTTTTATTTAAATAAATGCACAGCAAGACAAATGAACAATGCAAGTGCCTTTGGAGCCTGTCAGGCAGGACCCTGAGCCTGAGGATCTGATTTGTGATGACTTTTCAAATGAAAAATATTCACTAACTGCAATGAAGACGGAAAGATTTTTATTCCCAATACAGCAATGTGAAAGAAGCCAAATCGTCTGCCATTCACATTAATTTAATTACGTGGCCACATTCAATTATCCAATATAATATGCAAATGAACTGAGTTGACAGCACATGCTAATTATATTCATTATAATAATTAAATCAACAATGAAAGGGAATAAAAATGTAATGAAATAGAAGGATATTTTTAATTAACGTGAACATTTTAATTAGAAATTGTAATCCCATAGTCTGATATAGTATGATTGGCTTATTCAAAGATTGGACATTATTTTTATTATGCAGTTTAGTGCTATGTGTCTGTCTTTAGTATCATGGGACCTGTTTTCCTATGTTAATAGATTAAATGGCGGCCAAAAGAAGAGACTCAGTTTCCTTGATCATACTTCATGCAAAGCAGATGCCTAATAACGCCGAGCTCTGCCACGGCACGGTTACAGAATCCCGTCTGGTGCAAGGCCGGCTGTCTAACTCTGTAGTAAACAAAAGTTCACGTGCCGATACAAAGCAGACAGTGCAGTTTAGCCTTGACAAATGATGTTAAAGCATTTAAAATATTAAAGAAACTCTTTGCTTTTTTAAATTTTCAGTTTCATAACTGATTTATTTCTTCAGTGACAGCAGCTGCCCTGAAAAAGCTTTATGAATGTTAAAACAAAATACAAAAAAAGGAAAGGAATATTACTTATATATTATATGTGGGCAGAGTCAGCAAAATCATAGTCTTTTTAAAATAAACAGAGCAAGCGCTATCAAAACACTCGCGTTCCTTAGGAATCCATTGTCCTCATCCCTCCTCGACAGAATCACTTGGGCCTGGCCCAAAAGCCAACCGTGGTGAAATCGCTAACTGGGACCCCAGCCACCGTCTCTGCGTGTGTGGGACCCACCGTGAGGCCCTCCCCTGCCCCAGGGCTCCTGGAAACCGCACTGAAATATGAATCTTGAAGCTACATGAGAGAAAAGAACTTTCCTTTTCAATTTGCCACTCAACTAAACATAAAGACTTTTACAGATAGTGTAATAAAACCAGAGAAGCCTATATTACATTAAATGATTGGCATATGATGCTCTTGGAAGATTTGCTTCTATGAATGTGAAATATTTAGGAAATTGCCCTTTTATTATTTTGACTGCATAGTGGTAATAATTCACTTACTTAAATCACAGTGCTACTACAGAAGGTCAATGCTGAGGTTGACAGGCTGTAAAATTTCCTTTTTAGAAATCTATCTGTTCTCCAAACTGGGAAACTGCAAATTTTTTTAATAATTAATGCCTTTTTTTCTTTACTCCAGCAGGCCGTTTTGGATATTTATTTGCTGATATAGGTAGACAAAGGAATCACAAAAGGCACACTGAAAACTCCAAACAACTATTTGTTCTCTTTTTCTTTTTTTTTTTGAGAGTTGAAAAGAAAGAAAACATACAAACATTTGTAATAAGGAATACAAATTTAGAGGAAAAGACTTATTTAAACTACAAATATTTCAAAACAAATGTACATTTGACTGCAAGAATAATGTGAATCTGCTTTGGAATATGTCAGTTATTGACTCCTCTAGAGTTTGTTCGAACAGTAAATAAAAAGAGCTATCAGGGTCTATGGAAATTTGTTTTCATAGCTCAAGTCTAGTGTATCTATTTTTATTACACTGTTCTTTCCAGGAGTTCAAGCCTACTATTTGAAAGCTTTTCCTGTGAAACCAGTTCTTTATTTTTAGTAGGAGTCTGCAGATGATCAACAACAGAAGAAAAAAATTGGAAGCTCCTACACAATAAAAAAATCAAACCATAACTGAATGAATAGAAAGCACTTCCCTTTTAATGAAAGGCAACGTGTCTTTGTTGGAAGTCACAACACTAACAGCACCTGAAAATAACCACCGTAAATCAGTCATACTGCTTTGCTTAGTAGCAAAAGGAAAAATACTTCCTTTTAGTAAAAAACCTTTGCCACATTTTGCAAGTACCTGAGCGAGGAAAGCTTCTAGTTTTTCAAAATGTTTTTTTAAACAAAAAGAACCAAACCCAAACCAAAATGCCACTTCAGAAATTACATAAAAAGTTACACTCGCCATGACATCTCCTGAGACAGTACCACCAAAGCAAAGGGTATGAAAAGAGCTAACATACCCTGGGTGTTTAACCAAAGACCTAAACTCCCCTCCGGGAGCTGCAGAAGCTACGTTTTAATCTTGAAAATGAACTCAGTGAGAGGCAGGTTGGCGATGGCACAGGCCCTCACCCCCCGTGTGCAGGCTGAAGACTCTGAGAGGCTGCAAAGGATGTCCCCAGACAAGGGCGGTTTGCGGCCCCCATGGCCAGCTGCTGCCGTGGCACGGTGCCCGCTGGCCGGGCTGGGACCTTCGCCCCAGGGCACGAGCGCGGAGCAGCCCCAGGCACTGCAGGACTACCACTGACATCGCTGGTAGGAAATCCCTCTTCTGCGCTATTCCTGGCACGTTTGTAGTTGCAAGTCCTCCGTGCAATGAATCACATCTGTTTATACTTGTGTGCCAGAAAAGACATTTTTAAACTGCAGAGAAAAGACAACATTGTTGGCACTTCTGGATGCCAGCATGACCTGTTGTGTAGCAGTGGGAATCGGAAAATGGCAGCAGTATCACAGGATTCTCAAAATGATCATATTAAAAAGTGTTGCCTACAGTCAGCTCCAGCTCCTGAGGGCAGGGAGGCTGCAGGATCCTCCCTCCGGCTGTGGCCAAAGCCACAGAAACACTGCTGTATAATTACATTATATAATACTTCTGACAGCATTGTCAGCTTTAAGATATTCTAAAGTTCCAATTATAGTTAACAACTCTAAGAACGTTATCAGACAGCTTTTCTCTAAACCTTTGCTGACAAATCACAACACTTTATTCTTCTGCTTGTCAGCTTAACTGAGGGCACTAAGCTCCTCATCCCAAACTCCTACCCCAAAAGCAGAACAAAAATAGGAACGGGGTGTCACAAGTATGGAGAGAGAACAAAATCAGTAACTTCACAAAACACAGCATTAAACTGAATCATGCCAAAGATGCAGGCACCATAAAGCAGTTTCTACACATCCACAGTCAGGTTCACTGTATGACTGAAGAGCCAGTGCCAACTTCTGCCCTGCCCAGTACACCCTGAGATGCTACATACATGCTGAAGAAACTCAGAGATTTTTAAGACTAAAATATTTGAAATATTGTTGAAGTTTTGTGTCTGGGTTATTTCATAAGCCACTATGAGCGGTCAGACAGAAGTGACAACAATCAAGGAAGCTAAAGGGGAATTTCCACTGTTTGTTTGACAGAGTACTTGGTTCACTACTAAAAAGATTCAAGGAAAAGAATTGCTTAAACTTAAATGAGCGCTCTGGTTACCAGGGAGATGCCTACATTGGCATTTGAGGACAAGTCTTCATGGCAGACTAGCTTACTTGGCTTTGAAAGGGTTTAACTTGGGTACCACAGCCATCTAATCAAGCTGACATGAAGTTAACTTGGAATTAAAAATATCAGTTGCTAAGTATATCTTGGCAGCGAATAAGGCCAGTTAAAATCAATGCAACGTCAGCATCATTGCCTGCGTAACAACACGGAGTTTGCTTACGGCCACATAAAATTAATGCTTCTGTGTTAAGATGCAACTTCAGCTTCTCTTTTGCAAACACATTTATTTGTGCTCACAGGAATCCCAAGCGCTTCAGAAACAACGTTGAGGGGATTTAGTTTTCTTGAGGGATCCATGACTAAATGTGCACTTGATAACTTCTGATCCCATTTTCCATTTGCCTTACCTGATTATCTGGGTTGTTTACAGTAAAATAGCCCACACAAATAATGACTTCGTGTAGCAATCCTTCACAGGTATGCTGGGAGCAGTACCACAGCAGAGAGCTGATAATATGCCGGAATGCAAGGGACAGGCCTTCGGCACCCACAATAGACTGAAAAAAAAGGCCAAGAAACAGAAGTTAGAGTCTAACAGTATGTTACAGAAATTTTGTGAATTACATACACATCAATTGCGCCTTTTTACTTTTTTTTGTAAAGTACAGACTATGTTCTTTGTTGCAATGACTCCGGAGGGGGACAGAATCAGCTCTCCTCTTTCAGTAACTTATCGTTTACAACTGGACTATAGCATTAAGAGCCACAAAAAACAGGAATAAATTAAATTTTAAAGGGACACAGGAAAAACTGGATTCTGCTTAGTTGACATTCAGTGTAGCACTAGGTTGACAATTTCATTTGACATACATTACACGTTCCAGGAGAACTTAATGCTAATAATATTTCTCAGTAATAACCAGTAAAAGAAACCAAACCATCTTCGTTTCTGCAAAAAAGCAAAATGCATTTCTCATTAATAATTTGTGCTCCGAATGGAATACAAAGATTAATAACAAATAATGACTTTTCAAACATTAAAAAAAGTTAGAAACATCCAAACGGAGAGAACATTCAGCTGCAAAGCTTCTTGGGATGCTTTTTAAAAGTAGGCAAATTGCTGTAACGTGGAGATTCAGAATTAGATTTTATCTGCGCAGTCTACAGCCTCTATTTAATAAACATGTCAAACAGACAGAACGACACAAGGTCAAAGGGGAAAACTAAAGCACAAGGAATGAGCACGACAGTCTACTAACTCTAATGAAACAGCAACGCAGGCCTGTGAGAAAATCTCTTTCACTTGAGAGTTTTCTTCATTTTATACCTTGTAGCTTGTGTTAAGTACATATACATAAATCCCAGCCTGTAGTATAGTTTAGTTTTAGTGTGCTCCAAATCTACCCAGCAAAAGTAGGACCCTTGACAATCAAAACAGACTCAGCTGTGGATACTTTTCCCCTTGAACCTCAAGCGTTCTGGTAAGTTAGCCTATTTTCAAAATTTAACACACAATACAGCCACCATTTACTGCTTTACATCATGTAAATGCCATGTGCTTAGGTCCACCCTTATTTAATTAGTGCTGTCCACGCACGCTGTGACCTAGCACTCTGGCTTTAACCTTTCCTGATAACAACAGGTCAAAGGGCACCTGAGTTTGTGTATAAAAGTTAAACTAATTTTTCAAGGAAACTATGCTTCCTTTTTAACCAGAATTAATATCAGCTCAGGATCCTGCGTTGTTTCTCGCTACCATCTTTCAATTGTTTAGACTGTCAAATTAAATGAAATATATACCCATGAGCCATCTGTGCTAATACAAACTCTAGAATACCAGACCTCTTCTGTTAATCAAAAAACCCTTTTCTATAGTCCTACTATTACACGATAAAACTGTTCTTTAGAGATAATAATCAGATGGGACATAAACTAGGCTCTGCGGTCTGCTAGCTTGCTGTAGTCCACGAGGTCAGGATGGACAGCAAACCGCCCCAGGTGTATGTTGATTTTTTTAACACTGCAGAAACAAATCCCATTAATGCACTGAAAGGGATAGCTGCTGGGGCTACGCAAGGGTGTCTGTCCATCACAACCAGTGTTATGCCTACAATTCAGTAACACAGCTGAGCAGCTACTTCCTGCATCAATGAGCTGAACGAAATAATTCACGCCGGTTAGTTTTCTACCACCCTTTATGCAATAATTACTCTCTTGCACCACTCTATGTAGAACAAACTTATGCAGATCATGGGGTTTGGGAATCAATGCTGATGGTCTGTTCTAAATGCTCAGATGTAACGGTAGTTGGTAGAGGGATAAATACAGACAGTGTAAGTAGAAGCTTGGATTTTAAATTAATAGTGGTTTCTTGAGATATCGGGGAGCAGCCCTTCAGCCAATGCCATTTGCTACAGCTCCCCGACAGGCTGTAGCTGCCCCAGTCCCAGTCTCACTCCCCAGTGTACACCTGTAATATCTACAGCAACCCATTAACATCCCTTCTCAAACCAAGAGGCACTGAACAAGCTGCAGAAGAGAACTACTTTGATACACCTTGATTTACAGAGAGGAATGGGAGTTGATGGTGTGTGTAACGGTTGTTTTAAAGAACCACCAATAAATACACTGTTTCTGTGCCCTGTAAAAAAACCTCCACTGGACTGGATCCTGCAACTGCATCTCTAGGGGTGAATGTTGCTACACACAAATTGCTGGTTGCTGTTATCAGAAACACTAAATGTACTAAAAATCAAAGTCAAGAAACATGAACTGAAGGAGACATACCTTATACTAAATTCTTTACCCATGTAAAGCTTTTGCTGAGTTTAATGCATTTCAGATGGAGCGTGTGGTACAACTTACATACAAATTACATATTAAATGAAACAGAAACCGATTCTGATGAATTGTATAAGACTGATGCTGCTAAACGTGTTTTGCTAAGCAATGCTTTTTGACAGGTGTTTTACATTAACAACACAATAGCTTTGCCAATTTATCTGAGAAATACACTGGTATTTGTATTTCCTTTGTATGGCAAAAATGGTTCATTTACACTAGAAATCTGTTCACAGAAGAAGGTAAAAAATTACTTACCTTCTCAAGACTCCAAATATGATCTGTTTGAGTTTCTTTCATAAATAAAAACTACAAAAGGTTAGGTTTCCAATTTTTGGTCAATAAAATTTTACTTGGATAATAAAAATTGCTATCAAGCACTGAAAAATGTAAACTGGAGTTATAACAGAAGCAAGTCCTTTCACATTAGAAAAATTGTTATTTCATGGTTTTGACCAAAATTTTTTTTTACATTTTTGGGGCTTATTAAATATAAAAAGTACTAAGGTAAAAGTGAGGTTTTTTGAATACAAGTAATGGATAGGATTCAGCATTTTGCATAGTCCACTTTTTCACTTTTTCCTTAAATTCATTTGCCATAGCTATATAGTAAAAATAACAATAATTGGCAATTTTAAGCATGAAAAAACCCTAAACATTTAATCGTGAAAGTTCCTTCAATAACTAAAATCTTAAAAACAAAACTCAGTCCAAAAGGATATGCAATAATTAACATTTTTGCACTAAGCAAAAGTTTGAAAACATCTGTTACCTGAAAGGCAGGCAGATCAAGAACAGCGAAACTATTGAAGAAACGTAAACTCTGAATGGCAACCTGGATGGTGCTCGCTGCGTAGCTGTCTTTAGGGCTTGCCGTGTTGGGGTCTGAAATTGTCCCGTGGAAAAGAACACAGTACAGCATGTGCAAGACTCCGACCAGATCCGTCGCCTGCAGAGCTGCCGTTAGCCCTGTGGGGTCCTGACGTGCGTTGTCAAATATGTTCCAAGATCTGTAAAAGAAACATTAAACCGTCTGAGGAGGAGACCAGCACTTTGTGAGAACACTTGCCCGGGATGCAGCACTTCTAATAAGCCAAAAGTTAGGAAAAACAGTAAACTGCTAAAAAGGGAAAAAAAACCTGATGCCTAATGTGTCAAGAAACCACAACATTTCCAGAAAGTGCTTTCAATAATGTGGGCACCAATTCCTGCTCTTTAATTGTAGTGCAGCTGTATCTTTAAATATCTTTCTCCACATACTGGTGTCTTTGCTCCCAAAATGGGTTCACGACAGCAGAGCGAGACCATGCAGAAACTGGACAGCTTTACAGTCAGAAGCCTGGGGGCACTTTTAGGGGCTCCAAGCAAGCCCTGTCCCGGGTCAGTAGCCCTGCACCCATCGTTCTTTCCTGCAACAGCAGCCAGCAGAGGTGGGAGAACCCCCTGGAGCTGCTCACTGCCCCGGTGACAGGCTGCAGGCACTGGAACAAACCGCCTACCTAAGTAGCAAAATAAGTTATTAGGACCAGATGATCTTAATCAAATAGTTCTGCAGGAATTTAAGAATGAAGTGGCTGAGCAGTTACCAAAACACACTACTTCTTATTTCAGTCAGATGTTATTATGGGAGACTGTACGGTAGCAAAGCACAAGTAAGTATGAAATGCTCGAGACAAACCAGCACAGCTTGTGCAAATGGAAACTGGGGTTCTGAGGGACCTTTTGGGTATGTATTTAAAATAACAGAGAAGGTTTCTGGCTATCTAGGCTATCAAGACACACAGGCAAATAACTCTGGATGCCCTTTCCATTATCACCTCAAAACTTCCAAAAGCACTTAACATAATCCCTCCCTGATTTGTACTGTTCATGTTTTTTCACATTATTAATTAATCCAGGTGATGCAAGACAGTCACTACTAAGGAAGATTGAGATTGTCACTACCGTGGAGGCTAAATAATGTGTGGAGGGGAGGTAAATACAAAATAAAGCATATAAAATAATTCAACAAGTTTTATATATTCTGAGTTGTAATTCAAGCCCACCACCTGAACTCCATTAAGGAAATACATTCAGTCTGTATTTGCAATCAAAGGAAACACTGAAATATTAAGATACAGTCAACAGTAACACTGAAAATATGGTACATCAAAATCTGGTTGTTACCTCATCTATTATGTTTCCATCTTAAAAAAAAAAAAAAGAAGAAAAAGAAAAAAAGAAAAAGTGTCAGCATCAGAAGAGACTAGAAAGTTTGATGAGTCTCTCTCTATTCTTTAAATAGTTGAAGGAAAATATGACAGGTTATGAAAGGACAAATTAAATGAGGGTGTCTTTCCCTTTTATAACAACTAAAGGCAAAGAAAATGGGAAAGCAGTGGAAACAAGAACCACTTCCTAAAAACAAATCTGTAACTTTGAAGACCTGAGTCAAATACAGAAAAGACTGGACACCCAGGGGGCTCAGGACATTCCTCTTCACCACAACCAGTAAGCAGCTTTTCCTCGACTAGAACAGCTCTAAATGATCTGTTCAGTATCCGCATCAGAAGCACCTTCCATCACTCTGGCACACACTGCTCTGCTCCGGTGGAGTTGCCAACACAGCTCCTAGGTTGCTGGTAATCCTGCTTTTTATGCTAGAGACTTGTCTTCAATGGAGCAGCTAACCCACAAAGTCAGCAACTATGAGGTTTTGATGATCACTGTGTTCTGTCATTTTCACTTTTTCTAGTGAAGCAAAAAAAAGCAGGTAAGAAAGTATCACCTCCCCCAAACCAATGTCATCAATAAGAATTTCTGTTTGTAACAGCACACCACTGCTTCCTTAGACCAAAGAGAGAGAAAGAGGCAGAGCAGGGTAACGAACCCCCATTCTTCATGCCCCAAATAAGGCCCTAATACTGGGCTAACTCCAAAAATAGCCTAATATTTTAAGAGAAAAAGGAACAATGGTTACATGAAACACCATCCTTGCAGTTAAAATAGCAAATTTGCAGGCTAGTATCTATGCATTTTCCCGTGGATACAATTCTTCTGTAAGATAGCATGAGTGGGCACTAAAAACCTGAGCAACACCTGGGTGGTTTATATGGCGAGGCTGATAACCAGGTCCTTCTGATTCCACAAAGTCCCATTGCGTCCCCGAGCGGGGACCGCTTAGCAGCTGGTGGGATAGAGTGTGCAGAGCTACTGCGAGGAGCCTGACATGCTGCAGGCGAAGAAGGGGAGATGCAGGAGGCTTAGGAAGGTTATTTTGGCACTCAGGCTATGAAGTATCTCTGCACAGCCTCTGAGGGGTCTTCTTGCAGCCCTGAGCCCAGGTGAGTAAACTGAGACAGTATTTGGGTTGTACACCACTTACTCTGCAGCACCCATCTGCTCCCACCACTGTCCACTCACCTCTTATGTTTCAAAAGCAGTTGCTCAGGTAACTCACTTCTCCTTTTTATCAGTTAGATCACGCATGTGAGGAATGATCTTATCTGAAACTAGCATTTATGGTACCATTTCTGTCCAAGTTATTTCTATTTACAGCCTGTGAATGTTCAACGCTACTGAAAAAGCTTTTACATACAGCATCCTCTGCTGCTACCTCAAGATTAATGTCCCAGGTGCATCTCAGGCATACCTAAGCTGTACAAAAAATACACAAGACTGCATAATTACTTCGCAAATTTTTGAAAGAAGCATGCAGATCTTTAGGTAAGACATAATAAATAAAAGCAACACAGTCGTGCCTAGTTTCCAGTACTTGCATGGTTACACAAGTGACTCCGTGACCACCAGTCACCACCGGACCTCCAGCACAACACTGCCATTCGTAAAGAGTCGGCTAGAGACGAATGTCTCTGAATTTATAGGTTTCAAAACTGGGGGTGTTTAATACTGTGATAGCCAGCTGGACTCCTGACAATCCCTAGAGAAACCCTGCCACAAAACCAGGAGCAACAGCGCTTCAGAAGGCCACCAGTGCAGGATTCTCTCAAAATACATATAACAACATTCAAAAGACAAGCTGAATTAAAAAGGTGATTAAAATTACAGTTTGATGCCACTTACCTGCTGCAATAGAACCACCACAAGCATTCAGCTGGTGGTTTGTAACAGTCATAATGACTCTTAATGTTTATTCTGTAAAGAATAAAAAGAAAGTGGAAAAAATACTAGAGCTCTAAGTGTGTTTTGGGTGGGGCTCTGCTCCACAACAATTTATGGCATTACTTTCCTTTTCCTATGCCTGGAATCTGTGCCCAAATATCTTCATTTTGAAGCTCTGTGGTCTTTAAGTGAGTGTGTTTGAGTGGAGTCAGCAGAGACGTTTCCTGAGCCATGCCCTGGCCTGGCCAGCCCTGCCTGGTGCAGAGTTCCCCGTGCAGCTCCCAGGCTGGCTGGCACGTGGAAGGGACCCCGGGTGGCTGCACAAGGCTCTGCGACCACCTCTGCCCACTCCCACGGCTGCACTTCGTGTGTCTATGGACTCCTTGACATTCCTCACTTTCAAATAGTTTCTGATGTCCAATTATTTACTTCACTGTGTGCAGTAGCCCGAATGTGCTAACCGTCGCCTAACTGCAATCAAGCAACTGGAATGTTTGTTTCCACAGTATCACATGAGAGCGCGGCTCCTCCTGCCAACTAGGATTTCTTAATTTCAAATGTAGCTTTTTCAACAGTACAAAACACAAAAAACACTCATGGTCAAACGATAACCCCAAATTAATTACTGTATATGATACCTCGCAGAATTTTTGGTGACTACATGCGATGAGAAGATTGACCAATTTTCCCAAAGGTTAAAGCTAGCTTGCTTTCAGATCTCACTCCATCATTATTTTTAAACAATTCCATATGAAAAAGCTTACATTGCTGGATAAAATCCTTTTACCGTTTTGTGCTGCTCTGGAGCACTGAATGAATCAAAATATACATAAAAAAGTCAATTGTAAAATAACTCAAAATGCAAGCATTATTTTTTTCACAGAAAAGACCAGGAATTTAAAGTTATACCAGAGGACAAAGCTGTTAATAAAAAATTATGTATCTGTCTGCTAGGTTTGGTGGATTGAAGGAACTGTTAGAAACATTTATTTTTGATGTTGCCTGTATTATAGTTAACGTGTGTATGAACAGGCCACAGGCTCCTGTTGCTTTTAACTGTCAGTTATAATCACTTGAAGTCTAAACGTTTACAATAAAAAGGTAAAAGACGTTATTCATACTAGTTGTGGGCTTTAAAGTAAAAAAAAAAATGTATATGAGATGTTGGAAAATAAAGCATGAACCTTTGTGTATGCTGCTTTGAGTGATTTTGGTCGACTCTGTACAGCAGTGGATTTCATACATTTAGCAGATTTTTAGTCCACCTCAAAGGTAAGCCCGGTGAAAATTCAGCGATAACTGTCAGGACACAGACCGAAGTGAAAAACCATAAAAACCCTAAAATCACAAGAAGACAACGTCACAAAAGACACCTAGGTTTTACGTAACTAAAGTTAAGAGAGGAGATTCCCGTGGCTGTCCCTCCTTTTAATTCTGCTATTTAAAGAAGTTGCCAAAGTAAAATAGTCAGTATGGCCAAAACCTCTTCAATTAATCACTGAAGGGAAGCAAGACTCACCGCATTTTTTACGTTGGCTTATATAGCTGGGAAAACACACAGGCTCTCAAACTTTACCAAGTCTCTATATTTAACACAGAAAAATAGGCAAATATTTATATTACGGTCAAACAACCTGCAGGATCTTAAAAAGAAAAGTTTCATGAAATGCAGGGAATTTTCATTATAGGCTGCCATTATGATTTTCAGCTTCTGCCATCAAGGAGTCTCAGGAATTGGTACGGGGTTTATTACTTACAAAAAGCCTTTAGGAATTTAAAAATGTGGATATATACATCACAGGAAAGAAAGATACTAAACAGTGATACTTCACTGCTTAAAATACACCACTATTTATTAAAAACAGGAATTCAATACAGCTTGATGAGAAACAGCATACTCTGCAGAACAAGTATAAAACTACAATTTCTCCAAGCTTCAATATGAGCAAACTGTTTATATCTGAAAATATACTGTTTTAAAAACTGACTGAGCTAACAAGCAGACAAGCCTCTCGTAGGGTATACATTGTAATGTTTGTATATTTGAAATACATACTCCTGATTAAAAACATGGACCCAAATGGAAACATGAATTTTCAAAAGGCTTAGAATATAATTTGTTGGGTGTTTTTTTATTATTAGGATCTAAAAACTACAATCTGTGTTTTTTGCTTCTATATTACTTTATTCAGAAAGAGATGACAAAATAAAAAGGCAAAATAATAATAAAAGAAGTATAAAGAAGTATTTAGCACCTGTCAGACCTTGTTATAATTCACACTGTCAAGCTAGGAATCACAGCACTGTGTAAAAGAGATGATTTGAAGCGTTTTAGTAATTCCAAGCCCAAGTTTCAGTTAGTTTACAGCACTGCCTGGATCTGCTGGCTGTTGGAAGTGGTGAGAAGCACCACCAGCACTCGGGCAGACTTGCATCTCATTCCCCATCCAGCAGCCAAAACAGACATTATCTTAATTACTGTAATAAAACTGAAGCCAGACTTCCCTGCGTATCTGTGCCATTACAGTCACTATTTGCCTCCATCAAACCCCATATATCTGCAGCTTTCTGCCACTGCAGTGTGCAATCCACAACTTCATTAGCTGTTGACACAGATGTATATGTATTCCCCTACTGTTTTAAGATAACACGTAACAACAACAATTTAGCTACTGTACTGCTATGACATTCTATTTTCCTAGATGAATGAGGGAGCTTCCAGACATTTCTTACACCAAGAAAAAAGCAAAATTTTGAAAAAATTGCTGTCCTAAGAAGCTGCATGATTTGAGGGACTATTATTTGCAATATTCTCTTTATGCATAACTCACTTCCCTCCTTGTGTCTGTGTTATTGTTAGGCCACTGTACTGTCTTAGAGAGAACATTCTTCTGTAGTGATTAACCCTTACACTGCACTACTGCTGACAGCTTCCTCCTGCTGCTTCCATTAACTCTGTGGTTAAGATTAATCTCTTCACTCATACTAATGGGCAGAAGTGAAATAAGGCATTAACAATAGTCCTCCATAGAATAACAAATAAACTTATTGGACAGAAATCGCAGTTCCAGAGACTTAGAGGGAAAAAGGGGATACAGATTTGATGAACACTGGGCAGTACAGGAAAAATTGGGAATGTAAGTAAGACGCTTACTATGCTGGTGAAGGATTTGCCATGTATTTTCTTACTTAGTCCTTATTCCTGCTTTTAGGGGAGGCTGAGCTGTGGCAGCATGGCCATATTATTATTAATGCTCCTTGCATTCCATGCCTGCTCATTGCTTTCTGGCTCGTTTACGAGCCAAACATGCTCCATATGCGTATTCACGACTGAAGGGCCCAAAACAGGCCTTATATCTCTCATAGTTACAATAATAAACGCTGGAAAACAAGGCTGACGTCCTGAAAATTGCTACTGGACATCTGGATTTGGACATAAACTGCAAGGCAGACTTATATGACTATATAAACCACTGCTATTTTATGTAAGGTCTATTTAATATTTGCTTTATTTCAGGTTAATAAGAACAACTCTGCTGTCAATTCTGGCTACTGTTAGCCTTAACAGTAAGAAAAAACCAGTTTAGCTTTATCAAGGCCATAATTTTCAAGTCTAATTATCAAATGACAGGTTCATCTTTTGCTCAACAAAGAGAGAGAGCTCAATATTCACACGTGCTGCATTTTAAGCCTTCTCACTCCGTATAATAAGGGACAATACTCTATTTTCAGCTCTCATACACTTTTGTCTGTTTTTACTCATCAGGGAGAAAGAAGCTCTCATCTCCATTGCTGGCAATGGCTGCTACACGGCATAAGAAAAATGGCCCTTCCAGTTGGAGGTCTCAAGTCACCCTCAGTGATTCTCACTCTGTAGCAGATGAGGGTATAAAAAATATCAAAACAAGGTTCACATGGGGAAGTTATTAGTGTTTTCAACAAACGATCTTTTATACGTAGTTCACAGTGTTTAGGAAACATGCTATCACATCTACAGCAAAACTTCGTTTAAAGGAACCAATCTAGCATTTATTAGCCAGCACCAAAAATGAACAGTTGAGAAGATCAATATCAAAGTTAAATCTTTTTAAAGACCTTGACCATTAATGAAAAGAAAATCCCCCTCTTATAATAAGATATGTTTATAACATATGTTCAGAATAGATTCCCTTATTTCAATAACTTTTTATGATGTTAAAATCCTCCAATTTATGTTTCTACATTACCAAGACTTTCCTTTATTGTATCTAATTCCATGATTTTGGACTTTTTTTTTCTAAGTCTACCATGGGAATAAAAAAAAAGTATCTTAGTTTATGTCTTAAAATTTTATCATCTACATTATATCAGCCATACACCTCATTTAATATTTAATGCTGACATACATATAGGATACAATTTGAAGCTATTCTCTAATAATCATTATTATTGTGACATCTTGTCTGCTGTAGACCTGCAGGCAGGTACTTGACTGAGAACTCTTCCCTGCCTATAACATTATTTTCCATGAAGTAACTGTCCAAATAAACACTGGGTATCAATTCACAGCTTGGTTTAGAAAACGTTCCGCTAAATTTGGGAGTTTAATGAATATTCATGTGCTAAATGCAGGGAAGTCTGGATTGACAGCTCTTCCTACACGGGACCTCCAGAAATGGCCTAACGTACTTTGTACCAATGGGTGAGGATCTTCAAATTCTTTAAAACTTTAGTTAAAGCATTTGACTTCTGGCCTTCTGGGGCTATTGCAGGTTCCAGTTGCAGTAAAGTTCTTAACAGCCCAGTGGTGTCTGAAAGCAAAGGAGGAGGATCAGGCAGAGCCTGGCCATTTTTAGCTCAGAAAGGATTTCATCGTTGCAGGCACTATGGATGGTTTGAGAGCCCTGGGGTGGTCCCAGTGTGTCAGCCACCCAGCATCCGCTGCCCTGCCAGCTTCCCACTATGCCACTCAGTGGCACAGCACACTAATGTCTGCACGCAGTGTAAAGAGCACTTTATAAAAATAATGCTTTTCATATGGAAGGGCAACTTTTTATATGACAAATAACAGCCTGAAATACTTCTATCAGAAAAAACCTAATTTTGTGTCCCCCACAATCACCATCGAGGAGCATAAAGAAGTTCCCAACCTGGAAACATTCTATATAGGAAGATAAATCAAAAGAACAATTCAAAATTCCTCTTGCCAGAATGGTGAAAGCCTGATATTATTTTGGCAAAACATCTTTTCATGCTGCAGCATCAGAGCAATGGTAGTACTTCCTAGGCTTTTTTCCTCTGGGTAACAACTTCAGAAGGTTTATGATGAGAGTGGTCAGTCACTCTGATGTACAGAGGAGTATAATATGGCTTGTTTGTTTGGCGCTCAAGCCTGTACCAACTGAGTTGGAGAAGGAGAAACGCTGGATTCTGACTGAATAAGCTGCATTGCCTCCTCCTCCTATTTACCAGGAATGAAAAGAGGCATCTGTATTTCTCACAAAAGAGAGGCCACCTTCTGTGCTGCAAGATCATGTATCACACAACATGTATTACTGTATTGGGACATATTTAAGAATTCAATAAATTTGAGCTCCGTTCCTGCCACCTTAATCTGTGTTTGGCAATACTTTTTTCCATTTAAATCACCTTGAACACTAAGGACTTCTGCAACATGACAGAATTACACTCTGCATTCACTTCTTAAATGAGTGGGCTCAGGTGATGAAAGACATTTAATTTAAACTGCCCTTCTAATCAGTTACACCAAAGCTTTTGATCTAAAAGTGAAAGACAACAGTTTTGAAACCTACTGGTTCATTCCTCTCATTTCTTTTCATGCTCAAATGAACAATCTAACCTGGAAATTGAGAACAATCAGCAGCTTTGGATAAAATCAAAAGCGTTGGTATTATATGCAGGTAGTAAGATCAGACACTTCAAGGTGTAACTGTGAAGAAAAACGCTCAACCCTCCAAAATTACTATTTTGCTACAAAGCACAGATGTTCTTGGAAGAAGTACTTGCACAGTGCCTTATTATTTTGGGGTGCAAAGTTCTGTATTACTCGGGTGAAGCTTGCGCCTGCTTCAGAAACAGCAAATGTAGCTCTTAGTGGAACAATAGTCTTAGCTACAAGAGTAGGGAGAGTTTTTCATTTTTCGTATGCATTTGACTTTTGGCAGCACTGTCCTGGAATGTAAAATGCCAAGTTGGCAGCTTTCAGAAAGGGAAATTTCAGTAAGTTGGGATGGTCTCTTTGGGCTCATATTTCTTGCAGTTCTTTCTCCATGTGCCTTTGTCCCTGAGTTACCAGCAACAGCTCTTACCTACAGCTTTGTTTCTTATTTTATGCTTTATTAACTCTAGTTTTTCAGCCCTAGCATCATTTTACCCTTCAGGGATTCACTGTAAAGTTTTGTCAGCCTTTTCCTGAAATGTATAACATTGTAACAGTGGTAGATTGTAGTATACCTACCCCAAAGCTCTGAAATTGCGACTCTCTCAGTGTCAGGCTCTCCTACGTTGTAGATTGTAGGAGACCAGATTTGCTGGCAGACACACACCTCATGCTCACTCCCTACAACCCTGGTTAGGTTACGATTACAAACATTTTGCATTAGAAAATTCCCTGACAGATCTAGTAATACTTTTCTTTATAGAAAATATAATTCCCTTACTAAGAGTGGTATTTTAAAGAATTAGACTGCTCTAGAGACAAATCAATTAAGAGTTGATTTTAGCTGATAATAAAATACCTCTTGAAGTCCTTACGACTGGAAGTTTAAAATCAGTAGTGATAAAAACCTCTCTGTAATGATGAGTAAAGGAGATAAAGTTTGCAATTCTGATGACTTACAAGAATCAAGACTCAGTGAGGGTAACTAATTACAGTTCCATGGAGAAAGGGTGAGCAGAGTGAATTTCCAGCCCTGTTTCTTTACTGCTTATTACTGTGCGACTAAGAACAGTTCTGTTTAACAGCCTCATCAGAACGCTGGCTTCCATGAGCACGGTTGTTGGCACAGGGTTACAGCAGCTGCTGCCTGAAGAACGTATTAGGGATGACGGACCAAGAGCACCTACCTGCCATTGACAGCAAAACAGAGCTGACATATTCCATGCAACACTGCCGTGGCATTTTCTAGAAATGTTGCTATTTTGGGATTCTCATCCACAGGGCCTTGAACGGAGAGGAAACAGCAACACAGCTTGTCTATCAATCCTATGTTCACCACGTAACTAGAAACACAGGAAAAATTGTATTAAAAAAACAGTCCCACACCAGTTTTGGTAACTTTGCAAAGGTTAAAAAAGTAATTTCTGCTTCCCTGCTATCAAACCATACAAAATGTAGGTTGTGATTACTTAAATACTCTTTCTGAAATGGTTCAATAAAACAATTCAAATTGCAATAACTTCAGATCTGGCTCTCTGTAACTATCGGTAGCTTTTGTTAAGAGATCTGTCTGTTGTAGGATAATCTGTATTACACCGTACAAGAAAGATGAGTGTAAATGTTTATCTTACCATACTCCTAGAAGGACAATGGAATTTTGCCATAGTTAAATGATTTATAATAATCTCGATAGCTCTGCAACAGCACAATTTCTTTTTAGCATGAAGAGATAAACTTTGTAGAACACACTAATTCAAGAAGACAATGATGTTACCCAGATAACGTTTTATTGCAATACCTATATCATAACAACTCCTGACCAGATGTTGGGATTTTTTGCTTTTTAAAATATATGCAAGAGTTAAGAGACTAATAGAACATGCAGGTAACAACCTTCTACCATCGGTATAGAAGGATCAGAAAGCCTCCTCAGGAGCTCAATGAAACTCCAACCTAGAGGAAAACCATGCCAGAGACTTTTTTTTAAACTGAAAACTCCTCTTTCTTTTTTATTATCAGAGTAGGTCATCATTGCTGATCATCAGATCACTACTGCTGAAGTTTCTTCTTTGAACTTCTAAGAACTACCTACACCAAAAATGTTGCCATTTGTCTCTGTACCAAGATCTCTGTCCACATCATGTTCTCTCATAATTTGATCACTAACCTCACTTAAACTGTGCACACAATTTCTTTGTCCATGTCACTTTGCTGATAGCACCTAACTTCACATTCTTTCCTTTTTCTACCACAAATGTTCAGCTTCGCAGACTTAACTCCATCTCAACTGTTCATTCTGCTGACTTATGTGACATCAACTTCCTTCGGGGAGAAAAATATTCTGCTGTGATCACCTCCTCCTTCTTATATTCCTCTCTAATTTTCTTTGTACTTTCCTCCACTCTTACAAAGTGGGAGAAACTTCTTGTCAAAATCAGAACTGCTTTTATATTCCGTGCCTCCACCTGACTTAGCAGACATGGGGAAACAACTTCACACACTATCAACTGATTCACCCTTTTTACACTGATAGTTTACACTAAACCATCCTGTTATTAATATTACTCCATCCTACCAGCTGTTCTCTCTACTTGCTTGTCAAGTCCACTTGTTAGAGGTTGCCTCTTAGAGCACAGGATCCTTGCTATAGGAACACCATTGGCTCTATGTTTCCGTAACATCAAGACTACTCTGACTTGACTAAGAATGGAACATTATTAAGAAATACTGATTCTAGTAAATAAATAATACTGATTTGTTAATGCTTGTCACAGGAGCTGTGTAAGTATTAAAAATAACTATTTCCTCACACGTCATTCAGTCTGATTTTGAAAAAAAAAAAAGGTATTTTTAAGATTAGGAAAGAAAACCTCTCCACTTTTCAAACAGTGTCGTTGCTCAGACTGATCTCTCTTCAGGGCTAGAAGCTAGACTTTCTGGCAAAGTTTACCCTGCTGACACAAAGCTTTTGGAAGCTGTTAAGAATAAAAATACACTGGATACAAAGCTAACAGTCTAACTGCAGTATGAAAGATCTTTAAAGCTGCTGAAGTATAGCAGTTAAAAACACTTAAAGACCAACAAGGGTTATTAATTGCACGCTCATTGCTCAGGTAAGTTTGTCTGTTGCATTTAATGACATGAAAGGTTACCAGCATTAGGTTTCTTGCAGATTTTGATCTAAGCAATCCCCCTGATCATACAGGTGATAAGCAAGCTCTCCTGTATTAGCAGAATAATTCCAGGAACAGAGCGAGGTGTTAGATCACACTCACAGAGAAATGCTGAGCGCTAGAAATCTCTGTGAAACAGGAGGGGAGACAGAGAACTAAATAAAATACAGCTAATATTGCTGTGATAAATGTGATAAATGATTGCTCACAAAAAGGCACAACCATTCTCGTCAACACTCTCTTAATTTTTCCTAGAAACATCTCCACAGTCAGACTGACACCTGCAGAATTGCCCCCCTTCCTTTACACCCACACCTGGATCCAAAGTGTCTGCTCTCTTGGCAAAGAAATGGATGACAGTTTTCAGACTACCGGGACTATTCTTCAATGGCATCCGGAGACAATGAGAAGATGCACGAAGCACTCCCTTCCTTGAAGAATTGAGCATAGAGACAAGTGGAATGTCAAAGTTCTCTAATCTATCGCCTCCAGCTCTGAGTCTTTCTACCTATGGTACCGTACTTCCAATCATTTGGCTACCCTCTTGATACCCAGACAGTGTGTAGCTAATTCTTGTTTATGCATCAGGTCAAGCAGCCCCCAGTAGAAAAAAAATAATAAATTATTTCACCTTTCCTCTTTCTTCCCCCATTTTCCTACAACTCTCGTTTAATCAACTCCTCAAGGACATATGATACAATGACCTGGAGGTGAAAGATTCTCATTAATAAGAGAATTCGTCTGGTTTTGACTAGTTTAAAATGCCCTCTCTCTTTTTTTCCTAATTGCACCATTACCTTGTCATCATGCCTTTCATTCTCCATTTATAACCAGATCCCTCAAAGTGCCTCAGGTGAGGGACCTAGTTAGATTCTCATGTATCTTCTTATCTTAAGGGTACGCCTGTGCTCGGCCCAGTCAGTGTCAGATGTCCAGTCAGCACAAATATCACTAAGCAGACCTCCCACCCTCCCATTCATAAATGCAGAGAATACAACATCCTGAAATTTCACACTCTTTCGAAACCTGTTTGGGGAGAAGGCGGGTTACATGAGAACAATGAAGTTTTAGAGGTCACTGGTATCTATGACAACTATTTGTTTTGCTTTCCTCCTCCAGCTGTCTTTTTTGTATCCATCAGCATCATACCTGACTTTGAAAAGTCTGAAGATGCTCGCTGTGACACATTTTCAGTGGCACACAATCAGAATGTCATTTCTTCAGAAGAACAAGATGTATTGATGACTATTTATACAGTTCACTACTGAAACTATACACTTTTAGCAAGTCCAATATATTGTTGGATATATATTACTTTTTAATATATTGATATATATTAATTGTATATATTAATATACCCAGCTTCAAATGTTTTTACCAAAGTATTAGAAAGTTTCAAGTAAAAATGAGCAAAACAATGTGTTCTCTTCTAATCTGTTACAACTCACTGGAGTATTTTGATTGAAATTTTGCTCAAGAAATACACTTAGAAAATTGCTATTAAAATACAGCCACATTATAAAGGCTGAAATCAGACTATAGGAATTACTGGGTAATCTTTATAATAGGCAGTATGTATTTTATATGAATGCATTTATGATAAGTAGGATCATGCGGGGAATGGGCATACACAGCTGGCATAGGGAATTGACAGAAAATAATGAAAATATGGAAACTGACTCCTAGGTAATTAGGAGAAGAAACTGATAGAAAGGACACAAAAAAGCAAGACCAAAATTAAAAGACTCTTGGTTTTCTGTATTGCTGTGTCTGCATATTTTTGAAGAACATTTTTGTTTGAGAACACAGCGTTTCAATACCCTTCTTTACTACGCACACAAACTACTCTTACTAAATTAAGAGTTAAAGCAGTTTGTTCCTTTCTTAAATCATTGCAAATTTCTTTCTCTGTAGTAAAGAAGTTTACAGAAGTTTCATTATTTTTTTTTTAACCTGATCAGGTCTTGGACTCTGCTGTTGAAGGCTTCCACTTGTGAGGATTTGCTTTTCACTTCCTGTAGTATCTTCAGTGCAGTAGAGTGATTGTTTCCATCTGGGAACCTGGAGATTAGACATCTGAAAATCACAGCAGTTATCCTCAGAAGTCCTGTTGTTAAATCTTCAAATACCTGCTTATTTGCACTTCTGCCTGAAGTAGCATTATGGTCATCTGGAACAGTAACCTAAGTAAAAAGAAAAAAGAAAAAAACAACCAGAATTCAGTAAAAATAATCAAAGTTCATAGAGAAACACTTAGAAGGTTGCATATAAGCACATAAAAATAATAACCAAGTAACATATTCTAGCAGTACTGATGGACATTAAAGTATTTCAGGTACAAGAAAAGATCTATATCCCTTATGCAGATAATGCAAGCTGAAATAACGAAGTCAAAATAGTGTCTAGTGTATGAGAACTAAAGGAAGCCCTATAGCAGCAGAGTATTTCATTCTATGTAGTATGATTCTGGTGTTCTTATGCACACACAGCACCTTTGCTGACTCACTAGCAAAAACAATTTCTTATTTTTTAAACTTGAATCCAAATAAACGAACTACTGATACAGTTCATTTTGACTACTACACTGTGCTACCACAAAGACATATTAACTGTCTGGGATACACAAAGCGTTCAGTAATAGAGGAAAGATAGCTATTTTCTGTGGAACAACAGTATTTACTGTTGTATGGAAATCCCCTACTTGACTTTGGAAAACCACAACACACCATCAAAAGGCTACCCAACAGTTTGAGTCCCAAACAAACACCCTTACAAAAGTGAGTATTTTGAAAGGCAAAAGTTCTTGTGACGCAGCAGGTACAATTGTGGTTCTTCACTGAAAAAGACAGGAATGATCTTTGCAATGAGAGCTAATCCCTGATGGACCTCCTCCTTCATAGAAAAAAAAAAACAAACCCAAAAAGGAATTACAAAAATATCCTGAAGGAAGTGTACTTTAACATATTTTATGTGGAATTTTAATGCTAGAGAAATTACAGATTTTTTTTACCCAAAAAGCAAGATTGATTGTGATAAAACTCAAACCATAAATAAGAAAAAAAAATAATATATGTATCTGGAACAGTACTAGTTTGCCCTTAGGAAACAGCATGCTGAAGTATCGGAGCAGTAGGTTTAGACAACCATGGGAAGGCCACAGGAGGTGCCATCTAATAACAACAGCAAAGGACACTGGGGAATACAAAATTGTTCTGATTTGCAAAGAGGGATTCACTTGTCCTGAGGTTACGTATAGCTGAATTCAGAAGACACTGTATTACCTGCTGAGGTACACCAAAAGGGTGACACACAGCTGTCCAAAGGCAGCAAAAGAGGGCAACCTTCACTGGATGGAGACAGATGAATTACAGTGGTTCCCCTTCACACCTGAAAAAGCCTGTGAGAGAACTCTCTTTTCCTAGGAAGTGTCAGAACCTCTCAGTGGAGCAGCTGACCACTAAAGTTAACCCGAAGTGGCTAAGTATTTCAAAGAGCTAAGTACTCCTCAAAGGCAAGAAGACCCCCAAGGCGAGGCTCCAAATCTTTCTTTTATCCACATTTTTTTTCAGAAAGAAAGCGACTTTCTAAACCTTCCAAAGTCTACAAAAATGAAGAGAGTCCTGATTTTATAAAAAATTAATGGCTGTTGAAGTAGAAATTTCTGCCAGGGAGGGAGGGAGGCTTACAACGCACTCCCCCCATCCTCCCCAACCTAACCAAATCTGATGAGAAAACTCTAACACCTCCCTCCAAAAAATCTCCTCAAACAAACAAACCCAAAAAACAGCAAAGGAACTACCTGAGAAGACAGAAAAACCGCACAATTCTAGGGCACAACCTGACATACTGGAATGTCATAAAGAACAGCATGCATAATATAGTTCTAAAAGATGCAACAGGAAATGCTTTCCATCCACAAATAAGGAGAGCAGGAAAAACACGTCCCATGAATAAGGCCTAAATATCTCAATATAAAACACCCCCTGATGACCACTGCGCTTGTCCATCAGATGTCAGGACCTGTCAGTCATGTCCCAAGCACAACGTGCAGTTGTCTCTGAACAGACCTCAGCGGAACAGAATCCCATTTTTCTAAATAATTACACCAGAGCCCACTCCTAAAAAAAGTAGTCAAGTTGAGATGTACGACAACTCAATCTGAAGACAAATCTATGTAGGATACAGATCTGGAAGGAAATCCTCATGGAGAATATAACTTTTAAAAAATCTTTCATTTTATTTTATTTTTTCATTTCTGTAGTCCACGATAATTTAAACCAGCTGAAATTGCACCCGATTACGATCGACCAGGAAGTGAAAGGTGTGTGGAAGCCCTGCAGCTCTCCGGGCAGAATACCGGCAGCACGGATGCATCAAGCACATTCACTGGGTTAACGCTGCGGGACTCCCCGTACTGACAGACCTCGGATGGAGCAACTTGATGAGAGAGCTTGAGGCTTCACACTGTAAATTAGTGATCAATATTGGCTGAAATTTTATTTTCGTTGCAGGTTAAAATCATTTACACGCAAGAGAGGCCATAGGAAATCCTTTCCTCCCTGTATAGGTATCAGGAGGGATTTGGTAACACTTGGTGACAAAGAACAACATGCACATTTCTTTATTATTCATTAGCTCTGAGCCTTGGGTTGGTACTTAAAGCTCATTGTAATAGTCTGTTCCTGGTGATGAGCCAAGTGAGCAAGTGAGAAGTCTTTAGCTGCTTATTCAAGTTCAATACGAAAAATAATATTATGTTGCTCCAGTAACTTCTGTTGACTAAAATAATTCATGCTTAATGATTCTAATTGCCCACTGAAACAGATGGATTAAGCTTTGCAATGTATAAATCAATTTAAATGTGGCGACTTTGTACTAGGAACACCAAGTTTTAAAAATTGCTAACAAATGCTACTCGCTGCTTTTTCACCTAAGATAAAAAACTATATTTAACTTATTTCTTAGAAGATTTAATCATATTTTCCAAGAAGTGCCTTCCTTTTCCTGTAGTGAATGGTTCTATAAACAGATAATGTCTATTTTTGTCTTCTAGGTGAATGTAGATATGAAAATAATTTTTTCTAAGTATATAGCCCTTCGCTACACAAGTTCATTGTTTAATATAAAACTGTTCTTCCCAATTTATAAAGTAAATTGATCTGGCACTCTTAATACAATCATTTATTCCAGAGCTGATTTTTCACATTTGATTTTTGAGGGAAAGTGTGTGTGTATTAATATAAAGGGAGAACAAAAGTGTTTTTCATACTGTGTATGTCAAACAAGAGATAGAAGGAAATACTGTTTTACAGAAAATGGGTAAATTTGAACTTGTTTCCTCCCTTTAATATTTTCCATTTATATGAACAAAGATCAGCTCTTTTACCCAAGAAGTAATTAATGGGATACTGTGAAAATGTGTTGAGATTTATGTTCAAAATTAATTGGGGTGCTTGCAAAAGTGATGTATTACTTCGCTTGTTGATTATTATATCAAGCAAGGGGGTAGGAAATCTTAAGATTTAATAGCATAATTATGAAAGCTTTCATGCTCTGGTCTCTTTGTGTTGATTAGACAAGGAGTTAACGATATTCAGAGAAAGTGATTTTGTTGAACATGGATTTTGGATGAGTAAATGTTAAAACATTCCATGTTTTAATTTCTGAAGCTTAATAGGTTTAACAGTTTAACTGACACAAATCTACGGGTACGATTACACGCTTAAAACTGACTTGTCAAGTAATTGGTATAAAACATTTCTAAATCACAAAGGAAAATCAGGAAGAATGTAACTATCGTTCAATTATTTGACACATCCAACATCTCAATGCTATTTTAGCATTTATGATGACTGCCTGTGCTGGGCCTAATCAAGACTCCTACCTTCTTTAAATCAGTTCTTGAAGCAGAAGGCTCTGATGACCAGGCTCTTGGTCCTGGTAGAGCCTCCACACAAGCGTTCAGCCATTCAGCAGAGAGTTCCCCTCGCACAGGGATTCCCTGGCTTTGCAGAGCTGCCATAAGCTCTTCAGCTCTGCCCACCATCTAGGATTTAATCCTGCAAGATGCTGAACAATATGGCCCCAATCCAGTAAAGCACTTAGGCACACATTTAATGGAGCTGAAAACGTTACTCCATTCGGACTCATGTCACCAAACGTACCTCTGTGTATCAGAGCACTTCATTTTTGTGCTAACAAAAAACCCCACCAGATTCCAGTTAGCAACGTAGAGCTCTGGCACTGAAAACTCAGTTATGTTTTTATTTGTCTTCTAAAAAGCATAATCCTTCACAGGCATAAAAAATTTCAAATATAGAGCTGCTAAACCTAAATGGAAACTGCTTCGAAGCACCCGATTTCTGTTTATTTGGTCACTTGTGTTCTATTCTTCTCCCATTAACAGTGGTGATTTTGTGCCTCTTGCACGTCTAAGTCATTGGGCTTGCCACAAAAACACTCTGGAAAATGTATACTTTCAAAATAGGGGAGAGAAATTACTTCCCCGTGGCTAGATATCCAGAATAACTTAAAGTCAAAGTGACTGCACTTCATGAGTAAAATTTCATAGGCCAGTTACCTACAAGACAGTTCAGATTTAAGCACTGTATTTCAGAGAAGAAAAATGTCATCAGCAACTCACTTTTGATCTCTATTTACATTGCAGCGTTCGTTTGAGATGCATTTATGTTCACTAATGATGTTTCATTTAGAATTTTCAGACATTATGCATTTGAAGATTGCCTTAAAATAAATCACAGTGATCCAGTCTGAAATTTTCAACTGGAGCTATAAACAGCAACCAACTCTGGCAAGTCAGACTGCTGGAGGGACAGGCAAGACTTCTTGCTTTTCAATTCTGAAATCAATCACATTTACATAAAATTATCTGCTCAAAGGTAAAAAAAATAATCTGATTCTAGCCTTTAGTGATTAAACAGAAAGCAAAGCAGCCTAAAAATGTTATTGCACATGCAGGATATTAGCAGTAACACACATGACTAATGAAGTGCACGGCACTATCTCAAGCCAGTCATTTGCAATTCTGTGTAGTCTGCAACTGAAAATGAAGCAAGAAAGAATCCATGTAACTTTGCATATTTATGTGAACAAAAAAAAAAGCCAACAAAAATGTATCTATTTCTAATTTGCATTATGCTTTCACTGGTAACAGCAGGTATGCCGTGATGGGAAAGACCTGAATGAATGAACAAAATCTTCCAAGAATTTTTACTGGACAAGGTGGTCCTGCCCAGCTTGTTATTCTCAAATGTTGTTTGAGATTTCCCTTTGATCTATCTGAGAACATATAGTTGGAAAACAAACCATCATGCTTTTCTTATCATGAAATCATAAAAGGACAGATATAAAAAAAAAACCCAACCCCCAATCTGTTTACTAAACAGATAAAATTATTTACAAACACAGGCACAGATATGTATGATTTATATATATGGCTTTTTCAGATGTATTCAGGAAAAAGTACATGACAGCTGTCACTTGACTAGAAAAAAATCCCCCAAAACAAAACCCTAAGAAATACACTACATTTGTTATTCTATCATTTCCCATTGGTACCCAAACATTCATTGGAGAAAAAAAAAATTGTTTTGAAAACAATTCTTCAAGTCATATTTTGAGGAGAAAAATGTTACACCTGTGTAAGGAAAAATGAACATTATGTCACCAATGAGCAGAGATTGTTTTAAATTTTATCTTTAAAATGTACAGATCTGAGTTTTAGCAAAAGTGAAGCTGACATTGTATTCGATTATGATAAATAAAAACAAAACTAAAACCATATTAAATTAGTTGGAAGTAAGGTTCATACTTGCTGTATTTAAGGACATATTTAAAGGTTTTCCAAAACTAGATTCTTTCTGTTTCTGTATTCAGCAAATATTAGCATACTTGTTTAATAATTTGTTAAAACCTTGCAAATATACATTCTCATTTATTACTTCTGGTATTACTTGGGGTTTATTTTCCAACGTAAGTGGGAATACGCACGACACAGGCAAAGGCAGCATCATACAGCTCCTCAAACTAGGAATACTGCAGGGAGTGAAATCCTTTGGAGGAGTGTCTTTTAATACTTTGGTATTCAGAGCTTGATCCAATTAAAAAAAGTGCTCTCCATTTGTCCTTTTTTTTTTGTAAAAAAGAAAAATTCAAACTTGATCTGATTTATTATATTTTCAAAAGGGAAAAATCAGGGTTAGAAAAGCAGTACTGTGTTTAATTTTTTGTACTTAAATATGTACTTCATGGAACTACGAAGATATCCTAGTTTAAGGGCCAATTTTGCCTGAAGAGAACATAAGAGACTTTATGCACAGGGAAGAAAAGTCCACTGTGGATCATGAGAAACATTAAGCTTTAATTACACTTCTGCTGCAATTCAAGGGTAGCATTTGGCAAGGGACTGAAAACTGCTCCATGTGTAGTAAAGTTTTCTGATGCAGTATCTCTGATCTCTAGGTGGCCAACATTTCCTAAGAAACACCCTCTGTATTTCTTCAGGAAAGCGCAGGCCGTTCGCCCAGTGCTGCCCTGCAAAAAGGGAAGGTGTTTGGCATCAGAACGAATCTTGTCACTTGTAAAGTGCTGAAGGATTTCATCTCTGGTGTAATTACCCCCAGAGCCTGCGCTCCGGCTGGCTCCGCAGAGAGCAGGCAGGGCTGTGACTGGCCCGGCACAATACACACACCTTTCACTAAGTATATTTGAAATCTAATACCTGGAATCCTCTTGGAAAGATTTGGCGAAGAACAATGAACTGGCAGCTACTTAGAGGAGAACGCGCAGGTTGCATTCGGGTTGTCTTTGTGTCAAGGACCTTCGGACTATCTTTTTAAAGTGTTCGTCAACAGTCCTATGGCTTGTTGATTCTAACAGCGTCATTTAAATTATTTAAAGTATGTACATAACTTTTCAATTAACAAACTGCTTGGCTCATGAAAATACATACACACAATTTATAAGTAGAAAACCAAGACTAAATATCTTATGATGAGCAGGTCACTATGAATTAAAAATGAGTTTTCAAATAAAATATTTAATGACATTTCAAATTAAATGAAACATTGGAAAATTAAAACTTTCGCAGTTAAAGAGTCCTGCTATTTAAGCACTTCAGCAAATCAAACTACATCAGCATATTGACCTGACATATATTTCCAATACTGAAATATGTAAGAATGAGACACACATGGACAACTCCTAATATTCTATACTTTAAATATTACTATAGAGTGAATTAAAGAAGAAAACCTCAGAAAACGTTAAAGGCAGAATACTGTCCACTCGTAAGAGTTCCTGGTACAGCTGCTCTTGCAGAATTCATTAGCAGAAGTAAGTACATGCCTTTGTGTAGTGGATAGTACAGCAGATACAGTTATCAAACACATACAACAGAAGAATCTTAATCTTTTGAGTCTTTATTCTCACGTATCTCCCGGCGTTCTTACACTCTAAATACTCTATTGTGTTTGTGAAGCACACAAAAAATTTCTAAATTAAAATAGGTATTTTACATACCGTAAACTGGTGTATCAACAGGTCCATTAGAAAAGTGATCTTATTACTAAAAAGAACATAGGTGCAGTTTTCTGTGCAATTACTGCAGGTGAGGCTGTAAGCATTTGCTGCACTGCAGAGTGACCTAAAAAAAAAAATCAGAAAAGAAGAAAAATAAGACTGCAACTTTTTCTTTGGTAAATTAAAAGCAAATAAATGGAAGCACATCACAAAACAACTTTTCAGCAATTCACACTCATTTTGTTAAACTTGGGATTCCAAACAGGACTAAAAATTTACATTAAATTAATTAAATAATTAAAAACTTCAAAACTATAAAGCCATATTTATCAGAAGTCACGCGCTGTATGGCTACTAGACTCTTCCATGTTCAAAACTTGGTTTACATCCAAATAACATGTATTGGCAAATGCATTCTTGAAAAGCCTGAACTTTCCTTGTGATATGTGGTATTAACCTACTACAAATTATGGGTATACTAGAAAGGCATAACAAAACTCACAGAGAATATCAGCTAATTTCATACTTTGGGTATGTAATATTCTTGTTGCATATAGTTATATCACACAAGTAATTCGGGTATAGGATCTCTTGTCTAGCACAGCCTTCAAGAAAAGCCCCTCTATAAAGTAATTCCCAGTACACCGGGACTCGCGAAAGGCTGTTGCACGGTGCCTGTGAGCTAATGCAGGGAAGGGAGAGGATTTAGCCATTTGTACAGAGCGAGAAACACTGAGCAGGTGAAATCCTTGTCCAAAAATATCTTCTGCCGTGCTGTGACCCGTTACTGTACAGCGCCGGTAAGCGTTGGTGTGTCCAGCTACAGTAGCATCGATTGACCTACACCTACGGCTGGTGGGAAGAGGTAACAGGTTTGCATTGGTAAGAACAGAAAATCCTAAGCACGAGTCACAGAAAGCTCCAGATGCACAAAACATGCCCAATTATTCCTTGTATCATGTGCAGTAATTCTCATCTGCTCCAATTAAAGTTTTCTTCTCAAAACAGGATTTGCAGGGAAGCTGGGACCCGTCCTATAGAATATACTCACAGAGAAGATAAATCTGACCTCAGATAATACTATTTCACAATAAACACAAAATTCATTTCTTGAACTTTGCTTACTACAAAAGCTATCACTGTTACTATACAAATATGCACACAGACACAAAACACAAATGCATCATAAATATATATACAATAATAAATAAAGATGGCTAGAAATTCAAGTTGTTTGTCTAAAGTAAACCAAAAGGAAAAAAACTTTTACTTTGTTGGGGCTTTTTTAACATGTGAAAAAATGTGACTACGTTCAAATAAGCCCCATAGAAGAAAACAAATTGTGAGCACTGCCAAAAGGTCATACAAAAGTGGGGCTGCAACAAACAAGAAGTTATCATACAGAAATCATCAAAGCTGGTATTTAACATAACAAGCTGCAGAGTAATCCAACATACTTACAAAGAGAGAGCTGAGGTTTAGCCTTTACTTTTCTCCTAAAATATTTTTTGAAACAAGAAAAGTTATTTACAGACTAAGGAAGGCTGCTTTACTGATTGCTGTGTTCATTGCTGTGGCATCTGATTACTCAGCCCGGCTCCCCAGAGCTGAAAGGGAAACATCTTATATACATACATTGCACTTCTCAAGCCAAGAAAGGCTGGGAACGCTCAGAGGCCAGAAAACTTAGAGTAAAGCTTTTTTCATTTGTATTTCTAGATTGTCTTTTCTTCAGCTGGGGAAATAATTTTGAATTTAAAAAAAGCAGTGTCACCTTGCTTTTTTTGATCTGTAAAAACATAAAGAACATTTATACTTTTCCTTTGTTAATATTCTGAGAATCACCCTGTTACCAGTTATGTTCATTTTACTGTACTGGTTATTAATTTTACTCTATTGCCTAATGAAATCAGTTTCAATCCTCAGTTCACATGATATGAAAACAATATTCAATCATTATTACCTGATCAAAGGCAGGTTAATTTTCACCTGTTTCACCTGATTTTTACCCTACAAGGATAATACCTATTGGAAATTCAAGTAGCATGTTTCATGTGCATTTTTTAAAACCTGCCTTAAACAGGATTCTCTTTTCCTATCCTGACTACATAAAGGTATTTATTTTACTTTCCTCAGTAATGCTGAAAAAAAATTTTCATTAGGCACCTACTTTTACTTTTCATGGAAGATTATTCCCGTGTAGGCGAATTTACAGGGAGAGAGATATTTGAAACAATATTGGTAGTTTCTATTTTCAGTTGAGAAGAAGATGCTTTAAATCAGTATCTGTCATTTTATCAGCTATTCTAAGATAAAGATTAGTTCTATTTAAATATAAACATTATAATTTACCCAAAGTGTCAAATATGAACTTGGTGGGTTAACTTACAATTTTGATGGACTTTCAGAGTTTCTGAGGTCATTTAGTTAATTCACTGAAATACTGTTTTTTGATATATGCAATTCCTAATTCCTAAGAGGATCATTTACTTTACATTTGAAAACACAAACACTGCCCACTTTATATATAGAACAAATTCCACTGTAATAATGCATCATGCTTTTGGTTTTCCCAACTGAACCTCACGTCAGAAGAAGTACTTGCATTTTCAGAGACTCAAATAATGCATTTGAAAAGGTGGTGTAAGCAAATGGATGTCAAATTAATTTTTCACAACAATAAAGAGGGTTCTTTTAATTGATAACATAAGCTTGCTAACTACGGCTCGTCTAAATACATTCTAATCATGGCACACTCTGAACTATGATTCAGTTCCACGATTTTTTTTAATTCAAAATTGGAAGTGTCAGCACAGAAGCCGTCCCCAGGTGGTTCGCAGTGTTAAATGGCAGATTAAAGACAGCACAACTAATTTCTTTACTTTAATCTTATTAAGGGAACAACAGCTGTCAACTGTCACCATTTCTGCTCGAGGCCTCTGAGACAAGCGCAGCGCTGCGAATGTCAAGCCAGAATTTTATTTAACCACCAGTTAAACTCTCCGGGATGAAAAACTCCATGCATTTCTCACGATTTTTTTCCCCCTCTGTTGGAAGCTCTAACTGCTCTTAATTCTGAAACTTTTATCTCAAGAGGTATGAAAATCAGTTGAAATAGTAAAGTATGAGCCTCACGTAAAGCAGCTGTTTATCGATTACTGATGTTGCTCTAAACTTTGTATCACACCCGCAAATCAGCTTTAAAGCTGCGTTAGACGGCATGTATACTCAAACCACACAATAAGTCTGCCCTCTGATGTAAAGCTTTCCTCGAGAGTAAATCCAATTATAAAAACACTCATTATGGTACACAAACTTTGATCCAAAAAAGAAAGCCCTCTTTAAAGTAGACAAAAATATGCATCTGTATGATATATTTATTTTACATGAGTACAAAGAAATAGGAAGAGGATTCATTTTAATCAACATCTTCAAGCCAGATCTCAACAGTTTATATGTATGAACGTGACTTTCTTTTATGCTAGCACATCTTCACTTTTCTCGATTTGCCCGATATAAACAAGTTGACAAACTGTAACTTTTATTCAAAATACTGAGGCAGCAACAGTATCCAACCACGCAAAACTAACGCACTGGGCTGTGGAGGTGAGAACTCACAACTCTTGCTTTATAAAATTCAGCACATCTTCAATGTATAATAATTAGCCCATTTCAAGCGTAAAGCTGTTTCACATTACTTTCAACTTCTGAAGATTACAAATGCACAGGCTTTGACTATCAATGAAGAAAATAACCCAAAAAGCTCAATTTGGCAGTGAAAAAATACCAAAGTAAACATTATCAAATTTAGAATGTGTTAATTCAGTGGTGAGCTACTTGTTTTAAAACAGTTTGAATATTATGCGGCACTTAGATGGGGAAAGAAAGTGATCGGTATTGGTATTTAAACGCTGAGTTGAGAAGAAGTGGGAGGTGAGCTATTACTAAAAAACAGTGCATAAAATGGCTGTGTAGTGGAATGGTTAAAAAACCCCACCAAGGTAACAATATGGATTGAAAGAACAACAAAATGTTTACTTTGAGGTAAAAATTATCAATTTTAAGTCTTAAAGACTATACAGGCCCTTATACTTCCCTCACAGGGTCTACTACACAACCAGGAACCCCCAAAGATATACAATTGATTACTATTTTGTCTGTATTTTACACTACTTAAGGATACCTGATTAAAAAAGAGGGCTCCAGCTAAATGTAATCACAATTAGAAGACAAAACTCAGCACCAATTCTCCTTCAAGACACTTCCAAAACCAGGTTGGAGTTTAATTCTGAACTGTTGGTATACGTAGGAGTAAACTATTGCATGGCAAGTGACAATCTAATAATTGATTTACCCCAACATTTACAGGTGTGGTGGAACCTGAAAGCCTTCTACAGGAATTCTCTGGTCCCTGACTTATTGCGAGATTTGGCTCTCAATCCAAAAGTTTCCTTAGAGTTCGCAGGGCTCGTTTCAACAACAGAACTTGTTCCCAAATCGCACAGGGAGGGCAACATCGTTTTATCCTCGTACTCAGAGACAGGCAGCAAGAAAACACCACGGAAAGGGAGAGATACTGCAGGTTTCAGATGTTGAGCTTGCAAAGGGCCGTCCCCTTTAGAGCATCTTTACATCCATGTCTCTATGCACCAACTGCCAGTTTGCAATGCATGTTTCTCTAGAAGGAACAACCTTACAAGAAAATAAGGAAGCTTGTTTTGCCCTTTATGTTAAAAACTTTGTGAGCAATCCTATAGAACTGCATGAACAGTAACAGTGCAGTTTAAGAAATGTATGTGCATAAACCCAAGTAAAAATGACAAAGAACAAGCTCTAAAACCAGTTCTCAGCTAAAAATAGTTCTTACTGAAAAAAGTAATTTGTATCAATGTCACCCCATAATATTATGCAGACACCATTTTCTGCTTTTTATGTATATAATTATGGTTTGAGCTTTTTTCCTCTGATAATATTTGCTTTAAATAAACAATGCAAGAAATTGTACGAATAGAAGCGATAGAACAAAACTGACTTTAATCATGTCTTAACTTGTAACAATAGTCCTCCTTTGTTCCTTACACAACTACTGCTAATTTCTATTTAAAAGTGTTGGTCACCAAAGGAACTCAAACTATGTCACAAATGTTAATTAAACAAACCCTACAAACCTCATTTGTTAGCAGATTTGTTACAATTTTCAAGGCCAGTAACATGTCCTGGCACAAAGGGGCTAAATGAGTTGCCCACAGCAAATATGCAAGACACGGGGGATGAGACTCATCTTCTGGTCTTGATCTTAAGTCATTAAATTGTTTTGCTGTGCAGCTCCCAGTTGCTTTTCAGTAAAAGCATAAGAAAAATACCATAAGACACTGAAAACCTTTGAAATTCTGATGAATATGTCTCATTTTGTGGCGAACTGAACAAATCCATGAAAACTACAAAATGCTACTTTAAGAAATAACGCAGCTGGACACTAATTTGTGTGTTAACACTAATCATAAAACCTACTATAATCCATTGCTTTCTCTTTTCCTTTTTCAGTGATTTATTTGAAGGGGAGAAAAATTGTCCCAACACCAAATGTATCATCTGTCTCATAAATGTCACATCTTTTTCGCAGCATTTGCCGTCCTGCTGGTCTAACCACCAATCTGGACAGCAGCACAAAACAACAGGCGTATTGTTAAATCTTTTGATAATAAAGCTTTATCTTGTAGACATGGGATTAAAGTTCTGAGCTGCACCATACTGCCAGGATTTTGGAGAAAGAGAGATGTAGATAATAGCCCATGTAATCTCCTCACCTACTTGTAAATAGCTTATCCTCATCACAAAACCACAGACAAATTCCCAATTTGAGATGAGTACAAATGGTTAAACATTGCAAGAGCGCACAAACAATCTTAAGTACAGTAGCGTCCTTTAGCAAAACATATTTGGCGAGGGGAAGGCTGGAGGGCAATTAATGAAAGGTCTTAGATCAACTTCTTTCCACAGGTCTTTGCTTTGTCTTTAAGCAGAGAACACTGCCGCTTCGCTAGATTCAAAGTTTAAGAAGTCAGGATGTAAATCACATTTTGCACAAAGGAAAGAAAAATAATTTCAAACTCCTTTCAAAAATTAAATGGGGAGAAACGTGATACAATTTTTCTTCACTTAAAGAACTAAATTTATTCTATGATTATCCTTTGTTTTTGAAACTCAAACGTTCTGTATTTAAAGAAACATATTTGAAGAACGTCTTAAATAGTTGTAGTGAGAGCACACGAATATGCATTAGCGGGGTTCCTCTATAGCAGCCACATTTGTTCCTGGTTCAAACCGCTCACAGAGAGTCCCACCCTCCAGAAGGCCTGATTGCACTCATCAGTTGGGCTCCAACTTCTGGAGGTTCTTCTCTATCAGAGAGAAGACCACAGAAATGGCAGCAGAGGAGGCTCAGCATCACAGGCAGCAGCTCCGCGTCCCCCGTGACACTTCCAGCACCCTCTGGATTCTGCAAGTCAGACTCAAGCAGACTCTTGCAGAAGAAAACCAGCAAGAGCCATCAGCTTAAGAAAGCAAGATCCTACGCTAAATTACATGCAACCTGACGTAGAACTTTCCAACTACAATGCTTTCAGATGCCCGGAGCCTGCCATTTGCTGTAAAGTAGAACGAAACGCTGTATTTCAGGAGTGAAGCTAAGCTCTTCATAACATACATAAGTTCTTTTTAACATACAAAGTTGTCGGTATAGTTTAAATGAATCTCTTTTCTGCCTTGATATGTCTTTTGGAAATACAGATGGTTGAAAACTTGTGTTAATAAAACAACGTTTGAAGATCTTTTTGAAAGGTTTAAAAATTCTTTTCATAATTCAGTCATGAATAGGCTTAGGAATCTGAGAAACCAATTATCCTGGTCTGAAAGAGGTATGAGATAGACAGTACCTGTCGTAGAGACGAGAATCTCTGATAAATCTTCTTGGATATTTTTTCTGTTATACAAATGTAGCTGACATGGGGCTTTATTTACTGGCACACAAGCTCCTTTGAGAACTAATACATCCTTATACTACCTAACAAACTTTAAACAAAATGTTTTCAGCAACATAAACACAATTTTCTGACACCTTCTCAACAAAGGTTGCCCAAGTTAGTCTATTCCTAAAATAAAAGAACAAAAATCAAAGATGTTTAGAAGATGTACATTCTAGGAATTTAAAGCTAAATTTAGGCTAAGCTTTATGTGGCCACACAGTACGGCCCTTTCCCTTGAAGAGTTTATCCCACGTTGATGAGGGTAACTCAAAATTAGAGCCTCTGCAAATTAATGAGTCCAAAGTCTCACCATTGGACCAATTCTGGATTGCTCATCAGTGGAGTTGGCTGGACTTGCAGCAAGTGCATTCTGCATGACTTGGCAGGAATGAAGGAATTTTATCCTCTTTCAAGACCAAAGTTAAAATATTAGAAGCACTTTCTTTTCCTTGCTGTTCTTCCCTAGCACCTCACACCTGCCCCATAACATATTAATGGAGAGTTTTAACCCAAACCCTCACAATGTAGTCCTTAAATTCCAATTATTACACTATTACAATATACCTAGAAACAAACAAAGACAATGGTACATAACAGGATATCCTGGGCTTGATTCATCGTGTACTAAAACCACCCCTAGCTCTGCTCTGAAAGCACTTATGGGCCTTTGAATGGATAAAAATTACAGTTAAGAGATTAGGGGAAAAAAGCATGCTCTAGAGTTTTCAGTTTTTGCAGGCATTCTGTTTAGTCACTGCCTTTTTTTTTAAAATGGATTAGCCATTTAAACCCTTCTATTCTTACGTGCTATAAAGAGGAATTCCTCTAATCCACAAGAATTTTGATTTACCTGTTTGTAGAAGCCTTTTCAGCTAGCAGTATCTTACAACCATCTCATTTTAAAAGCAGTCAGACACCAGTGAATTACAAGCCTTTAAAAAATTCCCCCACTGCCCACTAGACATCTTTACAGACGAACTTCAAAAGATATGTACCTCCTCTTCTGTTTAATACAGTTTTCTCTTTGCTCATTTTGTACAATTAGGAATGCCACCGCTCAAATATAGAACAGCTGGTGATAGAAAAATCACCAAGTTAGAAAACCAAAAGTTGAGTAGAAATGGAAATGTCTTTCACCTTCTGTGGCAGCGTAGAGTACAGCACAATGTTTTTCTTCGAAGTTCAACACTGGACTATATGAGAAGAAGCAGCAGCGAAGCAGCAACTGTGAAATAAATATTCTAGGGATTCTAAGCAGCAAGTAAAGGATTGATCATACTTACTTAAAAGGAATCCGTGAAACCGCATTCAAATTGGTGGGAGAAGTCACTGCTTGAAGAACATTTTCAAGGGCATTCAGTCCTCCTGCAGCCCGAAATGCTATTTGATCTGCTGTGTTCTAGATAAACACAAACACAGAAGAGAACCAACAGAAATTAAAGAAATTCCTACATAAAAGATATGCCTGATAGATAATTGTCCCAAGCTTTGTCAATGTAGAAAATCCTTAAATGAATATATATATCATGTTGAACATTTCTGAAAGAGAGGGTTTTTACTGCCAGTACACAGGGAAGACTATTCTTCAGAGCAGGAGTTGAAATTCTCAGGTGCTATTTTTTGCAGAGATCATATACACATATGAAATACTATATAGTTCATACAGTTGAATACCTTATTTTCTGTAACGACGCATTGTCCTAGGGATTTTCATAAAGTTAATCTTTATCTGTTATAATAATATAATTATAGTAATAATATAATCTTAATCTTTAATCTGTTGCTGTTATCTTTGTAGCTACTCTTCATGGGTCTGTACCTGATTTAAATAAGATAGACAATCTCTAATGAGTAATTCCTCCTTCTTACAAATTTCTCCAATAGGAGACAACTTCCAGGCTTGCTCCCTAAATTTGTTCATCACAAAATAGCTGAGGCAGATCACTTCAGAACGTGAGCACCATCCCTACGCTGAGGGTACCTGGTTACACGTTCCATACAAACCGGCCCCTGGAAGTGAAGTCGCTGATCTGGAAGAAAGCTCGACAGCATCACTGCTCCAATGTCCTATTTTATCCTTAGTCTTAGGAAGACAGAAGTGTTGCCTGACAGATGCTGCTGAGGATACAAGTTGGTTAGCTGTTGTGTCTTCCCAAATTAATTGCTTGGAGTTTAGGAATCAGGTTAAAAATCTGAATGTGATTTTTGCTAGTGCTTCAATTATGGGAAGTCGTAGAGGTAATGTTTGAAAATATTACCTAGATGACTGGTGTTGTTTACCAATTTGGCAACTCCAACTTCTCACCTCCCCCTCCACCCCCTCATCCTCTGTCTAATCCACTGCTTGCAACTTGTTCAAAATGCAGCAGAATGAATGAATATTTTTAGCTTTGAGGTATGACGCTCACATCCAACTTGTTTTGCATTCGTTATGCTATGTTGTTGGTTATAAATGGAAAGATTCATTTTAAACCAGTTTTGTATGTGTTCCCAGCTCTCTAGTTTAGCTTTTCTTTATTCTAGGTGTCCCCTTTGAATTTCCACTTGGCAGAACAGGGAGGTGTAGGAAATAATCCTACCGTTATTCCTATGGTTTGCAAATGACTGAGTTTTTACTGGAGCAGGTCCAGGATTTTAGAACTTACTCATGCCTTTTTTCTTTCATACAAAATTGTTTTTATCTCCTACTGCTTAAAGTAAAGCATGTAAGATCTTTTTCTTCTCCACTTTTAAGTTGTTAATTTTGTGTAGCTTTATTGACGGTTTGTTGTATTTACTCATCTTAATTTCATCAATGATGAGGATATTCTAGTTAATGAGAAATAATTATCTTTTTTTTCAATGCTGCAAGTGGTAGGCATGGGAAAAAATGGGAAGTGCTCTATAAATACAATCACTATTAGTCTGTAAGAATGTATTATGCTATAACAAAAAAATATATATATACTGTACAATAGAAAAAACTCCCAATGACTCTGGTAATAAAATCTTTCTTTGAACAATTAGAAACATAATTGAGCAAGATATAATATGATTTAGGAGAGAAACATTTTTCCCTCTGTGAATTAGACAGTAATATGTAAACACAAAAGTACGTTACTCTTTTTTTTTTAAATCATGCAACTTTCTCTCCACTGAGTTTCTTTCAAACAAACATCTCTATTCTATTTAAATTAGTTTTTCCAAGCTCCAGAAAAACTGTTTAAACAAGGAAGTCAGATATTAAAAAATAAACCATTTTCCACAATTAACATGAAATGCATGTAGACTTTTAGACAGCCAAAAGGTTTACCTTCAGAGGAGTAACTAGTCTCAAGTGACCAGAAATCTGTGTCCCAACTCACCAAGCAGTTCAGATAATCAACCACTGATTTCCTACAAGCTAACCAATAAATACAATTTCTATCAGTAAATTTTAGTCCAGTTTGCCCAGTAAACATGCCTTAAAGTTGAAGTTCCACTCATATACTCCTCGTTTACTTCCTCTCCCTCCCTTCCAACCCAGAAAAACTCCCAGCAACAACCAAAAAAGCCTCCTTTAGCAACCCTTGGCCGGGGATACAGCCAGCCTGCAGCAGGTCAGGGACGGAGCTGCAGTAAGCACTGCCTCCCTGCAACATTTCCACCCACCTCCTGGCAAAGCCTGAACACTCCGGCCACAAATCAGAGAACATTATTGGAGCACCTTGGCTGACAGCCACAGCTCTCAAACCTCCTCCTCTTCCTCCCGGCTCCACCAGTGCTGCGGAGCAGTTCAGCACCCCTAGAGAGGGCCTGGGGCATTTCGAACGGATCAATTTTCACTTCAGCTTAAAAACTTAATAGTGTAAAGAGAGAGTCTGATATTTCAAGTGTGCATTTTCCTTGGTAATCAACGTACACACGTAACCAGTGCAGGATTTCTGCAAATGACTGGCACGTGGCACCGCAGCACACCAACGGGAGAGACATTTATGGGACGTCCCTGATTTATTTGCTACAGTGTATTTGTTAGTGCTGCTCCAGTTTTAAATGTGCCAAGCACTTCCAACTTCTCACTTTCCCTATTTCTCATGGGAGATTATGCCACAACCTATTAGCTCTCGTGGTGAAGAAGTCTCTTCTGTCATTTAGACCAAATATGCCCTTTCTCGATTTCATCCCATTACTCTGAGTTATATCCCCTTTTATTGCACTCGTTTTGTTTCTCCCCTTAGTAATTACTCCATTCTTGAAATTGTACACTCTTACATCTTCCTACTTGGCTTGTTTCTCAACTCTATATATTCATTCAAGTTAAACCCATCCTTTTATTTTCCTCATGTAAACTTTTATCTGTGATTTTTTTCCAGAACTCCTCTTTTCTCCATCAATACCTAGCAATGAAGTGTCCAGAAAGGAACTTCCTCCTGCTCAAATCAGTCACCTAAGTCAGGCTGAAAGAAGCTATAACGTCTCCCCATTCTGAGAGATCTTAATTTATCTATTTTAAAAGAATATTGATCTTTTGAAGCTGTTTGACTTCCTACATGCTCTCCTTCCACTTCAATCTGGAGCATCACTTTTACAGACAGACTCTTTTCAGAGTGCATGTTTCACTTATGTCTAATACTTTGCTAAAATACAAGTATACTTTGCAAAATGCGAATTTACATGTTAAAGAACTTCCGTCACTACTACAGTTTCCTATCAAGCAGAAGCAAGCTTGCAATTTACCCCACTTTTATATGATTTAGCTTTATGTCCTATGATTCTCCTCTCTAGACTACTGATAAAAATTAATCAGCATTTTGATGCTTAGTCGTCAGGGAAATAAATCCCTAACTATGTACGTGGAAGAGAGAGGGGATAAACCTTCAATGAAAGGAGGAAACAAAGCAGCAGCGAAGTTGGGGAAGACACACGAGCACAGCATTTGTTCACCGCGCTTACAAAGGCCTATAAAACTGCCACTTACGGATTAGGAACACACTACTTTTGGCATGATATTTAATATATTTATCTCCAAAAATTCTTTTAAGATGGAGAACTCCAAGAGCTTTTAACCCTTTTATGGAAAGGCGATGTTGATTAGCAAAGTAATGGCTGGCACACAGTGCTTGGAAGTGACCTTGGCCACCACCCAAGTGTCCTGCTCTCAGGAGTCCCAGGGTCAGGGTTGGCTCCTTGAGCGTGGCCTGGGGGCAGGGGAGGCCATGGGAACCACAGGGCAACGTGCCCCGTCCCCAGCGGAGCAGGAGAGACACTTGGATGTTGCGTTACTGGTGTTTTCAGAGTGAATACTGGGTGACCGTGCTTCCGGAGCAAACAGTGAAAAAAGGAATTGGGCACAGGCAAATCCCTCGGCTGTCCACAGTACCAGACCTCATACTCACGAGCGGTGTATAAAGAATGAACAGTATTAAATATCCTTCAAAATACGATCCAAACTCCATGTTCTGCAGCACTACAGCTTTATATTAGCTGATACATATTAAAATATAACAGAAATTCAAAAGAAGTAGACTGAGGCATGTAAATTATTCAAAGCCCTTCACATAATATTCCTATTTAAATTGGTTCCCACTTGAATCTGTGTCAGAAGCAAAGACCCGTTCAGGTAACCACGACTTTTACTCCAGTAGCACCCAAGGCACTGAGCAGATCAGGCACCATTTAAGTATGAAAAATGCAGATCCTGCAGGGATTAAATATCTGAAAAGTGCATAAACCAGTACGGCACATTTTTGCTGCTTAAAAGTATCCTCCAGGCTTCTAACTTAGTCTCCCAAATTACTTAACTAGATGTTTACAAAACTCTTTTCATAATTTTACTACAGAAGCTGTTCTTTGAGTGGCTGCATATTTAGACTGGGAAAGTTATTCAGCAAAGGCAATTGATATAACGGAATTCATGTTTGTTGAACGAAAGAAATTATATAGGCATCTGGTTTTCAAATTGTCTGAAAATTTGACTTGCTCATACATGTTTTTAGATATTCACAAATACTTCAAATAACATTATTAAACAATTTGATTTCTAAGTAACAAAAGCATTTCAAGGCTTTGAAGTTACCTGGTCACACAAGGGAGCAGGGATAAATGAACAGGGAGGCAAAAATGATTATTATTGTCATCTATGTATTTTTTAACAGAGATAGGAGGAGACATAAAAACCGTGGGGATGCCACCTAGATGTGTCCTAACCATTACAAAAACAATAACAGAGATGTAGCCTTCAGAACTACACAGAACTTGAGCTGTAGCACTCAAAACCAACACATGAAAAGACTCTTGTTTTCCTTATCCCTCTCACGTGTGTATCAGTGTGAAATACAGTGCTTTTGTTTGTGCAGGAGGGAAGCCAACACAGCTGATGGGCTACTAAGTATGCATTCTTAATCTTTGGACCATTATAAACTTGTAATTTAGAGCATACAGCAACTAATTTCAGCAGAACAGTGCATGAATCAAGTAATCTTAGCAGAGAGTGTGTGTGTAAACTAATGCATGTGTGGCAAAGTAAACAGAAGTAATAAATTCAACAAATAGTGTAACCATTTTATGGATTAACTATGAGCTAAACATTTTCAGAAACTTTAAATTAATCTCTTTAAAAAAAAAATATGACAAACAATCAGAAGCTGGGCTAGCACGGCTGACATATACCTACCTGTTATAACACCTTAATGGATCTGAATTCCCCTTCTCCCCTCTCCTACGGCTTGAGTGACAACTGACTAATAGGATTACAGGCTCCGTTCCAATAATACAGCTCAGCTACATGCCAGCAAAAAATGACAGCCTAAACCTGAATTACATGGCCTGGGAATCCATCCAATTATTAACTAAAGTAACTGTTATTACCTAACCTAATCAAAGGAGAAGCAGCTGTTAATCTTTGGTGGCCTGCAGTGTAGTAGCGGTCAGACTGGATGAACTGTCTTTGTACTTGACTCCTCTACAGACAATAATTATGTCCTTTGTGATCAAGAAGGAAGGGCTTCCTAACCTTTCAGACAGAGGCGGCAGATGGGGAACAACTGTTTGTGTGTTCATTAACAAGATAGGGTGGATTTTATCAGGGTTTGGCATCTGTGGCACCTTCAGAATTCACTTACCCAATGATACAAGTATGTTTGGCAAATTTGAAAATTAGCAGACTAACTAGAAAGTTCAAAATAATGTTTTCATCTCATTATCTGAGATTTGGTAGAAAAAAAATACACGCAGCTAAAAAATAGTGATTTACACACATGCCTCATCACACCTCACGTGGTCAGCAAAGAAATACATGAAAAGGCCAGCTGACCCATGCTGTTACTTTGCTGGGTTTGGTTTACCTCATTAACACAGTCAGATAATATAAACTGTATGCTTCTGAAACAAAACCAAATCAGGGGAAAAATCTCTGAGGTATTTACACAAGTCAATGGCTAATTCAAAGTAATAGAGAGTGAAATAAAGCGACCATCAATTAGTAACAGCTTTTGGTTTCTGTGTACAACACTCCAGGACAGAAGCAAGACCCAGAGCACCGTCCTGCGCTGCTGCTCCCCTTTACAGAGGACATTTAGCAAACTGGAAGATTTGTAAACCAGAAGATCTGAGGTCAGAGAAACCTGCCTCATCATGAAACTCCACAGAAGTACAATTTACTTTATGCTGGGGAAAAGAAAAACATGATGGGATCACAGTGTGGAAGTACCTGAATGGAAGATCATCTCTGATGATGCACATTAACAGCTGCTATTTGGAAGCTGAAGCTTCAGGAGTTCAGGTAAGAATAAAATGATTTTTTTAATGCCAAGGCTAATTAATGACAAGCATAATATACTTAGGATATAGTCGACTCTCAATCATTTGAAGTTTTTAAATCAAACCTGATTATCTCCTAGAAAAATATGATCGTAGTTAAATCATAATTTATTAATTTGGTGTAAGAGTTATTGGGTGAAATCCAATGTCCTGGACCAAAGTACTCACTTCCATACATGTCTCCTGTTAAAGTATTATTATTAGTTAATAAGGAGGAGCAGAATAAGAAATAACGCAGAACTTTGACAGCTGAAATGATTTAATGTCAGCTTTACCACCTCTGTTTTATGTAACTTTAGCACCTCACATTTTGACTATTTGAAATCTTTTTGAACCAACTTAAATACTCCGGTGTAAGCCCTCCCTCTAAGACAAACCTCCACAATCAATACTTTTATGGAGATTAAAAAAGAGTATTTTCCTTCATCAGCCAAAAGAAAGCTTTCTGCTAGTCCTGCCCACCATGTCCGAATAAGAAGCTGATCTGGAAAGCCTGTTTGAACAGACCTCAGGAACTAAAACTATTCAGAAGAAAATATTTCTGAATGAAACCCAAGTACTTTGAAACATTCTGACTTCTATTTCTGAAAGAACACACTGAACCTGTGCAACTCTATTCCACACTTGTTAAACTGTTCACTGAAGGAAGATATAATAACTAATTAGTAAAATATAGTTGAAATACATTTTAAGAATTTTCTTCTTTCCTTTTATCTAGTGTTTGAAGATACTATCTAAAATGCCAGGGGCTAAGAAATGCAGTTCAAAGCTGCCTTGGAAAAACAAACCAGACAACTGAATCCTGGGCTGGATCCTCCTTCCCTCTCCCTCCCCCCTCTTTTTAAATAAATACACAAGTATATCTACATGTACATACAAACCCATAGATATGTTTGTGATTGTAGAAAATCTACACACTTTGATTAGTCCTCTAGACATAAAACTACACAGTGAAAATCACTGTAGAGTGTGCCAAAATAATATTTTGTATTAAAACAGCCAATTTTTGTTCCCTGTAATAATTTTCTCTAGTGAAATCAGTACTATAATAATACCTGATTCCATCCAAAGATCTCAAACTGGTTTTCAAACGTGAGTGACTTCACCCACAGTAGAATTTCAAGCACTGAACGTCAATGGGAAACTACTTTGGGATTAGAACATGAGCCAGAATTGCCTCAGCATCCTTTGCACACCATTGCGGGAAGGTATTCATCCACGTGAAGGACCTATCTCTCATGTATTTGCATCAACTCCTCCCTCATGCATGGCTTACATGTTCAAGTACCCGAGCTCTTTAGGTACTGCTACAGAAGGCCACAGAAAGAAGCATCTGAGAAATGCTCCTTCGCACCTTATCCCGCAAAGCAAAGTGCTGATTCTGAAACCATAAAGATAAGGCAGCTCCTTTGGTTTGGGTGTTTAGGCTCCATCCAGACTGATCTCCGTGGCTTCCCCTAGGAGAGGATGCTCACCTACCACCTCCCCAGCTGCTGTGATGGTAGGTAGGTAAATGGGCCTTATCTTGCAGGTGTTTTGCTCCCTGCATGATGTTCAGTATTTGCACACTCCCGTGTAGAGCTCAGCCTCGAGCATATAAGCCTTTTGGATAACACTGGATTTTGCACTTGATTTGTTAGAGTATGCTAACTGCAACTTCACATATCTTATATTTAGTATAAAGGAAGACAAATATCAAAGTACAACAAAAGGAAAGGGTGAAAAAGCAGCTGATGTATCACTCATACAACAATAAAAATGACACTGACTTCATTTTTAAATTCAATGAAAAATAAAAAAAAGAAGCAGCATTTACTATTACACTCTCTGAAAGTACATTATTGACAAGCGACTTAAAATTGGTCCAGGCCTAGGAACTAAGAAATTGATTCTTATCCTTGTCCTGCAAACACTAAATGTCACGTGCTCATAAATTTAACTTCTGTCCATGCACATCATATACTTTGTTCGTTCTTCTTTTTCCAAAATTCTGCCCATATCGTAAGGTAAACCACACTGGATAGGGCTCTTTACTGGATCACTGTATTACCTCATTGAATAAGACGAACCTTATTTACACAAAATCCTTCCAAGTTCTGCAGCGTCTTTTCAGTTCAACAGTAAAATCACAGAGAGGCCCTCTATTAACATTGCTGTCGAAAAGGACAGGACCCTCACCATCCTGTTTGTGACATTTCAAGAGTCAGTGAAAGACACAAAGGAGAGGCAGGTAAACTAGTGAATTCCGTGTTTTCTGTTCAGCTGCTTTCACTCATGCTCAGTAGACTAAGGGGAAACAGCCAATATTGCTTGGAAAAATGAGAATTCTCCTTATAGATGTTGCAAAAGGCAGCACTGAGCATTGCAGCACTTGTGCCTATTAAAAATAAATGTTTAGTCTATTTATAAATAACAGGGTATCTAGTAAGTGCATCAATTACAGGAGGAAAGTAAGGATAAAGGTTTAAATCTCTAATACAAGGAACAACTGCTTCTAGACCTCCATAATAGCTCCATTAGCTAAGGCCAATTTGACTTTTTCTGAATAACCTCATAAATAGAAGCTCCCAAACAAGTATCTAAAAAGGACACTTACGTGATCTTGTCCTGTTCTCTCTCAGCAGTTTATTGGACACGAAATCGTCCAGTGAGTAGAAAAGGTACAGATCTCTTGCAACACTGAATCTTAAACGCCTATGGCTGACACTTCACTAGTGGTAGCTCTCAGCCACTAGAAAGCAGCACTGATTTCAGCTGAACTGAACTATGAAAACCAGTGCAATCAAGCAAAACTAAAGATCTTAAAATTATGTGGGAGAAGACATATAGAGAGAGACAACATATACAGTTGTTCGAAGACCTGCAGTGCAGTCAAGAGCACTTGAATTCTAAACACAGCTTTCACACCGATTGTCTTGGGGAGATTAATAACGTGGGTTTGCGAAGCACTGCAAACATGAGAACAGGCAACAGAGACACATATAGGTGATATGTTCTCAAGTCTGAAGTGAGGGTCTCAAATCAGATGTAGAATTTTAAGAATACTTTCAAGAAAATGTGTGTGTACATATACAACGTGTGGATACATATAGCATCAGGCTAAATGAAATAAAAAATTCAGTTCATTAGAAACTATAATAATAATTACTTTATCATGAGCTTTAAACTGGCATCTACTCATTAGCAGAAACAAGCCTGCGTGGGGCATTTTCTCATCGCTGACAAATCAGTGTCTGTACTTTAGTGACATTAAAACATATCCCTTGTCCTGTAAACGCTTAGTGAAGACACTTTGCATACCTTGAAGGAATATATATTGATTATATCCACTCTGATATGATGTATTAGTTCTAAACTGACACAGAAGGGAAAAAGCCTGATCTGACAGTAAAAGGGCACAAACAGCACAGTGTATGTGCACTGGAAGCTAAAAACATTTAACTGCATCCCACAGAACCAGGAATCAACACACAGCAGTCTTTAACTACACACATTGTGCACAGTAAATTAACCTCTGAATAATCTTAGAATAAGTACACTGTGGAGCTTATCTGTGAACTGAACTTGCCTTTTAATACCATTTCCAGCAAACAAGTTAAAAAATAGTCTCTGGTCGACCTCTAGTAACAAGTTCCTATTTATATGTTCATCTTGAGAAAAAGGTTAATCCACAGATTATAGAAACTTCGGGCAAATGAATTATTGATGATATAAAGCTGCCTTGACCAACCTGTAACACACAACACACCTGACCTATTGACTTGCTCCTGGCAGTGACGGGGAATGGCTGTTTGGGTGGAAAATGCTGTCCAGAGAGCTCCTCCTGTGTTTGCACAGTCTGCTCGTTGAGCTCGCAGCCACGGTGCTGTTACTATCAGACCCGCTGCCGCAGCCCATCCCATCAGGAGAAGTTCCTACTACTAGTAGCAGGTTGGACCATGTGCAATTAAGATGGTAGGTAAGCACAATACCCCACAGTCAGGGCTTTGAACGCTGCTGAACCTTCTTCAAACCATGTTTTAGTGGGACTGTGCATCACTGGCACTCAGTGCTGAACACACAGACATTAAAAATCCCTAGTTTCCCCAGTTAAAGGGTTTAAAGAAGTGAATTAATTTCAAGGATGGTTACTTATACCTCAGAGTTTCCATCAGTTATATCTGCTTCATCAGGTCTTGAGATCACACTCTGAACTCAGGTACTGACCTTCCTAAGAACAGCTAAAGACTCGATTAACACTTGCAACAAAGGAAGCATGAATACAGAATTCTCTATGTTATCTTCTGTATTAGCAAAATTATTAGATTTCTGGTGATAAAATACAGAGTTCCAAGGGCCTGAATTCTAGTTTTAGCTGGTAAAACAGACTTATTTTTAAGTTTCACAATTCAACACACTTCATAAAGTTTGGATTTTGACTTTAAATAATTTTTAAACTGTCATAATTCAGCTTTACATTTGATTAATGACTTCCCCTCACGTGACAGCACTGTAGCTCTGGAACTGGCTACTGCAGGAGTATCCAAAGTTGAAAAATTAATGGATGGATTAAAGAATTAATCCATTCTTTGTATAGAAATTCATCATATGTTTAGCTAAAGTGAAGCTTATGGTTATAACTTCTGATTAGCTGTTTAAAAAAAAAATAGTAGCAACTATTTTCATAAAGAACAAAACTCCCACACGTTGATGAAAGCACAGTTAAGATAGTGTGTGAGTCTTTATTTTATTTTTTTTAAACACTTTGGCCATAAAATGTCCACTGGCCAATACAAAAGAAGGCTTTTTGGTGTAAACCAACATGCTGTGTATCAAAATCTTCATTTGGCCAAGAGCCAAAAGACACATATCACATATGTAAAGAGAAAGGCAGTAGGTCACAACATGACAGTGCCAATGACTCCGCAGGGTCCCACTGCACGTTGGGAGGGTGGAGGTGGAAAAGGCAAAGGACTGATGTGGGGCTCGGGGGCCTTTGCCAGCTGGTTTTCATCCTCAGCCATGAACGTGCCTCCCGAGCTGCTGCCAGAGGCCAGCCCTGCTGCCGGTCCTGGGACACTCCTGCCACCAAGCTGAACTGCTGCTCAGGCACTGGAGACTGGCCACCCCCAGCTGCGCTACACATTAGTATAAAATGCGGATAGCGCAAACAGCAGGGGCTCATAAACCTGCCCGTTTAACTGTCAGCATGTGGGTACTTCTTAAAAAAAAAAAAAAGGGAAAAAAGACTATTGTGCATGTGTGTACTTCTATTGTTTCCTTGTTTCCTATAGAACATTCTGTGTGATTGCACATTTAAGCCTTGCCAGGATATATACTGATTACCTATGTAAACATCCTAATGCACCGAAACCAGGAGACATGCTGCTTGCTATAAGAAGCTCAGTAGGAAAAAAAAGCTGTGTAATTTCTAAGCACGTTGGCACATGAAGTGTCACAGAATTGGCTGAACCTGATGTCAGTGAGATGAAGGCAAATACTCCAATAGGAGCACTTCAATGGAACAAAACTGGGCCCTGTTTGTCCAATACAAAAATCAACCATATTTTAAAGTCTGTTTTAAACATAGCCATAACTAAGCACAGAACTTTGAGAATTAAACTGCAAATTAATTCAGCAGGCAATGCCTTTGGCCTTAAAAGTTATTAAATATTGGTTAATACTTAAAAGTATTAACCAAATTAAAATCTTATGTAAGCATTTTTCTTCCAAAAAGAAAATTTGACTTCTAAATAGATTTATTACTTCTAAGGATTAAAAGGACACCCTGTTGTCTCTGCCAGTAGTGTCCTCTAGTGGAGAAATGGGAGATACTCAGTAAACAAGAAAACAAGAGGGCTGTGTCACTGAAACCACCCTGTCAAGGAAAACACAAACACCTCTCCGTCACAAACATATACAAAAGCCTATAAATATTTGGCATCTTGATCAAGCTTAACAGTGCTTGAACATAAATGTTAAATAACTTTTTTAAGCTTCAGTCAGACTGGGAAATGAATCAGTGAGGCTGTACACAATAATTGGTTGAGCATGTTAAAAAATATACAGATAACGTACCTGTGTGTATATGCATAAGATCACAAAATATAGACAATGTGGCTATAATTTGGGTAAAGTCACCAGTCCATGACTTAGGTAAATTCACTAAAAGAGTAATTTCCACCCTTTTTCACATACAATGCCCTATGATGCTTTTTCTGATTTAGTAAGAGGGTGACAGAAAAACTGACACCTCCTGTGCTTTGCAGCCCTCAATGAATCCATGTATCAGACTTTATGCCGGGTTTCTTCTAGAGGAGTAGTTATCCTTAACACTTCAGCTTAACTAACTAGTGACTGTAGCTCTGCTACTGAAATGCTGCTGCTACTGTTCTATTCACAACTCCCAAACTCATCTATTATTGTCTACCCCTCTCCATCTCTTCCTTTTCCCACATAAAAGCCAACCAAAATAATTTTGTGTGGAAAAAAATAAATCATCACTGGTTGGTTTTTTTTTTGGACCACAGATTTTTGCCACCATCTTATTCTCAGCTGACCTTTTAATGCTCCAAACACAAGAACTATTAATTTTGAAAAGATTACTCATTGCTCTGCCTGCTAACACTCCTGCTTTCTTTGGAGACACTGGTCAACCTTGCCTCTAAGGAGTCTGGCTGATTAACAGAAGTTAAACTTGGATTAATTATTTTCAGCCAAAATTTAGGTTAAATATTTGCTGCTTCCAATCCACTCTTGACAGTTTTCTTCCATTATGAAATAGAAGCCCCAAACCTCAAGCTATGGCCTGGGTGCTTTAAAGCTAGTCTGATTTTTCCAGTGACATCATCTAGCATAAAATACACTACTTATTTATGTCACACGTACTTAGCTTACGAATTCAAACTGCCCTCAAAATTTTGATATCAAATCACAGTATCTTGTCTAATCCTAAAACCAACAATGATTATGTGCAGCCATAATGCCACATCCAGTTCAAATATAATCAATAACACGTTTAAAAAAAATCTTAAAATCGTTATGGCCTTTCAGCTGGTCCAGAATTCTATTCTTAAAAATAAAATCCAGCCGTTATATTCAGTGTCTTTCAATCCTCTCTGATGGCTACACTACTCTGCTACACCAGAAACATGCAGCCACCTATGTGCTCGAGCCAGCTTTGCCAATTTTTGCAGCACCAAAATTAAATGTGTAAGAGTTTGGGAATCACAAGTCCCACTGTATTCTTATTTAAGTATATTTAAGAATATTTAAGTAACAATATTGAATATTTATAGCACAGAGTATTTGCTTCTAAAATCTATTTTGTCTGTATATACATGTCATATATATATTTATATACACATACACACACACATATACACACACAGGGCAATTTTAAATCTCCATAGAGACTTTTGAAGAAATTAATCATAAACAGTACAAAAGCTTACACATGTTCCATTTGAGATGGCTTTTGTTCCATACCTTAGTTCTTCAACAATTTTTAAATTTTATTCTTTCCGTTTCTGATGATTCAGAGTTTGTACTAGTGGGGATGGGTGTGGGGGGTGGAAATCAGGAGATGCCGGCCAGGCAGTTCAGTGTGCCTTCCAAAAACTGACCTATTAATCTTCACGCTGGCTGTGGTCACCATCCCCAACGGGCCTGACAGTTTAGAGAATAAAACATAAATACCAGGCCTGACTGGGCTGTTAAAGCCAGCCATTTCTGACAGTCTTTACAATGGGATAAACACTGTCTGTCTACAGTCCCCGTGTATTTGAAAGCTACGACAAACATTTTACTGAAATGTAAATAACTGACATCACAACTGCTGAAGCAGGAGGCTGAAAAATCTATCTAAAAATCCCAAAACCGAAAACATTGCCTGACACAAAACAAACCATTAATGGTCCCTGAGAGAGCATGTTTTAGAGTCATGAGCATTGAGATACTTTCTTTAAAAAAAACTTATTAAAACACTAGTCAATTAATAGCTCAGAATCACACATTTTTCAGTTACAAAATTACACCTTTTCCAAGGAAGCATATTTTTCCCCCCTGAAATCTGTTTCCAGTAAGAATATGCTTCTGAATTAGTAATAAAACCAAATAATGTGAAATTTAGCTTACCAAAAAGCAGCTACTTTTAGATTTGCATGAAGAGAGCTGGTAAGTAACTATAAGCGCCGTGGGGACACAGCTACCCTCAAAACTGTACAATATCACAGGAAGTTCTACAAACATCAGAACCAGTGAAATCTTGTGCCTTGTGAGGGACGTGTGAGCCTCAGCTGTAACGTTTGCTTGCCTGGGACATTTATAAAACCTCTATAATTCCCTGGCGGCTGCAGCCCCGCTCCTCAGGAGCACAGCTGTAAGATCTCTATCAAATTGCTTAGTTAAAGGAATCTTCTAACTTGCCTTGCGATGAAGATCTTCAAACTAGTGGTCTGATGAGAAACATGAAATAAAAATAACTCCAGTTAAGCAGATTAACTGCTGCATTTGGATTCCAAAAATCATGAGGTCCCCTCATGATCATATTGAACCTGTGTGTCATACTCTCAGGCAGAAAGACAGGAGGGAGACACATTAAGGGCTTGTCTAGATGTCACATGTCAGTATTGTACAAATTTAACTAAAGTGATTTAACTGCAGTGTTTTAGCTGCAGCTGAGCCAGGTGAAAAGGCTACTGCCCTCAGCTGTGTGTCACCACTCTCACTGAAGGCAGTATCCTGCCACGTTCCTCAGAATAAGTGTCTGCTATCTCTGCCTACCCCACACCTATCAAAACCACCTAGGATACTTTGAACATTTAAAACTAGAACTTTTAAAACCTGGACCAAAAAAACCCCCAGCCCTCTAAAATCAAAGGAAGAACTTTAGGGAAGTGATGTCCGTTAGCAAGTCTAAGGATGACCACCCGAGAGGCAGTAACCTCTGACCCAGGTCAGGTTCACGGCCTTAGAAATATCTACGTACTTCAGTCGCTGTAGCCTCTAACGTCTATGCAGTAGAAATGGTTTTGGTGTTTTAATCAATAAATCTCACATCCACAGATTGAGGGAAAAAAATATATATATAAGCATAAGCAGCTTAAAATTGTACCTGTAGTCACACTAATAGGATATACAGCTTTAAATATACTGGTTTCTGACAGCGTTCCCTACTACGGGACATTTCCATGTAAGTGCTCAAGTCGAACTTGAGCGGTTAATCCGGCATCCCTTGCACATCTGAAACGCACCGCTGCCCTCAGTAATGGATGTGTAGAATTAGGCCCATCAAAAAATGAACATGTATAAAATCAAAAGAACTGTGGCGGAAAAACTGCTTTAGCCCTGCAGTTCCAAACATCAGCTCTGCCTTCCTTAAGAGGGTACACGAGTTTTTCTTTTAGCATCAAAGGCCCATTCATGGGAGATCATAAACTGAGCATTATCAGATCTTATTAAGAGCTTGAAGAGTCCCATATGACACTGCCAACACCAGGCCAGGGCTTTCTGGTAATAATTGCTTGCATTTTGCTGTTGTGTCTGTGCGTGTGTGCTTGTTTTTTTAAATATACTTTTAAACAAAGTAGAGGTGAAAGTGAATACAACTTCCTTCCAGGATTTCTGCCAGAAAGGATGAGAGACTGTGCAGAAAACTCAAGGACTGCCTTCCAACGATCCAGAGCACACCCACAGCAGCACCCTGGCAGTACCTGTTGTGGATACACCTCGGGGACAGCGTACCAGGCGTATACATCCCTGTCTGCATTTGTGCCTCCTGCTTGATTGAACGACATTGTGGTTCATGTCTTTTTAGTTCCTTTTACGTTTATTTAATTAAAATACATGTGAACCATAGGCTGTATGCAATTAATGGCCATACTCCTCGTCAGATGCTCAAAACCTGTGTTTCAACTTGCTTGCTTACAAATACTTTTCTGGCACAGGTTGCAACACTTCTAGCTGTTGTAGAGCTTCATCCAAGCAAGCCAACACGGAGTTGTGTCTGGAGATCTAACAACCCCTGGAAGCAAAGCAAGGCACCTCCTGTTTCAGTTATTAGTACTCAAATCACACACTGGATTCCAAGCGAAAGCTGTTGATTTTGCTGTGCTGCGCAGGGCACCGGCAGCAGCCTGTGAACTCTGTGTGAATGAGGAGCAGGTGAAGTGCTACAATAAACACACAGGACTTCAAAAAATACAGTGGGTAAACTGTATCTTTGTGAGACAGATTTCTCAATGTGACTATTTTGAGGATAAGCCAATCCAAAAACCTTTTAGTTTACATTGAACAAACTCTTCTTGCTGAATTGGTGAAATCACTTGGCTCCAGGCGCAGAATCTGCTTATGTCCGGCAGAGCAGGAAGGCAGGCAAAACAAAACCAACTTTACCACAATAATCACGCAGTTGTGCCTCATCCTACAACGCTCTCACGTTATAAAAGAAGTTTAGAAGTGAGAAAAAGCCTTAGTCATTACCATAACCCACAACAGATGAAGACTAAGTCCAAAAGGAACCACTAGTCTGATTCGATTCTACCTGAAAGCAAAACGCAGTGAGACAGGGCTGCCAATCTCTCGTATGGGGCTTTTTTGTGATTCAAGTTTGCATAAAGAATGCACACTCACACCCTTTAATGCTGATTTGGTACAGTCATGGAATTTCTAATGAGCTGCATAACTCTTCCTTCTGCTGAGAAACTTAATGGCATTTATTTTTTCTTATTTACTAACAGCAGCTCTGCATTTTATTTCACAGTTTGTAAAACAAATCTTTATTTCCCTGGTGAAACTGTATAAATACGTTTTTCAGTCAGTGTAAACTATTAACAAAAGAAAAATCCAATGTTTCAAAGAATGACTGAGAAGAGGGTTTTTTGGATCAATTTTGTTTTATGATACTTTTGCATGACTTTTTCTGAGCCTGAAGAATTTCTAGTAAGTGGCGAGGATCTATTGTAGTGAACTCTGTCCTCCCTCAGGGCAATTCTTTATTCAACCCAGGCCATTAGCAAGGGTAAATCAATGTTATCAGCTCACACACACTGACAGCTTGTGTGGTTCCCACTCCCTCATTCCTCCCCCCACATTATGGTATATTTTTATGCTCTCCAGGGAAATTCAATTAACAGTGTCAGTCTCCTCCTCTCAGTCAATGACTGACACCATCAAGATTCTTTTCACCGCCCATTGACATGTAAGATGTGTCTGCTGATTTCTTGACTTGCAAGTTAACAAGAGAATTACTATCCACTTCTATAAATGACTACGTACGATCTGTGCCGTAAACACAGTGACAGCTATTGAAATCAATCTTTCTTGACCTTATTGATTAGGACACTCAGATATAATAACACTTCTTCAATGGCAGAGTAATGTTTTGGGGGTAAAAATCCAAATCAACAATTTGTGCCTATTAACACTATCAAATTCATCTTTTACTTCCCCACTGCAGACCCAACAAGCAGTAAAACATTGCGAACAATTAATGATTAACATTTAGCTGCAATTCATGTCTCATTTAAAACAATCTCAGAAAACCCCTACTGATGAGAGACTGGATACAATGCCACTTCCCAATAACAGTTTCCAATAATTATTTTGGTAACTTTCAAAACAGATAAATCTTTTTATAGTCTTCGTGCAACTATGCAATTTCTAGATTTTGAAAAAAATAATTATTGAAAAATTAATTTGTTAACACAAACACTGCAAAATTTGAAAATGTCACAACTCTTTCAAAAATGCAATTAAACTTGCTCAGCAGCTCAAAGCAACTAACAGAATACTTGGCAGAACCCTATGCATCCCAGGCAGCATTTAGTATTTAAAGGCACACGCTATTAGCAGTTGTGTTCCACATTGATTAAGCTGTGAAAAACATCAAGCAGAGCTTTCTTCTTCACAGACACCAACGCTGAACCACAATGATGCAACCCCCTCCTCAGATTTCATTAATTTAGTTTCAGAAATAATTTTCATGATTTCTTGATTACAGATACGAAAGAGAGGTATTTTCTGATGGTTTTAGAGAGAGCAGAACATTATGTTCCAGCTGAAAACTCAAATACTGTGGTCCTAATGGAGCAAAAATATGCATTACAAGACACAAAGCACTGTGGCATCAGGCTGACCATGATGAAACAGTTAAAAAGATGCAAATGCTATGCTATCAATTAAAAAAATCCAACATTTACCATAAACCAAAACATGCTCTACAAACGTAGCACTTCAAAAAAATTCAAACCAGAGAAATACCCCATGTATCTGAACAGCATACCTTCATCCCCCATCAAAGACCTACCCAAAAAATACAGGCTTTGTTGTACTCCAAGAGATTTGTGCTCCTCCAAAACTCAGCCATGACACCACAGTATGGCGGCTGAGACAGCAAAGCTGGCTCCAGTTCTTTACTCTGTTCTCTGCTAATTGCTTTTGCCCCGTATTGTAAAAGCTGGTTTTGGATATGCACTATGAACTAGATGACTGAAATGGCCCAGGTTAAAAACAATCCTAATGAAAAGCCAGTGGAAGTACAGCTTGTCATTATCCAGATGATCTAGCATCAGTCAAGTGTGTTTTCAGCACTTCTGCAAAACTGCCTATATAAAATCTGATGTCTAAATAAAAGCAATCACTGCTGCTACCACCACAGAAAAGTGTAATGGCAGACACTGATTGTTACACAGAGGTCACGTATTCATCAATACATGTTTAAAACACCCCCAAAATCCAAACTGGTGATATTTGAGGGCAACAGAATATATAGATTAATCGTAAGTTATACAATAACAGTCACAATACCTCTTTTTCCAGAATACGCGAGATCTCTCCTAAAGTCCTGTCCAGAGCAGAAACCTTGTTGTTCCCCAACGAACAGCTATCCTGCATTTGGAGGTGCTTTAAGAGGTCTTTTGCTAATCGCTGTAACCTTCAACATTAAACAGAAAACAAAGAGCTATTAAAGCAAAAACTCTCCTATCATATCAACTTTCATCTATGTAAAGAAACTCTGCTAACTGAATTTCAATAAAGCAAACATCAAAAACTGTCTAAAAGTATTATTATAATCTGTACTGAACACCATGTAAAATACACAACACAGCAAGGAGATACAGTCAGCTTACAGTGTCTATGACATTTCACTATCCCCTTTTTCAGGGAAACGGCACAGAAATAGTGTGAACAATACACCCACAAAGATGCTTCCTTACTAGCTACATGTTTGTTTCTGCTGTTGTTCAATAGAGTTAGTTTATCCTGCTAGTTTTTGCCATCTTCATTTTCAACATGGTTTGATCCTCCTTTTTGTCCATCATTCAATCCTTTCCACCCACTTAGCTGAGTAGTTCACTCTTGAGATGAGTAAGGAAAATAGAACAGCAGACGACTTGGCTAATTTCTTATAGGCATCATAAAAGAAATGGCTCTTTAGGATTATTTGAATAAGTGAAAAGTAATGACTTTGCAGACTACCTCAGAAAGGGCATTTTATTAATGAGGGTCAGTAATGAAGCCAAAATGCAGAGGTGGGAGAGATGCAGACACACATGGCTTAGGATTCATTTCGATTTTACACATCTACATCTGGGTTATTCGCCTATGCTCTCCTGTTAGGCGGCGAGGAGAAATACCCAGTTCCAAGGCACCACTCATCTCATCCCAAGGTCTACAATAAAACAGCCAAAACACACTCTTAATGTGTCCTTCTTTGCCCTAAATGCAAAGTCAGTACTAGCTCAAATGTAGATGCCTTAAGGCAGGTGATGGCAGAGGGGTTAGAACAAGATGATCTTTAAGGTCCCTTCCACCCAAACCATTCTATGATTCTATTATAACAAACACTAAAGAGTCCCTTTAACTGGAGGCTGAGAGAAGTAGGGAGGAAGCATCATTCAGCACTTGCCAAGTGTTTGTCTACCATTGCCCTAATATCTGCGACTGGCTGCTCTTACTGACAGGCTCCGTGTTTGGTGACCCTTTGGTTTGAGCTATTGAACAATTTGTACTGAAACTGGGATGAACCTGGTAACTGAGCAGGATGAGAGGGAGAAATACTGTTGTGATTAGAAGCAAACACAGCTCTATAGGAAGGAAAAGATAGGGGAAGGGTATCAATGTTTATCATAAAATGGGAGATCATCAGTGTAAAAGGGCCTGAAAGCATTCACAAAATGACCACAGAGTAACGGCAAAGAGAAATTACATTAAATAGACTGAGAGGCGAGAAAAGAGACAGAATGGCTGGGGAATGTACCACAATAGTCATATGTATAAAAAAAAAAAATCAGAATATTCATTTGCGACAAGAATAGAGTTTCTACTTTATCAATAAGAAACATGTACTCTGTACCTTTTCTTTGAAAAAATCACAAGGTTTGTTAAAAGGTTTCAAGAGACTCTGACAATACATATGTGTTTCTAAAGTACAAACAAAAATGATTTACAGAATTTTGTGTCTTGGATTTCTTATCATCTGGTCAGCTGAATCCACTAATACTCAGCCAGGATTTTTCTATGACAAGAAAAATAAAGGGAGATTACATCCTGATGAGATTTTCTGCACTGCTATTTCCTCTGTGGAAAATGAGGTTGGAGGAAACCTCTGTCTAACTCAGTAATCCATGAGCTAAAATGGGAAAGAAAATTAAAAGCTAAAATGCAAGTAACTGCAGGACTTGGACAGTAAATCAGATGACCACTAACTCTGCCGAGCATAAGGCAGCACCAGTGAAAAGTCGAATTGCTGCAGGCCAGGAAGATGATCAAGAAGCAGAATACTTCAGGTATTCTCATAGAATGTGCTTGAGAATGGTATTGCCTTGGCAATATCCTAAGGCATCAAGCAAAAATAAAGACTTTCTCTCTTCAAAACGTCTACCAAATTCCAACACTAAAGCATATATAAAGCCCTGAAAAATCCCACCAAACTATATTGTAATTTCATCTGAGAGAAGACAGTGAGACGGGTTTCCATTTGCTTCATTTAACATCAGAGGAATGGAATTCAACCAGGATTAACCACAGAGGCTAAAGAAAGGGACTTTCCTAATCTACTTCAGGCGTCAGCATACAAAATGTATACGGTTTTTCAAAACAATACTCACATGGACTCAAAAAGAAAACAATCATATTATATTGTTACTTCTGTTGACAAATTCTCTTTCTTTCTCCTCAGTCTATAAAGATGCTACGTAAGTTAAATGTTCAGTTTCTGTCCTCAATTTAAAAAAAACCAGCTGTGCAACACATAAACTCTCAAGAGAAAGCTCCTAGCTTCCTATTTCTTCTAAAAGTCTTTCTGGACAATTTTACCAATATTCAAACTTTCTAAGTACGTGTTCAACATCATAAGAGTAAAAACCATGAAGAATAGATTTTCGTTTCTACTGCATTAAAGAATTACCTCTTACACCCTCATATCCTACCATATGTTGGTGATGTGCCAAACAAGGGTAAGGTATGTTACGTGATCACATGGGGAAGAGAAGGGAAAGAAAAACTCTTTCCTCCCACTGAGTTAACCTTGGAGAAATTATTTTAATTTAACATTCTTTATACTGACTTCTTGGCAGTGTCAGAGAAAGAAGAATAATATTAGGACTGTTTCAAGGGACTAGAAATCTACATAAGGTGGCTGGTGCTTGGATATAGAATTTATCATTGCTATGAACGGATTTGGAAAGAGGGAACTCTCTGTACATATTGGACTCCTTGGACGCTCCTTGTGTGCACTGTATGTTAATAGAGGATGGTATCAACACCTGATCCAGTGACTATGTGGAAATACTGTTGAGTCCAAATCCAAACATTTTATGACAATTATTTAATCTTCATTTTGTCCCCCAATTTGCATTCCTCCAATGCTTACTGTGCTGTAGAGGGAATGACAAATAACTGGAAATTTACTGGGATAAATAAAAGGGAAAGCTAAAGTTAACGTCTTTCTATCTAAAGTTATTTACGTTTCACTAATTAAGATTTTAGTATTGCCCACAAACAGATAATTCAGAATGCAGAAGAAATATCATAAAGGACATAAGGCACTGATTGGTCTTGGAACATTACCATAATGTAAACTTTAATAAATAGTATGTTCAGCAAATACAAATACGTTATCTGATCTTTTTGCACTGCAAATGGCTAAATGAGGGATATTCATATTAGAGGTCTATACAGCAAACATACAAACAAAATTAAACCAGAGTACTATACGAATTAAGGATTTCTATTTAGCATGAGCTAAATCTTTTTAGCAAGTTTAATATATTTTATAAGCTAAAGGAAAAAGATCTCTGTATTTTTAGGCCTCATTTCATCTCTAGAAAAAAAAAAAGCCTGAAAATAGTAACATCAATGTATTTCAGCACTTCCACATTCAAATCCATGATTTCTTGGCTACACACTGAGTGTATGCAAGGAAGGATTAGTAGGACTGGGCAGGGCGCTGGATTCTGTGCAGTTCCTGTATGGAAGGAGCAGTTACTCCTCCTGTACGTTCCTGCCGGGGGTGGCCAGACGCCAGCCGGACACACAGCCCCGATTCTTCCTGATGCAGCCTGTGCCCAGGGAGAACTGAGAAAGTCTGTGGCAGTTCCTGCCTGGCCCGAAACAGGGACTTATGCTGGATCCTCTTAAAGCAACGTACAGCCCCTGCACTACTCCGTGCTGCCTGCAGTTTGACCCCCTGCAGTAAAATTAATATACATGGTGGCACCTGTGGCATACTCCGACCGCTCTGGGTGCACAACGGAAACCACCATTCTACATCTTGACACTCATAGATATGAAACATCTAAATCTGCAGCTCCACACACCTTCTTTAGTTTTTGAAATGGAGGCTAGCTGAAAAATAATGAAAAATCCCTACAAAGATTATTTGCTGAATTTATTTATTTGAATTCCTGTAAGAATGCTCTAGCCTGCTCTAGCCATTCTCTGAAGATGAAATCTACCACCCACCCAATCATAAAACAGGTATTCGTCTTTTTTTTTTTTAAAGTTTAATTGAATTTTATTTTATTATATTTACACTTCAGCTCTTCTATAGTCCACATAACTGTTTGGAAACTCAATTTTGCACAAATACTTCCAGCTGCAGAGATTGTCTGATTTTTTCCCAGTAATCAGTATTTTGGTATAATATCTTACAACTGGCCTAACTGGACCCTAACCTACACCACCAAGAAAACCTAGAAGATAAACTTATCTTGTGAATGCACTGATACACCATAAGGGAAATAAGAAAGAACTCTACTATTAAAGGCATTTCACTTGGGGCCTCTGCAAGAACAAACTTCACACTACATTCCCATCTTTTCTCCAGCAGACTCTTACAGGAAACAATTCTTCATTTCCTAACTCTCCTCTTTTTGTGCTGCAGTCCCTTTCAGGATAATAGCGGTTCCCATTTCCATACCATCTGAAATGTCCTTTTATATGGTTTTAAAAAAATGGTAAGTAAACAAAGAATACGTGAGAAACAATTCCTTCTTGCATGAGGAGAGACTAGTTAAAGTATTAGATTAGGGGGTTATGTGGGTTTTTTCCTGCAATCCTGCTAACCCCCTTTAGGCACACGGCAATCTTTCACTTCCTTACTTTCCCTGCTTGTGTTAGAGGATGACAATCACACTTTGCTACTTGCAGATTGCTTTAACACTGAAATATACCACCTTTGGATTAGAAGATACTAAGTAGATGTAACACTATCATTTTGTGAATGTTTTCCTTCCCTTTTAAAAATGTGCTCTGGCAGACACCTGAGAATGCCGCAAACAGAAAGAGCCATCACTGACACACCTCTTGACAGGCTGAATTAACAGACTGGACACTAAATAATTATATACAGATCAGTTCCCAGAGAATACGAATTAATAGCACAAATCCACCAAGAGTCCACCAGCATTTATAAAATGACCTAAGTGCCACCAGTGACCAACCAGTACACACAGAGTGGAGAGAGGCCATGGAGCAAGAGCCTGGCTGCTCCCAGGTGAGAATGTCCATAGTCCTCTTCCTTAAAAGTCCCTCTTGTCACATGAAAAGAGTTAAGAGAGCAAAATACCTAACAAATAAGGCAGTAGTTGGAATTACACCCAGCCACCCTCCTCCCCAAATAAGGGACACCTTTTTTTAATAGATACCAAAAAAAAAAAAAAAAAAAAAGTGTTACAGACATCTAAACCTCCTGTTTCTAAAATAAAACTACTTAGAGCCTTTCACAATCCCACTCAGGAAAGGGAGTCTGTACTCTGAAACTGAAAAAGGCATACATACCACATCTATCAAAGCAGAATAAACTCTGTCTGCTTATTGGTATTAGTGTATTACCAATGTCAAGCTCAGAAAGCACTTGGATCAGTGCTTCCTTAGTGCAAAAAGTTTTATAAATCTGCAAACCATGAACTAACAAGAACTACTGAAACAATCCATCAGCTGCAGCAGGAAATCAGAGGTCTCAGAATATTAAGGTGGCTTAATCTTAAAGGTGATCTAAAAAGGCTTTTTACCTGCCAAAGACTAATTCTGGGTTCTGTCTTTCTTCTGTAACAACTGACAACATGACTAAGAACTAAAATCAGATAAGAAATTGCATTCCATAAATGGTTTTAGTTGTTTGCAAAGACACAATCAATTTGAGAGGAGAGGAGGAAGTAAAGAAATGTGACATAAGCAAGGAAGCACAACAGAAAGTTATATTGAATGATTTAATTCTAAAACACATTTGCTGCTGTTAAGCAAATTAATAAATCAACCAATTGTGTCACATTTTACATGGAATTAAAAAAAACCCTCTTTTTATTTTTAAATTCCACAGCCCAATAAGCTAAAAAGTATTTTCTGTTCATTAGCATAGTTCCACTCCAACCTGAATACCTCAAACCTTCCTTTGGAATAAACAAAAAGTATTGGCCTTTGTTTAGACACAAAGAGCACATTTAGCACTCTGGGGTTTTACCCACTTCATTCTGTGACTTGACTTTTCTCAATAACTTTGCAGATCTCCCGAGAGCGCGTGCAGGATAGCTGTTAAGACTCCTAGTTTTGGCAAGAGTTTGCTGTCTCTCAGCCAGGTACAGTAGCCGTTAATATCAGCTCATAGTACTGTACACTGCGTTCCGGCTAAAAAGGCAATGCTCTATTTTCATAGCTTCTCAATGTAATAGTATTTCAGTGAAGATTTACTACTGTTTGCTTCTTTCAGATGATTCCTCTTCCTACTGTTCTTAGTTAAGTAGGATCCTGCACTTAGTTCTGTTCAAAAGGTGTGTTTCTATTAATTTTCCTGTACTAAGAATGTGTTCTTCCATGTAAACAGGTATGATCTGGGCTAACGCTCTTGCCTCAAGAAATTTCTTGTTCTCTTGTTCTTTACTTTAAAGGGACAGATAAAACTACCCTTCCTTATCTTTCTTCAATTTTTTAATGGGGTGTGTAAACAAATTTTAAAAGAAATAAACTGGACTTCTGGTTGACTCACAGACAGTCCTCTCTTTCTTCTTAAAGTCAGTTCATACTTGAGCTCCCATTGCAGTCCCCTCAATATCAAAGAAGCCTGCAAACATTTGAGCCCTGACGGTAGGTAAAAAGTTGTATCACTCTGGAAATAGCAATTACTACGGTATCTGAAACTATGTTCTAAAAATTTAGATGTAAGCATGTGAAAAGCAATCTCCCAGATCTGTGATGAAAGTGAGCTACACAGTGGCCATCACATCAGTTCACACATAAAGGGTGTGAACCCTAACGAGGCTATAGAGAGAAAAATAAGAAAGCAAGTGGAACAGACGATTCTGCCAGAAAGCACACTGGCATTTCATTAAGTAAAGAAAAATTAAAATGGTAAATTCAGGATCAGTCAAGAGATTACAAAAAAATACAATAAGATCATCAATCTGAGCTTCTGTTGCACTGCCACTGAGACACAGCCGGCCAAACCACATCACCAATAATCACAAGCCAGAAAGAAACTACAGTGGAAGCACTACAGCTTATCAGTATTTTCAGAGTAACTCAAATGCCCCACATTTCTACTTTCTGACAACTAGACCCTAATTTTTTATTTGCTGGTAGCAAAGAAAAGCAAAACACAGGAGCTACAAATCTAAAAGTCTTCATCTGCCATGAAACTAATCTTGAAAATTGAAGTGCTGATTACTAAGAAATGAAGCCAACAACAGAACCTTCTTCCCCAATGTGTTTATGCAGGTGTGCCATCTGCTGGAGATGTTTCATTTTCATATGTCAAACCTCAGTGATGGATTTTTATTATTTTAAAATACATACTGAGGTTCGACAGCAGGTTTTCAAACTACTGAAAAGACTCTGTGAAAGGTAAGGCATCCAGGCTAGTTTTACATCCAACCAAGGAAGCCTAACAGCAAGGATCTGAACAATCAACAGTAACTGGTAAAAAATGCTACCTTCAAGTGTGTCAGCAATTTTGGAGTGACAGAAGCAACGACAAAACATATAGGATTTGGTACAGGTTATTACCTCAGTTTGAAGACAAATATCCCCGACCCGGAAAGCAGTTGCAGTTTTAGAATGAAGGTATTTGAATCCAGCTGCTGAGACACCACAGCCTCTTGACTGACCTGACACCGCACAACTTTAAGAAAGGCACGCCACCTGCCCGCTAGCCCGTTTAACCTTGATCTGCAAATGGGTGTCTCAGGAACATTAAGAAAAGAACAAGAATATAAGAATACTCTTCACTAATCCCTTTCTTGTCACCATTTTCAGTTTAGGAATCTCTTGGGCTGGATGCAGGAATGAACTGCAATAATGCAGGTCAACTTTTAGCATCTGCTGATTTCTGTCAATGAAATACACCTACTGCACACCGCATGGAGAATCACTGTCTTTGGTTTCTTTTGAACCTGGTTCCATCTTCATTCTGTGCTCCCTCATTCTGGTACAAGGAAGGACAACCACCTTCCTTGGGTTGGAAGACCAACCCACGCCATTTGACCATGCGATTTATGACCTTGTAGATCTCTCTAACATATCCCTATTACAACTTCCTCCCATTATCAGATTTCTCTCCAGAATGAGAAGTACTAGTTTACTTAATCTCTAATACAGAAGTTATATCAGAAATTATTGCTGATTTCCTTTCCTGCCTTCTTTGAGTTTGTAACAATTCTAGCATATCCTTTCTGAGATGAAGAACCAGAACTGCACATAGTATTCAAAAGATGTAGATGACACAGGCATTTGTACATAATGACATTCTGGTTTTGCTCCCCTCTAAAAAAATTTAACAAAGGTTTTCCTTTACCTGCTAAGAGTACTGAGCTGATATTTTCTTGGAACTTACCTATCACTGCTGTAAGTTCAAAGCCCACACTTTCTATGTGAAGATATAATTGAGCTCTGCCTTCCCCCTCCATTGTGTAGCACTTAATATACACAGGATTTCACCTGTCATTTTACTGCGGAGTCACTCACTCTTTTCAAAACTATCGCTCAGTACGAGTTTTTATCCCTACTATCCTGAATATCTTCGCATCATCACCATCAAACTGTGTCAACTCACTGCTTGCCCTCTTTTTCCAAGTCGCCTGTGAGAATGTTGAACATCATTGGACTACAGAACTCTACTGGTGATCTCCCAATTCTGTAAGGTCTGATCATATACTCCATTTCTTTTCAGTTTTTTAACTGATTTTCTGATACTACAGCTATATAGTTTCTTTCAAAAGCTTTGGTTAGAAACCTTGTCAAAAGCTTTTTGGAAATCCAAATATTCTGCATGTTTTGCCAACCTGTTTCAATGGAATCAGAAAACAAAAGCTGAACAATTTTAATTTTCAGACTAAGGAGGAGGAATTTGTCAGCAATACTAGGTCTTGCTTTAATCTCACCATCCATTGTTTTCACCTGTGTCTTATCCTAGACAATAAAAAGGTCTATTCTTTAAAAGGCTCAATGCCTCAAAGCTTTGCTTTCACCATAGGAACCTTTGTTTCTGACTAAATGGAGGCCAAACATAACATTTCCTGTCCCAAAACTCTAGTGCTGAATTTTCAGCATCAGTCTTGAAGTACAAAGCTGAAACCTTCTTGCTTCCAGGTAAGAGAAGGACAAGCGTATGTTCTCCTTACTATTGCATTTTACATGTTTTAAGTATACAGTGTTATCAGAAAAAAATTGCATTTATAGAGTCTGACCTTTTGTATTAGAAACTGATCTGTAACTGAAGATGGCAATATACCCTATATTGAGCGGGAACCTTTCCACACCTGCTCCACTGGAAATGCCAGAAGCACTTCTGCTACAGACAGGGGGGAATAAACTGTATCTAAAATATATAAAGTTAAATGCTTACTTGGCTTTAAACGGGGAATCGGAGACAGCATTTTTTGCGTCCATCAAACTCTCATATTCCTTTGCCCTGAAGGAGAAAATATTTATTATTATTGACTGCTGTCTAAAGTGTACAATATGTAAGACCAGCAAGATAATTCTAACCTTTGGGTTTTTTTTCTTTTTCATAGAAAAAGTCATAACCCATACTGATGCTTAACTATTAGCTGTTACCCATTTACGATTAACATTACTACTTGAGAATAATATCAGTGAACAAATGGTGTGTTTAAGTTGACTTTCCAAATGGTAGAAAATGGTACAAGTGAAATACACACAACTGCAGTAACCTACTGTTCATTACAAAACTACCACATTCATCTGATGAAAATATTAGTTATTTAGACATGCAGTGCAAATCAGAAGATGACTACATCACAGAGATTATAATTAACATATAAATAATTTGTTATATTTACAGGTTCAGGAGTATTTTTTTATGCAATGAATGACTATTGTAACATAATCAACCTTGTTAGGCATAAAACATAGAAGTAAATACCTCCACGAATGAGTGTTTTACTGCTGGAAATAGAAACACAAACCTCTTTAGTCCTTTAAAAGTATTATTTACACTGGCCACATGCCAAAAAGTAGGAAGAGGGAGACAGGAGTTTTTTTTCCTACTGCTTGTTTTGAGTCCAGCCAGCCTGTGCTAAAAAGGTGAGAATCATGCCCATCTCATCACCCAGGCCAGGATATGCAGTGGCAATCCCGTAACCTCGTATAATGACATATACACACACAAAGTAAAACTAATCTAGACACTACAGGGATGCAGAAAAATTCAGTTCTCAAACAGAGTCCCGCGATGAAGAAATATCCAGCAGGCAGTAAAAGAATTTAGCTGTTAAAAAAATTTAATCCATTAAAATCGCTCTTTTGATTTTGATTCTGAAATGAAGACGTCACAAATGCAACACGGATCTCCAGGGACTTCAGGGAGATCCACTGTTGAAGCCTCCTGAGGTTGTGTTCTCAGATGAACGAGGGGCAACATCATTCGTGGCTTGGAAAATTCTTCCAAAAAAACCATACACACACTTGAAATAAACTTATTGGCACATTGGACTAAACCTGCCATCAGGTATGTGACCTGTCTCTCTCTACCAAGAGCAGCCATAAAAAACCCTAGAGGAAAGTGCCAAAAGCACCTCAGGACAGCAGCAGGAAAAAAAAATGCCTCAGGGCAGCTTTCACCCATAAAAATGGTGTTTCCTATTAATTTTAAGGGTATTCTGAATATTAGCTGCTGTCAGTTGACATTCTTGCCAACTTTACAGATGCCCAATTGTTTTTTCAAAATCTACGATTTTGACAGTATCTTCCAATGGGAAGCATGGTTCACTGCTGCACTGCAAAATAATGATTTAGTAAAGATTTAATTCTGGTTATTTCTCTCAGACACATACACTAAATGTTTCTTTATATTTTTTGTTCAGCCAAGTGGATCAAGCTTTCCAAAGCGACCCAAATTTTCGCTTGGCTTGCTTAACCTATACAACTTATGGTACACGCAAATATTGTTACATTACCACTAGCTCTGATCTGTGGATCATTAATAAAGCTATTAATCACAACTGAATTTAGTATTAAACATGAAGGTGAGATTCCTTTATTAACCTTTTGCCTTCTTTCCTGCCTCTTCGCCAGAAACAACACGTTTTCAGCTTGGAGTTTTGTACAGACGAGTCAGTCAAACATGAATAATCACCGAAAATATCTGTTGCTAAATGAAGATGACTGGAGTGCTTTAAACCCATTGCAAAGCATCCCTCAACTGGACATACTTCCCAGCTGGAAACTGCACCTCTGCTGCTGGAGGTTTCATCAAGCCTCCTTTTCCACGCGGGTACCGCAGTATTTTTCTGTTAGCAGCACATACATGTTTAACCTGAGATAATTTACTTAGCTATATATCAGTTGTTGCTATAGCACCAGCTTAATGGCTTAGGGTTATAAATATAATTAATAAGACTAACAAAACTTCTCAACATATCTAATAACCCATTGATCACAATTTGTCCCCTCGTTCACCTTTGCCCTTCATTGCTTTGATATTGTAACAGTGATTTAAGATCTAGAAACTCAGGAGCTCAACAGGAATCTATTTGGATGCAGTTATACATTTATATTTTAAACTTGAAAAAAATAAGTAATTTCAAGTCTTGAGGCATAAGGGGGTTTAACTATTTCTTTTTCGAGAGAAGGGCAATAGTTGCAAATATGTATTAAAACATGGTTTGTAGATATTCTGCTAACACCTGTGAAACTGCGAATTATTGACATCAAATGCTCTTCAGTTTCAAACCATCCTCAATAAATTAATAATTAGGTTACTTTAACTATATATTCTACCTAAGTTTTGAGTTGATTTTGAGCAGTAACTTTCCAGCCAACTGGTGGTCTAAGGAACATCAGTACTATCTGGACTGCTGGGCAAACATGGTAGATATTACCTAAATTATTTAATTTTGTATGTCATATTTTAATTCTG
>JAOXNO010000070.1:22537013-22576251 GCA_028565335.1 Limnodromus scolopaceus | reverse complement strand
TGAAAGGGAAGCGCCTTCAGCATCCGCTGGGGCAGCCCCTCTGCTCAGCGCTCACCCCCCGCAATAGTATCCATTTAATTTTAGCAAGAAATGCTTATAAGAAAACTTTCTTACGGTATCTCAAAAGGCTGACCACTTTGAGCATGATTTAGTAGTACAAGACCAGCAAAATATCCCAGGTTTGGATGAATTAGTTCTTAACCCATCTCTAGTAGCACCAGAACATAAAGCATCCCAGTGTTGGTTATGAAACTCCAGTTCATTTTTGTCTCCTCAGAGAGATGTATCCCTCAACACCCACTAAAAAACAGCTTATCCCACTGAAAAATAGCTTTTCTCTTAAACTTTTTTTTTTAAAAAAAGAGAAACCTGACTATAAGGCTATCACTTCACAGGAAACTGATGGCTTTGAGTTCTTCAGTGTTCAGAAAGGCGCTCCTCAGAACAGCCTATGACGTTATTCCTGCTTTGCGACCAAGCCTGAGGGGACTTAAACAGTGACATTTTGGGATGCTCACTTATTAAAAAAAAAAAAAAAGAATTATTTTGGTGGGATTTGATAATCTTTCCCAACTGAACTCATACGCCCCAGCACTGTAATTTACCATTAGTTAGCCTCATGTCTTATGAGTGAGATGAGCACTAGTAATATACCAAATTAACACAAACTGCTACTATAGTTCTACGTCTTTGGTCGACACTGAAACTGTTTTTTTGGTTCAGCAGATCTTCAAACTGCTTACTATAATCTTCCAAGTGACAGCAGTGCAAAATGAAGGTCACACAGCACTTTGGAACAGACACCACCTTACAGAAGGAGCAGACCACCTCCATCCAAGGTGCCGGCAGTCTCCTGTCCTCCCACCGTGTGACCGCAACTGCACACAGGGCAGCCTGTTCTGCTCGAACAAGCGAGACAAAGCCTTGTATCCCCTTAGCAGACACTCATCTCTTTTTTCCTAATCCTATCTGTGGTGTGGCAGATAACTCCAAGAGAACTCCAGGGTTCAACAAGCACATTCACCTCCCGGCCCGTGAGGGCCAGAAGAGGTCATGCTGTCAATAGCACACAGGACGGTTTCAAACCATTTTGTTCACATGAACTTGAGCACCTTCATGAATGATGTTTCTCAGAGTTCTCAGCTTTCACGTGTGGCAGTTTGGATTAATATCAGGCTTCATACACACAGCTCATTAAAGTAGGAGTTGAGTAATAACACCCCGTGTCACAAGAAGAGTCACTTTTTGAAGGCAGAGATGAAAGCGCAGGATTAGCACAGCAGCAGATCGACACCACTCAGGTGTGAAACAAGTAGAACCAAGAGCTCAGTATTGAATGACAAGTGACACCTGAAGAGAGCTGTTGCTACGGTATGCACAGCACCCTTAAAATAGCTATTCCCAAGTTTTATCAAGCTCCTACTAGTTATCTGAAAATATAAAGGTTTTTAAATCCACTGAGTCACACTGACCAATCCTTCAAATTATTCAATTCCTGCGTAATTTCAGTTGCACTGCCAGGGGCTGGACAGGTTCCCACACCACACAAGCAATGGCTGGTAAGCGTATGACAGTAGGTGCATCAGTGCAGTGTTTAGACAATGAACTTGTTTCATTTTCTGAATGCTTTGATTTAAGCAGTAATGAAATCACTGAATTTCAGGTTTCTAGATTTCTAATAAAGGTAAGTAACTGGGTAATCTAGTCACCTCTTCCTGAAAGCCTTTTACTTTTTCTTATTATTATTTCTATATAAGTAAATGCTAATTGCAGAAGGAATTATTAAGACTACTGTCCCCCTCTCCATACAGGCATCCTGGGGTTTGTTTTTATGACAATGTGAAGGGGCATTACTGGCCTGATTCTGTGTTACGCTGGATAGATTCTGACTGATATTCACCCAAATCCTCAGATATTAGTAACCCATCAGATCTTTGGAGACGTTAGGGCACTATAAACACAAAGCATTAGTAAGTAAAGGCTCTTTTCTAAATAAAACTTCCATTATGAAGGTCTGCCTTCACACCTACCAAAACTGTTCACTGTAGTTTCAGTTGCTGTACCAGAGATCTCTGTTTGAGCTGCACAATTTCTCAAAAGCTTTGTTTTAAAGACTTACACATGACAAAAAACTCACGTAGGACAAACCCCACAACATTGCTATCACAGTACTTTTTATCTCAGGACTGAAATAGCCCCAGCTGTGACGGTCGTTACGGATCAGATTTCTGCCATCATTTTTCATACTCGATAACTCAGGCTTTAAGTTGCCCAGCTGAGATAACTGTGGCGCAAAATAAGCTATCAACTTTCCTGGAGACGGCAGAATCTGTGCCAGAGAGAGCAGTCAGTCTGTACGACACTGCAACGTACAGCTGCAAAATATGGAAACCAGAACTGAATGCTGATACATTTCCTCACGATCACCTCTATATATCCCTCTATATATTCCCAGATGGTGATGGCTCAGTGATGCGTTAGAGCAGAAATACTCTTGCTATTTCTCTCCAGTGTTATTTACATGCACTCACCAAAACTAAAGGTTGTTTTGAACACTCACAAGGTTTACTCAACCTGCTGCTCACAGGGAGACTGCCCCTTGCTAAAAAAGCTTATGAAACATAAAAGTAACCTGGTAAATATATACAATTTGATAGCAGCCTGTATAGACAAACCTCGTCATTTGAGATCTTTAAAAATCAAGCCATATAGACCTCTAGTAATTTTTATGTAACACTGAAGATATTTTTAGAACAACTGAAATAAATTTCCCATACAAGTTTCAGTACTTCATTAACAAGCAAGGTGATACAAACTGACATTAAAGACACATGTAAAACTGCAACCCCAACAAAGCAGACAAGATAGAAATTACATTATTCACAAAAGCGTCTTTGTTTTTCCTCTCTTCTCCCTCCATCCTCAACTGTTCTGACTTTTAGTCACTGAGAATCCCAAAGCCTTCCAAAACCACAGATGGGCCTCATCTACAAACTACATGAGAAATCCAGTTGCCAGAATCATTATAGCTAAAACTAATAAGGTCACCCATGAAGTCACATTCTTGCTGGTTATTGCCTAGTCCCATTCAACTGCTTGAAACAGGAAAAACTTACCAGTTCATTTCCTATCCTGAAGTTGATAATTTTAGATGACTAAGCACTTCTTATAACCAAGTTTTTCTCTATACACTGAATTACACCCCTTTTTCTTATATGACATGTTTATATTACAAGTATTAGAGCATTACTCTCAATATTCTCTGAAATAAAGTAAGTTCTTCAGACTCCAGAACAAATAATTACAAAATCTTTCTGTGAAAAGTGTAACAAATACTACAAAATGCTGAAATGCTATACAATTGAACTCAGTCCACTTCAGTTTGGATGAGGAAAACTGTACCATAAACTGGATTCTGAACCTTGGTAATCTACATAAAATACAACAGCTGGAGAATAAATTTCCTAATGGAAACCCTCTTCATACAATAGCTTTTCACAAGACCAATACTCTTGACTAGCTCTCCCCATCTGATGTCCTGATTACTGCAACAACACCCATGTATCTGACCTTGACAGATGAAATCTTGGATATGTAAGTATTTGTCAAACCAGAAGACAACTTAAAAATTATTCTCCTACCCAATCTCTTTGACTATGACACTTTTGGCCATCTGTATTACATATAAGCTACTATTCATTTCACTACTCAGCAAATATTTATAGTAACACTTATTAAATTGTGACGTAGAGTGTGCCAAACAGAATTCTTCCTAACAAAATCTCCTCATTCTAAAATTAAGAGTGAGCATAACACAAATACTTATTTCCCTTTCCTTTCTTTTTAAGTAAGCACTGCCTCTTTATGAATTCTGCCTGGGGCAAGACTGCACAGGTAGGACAATACTGCAGCGAAGCATCTGCATTCGCTCAAGCTGAGAAGAAAATCACAGCCTGGCATTTGTTGCTGTAGGGCAGTCATAACTTAAGACCCTCTGTTCTCCTCTGCGCACGTTGCTCCTCGCTGGCTCTCACGAAGCACAATATTCCTCCCAACACGCAGCGGCAGCAGCCAGGGAAGGAAGGCGCTGGAAGTCCTCTGGTCTGAAGCCAGCCAGTCGCTGGCAGGAGTGGCCAGGATCATCACCTACTATATCAAGTATTTTCTGCCGCTTTCCATAAGCTCTAGAGGGTCCTGCACTAGCACAAAGCAGCATTGCAGTCAAACCCCACTGTCGGGCAACAGGCATGTGAAGCCCTGACCTTTCCAACCTATAGACTGTTTTATACAGCATGCGACACGGTACTTAATTAACTATCTTGCCACTATGTATAAACTAACCAATTCATACAAGTGGAAAACCCTTCTGGCTATTGGACTTGCACCCAAAAAAATGAGCCAAAATGACCTTCTTGGAATTGGAGAACTTTATAGGTTTTTTTTTTTTCTCTATTATTTTTCATTTTCATTCCCTTCTGTATTTCTGGATTCTGGCCAGAACTGAAGAGAAGTGCCAGAATACCATGAGACTGGTTATTCTTATTATTTTTGTACTCTTTCCAACCTTGAATCCTCAAGTTTGGAACAGAAAAAAAAAAAGGCATTCTTATTAGTTTTCTAACCCAATTCTGCAGACCAAGCAAGGTAACTTGAAAAATATCTGACTCTAGCCATTTATCTAAATTCCATCTTCAGAACTTCCGAACACTTGTTTTCACTTGCCCTCTCGTATCAGCGTTAAAATAAACATGAAGATAATTACAAAGAAATATTTGTAGTAGCTTGTATCACATAATAACTGCTGTCATTCATTTACCGTTTTAATAAAAAAAATCAATAGCAAACTGAGTATTTTGTATAAAGGTAAGGTACATAAGGAATATATTCTAGCAAATCAATAGGTAACTATTCTGAAGCCTACATATATCTTTTGGATTTACATTACCTGTTTCAAAATAAACAATATCCTGTAACTGCAGAAAATAATTTCAAAAAGTGTTTTCAATATTTATCACCAATGTCAGGAATAACGGTTTCTTACTTGTATATAATCACTTAAGGGAGGTATTTGCCAAATTTTAAAGAGGTTTTTAAGGTTCAATTCTAAATCATGTTACCACAGGAATATTTGTTCATGACTTTATTACATGTTTCAACAAAACTCCTCAGTATTTTATTTTTTTCCTCATAGCCTAGGACAATATTTAATATGGAAAACAGATGCTGAAGCAGACCGAGTTATATCAAATGCAAAATTCAATTTTCAACATTATAACCAGTCACAGCTTGAAACACAAATGGTCATTAGTGCTAATGATAAAGAGATCAAATGTTTGTGAACAAATACTGGTTTAATACCACAAGCGATGACCCACTCCAAAATATGGAGAGGATTCAAAATAAGGAAGGTTACCATTAGTAAGACTTATTACTAGTGCTTAATACATGAAAAAACAGGTCATAAAAATAAAGGCTATTCAAATATTATTTTCTCAAAATCAAGATTTTAGTTATTCACATTTTGAAGATGAATGTAGAGCGTTAAAAATCTTTTATTATTCGTTCAAAACTGATGATTGACCTTTCATTGAAAAAATAGTTTTTCCTTCACTTCTTGAATTAAATTAAGATTACATTTTTTAAATGAGGGACTAATACTGCTTTTTAGCATGTCCAAACTAGCTACTATTTTTACTGCTATTAGCAACTGCACTTTTAGTCGCCTTGCTTGTCCATAAATTCAGTGATACGACAGCCTGCCGCTAAGATGAATAGCAAATAATATTCTGAATAGGAGGTTTGGATGTTTCTTGGGATTTTTAATACCATTCTCTTTCCCACTTGTCACTCTAAAATGTGGGAACAGAAGGCAAAGTAAAGCTGTTTCTTTCACCAGAACAAGAATTCTGCATGCTGGATATTGAAAGCATCACTCCGCAGATTAGGGCAGGAAGCTGGAAGGCACTGACATTATCATCTGGCTGCAAGGGCAAGCAAGAGAAAGGGGGAAATGGGAGTGCACTTGGCCCTGCCAGCAGTAGTTTTTCTTACTGGCTGTGAATATTTAAGATATCCAAGCAAAAAGGAGGAAGGGTGCAGCTGTTGGCAATGATCTATCACAATTAAGGACACAGCCAATAAACAATTAATCATGTACGTTTTTGCCAAGAAAAACAACACTTATAATATATTAAAGGTAAGAAGCTATTGCTGTGTAAAGTACAAAAAATTAGAACTGATGTATGGAGTACTGAGAGACCTTCTGCAAACTGCATCATGGATTAAACTTTATAATTACATGATCATTTATGACAGCTTCTTCTAGGACAAGTGCATTCACAGCAGAATTACAAGCCCAGAGTTCCTGTGCTGAAAGGACCACAGGTATCCAACAGATACGAAACACTCATAAACAGAAACGGTCCTCAGATACTTGGCTTAAATCCATTCCTATAGGAACACACAACCTCTTGAAAAAGATCCTTCCTTCCTCAGGAAAAAAAAATTTAAAATCCAAGTAAAGAGAACTCAACTGGAACCTGAGGCTTTACTGGGATGAGGAGTTCTTGTTTGTAAGTGATTTAGAGATTGCTTCCACTGAGCAATAGAGAAGAAAAATGGGCTACTGTTGGAAAAAATAATCAGATGCCAAGAAAAAAAAATGAATTTACAATGAAGTCCATATTCTGTAACTCTGTGGATAAAAGAAACAAGAATATTTTTCAATATATGACCAAACCATATGCATCAATGTATCACCCAGAAGTTATTTAAGTATTATATACCACCACAGCTGAGTCAAGACCATCTCCTTGTACTCAAATGGTCACAGCGGATCATTCAAATGGTACCAGATGTTTTAAAGAGACTGGAGTGCAAATATACACCAGAATAAGACCAAGGCTGCAGACACACCAAGTTTGTAGCTGAAAAAAATCAGACCCACGTGAAAGCCTTAGTCCAGAGCCTTGAATAATCGAACACAAGAGAAGAGCTTAAAACTGAATGCTAAGGACTTTCAATACTTGGATTGAAAATCAGAATAAAGGTGGCTAAAAACACACTTGGCAACACAGGTAGACATCAAACACACTTGAGTGTTCAAGAAGAAAGAGAACTATTGATCTTGCATAACTTTTTTCAAAAGATGACATACCCACAAGTATAAATACCTCAAAGTCCTCTAGTAGATGAAATGAAAATACTGCACCTTTAATGTTATTATTTTCCATTTTGCTTAATCATGTCTTTTAGCTAGTTGCAAAAGGACTTCATAGGATAGTATTCTTCATTTAAATAAAAGAACTTGAAAACACTCTGATTCAGAAAGGAAAACAAAAAGCATTTTTCCCAATAGTGCTACAGTGGAAGCAATAAAACAATAGTTACATACATACATACAAAATACATATGTAATTTAATTTAATGAAAACATAGTGAATAAAAAAAAATAAATTATCCAAGTCTAGGCATCACCACATCTCTGCACAAGAAAGCTCCCTGTACATACAGAAGAAAAAGAGGAAAGGTCAGGCATGAAAACATTCCCACATCTCCTTCCCTCAGTAATTTCCTCTGTAAGAAATAATGGAAGCAGCACACAACTTTGAGAAAACAGCTTGGTTTCCCAAAGAAAAACAACCCCTCGCCCCAAAAAGCTTTTAGAAACTCAAACTCATACGAACATCAGCTTTGCTTGTGTGTTGTGCTAGTTATAAACCTTCCGTGGCTGGCACAGGGCTTGTACTGGCCCCGCTGGGCTTCTCCAGCAGCCTCTCACCACATCCTGGCAGAAGCGCCGTCCTGCCCGAGCAAGAGTGGCCGTACCAGGGGAACTTGCCAGCACAGTCACACACCCTGTAAATCAGCCCCCGCTGCAAACCCAGGCGGAACTATGCCAGAAAAGGCTTGCTCTGCAACCCCAGCCAACCTGACAACCCGCACGACAGAGTACGCTTTAGGCACTGAGGATCCGGGGTTGGGTTTTTTTTTCAAAGGAATGTGGGTGGGCTCAACCAACCATGTCTTTCTGTAAATCCTCACATTTTAGCGCTGTCAATCTTCAGACAACAATCTCTTTGCTCCATCATGGGATTGTATTTTCATTTGATCTAAATATGCCTCTAAGAAGTTCTTTGTTTTGTTTCTATCATGACAATAGAGTTAGTTTTTCTCCCCAATAAAAAAAGCACATTTTTCACATATCCAAACAAAGGGTCATTAATATTCCTCCACCCTACTTTGGAATACATAAAATTCTAGTGTGTACCTTATATAAACTACCCAACCCCCTGCCAAGTTATCTATTTCATTTGGGTTTTAGGAGTAATTTTCATTTATAGGAACATGGGTAGACTGCATGGAATTACATGATTTATGCTCTAAAAGTACCTTTAAACCATAGTACTTAAATGACAGGAGATATGGACAGGAGCTAGGACAATGGTTCAAAGCAAGCAAGCTGTAAGGATTACTGATGTCACGTGTATTTCTTAAAGCAAACCAGAATAGACAAGAAAGGCAAAGGAAACAGGGAAAGCCAGAGGGGCATAAAAATGAATAAATAATCTAGGAGCTACAGGTGGGAGCAAATGTCTACAAGGTCCCTGCAGAGGCTCCTCAGGCTCATGAAATCTCCATGTGCTGCCCCATGGCTTTCAGCAGGCACCTTTTCAGTGGTGGCCTTTGTGTCAAAAGCCCTTTATGTCACACAGGCCTGGTTCAGCAAAACAATTAGTCATAACTTCAACCATCCTAATTGATTCCAGTGAAGTCAATGAAACCAAATTGCATACATTGTTTACATCGTTTGCTGAACTGAAGTAATATGAATATTAAGGCAGGGGACAGGAAATCAATAGCACAGAAAAGAGCAATGTAAAAAGAGAGTGAAGCTGCAAGGTTGATGGAAGAAGACATGCATTTGAGCAGAGAGAAACTGTAGACAGACCCCTGTTACTGCACTGAAGATAATGGTGAAATGGTCTGGGACAGCGATGGCATAGCAAGTTTCAGAAATAGAATGGAGGAAAAACAACGTTTAGCCTGAAGCCTACCTTGCTGAAACTGTTTTTGCCATCTACATGAATGAATGTATTTGTAAGAGACCGGACAAAACAAAAGTTAAAAAAAGGAGTAAAAAATGTGAATGGAACTTAATTTGTTTTAATGTGATCACCACTGTTTCAAAATCGTGAGATTTTTGCTGTAGGAGAAACCTACATCCTTTTCAGCTGTACACTAATAAATACCCAAATGAAGAAAACCCAAAAAGCAGAGATTAAATGAAGCTGTCATACAATCTTAGAAGTAACTTCATATTTTTTCATTTTTAGTATCTTCATTCAAAACAAAACTATTTTCTTTGTGACTTTCACCAAATTATCACACTTACAAGCAAATTCATCTTATTGATTAAAGATCTAATCCTAGCTATCAGCTCTTGCACAATGGAAATGGAAAGCTGCTCCAACACAAAGTCTACTTTTATCTCTGAAAACATTTATAAAATTACAGAACCTAGAGATGCTGCAGTAAAGTGGAAAAATCTACAATATAAATGTTTCTTTTTAGACCTGGCAAGATCAGCTACTTGCATCCACCTGGCACAGGGGAATTAGTGTCATTTGATACAGCTTTCAACTTTCTGCTTACAGTCAAATCAACCCACACAAATCCTTACTGTAGGAAGACATATTATACAAACACTTATTTAAATCAGTTTCTAAAGTCCTAAGAAGACACTTAAATTTTACCTTCTCTGGTACTAATATGGTCAAAATACACATATTTCAAGTCCTTCTGTGATTAATAAAGAACTTCTACAGTCAGATTACAATTTTGAAAAAGCCTTCTTTCTAGGCACTACCTATTTTACTTAACAGGCTTAACACAAAACAAGTCAAAGATCAAGAGTAAGTTATCTGAGGTGTCAAGTGCATAAGGTTAAAGGTGAAATTTTATTAGGTCAAAGGTGATATAAATAAAATCTTTTATGTCAAAGAAGAAGGGTCACAGACAAGATGTATATAATCTAAAGACATCACAGATGACAAGTAATAACTTTAAGTAATACAACTGTGTTCTCACTACAGATACCTTCACTGACTAAAAAATTGAAAACAGTGATGAATAAGTAACTGTGAATATTATAACATTTCCCTGGAATACAGTTTTACTTCAATATAATACTTCAGAAATCTTAAGTATTTCAAAACCTAACTAGAGTTGTGGAGGAGGCAAAGTTTGGCATTAACTATACATGCTGAATAAAGAGGTACACAAAGCAGATTGCTCTGATAAATAAAATTGCTTTTCTACTTTACGGTGACCATATTTCTAGTAGTAATATCTTATTAGTGCTCTTTGAAAAAAGCAAACGAGAGAGGGCCTCTGGCCAAGGGAATTTCAGATTACAATGGCATAGTTCAGAATTGTATACTCAGACTAATTAAAATATAGCTCTAAATAATATATTAATATCTAACTATGGAAGTATCCATATGTTGCCAGTATGCCGAATACTATGCACCACCTTGCTTAAGGATATTTAAAACTGCTATTGTCACCGTCAAGCTGTTCATTCAGTTAAAACTGTTCTCTGCTTTTGCTCCTGCACTAAGTACACATTCAAGAAAGCCCATATGTTCAACTTTAATCTTGATCTTAAATGCACATTGAAATATTTTGCTGAAAAACACTGGAATAAGCATATGATGTTGAACACCACAAAAATCAAGTTATCTGTGCCCTCTAGTGGAACTTCTTTTTCACCAACTGGGCACAAACACAGCTGTTAAAACATGATCCCTTTTTCTGGAAGCCGGAATTGTTAAACTATCAAATTAGACATTGCGAATAGCATAGAACACCCAGTCAAATAAAAATCTAGTTTACTTGTTTCCTCCATATTCATCTGAACCAGCTGCCCAGCAAGAACCATACTTCAATTATCAGTGGCTAGACAGATACAAGCAGCAAAGGCTATATAGACACAGGAAAATTTTGATATTGCAGATTGCCCACACTTCGGTGTGGGTACCAACATGAGAGATTTTGGGAAATCTCACAGCTTATATTTCTAGGAAAATGGATGCAGTATGAAGCCTCCTCCTATATATCCAGTTAGGTAAACCTGGCACCTAAAACCAAATCCCAAACCACAGAAATCCCACTAACCACTGTAAAAGAGGAAAAAAGAAACTGAAAAGGCAGTTTATGTACTTTTGTTACAGTTAGGAAAGGGTAGGCAAACTGCAACTCAGCAAAAATTTATTCTTCCAGACTACTGTATCTCCAATTTTCTTTTTTGTTTTTCCTATGATAACCACCTCTGTGGATTTCAGTATCTCAGAGACTTAACTCTCCAAGCTTTTTAGCAGGAAAGAAAAGATGTTACTACTGGATGTGAAAAGCTGAAAACAAAGAGAGGATTTCAACAAATAAAAATAGTAACAAGATCTGTGAAGGAAAGGAGGAGACAGCTAAAATTAGAAGTACTGAGCAGTATCACTGGAATTAGCTTGGTTGGAAACAGATTTTTGAACACAATGAATTTAAATCTCAATCAGCTCTGAAGAATTGGCTTGTACAGGATTTCTTCCTAACATCTGACAGGAATAATACACGGGCATTCACAAATTTTTTTGGATAAGACAGAACTCAAAGTCTGACCATTATAATTTGTCTCATAGGAAAGGCCTTGACTTTATGCTGTAGTTCAATTCAGGCAGCAGCAAGAAGAAATTACATCAGACAACCATCCAGAAGTCTGTTCTTCAAAACAGCATTGTTTCTTGATTCAGTATAAAATGTCCTCAATGCTTCCTAAAAATCCCTCTAAGTGCCAATTATTGTTCTTTCTAGCGACACTAATCCGTGCAAAGTGTTTTCAATCTTACATTTTAAAGTAATTTAGCACTACAATTTTCAGTATTATTGACCATGATGCACAGGAGAGCAGACATGGTAACCTAAGAAAGAACTAAGATACTTTAGGCAACGGGAAGGAACAGAAAAAAAAAGTACAGCAAAATGCAGACACCTACAACACATCAGGTTTTTATGATGAAAAGATAAATATAGTGAGATGAAAAACACCTTTGGATTAATAGAAAAGCAATTCGTCACGTTTTATACACAATGTGTTTCAAGTGGCAATTGCCTGAAGTATTTGAATCCGCTGTTTCTTTCGTTCCTTTTCATTGGTAGTCTATATTCAAAAAGGCACTGCTATTCCCATGCTAAAACAAACTTTCTTGTTCCATTCCTTTATAAGAATTTTTCACTTTCTTAGGATACTCAGCTGCATGTGCATTAAAAATAGAATATAGAAAAAAAAATTAGAAAACTTACCACTTCTTCATCTGAAAGCTCTCGTCCCTGTATACTACTGTTTTCTCTCACAGCTTGTTGGTGCTTTTTCCCTTTAATGTGGCTAAAAAGGTAAACTTCTGATGAAATCTGTAATGACAATGACTTAATAGTAATTTTTTTCCTCAGTAATTCCATAATGCATACAGAATTAAGTACAGTGCTTTATTCCTCAACTTAATTTACATAAACATCTTTTATGCACGATTTAAGAGTAAATTAGACATTAACCTGCTGGCTAGCAAATCATTAGGAGATTTTAAAAAAAACTTGGCTTCTCATCTCATTTTTACTTCAATCTAACTTCATATATTGAACTTTCATTCTGGAATGCAAGATCAGTGAATATACAAGTCTCTAGTCTGCTGAACCTGAGTTTCTCTTCCAGCACTGCCTGAAGTGGTCCCGTGCAATCTTGTTTAATTCAGCAATTAAACAATGCTTAGTTGACATAAGGCTTTATTCAATAACATATAGTCTTAGCAAATCAGTAAAACCAATTATCAACAAGAACATATCTCCCTGTTTCCTACTTAGTGCCTGTGTGGGCTTCATCTTCTGCCTCTTTCCTGGGACACAAGAAGAGACACCCTGGTGAGACTGGAGTCTGCAAAGTACCTGGCTTCCAACAGTGACCAAAAAATAAGATACCCAAGGAAAAGTAAAAGAACAGACAAAGTGAGCACTGATTCTACCCTTCAACACTTTTAAGCCTCCAACCAAACTCAGTTCAAGAACTTCTTGAGCTTGATGTGGTTCCTCTGTGTCTAGTAACCTTCAGTGAATTTCAATCTCATTTATAGACAGAAGAATCAAAAAATTCCCCGAAAGAATCCAAAAATCTGCACGTTAGAAAAGCAGAGGAGGCACACAGTAGATGTGTGGTACTCTCAGCTGTGAATGAAGCATAATTTGTAGCTTCAAGGCTCAAGTTGACCTTGCAATTCTAGCAGCATTCCCTCTCTCCAACTTACCATGACATTGCATAATGAGCACTGTTTTTTTCGTTCGTATGGTGTAAGTTTTGGTGCATAATCCGTATTAGCATGTCTTCCACTGCTTAACTCCGCTGCTTTCTCTTTCCTTTGTTCAATTTGTTCCATGTGCCTTCTAATACTTTCATCATGCTGAATGGAAAATAATCAAAGACAAAACACACAGAATTACAGCAAATGGAATTAAACTGTGCAAAGAAATATTGGGAATTACCAAATACTGTACAGTTAGGATGAACTTCTGCTACACTGAAGCTATTTTTCATTTCTGAAAGACATTAAAAGTCACCACACATCACAGACATTTTAACACTTCCTTATGATTTAAAAATCAATCAGCACTATTTTTGTTTTATACGTGATTATCAATTAATAATCTGCTGCAAATCCTTCTGTAAATCTTGCAACATTTAACATCTCAGTTCTGGTTTTGTTCTTAATGAAACATTCTAGTACAGACTGTAAGTTCAACTTTCAATTCTACAAATATGTAACTTATGTAGTGCTGTTCTCACTGACACATATGAAATTATAAACTACAAATTAAAGTAAAATAAATTACTTGTTATTTAGCTGCAGTAGCAGATAAACCCAGTATCTGGATTCTTTCAGAGGATTTTCATACCTAAGCCTCAGCAGAATGGAACAAACTCTCAACTACTGTTTCAAATCAGAACCTGTATTTAATAACAAAACTGCATTTTACAAGGCAAGTAAATGTAGCTGTGATACTTCAGATTGTGACAAAAGCAAAGAATAACATGGAAATAAAAATTATTCATACATATAAATAAACCATGCAAGAACAAAAATTTACATGACTTATCATTAATTGAAACTTTAATACATAGATCCAACTCAGAACCTTAAAAATATAATTTATCATTTTAGAAGTCTTTACGTCTCTTGAAAAATAGTGGATATCTCTTCAAAACTTCTAATATCTAGGTTCTCCACTGGACAGTCAATTCAGCTGAACAGGTGAACTACAAAGAAGGGGCTTGATCCTTATGCCTATTTTACAAAATAACTGGAGCCATTCATGAAACAAAAGGAAATCAAATGCCACACTTGACAGCATCAATTCCAATAGCTTTAGATAGCACCCTCTGTGACTGTTTGGTGAACCGTCTTCACAAAACACAGTGTGAGAGTTTTTATGTATTGACTTTCCTCATGATTTAATTAAAAAGTACTTTGACTTCTCTTAGAAAGTACAGGTTTACTTGTTCTCATGTTCAAAGCTTTGAAATTAATGAATTCCATAGGGCTCAATCCCGTCTTTCCAAACCACACAGTGTATGTTATACAACAGGGGCCTCCTCTTAATGCAGAAGTCTAAATAAAAACATCTTGTAAAGTTGCACAGTTTAGTACACTGTAACATCTTCAGCAAATAGAACATACATACAGAAAGTATTTTTGCAGAAATTCTATATTATTGATGTATTTTTCAACTAAAGTATCCTTTTATACCTTCAGTTGAATCTTCTTCTGTAGTTCCTCCATGGCTTCTTGCTGAGCTGCAGTAAGAGCTGCCAACCTCTCTTCTCGATCTCTAACCGAAAGATAATAAATATAGGAAGAACTTGTAACCATGTAAAGCATGCGTAATGACGTAACTCATGGTTGAAATGGAGAACAAGTACCCCAAAAACGAAGCTGAAAGTTGGCTCAGTGGAAGACAGTCAACAAAAAGCAACCTAGTTAATAGAGAATACAGATGCTTTAATTTTGATGATTGAATGAAGGCAGAGACTTGACCCTCTATAGCAGAACCTGGATCACACCTCAGTCCAAACCAGAGGGACGACAGTCAACATGGTGCTACAAAATAGCAATGAATATGATACCCTGCCACCATAAGCATCCTTCAGCCCATTGCTACAGTCAGTGAACCAAAAGGAGGAGTACAATGGCAAACTGAAGAAAAAAAACTTACAGCAATGAGGGCAGTGTATTTCATAAAAATGATGATCAGTGGAACTTTGAACATGTAACTTATATAAAACTCTGACCAACATCAAATGATACAGCCATGAGTGATAAATCAACGCTCTAGAATATTGCAATTCTAAATGTTAAATATACTTAAGGACAGCAAAAGATTAGGTATTTATCTTACCATCACCTTCTGTATATAACTGCAGTCAGGACCTGTTTTGCTCACTGAACCTGTCTGCCCTACATCCCCCTGCCAAAAACAGAATCATGCCACAGACTTCAGTTGTCCTCTTCACTTTCAGCCACTGTCCTTCCCCTCCCCAGCAAAGTGCCAAGGCACAGCTGACGTGGATGTCAGTAAGAGCCTGGCAATGCCCTGAGCATCACCCTATTGAAGAGACTAAGATTATTTTCTTCTGTCTGAGAAAAGAAGAGGTATAACGTGATCCGTTACTATAACTATTAAGCAAAAACCTGAGGATACCAGTTTCATCAAGAACAACTTACTAGTGATCAGGGAGCTATTAAACCCTAGAGAGGCAGAAAGTCAGGTACTCAGGCTGTTTGTACAGAAAGAATTGGGGTGGGAAAGAAACACTTCTCCTGGGAGCCTGGCAGCTGTGAAGGGCCAAATGAAGTAAAGATAGGTTTGAGTAAAACTGAGCAATGAAGAAGTCATTCACAGCCATTAGCCATCCTTTTAAAGGCATTCTAAAAGTAAAGTAGTTTGAGTGACAAAACCAGAAAGGATAACAAAGAATATTATCCAAAGAGCAGTGGTTTCTGGTTTGTGCGGATTTGTGTTTGTTCAGGTTTTTTTAAACAGAAAACTCACAGAAAAAACAAAGACATTTCAGTAAAAGTAGGAGGCTCAGATAAAGTAACATTTTAAAACAAAAAGACACAGAAAATATAAAAGCAGATAGGAAAGAAGTTGGGGAAGGAAGCAAATCAACGATAAACACTACACACAATTGCTCTTTCAGAAAGTATAAGTGAACTCTTCCCATTGCCATGGGCGTGGAGTGGGGTGAGGAAGAGATGATGGATGAGAAGCATTGGGTAGTTTATGTGCTATCTCCCCTGAGGTACATAAAGAAAGGCTGAACTACAGTCTTTGGTTTTGTTTTAAAGAGTTTCTGTCTCACACTATGAGCTGAAACAAATCACAACTAACACACGACCCAAAGCTTATTTTACCTACTTCTTTCAGTATGTGTTTTTACCTATTTGTTTAATCCAACAAATTAAAATCATCGCATACTTTGCATTAATAATATTTGAAACAAAATTCTAATGCTTCAATTTATAGAGCATCAACATTATTCCAGTATAATCCCTTCTGAAAAGCATGCTTTTTACATGATAAGGTTACATTATACAGTTTTACGATTTCTATTGACAAGAACAAAATTTTCCATATTATGGATTTCAACTCTCAGGAATATAAAATACTCTGAAATTACATCTAAAACCTTACTGGAATCAAGTTAATGTACCATAAGGGCAGAGGGGCTTTTAGAGTCAGTTTTAAGTACACTATTCCTTTCATACAGATGCTTTAATCACCACCAGATGCACATGGCAAAGCTTATACTGAAGAAACTTTAGGCAGATATTCCAAAAATTCCTCATTCCAGCAAGTATTAAATCTTCAGGATAAGAGTCAAATCCTAGCAGCAGGGAAAAAACAAACAACAAAACAAAACACCAAATGATACTCTGAGGTTCCACCAAAACCTGCTGAAGTCCAAGCCAGAAGGGACAGTAGAGACAGCTTCCTGGCAAGCTCATCTCTCCCTGAACTCTAAAACCAGGACACTTTGAATCCTCTTCTAATTCTACTGTGTTAGAGAAACCTCAGAACTGTTGCTGAGGAGATGGAATGACTCCGAGGCCATTCTGACATAAAGGAATCAGCCTCTTGTAGGGCACCACACATACATTCTTTCCTACTCTTTCCCAAAATTATCAAAAAAAAAAAAAGGAAAAAAATCTCTCTTGTATAATCAGCATCTGGCAAAGAAAAACAGATGCAAGCACGGTCCTGCAATATCAAGTACAAAGCATTTGAAAACTGAGTGCTATAGTAGCAAACATAGCAAATATTGCTGAAACACAGTACTAAGAGAAGGCAAATGGAAACTGCTGTTCTTCAACAAAGGAAAGTGGCAAAATTAAATCTGATTAAACAAAACCAGCAAAGAATTACGTGCCTTGAGTCTTTAGACAAGTTCTAACCGCAGAAGACCTAAGAAAGCAAAGATGTCAACAAGACAATTATCTCACGTTTGCTCACTGTGACGGTTTCCTCAAATTTCAGAAAGATGTAGAAGGCTCACACATGCAGTGTCATCTTCCCAAAACTGCATAACAAAAATTCTCCCTGTTAGTCCTAATCTTTCTCAAGTGTCTGTGAATGAGAATAAGATACTGAAGGATCCCTTCCAACTCACTCTGTCTCACTGGGACTTTGGCTCAATATATTGAGGAAAGATCCACAAAGCCCTGGGCAAGGCCACAGATCCTATCCACAATTCATTAAACTTCTCATTGAAAGTTGAATCTCTTTATGATGTCAAGCTAGAATTACTCATGACTTTGGAAGATGAAAAAAGACGATCAATGCATTTCTGAATATTTTACTCGGAGAAAAAAAACAAACCTCTTCATGATAACTTTGAAGAAAACAAGCTGTGACAATAAAAATGTTTCAAGAACCATTAGTGAATACTTCTTGTCATAGGAAAAATGTAACTTCTATTTAGGTTTTATGGAATGCTTGTGGCAGTACAACTGTAGGGAAAGAGGGAACAATAGAAGGCAAATACAAATAGGATTTGGCAAATTAAACAATAAGCAGAAAGTAGTTTTCCTGAATCAGACCTGAAAGTAAACCTTTCCGACACACCACAATGCCACCCAACATTCATCCTCTCTGCACTTCATGTTTGGCTCAAAAGAAAGAGAGAGAAGAGCCCATATGAAAACCCCTTTATGAACTCCTGATTATGGGCAAAACCATAAACCAAGTAGTTCGTAGGCAGTAGAATTAATGAAGCCTGATTTCCCGGCTTTGTGCTTCACAAACGTAATCTCTGGTGTCCACAAAAAGGTGAACTCAAATTGATGCCAGTAAGTCCAAAAGTTCCTGGAGAGTGGAGGAAATGGGGAACACAGGGACATTAATCTTGCTTCCCTTGAAAACTAAGCTAAAATATTAAAAAGTCAAATTATTAAAAGGTCTTGTTAGCAATAAAACTAAGATGAATATAATAAAATACAGCCTTGCATGTTATATTCTGCATGTACCTAAGGAATACAAAATTCTATTACAAAATTTATGATTACTCACCTGATTTCTTCTTTCAAACCATTCATCAAGAATATTTATTAATGTTACTTTTTAAAATACTAAGCCGGAAAAGCTAAGAAGGTACTGTTGTTATAGAGAAGCCACAGTTTGCTGGAAAGGATAATGGTGAAGGGCAGGGAACCAACAATATTATTGCAACATTACCTGGCTCTCTCCCGTGCCGCATCTTCTCGTGCTTTTTCTTTCTCTTGCCTCTGCTGTTCAATACGCGCTTCTTGTTCTTTCCTCTTCATCAGCAGCTCCTCAACTCGGGCTTGTCGTTCTGCCTCTAGGGCTCTCTTGCGCTCCTAGTCATGGAAAAGTAAATTCTAACTTTTCTTATAGGAAAAAAAACTGAAAGCAATTACAGAAACTGTATTTTAATATCTGCTTATAGAATGTTGTCTTAGTTTCATGATGAAGTAAGAACTGCATTTTTATTAGATAAAGGAATAGTATGCAAATATGAGTATATTCAGAAGCTTGACCATACATTGAAAGCACAGTTGTATGAACTAAGCTACACATTAATTGGCCATGTATTTGGCTCATCCTGAAAAAGTCTATCCAGTCTAGAAGCTTATAAAACGAGTTAATTAATGAGAGTCCTTGAAAACATTTTAAACATCCTACAGCATACAGGTAATGTAGAAATAACATATGCTCCCATGGAATATTAATATTTAAATTACCATTCTGAACTATCAGAATGTTTATAAAACAAAACGGATTTGGCAATTACTTTTTGCACTATCATTGAATATATGATTTCTTTCTCACTACTCATTTTTAACTTTTTTCTGACTAATTAAGAAACTAAATATGGTATTATAAACCTTTCTGACACAATGACTATACTTCTACCAGCAAAAAATCTAAAAATAAAGCATGTTTGAAACCTTATATTTAAGTAAGACATTTATAAGTAGTCATTAAGTTCCTGAGTTTTACTAAGAAGAAATGTGATCATTTTGTTTAGCTGGGGAGAACTGAATTTTTAATGTGGTCTTCAAAACCCTATCTTACTGAAAAGTTAGTCTGTTTTGTATGGCAGAATAAACGACAAATAGAAATTTAAATATATTTTTAAAATATACTCCTTGCCACAAATTCCAGCACTGTAAATGCCTGTCACTATACCAGCAAACAAATTACCTTTCTTCCAGGAAACAGTATGAGATTTTGTTAGCACAAACCAAAACTTGCTGAAATAATTAACATTTTTACATGGTTAGACGAGGGCCCTGCATTCTTAAATATTTGCTTTACAAAAATTTAGATATAGTAAGAACAGAAAATATTAACCTTATCCTTCATTCAAGAAATGAAGAATTGCAAAATAAGTGACCCTTTTTTTGATTCCATGCACAGCATTTCCTAGTAGTGAATATGATGTTAACTGCACTGCCTGCATCTCCACAGCAATACAGCTTGGTCATGGAGAATCAAAACTCCGGCTTTCACAGCAACCATATATTTTTTTCCTGCATAATGTTTCAGCAACAGCATTGCACAAATACATTAATTTCATTCTTAATAAAATAAATAAGACATGGCATGATTTGCCACAACTGTACCATTAAATTGACAAGAATGCAAACTGTTTTACAGAACACACCCAGTGGATCATAAAAACTAATACTAGTTCTGCTGGATATTCCTTACAAAGGCCTCTAAGGCTGCGTTTAAAAATGTACCAATATAACTTGTACATTTTGAATTAGGTACCAGTGCTACTAGTTGGAAATGAAAGTAAAAGCTAAAAAGAATTAAAAAATAATCTTCAGTAGAACCTGTAATTAGAAAGTTAAAATAAGCTTGAAGGAAGGAATGGTTTAAAGGTGAATCTGCAGAACTTGGTGTCAGGAAAAAGCAATTAGATTTTATTGAATGGATCTGAGAAATACTTGAGGTTGACAAAGTCAGTGTTCAGGTAAACAGAAACAGCCCAGTTTCCACAGATACCAAAATTTTATACCATTTTGAGAATCCTTGTAATTATAAATGATGCAATTCCATGTATATTAAAATATATTCATCACTGTTACAGTAAACGTAAAGTAGTTATGTTTAGAAGTTTTGTATTCTTTCAGTGTTTGAAGAGTTTTTGCAAAAAGTTAAATTCATACTTATAGGCCAGAAGTCTCATGATTCATTTCAGTTCACTGAAGTGGAATTATTTGTTCCTAGTTATACCAACCGCTAAAAAAGTTATACTGGGAGTGGGTCCGGCTCCACAAGAGTGCAGGAAAAGCTCCCCTGAGAGGGGAATGCACATTGTTTTCTAGAGGGCAGGAGGGGAAACTCCAGCATACCTTAAATTATAGGGCTTTGCACAACTGTTAAGCAAGCTATGCATTGACAAATCACAGCAGAGAGCATCGGCTTGGTCTGGCAGGAAGGATATGGACAGAACAGTGTGATCACAAGTGGGATTTAGTACTGAACACCTGTCTGCAGCATTTGTTCTAGTTCAGCTACCAGCCTAAGAACAGCCTGATGCCTACACAACCCAGGAAAGGACTGAATAAAATGGTAGAGAAAAGAAAGACTTAAAAATACCCCAAAATCTCAGAAAGGGACTCCAGGAATTCTAGAATCAGGTAGTCTGAGTAACTACAGAAACCAGGATCACTGAAAGCAGGTTTTTCATAGACAATCCGGAAGGGCACTTTTCACTGATAATGCAACCAGCCCTTGGAAAACCAGAAGCTTTTAATAATACATTCTCTCCAAAAGAGTTTTATCTAGCACTTTTGGAGTACCTTCTGTCTCAAAAATGGCTTCTGAGCACTGAAATCAGTAACATGTTCTGTTTTTCAACAAGGAGATAGAATCAGCTGCTAATGCTAAGTACTAAGCTCTGGCAGAAGCTGGATTCAGGGGTGGTGACCTGAGGTATGTATAGAGAGGGAAGAAGAGTTTACGTAAGAAGAAAACTTATGTTATAGACTCCGACGTAGAGAACAGTGCCAAAATAGTGGAGACTGGGAAAACTTTGTATTGGAATGCTGTATTAAAACAAACAAACAAAAAATCCTAAAAAACAGGATTCCAGGAACGCAAACACTGTGGCTTTCACTGATCCTGTAAAAAGTATTGTAATTATGACAGTAGGCATATGATAAGGTACATTTTTCTGTTTCCTCTCTCAAAGTTTTAAGTGTTACCAAAACATAAGAATTTTCTTATAATGGAGTAACAAATATTTTTTAAATAAAGCTTAAGAGAGGCATCAATCATCTACCCAGCATCTATAATACCTCTGCTATGGAGACATTAAGACTCACCTTTCTCCCTCTCATTGCTGAAACATTATAAAAGAGAAACATATTACACTTTTCTGAAGTTGAACAAAGGAGGTAAGACAGAAAGCAACAATGACTGCATAGCCAAAATGAAAAACAAATACATATTTCATTGTCCCCCTGCAACTACAGATATATTATACCTGAACTGCTTCATCACGTGCTTGTTTTTCCTCTTGTCTTCGTTGACGCTCCTCTTGTAACTCATTTAAGCGTTGTTCATACTCTTTTAGTTTATTCAACACATCATGTCGTTTGTTCTGAGCTTCTAAGGTATTTATAAATGCAATTTCATTCACCTGCAAATAACCAGAAAGTGTAAGAAGAGATCTGAGAAGCTGAAGTAAGTTTCATTCTTAGGGAATACCATCCATGTGATAATGAAACTGGTGAGACATTCTCCAGAATGGGTCAGAAAACTACCAAGTTTAAGAATAAGGCTCTGTTTTTTCAGGGTTGTTTTTGTTTTGTTTGTCTTTTTTTTTATTTTTTAAAGAGGATAGCCCATGGAATACGTAATATAAAAAAGAGAAAGTGAACTGTATCAGAAAAACAAGAAACTTTGGGTAAATACCAGAAAAATCTTCCCAGTCTTCTCAGCAACGAGACTTCATTAGTCTATTCTCTCATTGACAAAATGTGGACTGCTAGGATCCAACTGGATAAATCAGTAATACATGTAACTGCTAGTGAAATCGAACAGCTCTTTTGATCTAACTTTAAATAGATAGGTACTTCCTGAATAAAACAATGAAACTATACAGGCTATGTATAAGAAAAAAGACAAACAAGCTTGTTGTCTTAATATTTCTTATCAATGTAGCCTATTTCACAAACATACATTATTTTTTTCAACCACAGGACAGAGCGAGAGACAAGAATAAAAAAAAGAAAATAGAGTGAAAAGGCTAACTTAAAAATATTTTAATATGTATACAAAAATATCAAAGAATATACTCTTCTACTACTTAGGTTCATGAAGGTAATCAATATTCTGTTGTCACTACAAAGTTGCTGAATAAAATTCTTATCTCCTATAGGCTTTTACATGCAAGTGCTTTAGAAATATATATGGATGGGAAAAATCAAACTCTGATTTAACTGTACTTTGAGTTAATAAAGTAAAAATTTTAGAACCAAAGTTATTGAGGAAATTTATAAAAATATATCAGCTATAAACCATACACAAACCTATGATTGCAATAGAAAATCTTTGCTGTACTCAAAGTTCATGCTATGTCTGAATGCACAAAAGAAATGCGTAAAGAGAAGACACATGGACAGACAACAACAGATCGCGTCAAGAGTGGTAGGATAATATCTGTAGCTTTGTTTACTGACTAGAATCCATTTACAGAATGGATTTCCCAGTTCAGTAAACAAGTAAGCACTGGGAATTTAGATAACCAACTGGGCAGCAACAGTTACCATGGTCTTCAGCCATACATACTACTCATCTGCTGTTTCTTTAAAGCCTTCTGGCCTAATTAACCTTTATTTCTAGAACACAAGAGGCAGCAGACCTTACACGTTTAAACACACAGAGTACTTGAAACATCTGCTTAGCTGGGGACTTATGGCAAGTGTGATTTAGTTAATATGATTATAGAAGTCACACCGGTGTAATGAAACAATAATGAAGGTACGTTAGACTGAATTAGGTAATGTAGAAATCAGTTTAATCCAAAAGACAGAAATAGCAACTAAATTAAAAAGCTAAATCAGTTTTGTTGTGCTTATCTTAGATAATATGGATGAATCACAGCTGGGATACAATCACAGCTGGGATATATGCTCATTATATAATGTAACTTTTTCATTTTAAGTAGATGCATGTATCTTTACTTGGGAAAAACAGCCTTTAAAATAAAATAAAGTATTTAATTTATGATGTGTTTGTTTTGGCTGGGGTAGAGTTAATTTTCTTCACAGTAGCTAGTATGGGACTGTGTTTCAGATTTGTGCTGGAAACAGTGTTGACAACACAGGGATGTTTCAGTTATTGCTGAGAGGGGCTTACACAGTGTCAAGGCCTTTTCTGCTCCTCACACCCCCCACCAGCGAGTGGGCTAGGGGTGCACAAGGAGTTGGGAGGGGACAGAGATGGGACAGCTGACCCCAACTGGGGACATCCCATACCATATGACATTGTGCTCAGCACTAAAACTAGGGGGGAGGCTGGTGGGAGGGCTGCTGCTCAGGGACTGGCTGTGCATCGGTCGGTTGGTGGTGGGCAATTGTTTCCATTTGCATCGCTTGTCTTTCATGACTTTTTAAAATTATTATTATTTTTACATTTTACTTTTTTCAATTATTAAACTGTTTTTATCTCAACCCCTGAGTCTTCTCCCTTTTACACTTCTCTTAGTCTCTCCTCCGTGACCCCGGGACGGGGGTGTAGAGTGAGTGAGGGGCTGTGCAGTACTTAGTTGCTGGCTGGGGTTAAACCACAACAATGTTTATCAAAGTAACATGAATGAGGTAAACCAAAAAGCATCAATCTAGTGCTGGTCTTATGAAATTATGTATTAAAGTCAGAGGAGCGCTAAACAAAATACTTATTTTAGAATAATTGCCATGTGCTAACTGTAGGTTTCTATTTATTTCCAGCTGTTTAACAATATTAGTGTTACAAAACACAGCAACAGAACTATTGTTAAAGGACACAGAATGCTGGATATAGAATGGGTGTGTAAGAAAGGAGAAGAGCAATGAGCTCTTCCCACTTTTCAATTCTATGTGCTGGAAGGAGAGAATTGATAATCCTCTGCTCCTTCCAGGAGAACTAGCTGTCACCAAAAATGCTGCCCTACTGTATGAAGAACACAAGCAGCAAGATGACTGTGAGTTCTTTATTTGAACCAATCTTTCCTTCCAGTCCAACCCACTATGATGTCTAATAACAGCTAATTAATTTTAAATTCATATTAGAGAAAAGTTGTCTGTTTTAGAGATCAGCATTTACCAGCTTTCTAGTTCACATGTATTCATATCTAACTTGCACCATCCTTCACAACCTCATGAGCACTCTGAGGGACAAAATCATGCAAAACTGTTAAATAGTTCCCTTTAAAAAAAAAAATAACTTACCTTAGCTTCTTCCTCTTGTGCTTTTTTCACAATTGCTTGTAGCTGCACTTCACGTTTAAATTCTGCATGGAGTAATTTTTCCTCCATCATCCTGCGTCTTTGGTCTAATAATTCTTCTTTCCATTTCCGTACATCTTTCTCCTATATATAATGAGTTCATTCATTACTGATATGGTAACTGAAAAAAGTGTCTGAACTTTCCTCAGAATTTTCTGATATTGGAAGCTTTATTTAGAGTAATACAACATTTTGATGTCGTACACAAAGCCTGCATTAAGTTTAACCCAAAGTACACTGACTTGCTAAAGCGCCTCAGTTCGGTGAGGTTCGCATTTCCGCTGGATCCATGCAACAGGTTTCCACTGCTATCACGCCTTCCCTGAGCCTGAGGCAGTAGAGTATGAACCCTCACAGGAGTTCATGATTTGCAATAGTGCTTTCTTTAGTATCTGTGATGCACGAGTTGTCTGTGAAAACTATGTGAACTCAGACACAGAGGAAAACTTCGTTCCACTGTTACTTTTAATCTCTAACATTTCTAGACTACGTGGGGAAAAAGAGCTTTTCTGAAAGGCGGCACACCAGCTCCTTTGTATTACAGAAACTTACTCTCTCCATTAATTTTTGAAGCTTCAGTGTTTTTTCTTCTCGTAACTTTTCTCTCAGCTGTTGAGCTTTCATTTGTTTCTCTTCATGTTTCTTTTTGGATTCTGCTATTGTTCTTTTAATAAAAAGCAGAGCAAAAGCAAGTGAGACAACATTAACCGACAGTGTTGCAAAAACTTTTATGTCATTTTTAGTAAGAGAAAACAAACAGGCCACTGGAGGGCAATTATTTCCCCTAAATGTAAATGCTGTTCTTCCAGTCTTCAAATCTTCATTTGCAGGACAACATAGCACGAGCCTAGATTGTTAGGAAAATAATACACTGATTTCTGTAACACTCTCCACCCACAGTCTTAAAGAAAGTAATTTATGAACAGTTTCATGCAGCCATGAGTTTGGTGGCTAGTTTTCAATGGCTAATCAGGACAGGTAACAACTCTCAAACCTTTTGCGTGACGGTGACGACAGTTTCTCGTGCATGTGTATTCCATGCCCAGGTGGACGTGCAGGTTCTTCTTCCACTCTGTCTCCCCAAGAATTACTCTGGCGCCATGATTCACGAGCTGTACATGAAGAAAACAAAGACTTAAATAATTTAAACACACTTTTCTGGGAGAAGTGCAATTAATAAGGCTTAGTTCCTCTTGAAGCTCTCTCTCAAGTGGGTTCTCTTAAGCCTAAGGACGGTGCAAACACGGACTAAAGCATCTCTAACCCCTGTGCATTTTCAATGCTTAATGATTTTATTATGCTTCTATCCACATGTTAAGACAAAACTGGATAACAAATTTTCAAATTCTAGTAGAGAGATGGGAGAAGAGAGCTGAAGAACAAAGACACATAGAGTTTGAACACCTTTCTTAAGGAGATATCATAAAAAATAACATCACTTGAAATAACACGTAGATGTTAGGGGGACCTTCTGAAACCTTAATTATCATGAGAAAAATGGTCATTTTTCTAAATTGTGCTGCCATTTCAACATAGGCACAGTAATATATGAAAATTTACCTTCATAATCTGCCAGCAGATCATTCCAGTCCATAGACAAACCGCAGAAAGATATGCTTCCGTTGCCCATACCAGCCTGAAATGTAGTATGAGCCAGACAGTAAAGACATAAACCTTAACGCAGAGGTGTACACACACATTAAACAGCGCCAACCCAGTGACATTCAGCAACCTGTCCAAACGGAATGAGCCATCTCAAAGACAGATGCTGTTCCACCTGTTTCGGACAGCAGAGACAGAGACTTCTGTTTCACCCAGAGTACCTCCTGTGGGGTAGCAATGAATATAACAAGTCCCAGCTCTCCCAATTTCACACACAGAAACAGGCAGCAGGACAATGACTGCAACACCAGAGGAGTTTGTACCACTCACAGCACTGTGCAGCTGAGGTTTGTAAGACTAAATATACCTTAGACAGTACAGCATAACTATTAGGTGACACTATTTACCTTATTTGCATGTAAAACAGGTTACAGTCATGCAAAAATGAATACTAACAAATTCTATATTCATACTCCACTGACATCAAAGACAGCTTGAAGTTGGGTACTTTAAAATAAATGGAACACTCACAGAGAAATCACTGTCATTGTCAGTCTCGATATTAATGTCATTGTTTTCCTCTGCTTCAATCTCTCTAGTTAATTGCTCCTCCTCTGCAATAGCACTAGCAATGGCTTCTTCATTTGCCTTTTCCAGGCGATCTGCTAACTCTTCTTTCTTAGCAAGGACTTCTGCCATGGACTGTAGGAAACATCAAACCAGAAAAAAAACCCAAACTCAGCAGCAGGCACAAAAAAGTGCTTTCCATATAGTTAATATGAATTATATGATATTTTGTTCTACTTCTTGTTACCTGTAGTTCCTTTACTGCTATATTTTGTGTAGGTAACTGAAATAATAAACCCCACTAAAACCGTTAGCAACTTCATGTTACCAATTTCATGTAATAGCTACATGAAACACTTATGAAATTAATTCTCAATCACATCAGTCCAAAACGTATTAAACACTGTCATTAAAAGCAACAAAAACCATTCTTCTCTAATTATTCTTTCAAATACCTAGCTCTTGGGGACTAAGCAACGCATACTGTGAAACTTTAACAACATGTCCTGCTGTTACCTCCAGAAAGGAATCATGCTCCAAAGTATTATTTAAAGATGAAAATTAATTGTATCTGGAAACTTTACTGTAGGTAATATAATCGAATCTCAGGTTGCAATTGTTTTTTAACATGAATAGCAAGATCGTTAGTCAAGAACGTAAGCCTGAGAATGCTGACTGACTGTCATTTTCTCTAATGTCCAGTATTAACTGGCTCATTTCCACTCCCGCTACAAAGCAAAGTGCCACAATATGCAAATCAGTGCTCAAAAAAATGTAATCAGGCGTAGCAAAACGCTCACAGGAGATACAGATCCCACCAAACCGTCAGCATCCTGAACTGTTAATCACTGAAATCGGAAACAGTGTTAGTGGATGAGATGCTAGAAATCGGCTCTAAAAACAGATACTTGACCTGGAAGTTACCTAGCAGGAGTCCACTTTGTAAAAGATGTTAAAGGGAAAGCAATATACAGGAAAACTTCTGCAAATCAGAATTTTAATCTAGTTTCTGAAAAAAACAAAGCAAAACATAACCTGAAAGTATAACCTGGATTTTACGTAGCATTACTGCAATTCTCCACTCAGAGATTCCAGTAAAGCTGACACACCTTGAAACCTGCAGAATTCTACAGACAATTCTACAGCTTCTTTTTGGGAAGCCACATAAAAACAGAATACTGACTTCACATTTGTGGCTTAAGAATGACAATTGTCCAAATTGCTAGATGTATAGGAAAATCCAAGAGAGCAGTTCAACTAGTCTTAAAAAGCAGAGGTCTACATTCGTTTCTAACAGAATTTTGATAGCCCATGTGTTTACCGTTTCAATAATTACCAAAATTGGAGTAAGAATTTAATGCAAGTCTGACTTAAAATACTAAACAGCATATTGGAAGGAAATGAAAAATTATGACAATATATATGTAAAAAATGTAATGACAGCACAGATCTCTTTATTCCAAATAACACATTTCTATCTTTCTAATTTAAATTCAGAAAATTTACTGGAATTAAATCCTATAATGAAAATTATCTGTGCAACAAAATATTTTTTCTACAGTAAATACTTTATAGGCATTTCTACAATTTCTACAGCAGGCTAACAATAAACACTGTGCAACACAGAATGAGAAAATTAAGGCTTGTACTTATTATTTACTTGGAAATCTTGTAAGATTTCTTACCAATCTGGCAGCACTCACATTTGAAATATCTGAGGGATCCATTTCAGTTTCAGTTTTAGCTTTTTCCGTTTGATGCTGGTCCATAGTATCAGTGATCGGGGAGGAAGCTTCATTAGTCTGAGGAGGTTGTGAAGTACAGTCAGTATTTGTGAGAACCAGAGGCATCTCAGAAACCGTTTGTGAGGAATCCTCTTGCGATGGTGTGCCAGTGCTCCCACTGTCTTCCGAGGCGTGTGCTGTCAACTAACAAGAGGCATTTCCAAAATTAACAAAATGTAACATACCGATTTTTAAAGACACTGGAGTCAGAAGGATTTTAACAAAACACCTGGCAACCGCACAGTGAGTGACACAAATAACTCCATGTATATTTCAGTTGCTCAGAACCTTGCAGAATTTGGATCTTTCTATGAGACATCTTCTATGTATGAGATGTGCCCAACGCTGAGGTTTTGGGGAAAAAAAACTTGTCTACAGCATTGTAAAATCTCATTATTTTTAACTTGCCTATTTGTGCCAATCTCTTAATGCGTTTCCATAAATGTAACTGAAATAGCCATTATTTTTAAATCGTTTTCCAATCTGGTTAGTGAATAAGTGCTCCAGACAACACTTCCTTTAGAAAATGCTCTAAAGGAAAAGTTGCAAGATTTAAGGTTAGAAAGCGGTTCAAAATTGTACTGACCTGAGCCCTTTCGGTCAGAGGACCTTCAGACTGATGTAAAGGATCTTTCTGTACAAGCTCCATGCTTTTGGATGCACCACTGTCACTGAGTGAACTCCCATGCTTATTCTCTGCTGGTGGTGAAATGACATTTTCTTTGTCACTGTCACCTTTGGACTTTTGTGATTCTGCAGCTACAGGAGTTTTTGTTGCCAAAGCTGTGGATCGAGATCGAACAGGCCTTCCACGCTGAACTGTTTCCCAGCCCTCTGCATCCTTTCGATCTACATAAAAAATAAAACACCCCGTTCTAAGAAAGGAAGACTTTTTTTAGCAAAGCTTTTTCCTTCAAGGAGGAATCAGTTCCACAAACACTGAACAGCTATTCATGGGATCAGTCCTCTTACTTCAAGAAGCTAAGCTGCTCATACACAAAACCATGTGAAAAATGGCTACATCTACTTAAGCTTTCCATGCCTGTGTTGCTCTTTCACAAGATGGTAAAGCACAACAAAGCAATCACACTCTTGTTCTTCTTTGTAGCAACAGTAATGCTGGAGGTCTTTTGTGAAAGTGCAAATTACAGACATAATTGCAGGTCTTAGTGTGGAAAATATTGTCCAGAATGTGGCTTACTATTCTGCCAGAAATGTTTTCTTTACTTTTTCAATTTCTTTAATTCTGATAATAAAAATATACTCATCAGTATCGGCTTTTGGAAAATGTCTTTTCATGGATTCCAGGAAATATCTAACTATTGCTACAGCAGGACTGCAAATTGAAGGAGAAAATAGAAAGAGTATTTGTCTTCAATTTACTTTGATGACTAAATAGCTGTTAAATACAACTTGCTGATCAACATTTCTGATATCTAATCTTGGTACACACCTGAAGAGCTTTCAAAGTTACATTTGTCTGCCCAAACTACCAGGTCTTCAGTGTGATCAGATTTCTAGAATATCAAGGTGAATGCCCTTCCCCACATATAACATTTTTGTGGCCAGCAATCAATACAAGCACATAATTTCCCATATATCTTGAAATGGCTCTGATTCCTTTGAGACCTGATGGCACTACTCTCAAGTGTGAAAGGTAAACTCACGTGTGTCTTCTTGCTGAACAAAAGTTCTTGCAGAAGACTAAAAAACTAACTATGCACAATCTTTTCCAATATACTTTTGGCATAAGCAATTTTTACTATCATTCCCATAAAAGGAAGAGAAGGGTGTGGGAGATTATTTTTACCTGGAGGAGAATCAAAAAATCAACACTAAAATGCCTGCTTTAGAGAGGGAAAAAATCTACAATGGAATACAACTTGTATAACAAAATTCATTCTCTGGGTATTTCTAAAGCTTTTACTAACAAAGATGGTCCTGTAGCGCAGGCATAAAGATCAGAGTTCAAACACTCAAGTTTAACATAAATATCAATAGGAATAAATATAAGCCTACCTGGCTGTCAAATAATGGAATTTGAAACACCCAAGAGTGGTGATAAAATGGAATTATTTGTATATTATGATGAATTGCGCATTACTAAGTTATAGACTGGCTTAAAACTTGTATTACTAGAGATCTGATTTTCAAAAGCAAAATATAAAGTGGTGTAAAAAACATAAGATAAAAGTGTTATGCTCTCTAAAGATACTGCTGCTTTCAGTAGGAAAGCATGATGATTCGGTTACAAGTGAACCATCTTTGTGGACTACCCATAACGTCTTTGTGCAGGTCAAGACACCCACAGGAGATGAGAGAACAAAATATTTTTTCTTCTTTTCGGAACATGTACATTTATTTTAAAGCAATTTACGGTACATAAAAAGGACCTGTTTAACATTAATTTTCATGGTCAAAAATCCTTGAGCCTTTTAAAATTTCTCTCCAGGGCACTTGTTTCTGGCAGCTCTAAAACTAGTACAGAAATTCTGGTGCCAACATTACTATCAGCAGAAGTGCTATATGCTACAGAGCACTGCAGTGGTGCGGTCACAGGACTGTCAATAAAAATGAAGACCATTTTAGGTAAAATACAACTGTATTTTAGCTACAACTGTGGCTGATCTCTTCAGATCATTGACGGTAAGCAGAGCCAGCATACCTCTGCAAAAAGCCTTTCTGTGTTCATTCCCACTACCAGCACTTGAGCATGCTTCAGTGTGCACCACTGATTAGAGAGGGGAATGGCAGGCAAAAAGATACAGATTATATTTTTTGATTTACCACAGACTTCCCGTTTGACCCCTGTAAGCAACTTTGGCTTTATTTTCATTTCTGCATCTTTATATGGAAAAAAAAAAATATTGTATTATCTACAGGACCAAGTGATCGAAACATGTTATTACCCTCTCAGAGACAATCTTATCTCCAACAATGCTCCAGGGAATAGGGTTTCAACTCTGCAAGAATCACAAACAGATTTAGAGCAGAAAGCCCCAGGCACACAGTCTGTGTAGAGTATGGCCCTGGCTGCACGGGACAGCAAGGCCTGCTTAGGCCTCTTGTAAATCACCGCTGCTCCTACCCACCCGCTTCTGTAATTGGTGGGGCCACAAAGATTTTGCTTATACATAGCTCATGATAAAATTTGGCCAAGAAATTGCCCTGACAAGTAATATACAATGAAATCAGACAAAAATCCTTCATTGCTTTACTGCAGCAGGCTTTTGGATTGCAATTCCCTTTTCTTGTTATTTGAAAAACAAGATTATTGCAAGATTTCACTTCTACTTGTTCCGAAAATTGAAGTCAGCTCTTAAGGCATCTTTTCTACATTAAAAACAAAAAGATTAGGAGATACCCTTTAGTAGTATCTAGTATGTAAAGATAATTTTACTACCATCTAAATAATAAGATATATTAATCTTATATATGTCTTAATAATAATTGTACTAATATCTTCTAATATTTTACTAATATTTTTAATAATATCTACTGAATTTAATTCTACCAATAGAAAAAATATTCTTGCCTGCCTTGCCTAGTTGATTCCTTGCTTCATGGCATATTTCTTAGTACTCTAAAATGACGGAATTAATCAGAATAAAATTATTCAGAGCACAGCAAAGCCATAATGACACTTACTACAATAAGAATGAATCTTTTTCTAAAAGCCATACATGTTCAATTTTTAATTTGTATTTGTCAGATTTGTAATTATTACTCAAGACTCATCCAATTCTTTTAACAGCACAGAAATACTTGTGTTTGAAAGACTATGTTTGGTGAATTCTTTAAACACAATATAGTTTTTAACGCAAGCACACATTCAGAATGTTAAATACTTGGAATGAGTTTAACAATTTTATACCATCTGACAAGTAGCTGTGCACAAGTAGTTACTTTTTCATTTTAATTCACTTATCAATTTAGTATTCTGTCATTTCCAGGCATGTTTTTAAAAAGTTTGCAAAGCTAATGCATTTATTGATGCAAGATCACACAGTTCCTAATCTGAAGCACAGTTAATACTTGGTAAGGCATCACCCTTCCTCCACTTGTTTCCTCCAAGTCTGGAATTGTTCTCATATAGCCCAGTAGCCATCTCCACACACTAAGTATCACACGCTGGGTTTGATTACTCCCAGAGTTTTGTTAATGAATAATTCATTTGACTACCTTGATCATTCTCTAGTTTCATCTGAACTTCCCTGTCCCTCCTTGCTCTTGTATTACATGGGAGTGACAAGCCATCTGTTATCTTGAGGCCCCCAGAGCCACCAGGGCCTTATTCTTTCGAAGTTACTCCATCTGGAAGAACCGGCCAAGCAGCCTTACCAGCAACAGCAATACAATGAATCCAGGCAGGCATGTGCAAAACTCTTAGGAGTTCTCCTGAGGAGAGATGCGTGTCCCTTCTTAAAAATGTACTTGCAAGTAACATACAACCAAAGCCTATTGGACCTTCCCCGCTCATTACTAAACTTTAGTCCTTATTTTTCCTTTTTTAAATCTGATGTAGCATTACTGTATCTGAGAGGCACTGTGGAAAACCATGATGACTTGAGAATCTGGAAGCAAATCTAGAAACATGAACTCAGCCAAAACACAGTTATAGGGCAGAAGACATGAAAACCAGAACACAAAATATGTAAGTAAATAAATAAATAAACAACTGCAGTGGTGCAAGAAGTTGTGATTTTGCAAACAAGAGATGATGAGTTAACAGGCAAGACTTTAATTAGAAATGTTAATTGTCAGACTACTTCTAATAGTCACTTAAAAATACACGAGAGGAGGGAAAAAAGAAGATTCAAAAAAAAGAAAATGAATGCAAAATTTTCAACAGAAATTGTGATTAAGAATTTGCAACCCAGTCAAGAATAAACTGCCTGCGATGACATTGTTCTCAAAACACAGAAGTTACGTCTTCCACAAGACCAGGTGTCAGCACATCTGAGCCCAAACCAGGACAGTTACTTCAGAGCACTCTATGTCCTACAAAGTCTGAAGTCTTAGCTACATTACAAAGAATATCTTCTCACAACTATCAACATTAGCAATTAATACAGGAAAGGTAATAATAATAATTAATAAAACTAGATTTCAAGTGTGGCAACAGAAAAATCATTTGCAATTTCTGAATTTACATGTTCTCAGCTGGCCTTTCTCCAAAGTTATGTACAAGCAATACAAAATTATTCTAACTGCAAGCACCTACTTCTAGTCTTAATGTACACTCTAAACTTATATCACCTGTCTCACCTCCTGCCATGAGTTCCTGAGAATTCATGTTAGACTATTGCCTCTGTGTACTACTGTTACTAAACCAATCTTTCCTCTCGCCATAAACCAGTCAGACAATGAGACCAGACTATGTTTCATATGGTAGAAAACACTCAAGCATGAAAGACAAAATTATTATTTTTTAAAATTCATTAAAATATTGAAGGTACCAGTAAGTTTAATGAGGGAGATGAGATGATTTAATGTAATTTAATTATGCATCCAGAAAAAAATAATTTAAAGAAATACTCAGAAAAGTAATGCATTTTCTCTCTCTCCCTAAGGACTTACTTAGCTAAATTTGGAAATTCCATCAACCATGAAACAGTATCATACCATTCGCTCAGTCCACAAAACCACTGTGAGACCTAATAATAACACTGTTGGGAAATCACTGGAGAAAAAGTGCTTTAGGGAAATCTTGCCACTGTAAGGCTCAGTTGGGCTTTAGAGAGCATTAGAGGGTGGCAGGAGGAGCCCTCTCTCCCACAGGGCCAGCATATACCCAACAGCTGAGAGTGCATGAGCTGGTGAACAGGCAGAGCAGATGATACACAAGCCTCATATCCGCTTCAATAATGCATGTGAAGGGCCTTTGTAAGTCCCTTTGCGTAAACTTCACAGATTCTCTTGTGCTCCGATCAGTGAGGTTAATCTGATTTTACCAGAGCGATCCTAGCCTCCATATAAAGGGTAACATGCTCCTAAAGAGAATTTGATTTGTTAAAAATATTACAATTCAGCCATGAGAAAATAATTTAAATTCTCCAACATTGAATGTCAGAGATAAAAGATTCTTGAGAATAAACAAAGCCTCTAAAAGGAATGACTGGTATTTCTTAAAATGAAATACTTTACGTCTGAATTGTATAGTACATTTGATTTTGAAAAATACTGAACACTACTACAGTAGTACTACTGGACCTAAGTGGTTTCACTCTTTGTGGAGCTCATCAGCTGCAAGTAACAGCCAGCAAAACACAGCACACCACTGACTCTTCAGCTCTTTAAATGCCTAAAACTAACAAAAGGGTAAGGTCTTTTGTTTTCCTTTTAGCCTCTTAAAAGTAAGTTACCCATATGGAAGTGCAGATCAGTTTTAATCCCTGTGTAGCTAATAGAATTCTCCATACACATAAGAATTCCTAATAGAGGCATTTTAACAACAGCTTGGAGTCTGCCACTTTAATATGAGCGATAAACAACAGGAAAAGGTTTCATTATGAATAGCTGCAGCTATTGGCCAAAAATTAAAAGCAGAATTATACCTTCAGTTACAGTGTTGAAAACTCAGCCAAACTGCTACTGACCAGCTCACTGCAACTACAGACAGCAAAAAATTCCATTGCGCAAACAGCATGAATCAATTCCCACTCAACCAACCATTTTTAGAGGATGGTTTTGCTTGTTCTTTTCTAAGTGTAAGAATCCACAAGCTACTGAACTCACGTTAAATCTCAAGACACTTGGACAAGGCAGTTTAATTCCATAACATACCACGATTCTCCAAACCACTATACATGACTCCTACTATTTCTAGGTTGAACATACAACTATCTTAAATTAATATATGCTCTTCCGGTAATTTTTCTTTAAAGACCAAAACAATAACCAAATTATGAACACTTCTTTTTAATTTCTTTCAGAATATCCACTTCTTCATCTTGCCTGCTGATTTTGCAGAAAGTCATCTGGGACCATACATAACAAAAATAAATGGAAAAAAATGCAGCTCTGAAGACAACCTCACGGCTGCAGTGTGTCCAAAGAAACCAACTTTATAAACCAAATGGTAAAGTTTTTTATGTCTACAACTAAACAAATCTCTTCTAGAACAAAAGACCCTGCATCAAGCACTCTCCAAGGAAAATCTTTAGAGAAAGAGTCATAACTGAATGTGGTAACTCTTGTCTTCAAAGAACAAAACATCACTTGTTACTTCAGCACAGTTCTAATAACATGGTCTCCCTGGACACATGAAACTACCTTGAGCTCTCTTACAGATTCCTACACACGCATCATTCTTTATATTGTTAAACCAAATTGCAGTCAGTGAGATTGTTAGTTTGTGACCAAAGCCCTTCCCCTTCTCAGGGTGTTACGTACCGGTATTTTAACAGATGAAATTCTAGTTAGTGGAAATACAGTGCAATGTTACCTACACACGAAAACACAACTTTCTCTCAAACATAACTATTACAATATAAGGCTGCATGAATCTTTTATCTCAATACTTAATTTAAACATTGTATTTTACAAAATTAGGCTTAATTTTGGTTTGAAATTAGGTCATCACACTCTAAACTAAGTTTATACCACAAAGTTCATGAAAATAACTTAAGCCACTTAAAGAGACTTGCCATTTTTCCGTGATGCCTTCTGCACTGGAGGTGGCAGACAGGTTTGTGCTCTTGCTAGCTCAGGGTTGGCAGCTTTAGTTCCATGATTGGCTTTTACCTTATCAGCCCAACTTACACCAGAAGGAGCCAGGCGCGTCGCAGAAATTGTCACTGCAGGGTTCCTAAATGAAAGTCATAGCTCTTTTTAGTGTCTAATCAAAAAACATAACAGTTCATTAGAAAAGTTTATCAGGATGCTCTCTCCTTAATCTTGGCGTTCAATGATTCGGACCGATAGCTAGTTCCAAAAAACTGGAACCTACTATAACAAGAAAAGCTTATCATCACAGTAAATCTTCACACAGCCTGCCCTTCTCTTTCCACAGTTTTAGAAAATGGTATTTGTAGTTCTTGAACATTAAAGCCTCAGCGGATTTCTCATCAGCAAAATCCCTATAAATTCAACTCATGAAAAAAATAAACCTAACCACAGGAACAAGGATGCAGCATTGATTCAGCAGGTAGGGTGCAGGTTGGTTTTTTTTGTTTCCATTAAGTACTACCTTAATTACAACTTCCCAGTCACAGAAAAGTCAGAAAATAGAAAATAGTGCTGCAGCTGGAGAAAAATCTTCACGTGAGATTCCTTATATTTAGTAGTCAATGAAACTAAATTAGCAAGAAGCTAAATTCTCAGATTAAAATTTTAAAATGTCTAATGACTAGAGAAACATGCAGCACTGCAGTGATGGACTTCCAGTTCCCACAGGAAACATTCTCTGATATCAAATTTTAAAATCACAGAAATAAGCATATGGTGAGTATTCACAGCCAAACATAACAGCTCTTTTGCTGCATCTTCCTGGGTTCAGCCTAATTTCCTCAATAAAGTGTATCGAGTGGGCTGCAACCATTACTAATACGAGTCTAACGAAGCATATGGGCAGGAAGTTCAAAAGGTGTATGTTTAATTGTAAATGTAGATCACACAAATCCATAATGTACTCTGTTCCAAGGTCACGTATATAAAGAAATAGATCTATTTTCTACTACCCAGACAGCAAAAATAAATTTTAAATCTGGAATACTGACAGCCCAAATTTTGAATTTCTAGATGGAGAGAACTATAGTGGTTTTTTTAATTATTTTGTTTTGCTTTTTGTAAAAAATTGCCATTTTCTGCACAAGGCTTAGAGCAAAAACCTATATAGTTTTATTTAAGTGAATACAAGCAGAATTTTTTAAATTGGAAAATGGTAACATTCAAGAAGCGCCCTATTCTCAAGAGTAGTTTTATCTGCAATCATACAACTGATTTCTCTTCCAAGTTTTACAACACTGATTAAAACAGCCCAACAAATGCAGCTGCCTCGTTAGCTAAAACAAATCAAGGAAAAAGGAATTAAGATCTCGCAAGTTTCAAACAAATGTGTAGAAAATCCCCATATAACTAAACTGTCCACTCACTTTAAGCCCAGCAAGATGTAAATTTGCCGTTATTTCCTATTTTTATCAAGTCAATTAACAAAAACCCTATCAGGGATAATTCCATAAATTATAAAAACATGGCTGGTTGGTTTGTTTTTTTATAAACCCCATTGATCCTAGGGGGATGCAACACCATTTCACAGGAGGAAACCAGGAAGAGATGCCAAGCCCGTACCCTGTCTCTGACAGTTCCATACGACCGAGCAAAGAGACTATCGGAACCGTGCAGTACAGAACTCCCCTCTGGTATAAGCTCCAGGTTGCAGCTATTTACCCTGAAAAGTTGTTGTACTTTATTAAACACATCTTTGTGTTTAATAAAACACAAAGTTTAAAGTTGGACTTTAATCTTCAGGATACTCATTTCTGAAGTCATTTATGTCATTTATGCTTTTGGCATCTGAAGGATACATAATCTCCTTTTCATGAAAAATGAACATAATTTTCATGTTCATTATCTCTGTAAGATAGGACAGGGAGGTGGACAGGGAGGTGATCCAGGACAGCCAACATGGCTTTACTAGGGGCAGGTCCTGCCTGACTAACCTAGTGGCCTTCTATGATAAAGTGACTAGGTCAGTAGATAAGGGGCAACCTATGGATGTGATCTATCTGGATTTCTGCAAGGCCTTTGACACGGTCCCCCACAACATCCTGATTGCCAAATTGGAGGGGTACGGATTTGATGGGTGGACTGTTCAGTGGATAAGGAACTGGCTAGATGGTCGCATCCAGAGGGTGGTACTTAATGGCTCAAAGTCCAGATGGAGACCAGTCACAAGTGGTGTTCCTCAAGGGTCTGTGCTGGGGCCAGTACTGTTTAACATTTTTATCAATGATATAGACAGGGGGATTAAAGGCACCATCAGCAAGTTTGCAGATGACACCAAGCTGTGTGGTGTTGTCGATACACCAGAGGGATGGGATGTCATCCAAAAGGACCTGGACAGGCTGGAGAGGTGGGCCCAGGCGAACCTCATGAGGTTCAACAAGAGTAAATGCAAGGTTCTGCACCTGGGCCGGAATAATCCTCACCATCAGTACAGAC
>JAOXNO010000070.1:22507392-22529480 GCA_028565335.1 Limnodromus scolopaceus | reverse complement strand
CTCTGGGGTTAGGTTAAACAAAGATGACTGCCAAAGCAGTCCTTACGGCTTTGGGAAAGGATGAAAGGAAGCAGCTCCTCTAGCCAAAGGACTCACATTATGCAGAGAGGAGTAAACCAGAATAATTTTCCAGTAACTAAAGTTCTCCCAATTGGTGTGTCTTTTTAAATGCTCTCACACTATCCTTGAAAAAGCCACTAAGCAGCAAACTCTTGGTAGTAAAGCTGCAGAAACACACCCGGCCTCTTAGATCCAAGTGTTAAATGCACTGTATCTGGTGTGTGTTTGTTTCTCACTGGTTCTCCCACATCACAACAGCCAGAATCCACCATCAGCCAAGGATGTGCTCCTGGGAAGCTTAACTGTTACCAAAGTAAATTTTCTCCATAAGAACGAATGTCGTGGTTAGGGGGCATATGCAGGGACTTAATCACACAATTTATTTACACAAAAAATGTAAAAATGTATCTATATGATGTGAAGGATGGAGAGGCAGAACAGGATTATCCAGTCTGCCAACCAGAAGAGATGCTGGCTTTTCCATATCTGGCTTTTTAGCACAGATTACCATTCTGAAAGATCTCACCCATTTCCATCTGTGAAACTGAATGCCCAATCATTAGCACGTTTTCCTCTCCTTCACTGTTGACGGATGATGACAACAATGAAAATCAAAACGTCCAAAAAGAGGCATAAGGAACGCTCACTTTAAAAGAGATTTTCACCTGGCACAATACAGCCACAAGGTATTTATTTAGAAAGAGACATAAACAGACCCTAAATATCTCAAAAATCAAATATCAAAAGCATGTCCTTTTTATAACTGATGATAAATGGCACAAATTATCTCTCCCAAAAAGCCTTAAGTATCAAACCCTGATTCTGTATTTTTCCCTCCCTGGATCCAGGTACTTTTCACATTTGTAAAACTGAAAAGTTTGGGGGAAAAAAAAACAATAATCAAAACTTATACTCCAAATAAGTAAAATGGACAGAGTTGCACTGGCTCTTATCAGTGGAAGTAGGATCAAGATCCTGTTTGGACCGGCTTGACCACCATACTGAATTAATGCAGATTTCGTTTTCAGTGAAGATAGGAAAATCTTGCTTTTTCTACTTTCAGCTTCAACATGTTTAGAAACAGTTCTATTTCCTTGGCTGTCTCAAAAGGCAGTAATCAGCCTGGATGACCATGGCTCCCAGTCTGCATGCAGAGATTGAAATCATCAGAATTAGCATAGCCGGAACCAAAGGCAGCCCTCACAAGGTACTCTCAGCAAGAGATGTGAATGAAGCAAGTTCCTCTCTCCTTCTGGGAGGCCTTCCATCAACTCAAACTCTCACAGATACCACCCTGATTGGAAGGCATTAACTAAAGTTGTTTCAGCTGGTTCTCTCGAATAATAACATCATGTAACATGTCAAATCTTTTAAGGGAAGGGCTTTACTTTTTAAAGTATCTTGTGCTGCCTATAAGAATCAGAACAGAACCTCATTTCCCATTTTGTAAGAGGCAATAAGAATCTCAAGCAGAATAAAACTGTTTTCACTGAACTATACTCAAGGTTGACTGATTTAAGAATGTATCTGTAAGCGTTAGAAACAAGGAGAGAAACTACCCTTGCCAAAACCTTATAGAAATAAATCAATTTCCACCAAATAGGTGGAAAGACAAAAGTTTGTACAAGCATTAAGTAATGCTAAACAGCAACTTTAAAAGAATATTGAACTTCATTTTCACATCATAAAATTCATTTTTTGAAAGAAAAAAACCCAAACCCCACAATAAACAGCTGAAGCACTTTAGTCGCCCTAGGAGGGAAAAAACCCCAACAATTAAATTTAAAGTAGTTTGAGATTCTTCTAGACTTACTGTAGCCTTAGCTGCTGGATCCAGTTGCTCAAACTCGAACAATAAGAGTTTTATATACATGTGTGGTATGGTGTTTCTTTTTTTCATAGACACACACATATATATATATAAATAAAAATATAAATAAATGAACTCAGCTGCTGGAACACCTGAAGACTATGAAAGAATAGCAGCAGAAGACGCATTTCTCTGTTGCATTAACCAAAATTCGACTGGCTGGAATTCCAAAAGTGGCTGTAGAATCTGCCTTCCTCTGTCCGCAAATAATTTTGGGCTCCAATTCCTTTTAATATACAGAAAGAGATTTAAGGCATCACTAGTTCTTTTCTGCCTCAGCTCACCACCCAAAACCAGGAAATACTAAGTAATACAACATTCATATAAACATTAGACGCATAGAAACCTAACTAATGTATAGAGTATCCATACAATTTGCATTTTGAAATGTTGAAGGTTATAGCCAAATCTTTTAGACTACATCTAATCTCTATCACTATTGCACTGATTTGTGTACAGTAAAATGATGCTTAAACTTGAGAATCCTTTGAAATTCAACCATGTTCATTATATCTTTATATACCAAGCATCAAAGCTGTATCTATATATCTATATACATGATTTGAGAGTTCTCAATTCCAAATCAATAGCAAAATACCAACTTGAGCAGTGCCCAAAGCTGAGAGAAAATATACACAACCACCGATCCTCTTACACACATTTCCACTGTTTGTATCCTTACCACAAGCCTTTCGTCTGCAGTTTCAACCACAACCAGCCACTAGAGCCCTTTCCGATTTGGGAGCATCAAACATTATCTTCAGTGACAACGTAATCAATAAAAGTATACCAACTTGTAAGAATACAAGAGAGTAAAAGGTACAAAATCAAAAAGAAACAGTTTTATACCAGATTATTCCAAAGGTTTTAAATGCCAGAAGTTGTCATATTTCATTTTTACATGGATTTTCTTTTAATACTATCTTTATTCAACTAAAATGTTTAAATAGAACAGCACACACCCATTTGACCAAGACATAAGTTTGGGAAGGTATCACATAAAAAGTTGAAATATGGATTAAGGAAGTTTTTGATAACATGGATTAATCTTAATAAAAAGGATCTTTCAAAATCCCACTCAAAAAAAAAAAGAGAAACAAAGAAGGAAAACTTAACCACTTCAGATTCTTATTCAGTATTGTTTCAATGTATGTCCAGCAGTAAAAATAAAAATGGTACGTCATGAAAAGATCTAACAGGATATTCTGTCAAATGAATTCATAGAAAAATGTGGCAATATGAAATCATCATTTCTCAAAACCATCTCAGTTTTTTAGGTTTGGCAAAAATACATTAATCCATTTTCAACTAAGCTGATGTATCTTGTTGGGATCTCTTGTAACACCTTAATCCACTAGATACTTTTCTATGTATTATAAAAAGTTTGCAAAAAACAGCATAAAAATGAAGCTAAACGATTCTCATTTTCAGAATGAGCTTTAGTAAAAGTTTATAATAAATGGGATTTTAATCTTAAAATTAAAATATTCAGAAGTACTGCCATACATAAAAAAGGAAAGAGTGTAAGAATTAGCTGAACTCCTCCTGCCCAAAGAAAATAAAAAACAAACACATAAAAAATACAACACAACAAACCATCAAGCAAAAAAAAAAGAAAAAAAACCCTAAAGTGGTTCTGCAAACTATGGATCTAGTGGAGCCTGTTTTCCCATGGTCTCCTGATGGGTTTCTCTGGTGCTACAGATGACACAATGACATGCACTTAAATTAATTTTTATTTAAAAAAAATAATAAAAACCACCAAACAAACAAAAAACAACACACACACAATCCCTCTCCCTCAGTTGGTGAACTCGTGCTCTTTTGTTCTCTCTCTGAATTCCCTGGTGCCTAATAAAAGATTGAGTGGCAGGTTTTTCTGCAACGTGAACCTTAACAGGATGTCTTTTTCCAAGCCAGTCACTTACCTCCCATGAAATGTGTAAAGACTAAATTAATTTAAATTGGTCCACCGATATTAAAAGTTATGTCAGTGACGACAGAAAATCATGAATATACAAGGACAGACAAGACACACTGCATTAAACCTGGCCTCTTCAGTCCAAAAGTTTACCAAAAGGATTATACATATCCATACTATTTTCCTGCCAATGAAGCTCAACATACTTTGCTGTGCCACATCTGCATTATTAGTATGCTGCTGATGATAGCAGAGTTGGGGAGATACCTCATTAGACCACACAGAATTCATAACCATAGGCATAAAATCACTTTGCATCCTCCCCATCCTGCACATTCAAGTGGTCAGAGCCGTCCCTGGAATAACAGGCAGAACCTTGCTACAGCCATCTTTACTGCAACAGCAGAAACCCAAACTGGCACAAAACAGGGAATCTAGACTCTGTTCACTGCTTTCATATTTCATATTTTCAGTTAGCAAGAAAAGGCACAACCAGAGATCTTACAACACTTGGGGAGGCAGGATCAGGACAGTCAATACAAAGTATGAAACTTGCTGCTTGGGAGTAACATGGTAGCAACATATATAGGACTAACAAAGCCACGGCAATAAAACAATGAAGTGTTTTAGATAAGCAAATTATGATTATTTACCTGAACTGAGTCACAGATGGACAAACTGTAATGATCAAACTCAAGACTGAGTTAAGCTATTTTTAATGCAGGACATAGGCCTTCTGCTAAGCTACATGAATTCTTGAAACAGTACCACACAAGTGCTTTTCAAATATCATTTGCCAACTGAACTCTGAGTCTAGATCATGATTTTAACTTATGAACTTCTAAAAGGTTAAGCTGCTACAGTAAACACTTTCTATATATTCCATAATATGAAAGGTGCACTTAGAGAAGGTATTTCAGTTGATGGAGAACAGCAATCACTATCTTTTCAGGATCAGAGTTGAGGAAGACACAGTTTCCACAAGGATCTGTTGTTCATTATCACTAATAATCCATCCAAAATTAAAACATACCTCCATGGTAACGATGAGTTTAATCACTCCCTAGTTGAAGCCTATGTGTGTAGCACCAGAAATGTTAAATGTCTATTTCTTAGGAATTATGTATAGCACTCCGAAAGACAGCAGCTAAGGCACTCTGCTGTAAGCGATGAGCTAGAGCACAATGACAACTTCACCTCTGGTAGAAACTGAACTGCATCTGTCAACAATAACCACCCCAAAATAAATGACAACCAATAGAACTGATAAAAGTGGAACAGTAGTAGTAAAAGTAATTTTCAAGACTCAACGGCTCTATACTTCATAGCTTAATTAACAAAAATTTTAGTAATTTATCACAAGTAATAGTCATCATTTACCAGTAGCCTTTAAAAGAAAATCTCACAAACAAACAAAGACAAAATACACAAACGTGTATTCCAGCTACTCAGGTAAGGTACTTTTTTGTGCTGAGAAGAAAAGACCTGTTAAAAGGTAAAAGCAATATGAACGTTACCTAAGTTTTACAACACATGACATAGCACTCCCCTGTTTACTCCTTTTTGTTTTTTTCCACCCCTGTTTTGCAAACAAGTAATCTGATACGCACAGATACATACATCACTGTCAAGCGGCTACTAAAATGAAGCTTTTTCACTTAGGCTATGTAATATCTCCATCCGAGAACAGATCAAGTAGCACGATTAAAATGCTGAATGATATCTAACCCCCAAAATATGTGATAATGATACAAATACGCTTCTGTTCTTCCAGTCGCAAAAGTTTAAAATGGTAATCTAATTACAATGCAAGGCTGACTGATTTTCTTAAACCCAAAAATTCTCCAGAGAAGTTTCCTGAGCAGGAAGACAGTTCAGTAAGAAAATGTTAAATTGTGTTAGACCAACCAGCAATTTGGAAGCCTCTAGCTACTGTTCAGTTTTCAAACCTGCTTTCAATGAAAGGTATTTGTACGCTAATCTCAAAGTCAATTTGGCCATGTCTGATTACAGCAGAAAACTAGATGCATATGATAAGAAAAAAGTTTACTTAAATTGATATATGTAATTTTTTACAGTGATTAGGTAATCATTTCCAGAATGTGTTGAGTTTTCAGCCATGTTTAATATGAAATCTTTTAACATTGCTTTTATAATGTATTCTTCTGGCTTCTCTTAATGCTTGCACTAAATTCCATTTCTAAAGAATGAGTAATTTTTACTAAATGACAATGGTCTTTCTACAGATCTACTACAAAAGCATCATAAAACAGATGCACAAGCTATTACAAACACAGGTTATTTGAAATTAGGAAGCGCACTTTACAGTGACATCCCAACCAGACATTACTTGTGCTCGCCCACGAAGCACTTGCTTAACACCGGAGAGAATTAGAAGAGTGATAACGATCACTGCAAAGAGGGAGCGATGTAGAATTCAGCCGCTTAACAGGAAACAAACGAATGTGAAAAAAGCTGAACCACAACAGTGCCACCTACAGCAAAGAACATTACAGGGAATAAATAAATAAATAAAATCAATCGGTGTTCAGTCAGAAAATTAAAAAGTAAGAACTCAATAAGCAAAATCTGATTTCATCAAAAAACTGAGATCTAGTAACATTATGTACATCACTACGAGTTTTAAACACTTCAAAAATTACTCACTGCCTAAAATGAAAGAATCTAAATAAATATGCCATTGCTTTTCCTATTTAAAAGGCTTCACTAAATACAAATCAAAAAGTAACACATTTCTGAAGCTCTAATTCCTCATTTGGCTTTTTTGTAAAGTATAAAAAAAGCACAATAAGAGCCATCTGACAACAGGCAAAGAAGAGCTGAAGACTTACCTTGCATTCTACTACACTCTGATCTGATTCACATGTAACATAGATTTCATCAACTGCCCGTCTGAGATTGTCAAAAAGAAATGCCCAGTATCGAGCTCGCAGATCAACTTTTCGAGGCTGTCTTGTTTTTGTTGGGCTTTTGTCAAAGTTTTTATCTCCAGCTGCTGCTGCTGTTAATTTACAGTCTATGGTAGTGTTCTGAAAAACCAAGATACAAAGGAAAAGGAAAACAACAAACAGAAGCATGGTAAGGGGTTAGGGTTCTGTGCAACACACATTTTTTTCAACATATTCAAACATTTGTAAACAAGAAATTTTTCACCGAAGACGACATCATCCCACTCGCTTGAGCTTTTTAAGACTCACTTTCTTATCTTAAATATAGGCAGCAGCTATGTAGAACTAGGTTCTGTTCCGTTGAGGTTTATAACCCAACATTCACACTGCACAACAGTACAAGACATTCTGCCTCTTAGCACACTGGAAAGTTACATTTTCTACTACTTATTCTGACAAGTACGTGCATCCAGAGATGAAAATAACATTTTACTAATAATCATGCAGTCAATATTCCATCACAGGTAAATTCTATTACCAAGATATTACATAGGACTTAATCATCTTTAAAGCCTCATTCTACTATATGAGCATTAATGTCAGAGAAATGCTGATGTGGGCAGCCCTTTGATGGATATGTTATGGTTCCACTGCAGAGCAGATGCCAGCAAGCACTGGATTAGCTACAGAAGGAAGCTTTCACACTGTAGAAGACTACTTGTACTAAGATTTCCACTCACCATACTGTTGACATTGCAAGCTCAATTCAACCCAATGTAAGGGCTGTGCCAATGAATCAAGTTGTTCCTACTTACACCAAGTCTGAAAGTGTCCTTGTGCTGTTTTAAGTTGGAATTTAACAGCTTTAACTACAACAAATCTGTTTTGATGTTGAGTGTTAATATGCAGACTAACTGACGCAGTACTGCTTTGCTGCACAGATGCAGAGGACTGCCAACATGCTCAATGTGACGGGAGCAGAGGGAGAACATCCAACTGTCTTCACAGCGGCTGGCACAGACAGGAATCACTACGTACCTACTTGGATGTACTGCTATGTCACCTCAGTGCCATGTATCTGGTGACCTTGTGCATTCAGCTTAGTCACTCAGATGGGGATCCATACAGATACACTGTCACTTATCTGCAAAGGATATTCCAAAGAATTCTGAAGCATGCCCATTTGGCTGAAAACACCAAATCAGCACTTGGCCCCATGGCACCATCCTTAACTGGAAATTCTCTCCCACAGCAGAAACAGAAAACAAACAGAAAAATCCTGCTCCAATGCTGTCAAAACGGTTATACTCTCACCTGCGTATGTATTCAGATTCTAATTTTTATGTAAGAAGGGGAAGAATGGGAATGTAATTTACTACAATCACACTATCGTCTCTGCTACCCTTACACATCTCTCAAAACGCTCTAAGTGTACTCCAGATGAACCCCGGCTAATGCATGCACAAGAAACATGTTCGGAAAAAATGCATGTCATAAACAACCAATTAACAGGAATTTCAGAAGAGTTTCCTATGTCAGAGTATTTCACATTTTTTATTCTAGGACATAAGAGTCACCTCTTCAAGAACAGCTCGGAGAAAAGATTTTTCCTTAGCTGAGGCCTTGTGTGTAAACCTTTGAAGCAAAACTTATACTGGCTAATTTACAGCTACTTTAAAATACAGTTTATAATGACACAACCTTAACTACAGGATCATAAATAGCTATATTAAAATAACAGTGCTACCTTTTGCTGCCTGGTTTTACAAAATGTGACCTTGGTAAAGTGACTATGTTTCTACTCATTCAGCTAATATTGTTGATACAAAGGATCAGTTGTTTTGGAACAGAAACTAAGCATAATTCCCTCTATTTGAAAAATACATTTTTCAAATGTATCTTTAAGACAGCGTCGTGGAATATGTTTTGGTATTTAGCAGTAAATGTTTTCCACCTAATAAATTTTCATCCATTTATCATCTCTTTTATACGTCAGCCATATTTTAATTAGGAAAACAGCATATTGAACTGTGATAACTACTGTCAGTTGTAGCTGTTCCATTATTACCCCTGTAAGTGACTTCCAGTATCTAAGTAAAACCTAAGCATCATTTACCGTTACTCATATTCCAGAAGAAACTTGAAAGGATGCAAACCCCTAAACTAGGAAATGTCTTGGACACAATCACATGAGCAGGTAAGCATTAAATTGGTGGTTAGTTAATAGAAATAATATTTCAAGTTCCCAATACAAGCCAGTTCTAACACCGAAGATCTGAATTTGTCACAGCCTGGTATCTGCCACTCAATGTAACAGAAGTCAATTTTCACAGAAGAATCCAAATCATGTCCCATGTTTGGCACTTCAGTCTGCAGAAATTCCATGAAAAAAGATTAAACTCACCAAGCTATTTCCAAACTTCATCAAGTCTGACTGGAACCAACTTTACTGAAATGAAAGCTAGTACTCACTTAAATTTAACAGTTGCAGCAAAGACTACTTTTAATATAAAGATACTATTAATATTTTATACAGACTACTATATTCTGCTCAAATGTTTAATGCAAGCAAAACTACCAGGATTTCTGAGTTAATCTTTATATTGTTCGGTAGAATCTTTACTTCTAAACGTCTTAAGCAAATTTTCTAATGAACCAAACTAACCTTCCACTGTGAAAAGCAAGAAGTGCTGGATTATGTACAGACTTTCCAAGACAGTAGTTTCTGTGCTCACGTACAGCTATAGCTTTATTATTCTTATTCACCCTTCCTGGAATGAAGTTTTAATTAAACCGTATTTATTAAAGTGTGTACTTCTGACCAGATCGTATTTTTCAGTGTCATGCTCAGTTGAGAGTGATGCAATAGTGAAACTCAATTTCCAGAGATGATCATCTCTCAATCTCTCTGATACTCTGAGGGAACACAGGGGCACAGGACAAAATATTTCTAACAGAGTAGTCTGCAGAAAGCTCAGGCGATGAACCCGCATCTTCTGTGGCTCCACCCACATCCTTGTGCTTCCAACTAACTCTTGCCAGATTTATCACTTTGATTATTATTTGAGGCAAAAGCCTCCTGTCCACCGGCAAGACACAAGGACACAGAATTAAGTTTTTTTGAGCAGAGTTCTAAAGCTCCAACCCTGCAAACTCCTACACATAATTCTTAACTGGATATAAGTACTTCTTTCAAATCTTCTAAGTGATCTCAGAGCCTTTGACAATACACTTATCTAAAATTTAACCTATGTTCCACAACTTTGCAGACCATCGCACATTAAAAAAAATGAATTCAAAAACCATAGTGTTTACAAACACACCAAAAATTAGCTTGCCTTAGCCTCCTCCCACCCTCAAATAATACGCAGGTTTATTCAAAGCATGATGATGGCTTCTAGAGACACAATCTAGCAGGCCTATCAGAACAAAACCCACCCCAGAATGGCAAAGATTCAGAGAGACTAGTTCACATTATCTCACTTGTAGTGATAATTAAAATCTTCAGCTGCAGAAAATGCAAAACTTTTGTGCCTTTGAAATTAAGAAACATGGGAATATTCTTTCTTATATCTCAAGTAACTCAGTGTGGAGGATGAAAGTGACATTAAAACTCACTCTCTTTTTTTTTCTATTCTTTTCCAAAATAGTTTAAGTAACTTGCCTTGGAGTTCTGGAAACTATGAAGTGCATATTTATTCTCAGGATGCCAAAATTTATCTAATGTAGATTTGCCAGCACCCTACCAAGAGGGAGATGAGGTTGATAAGATCACATGAAAGAGTTCTGGTAAGTTTGTGTTATTGAGGTTAGTGGCCCATTTATATAGAAAGGAAAATTAAAACCGAAGGCTCAACAAAAGTAACATAAAAAAAGCCACCAATTTACAGCAGTATCTAATGTCTGAAATGCAGTAGAAATAAAGGTGCTGAATGCCAAGTTGGAGTGCCAAATGCACAGATACTCGGCAGTTCATTTCAAACCTTAACTGTACCCCCTGGGAACGCACTGTTCCTACAATATAGTTATATTATAACAATCCCCCACAGAGCCACTGACTAACAATCAAGTATTCTCTTGAAAACTCAGTATTTACATAACCCCAACCCACTAGAACGGACAGAACCCAAACTATGTAGCACACTATTGTTATACCCAAAAGGTTTCAAGAGTAAACCCTTACAGGGAGTCCCAACTACATCAATAAAGTTCCACCTTCACAGAACAAGAATCCCAGGATACACCATGTTTGTAATATACCAGTACGTGAAAGGAGAACACAAGGTTAATAGTTGCTAACCTGAATCAGGAAACTAACGTGCCTACGTTCTAGAGGTGCAAATACATACCTACGGAAGCAGAACAACTTTTTCTTTTTTTTTCTTTTTCCCCAAAAGTAACATCTTCCATATGGCATACTTTCAAAATCTGTCAGACTGTCTCACAATGCTAAATGGCTAAAGACATACTAATGGCTAAATCCATTAATCAAAGAAGAACAACTGTTAAAAATACTAAACATGAGGAAAGATTGAGGTATTACTTTATTAATATAATAAATATTGTCAGTCACATAGAAAAAACATGAATAAAAATAAAAGCATTTTCTTCTTGACAGTTCTCAGTCAGACTTGGCTTTCCAGTCACAACTCTCAGAAATTTTACTCACCTGGAGTATTTTTTTCCAAAATAGGATGTATTGACTCGAGCCATTAACACATGAGGTCAAGAAATAAAGTATTTCCTTAAATTAGAAACTGGGCAGAAAGGTAGCCTTTGTAGAAGCAGCACACTTATAGGAAGAACATCCTGTATCACTTTACTGGGCAGCACTTTCCTTAAATTACCTTTAATGCCAAAAAGTCAGGCATCCAGAGGTTAGGAAGTGCCAAAAGTAAAGACTGAGAAAGATAACCTAAATTCCAGCATTTTTTAACTTCTGAATACTTGAGTTTGAAACCTGTATGCTTTAAAAATACAACGGATGCACAGTTTTATATATCTATCAGAGATCAGTTTAATATCACAAAACATTTTACGTTGTAAATTTTACGTCATAATAAAAAAAAACGAGCAGATACCTGTTTTGCAGTCTTGTGTGTTCCTTGAGTCACCCTCTTTGTTTTTCCACCAGCTTGCCATTTCGATTTTCCTGTGGGAGAAGCAACTGTTTTAATCAACAATAATGATTTTAATTAGATAGAGCATTCTAAATGCACATATCTCATCTTGCAATGCACTGATATGGGCACAATTTTTGAGTTAACTGTTCTGTAAAGCTGTATATTCCAAATAAATATTCCATGATTCAGAATGTGGATAATGCCAGAAGACACACAGAATATGAAAAAAAAAATACAAAGAAAGGCAAGAATTACAGACTTCATTAAACAAAGATAACCCACCTTTAAGTGCTCAATGCCTCTCAAAAATCACATCATTACAATCCACATGTGAAATATGATAATAGTTTTCTATATAGATTAAAAAAAAGTCTGCTCTTGAACGACTGTTCCATCAGTTATTACAGAATTAAAACAAAGAGTATCTTCCTTAGGAAAAACAAATGTAGTAATTTAGTTTTTCTCAAACTGTTCAAACAACCTACCAGCAGATTTAGGTATTTTCTGCCAAGAAAGATGGGGAAAACTAGAACTTAGGACCTGATTTAATTCACCTCCATTTAGGTAGCCAAAGGAAGAAAGAACATTCAAAGAGCATGAGTCACTCCCCTGAAGATCTGAAATGCCTTTTAAAATGTACCTGTCTCCCTCCACTGCTTGTATGAGTGACTTTAACAACTATGTTTCAAAAATCAGTTTAAATTCCCACAGTCAGAAAGGACAATTTCAGGTCTCAGCACTGTGGTAGTGGCAATTTCTTAACTGATTAAGTATTATCTTTGCACAGATAAATTTGTGCTAGCCTAGACCTACCTGATATGTTTACATTTAATCTTTGAGATTTGCTATGGGGTAATTAAAAAATACACATTTTTTAAAAAAGTTTTATTCCTCCGAGTATCCAACTTGCACAACATGAAACTCACAGGATCCAATTACCAAAAATACAAACAAGTTAAGACAAAATACTAAGGCAAGAATACTCTCTAGCACAGATTACATCTAAGTAAAAGCTTCAAGATTATTTAGCTGGATGAAGCCAAGCAAATAAATGCATTAGTTGAATATAGTTCCTTCATAGAGCATAGAGATCATTCTTGAACTTCAGAATTGTCCAGTTGAGTTTTTAACAGTTCTTAGGCCAAATGCCCTAACACAGTGCAGATGTTATACATTGCTCTGGTTATGTAAAGCAGCTGTAAAACTGCGTTAATCAAGCAGTTGTACAGCTGGTTTGCATCACTGGCTATCCCAAGGAACAAGGCCTTTAATTTTAAAACAAATTAAAAATTATTTGCTTGATAATTCATTTATAAAATGCTACATTAGCCAGAACAACAGGTACAAATTAATATATTGAAGTCAATTTAGCAGCATTCAGGAAAAAATTGATTCAGCTACCGTATGTATAAAAACTTCCTAGTCACTAAAAAGCTTAAACTGCAGGTCAATTCCATGTCAGAATTATAACTGAAATATTTCAATCACCAAAATTTCTCTTCTGACATGATTTACATGCTGCAAAGTCAAGATTTTGAATGCAATGGCATACAGAAGTTCCACAGTAAAAAGACTTACAAACAAATATAGGTATGTTAAAATTAACAAAGGGCAGATGAACACACAAAATAAAGTTGCCTTCTCTTTAAGGTTCTACAAAACCAGAATACTAATCCATCATCTGAAACTGGGAAATGTCTGAACAAGTCCTCTGCAAGGACAAAAGCAAGTTTTCAGTCACTTTCTATACAGGGCAGACATTTAGAGAAAGGAAAACTTACATAAATACCAGGTTTTGCAAACTTAAAGGCAAACAGTGTGTGGCAAGGACTAATTTTTTCTTAAGGTGTATGCGCCAAAAAGTTTTTTATTTCAACAGCAGCCACATTTCCAAGCTCTGTTATACTCTTTCTTCTAATTAGTGCCTCTGGTTACTAAAAGACATCTTCGCTTCTGCTTTTGTCCTTTTGTATTCACAAGTAGTGACAACACAAAAGCACTCCTCAATGGTTACGTGTGTAGACCAGTGGCTACTGGTCTGTAACTATACAACATGAGCATTGCTATGAGATGCACAGGCACTCAATGACATATGAAGGCCATTGCCTGCCTTGGAATTCACTGAATTTTAAAGAAAGAACAATAGTGACGAAAGATGATCATCTCATTAGCTATTAAGTTGCCAATGTGAAATATATAAAGTAGAAAAGTTTTGCAGCATTCAGGGACCTACAGTCATATTTTACACCTGAAGTCCATTTCCTCTCTCTCTGGTAATTAAATATGAAGCACACAGAGTTTATGATTTGTGAAGACTTCCTGTCACAAAAAGCTGAGGTGCTAATATCTCCAAAAAAGCACCACTGATAAACTATTTTCAAAAGCTATCTTTTATACTAACAGTCTCAAAAATCACCCCTCTCATGTCTCTCTTTTGGAAAGTTTTACTATGAGAAATGTGGGAATCACCTTTAAATTCAGTAATTAATAGCAGCCCTCATTTCTGTTCTTACTACGGCAGAGATCAACTGCGTATCTTGTTTCAGTGCCTTTGACACTGTTCATTATCAGACCGTCAGGAGGAAGGGTAACAATTTTTGCTTGTATTTCTTTTCATCTCCTTGAGTGAGTCCAGGGATACAAATGGGTAAGCATTCTGTTGTTTTCCTCCAGTTCTAATACACAGCGTGATAAAGCTAGTCTGTCACATCTCTTCTTCCATGTTACCTATAAAACCTGTAAGACATTTGGGCTACGTCACAGTACCATTGCTACGCATAACTAGTCTGTACTCCAGAATCTCTTACTAGCCACAGCTGGGGCAGTCCATCTTAAGAAACATTTTTGCAACAACGTGGCTTGGATAAGTTTTAAAGTAAGGCAGAGGAATTGAGGAAGCGTATTGAAATTTCTATATTATTACAATCCATATCTTCTTAAATGTTTGTAGAGCAGTAGTAGGTATGATTTTCCTAACTACAATGCTAAGCATCCGCCTTCAAGTACGGATATAACCAAAATTCTCTGGTTTTCCACCTCCAGATTGAATTACAGCAATATATTTTGCACAAAATTACTTTTACAAATCACTGACACTGTCTCATCCAGGATATAATGGCCCTGTATTCGCATATCATGGATTCCCATTCATTGCAGTGAAATTCAAGGTTTGAAACTTAGGAGCCTGAAAAAAAATACCCTTGCCTTCCTGGTATATTCTGCCAGTTACAATCAGATCCAATGTTGCTAAGGCTCGCACACAATGTTTTCAGTCATGACTCTTTACAACTTCCTTACTTGGCCAAAGAGAGCCAAGTTTCCTGACTTTCATCGCATCCTGCAAAAAAAATTTACTTCATCAGGCTCTTGCTAAAGGAGCAGATTATACTGCAGGCTCCCCAAAGTGTGCCAGGTACCTTTCAACCAGTAAAATATGTTTCCTTACCCTGAAATGCTTCATCTACAAATGAATTCTATATGGCGAGAGCCCAAATGATTTTAAACAAATAGGAAATAAGAAGGGAACAGTTACAAATACAAGATTTTCCATTTTTTTGACACATCTCTTAAAGTTCCAAAGGTACCTTACCTTCTATTTAACATTTATATGTCAAGCCTCTGGGATGTCTTAACTGTTGCTAGTATCGTAGCTGAAATTTCGTAATAAAATTTGTGTGTAGTGCTTATATGCATGCAGTACCTCAAATTTCATGCTAGGCATATAAAATAATTACCAAGAAAAAAAAATCAGAAAACCTCTATTAGAATGACCACAGATTTCCAAGGTGGGCAAGATCAAAGTGACTGCAACAGGCAGTGGCCACAGGTTTGGAATGCAAATTTAATTCCGGAGACAGAATATCAGATTAGTGAATTTTTCATAGTTAAAGACTCTCCTCCTACAACACAAACTCACCTGTACTGTAAATTAGTTTATCCAACGGAATCTGCTGCATATTAATGAATTCTGTGAAGGAGTATTTTGATTTCAATAGTTGAAATCCATTAACAGTCACAATCTCTTCTCGACCATTGCCACTATGTCTTGGATTTTCTCGTGTCATTTATCCGTATTTATAACTAGAAGTTCAGATCTGACATAACAAGGGTACACACTGCTCCAAAACAGAAGCGCCGACTGCCATTTCAGAAATCTCTCTCCTTTTTCAAGAAATATTCCTTATTGCCAGAACCATTGATTTCCATTAAGGAATTTGAAGGTTTTGATTGCAATTCTTTTCATTATTGCTCTCTTACCCATGTCCTCTATATAAAATACACAAGTTTTTCAGAGGATAAGTTAAATTCTAAGGAGGACACACATATATATAATTCTTAAAGGAAACAGAAAAAGAAAGGATACAAACTAAAAAAATTAATCCAGCACTTTAATTTATCAACCCTCTAGAACACTACCACTAGTAATTGCAAATGCCCATACCTTCACTGTTATCTCTCAAAATGAGTAACAGTATATAGTATAAAATGTTAAATCACAAACTGTTGCTGCCAAAGCAATCCCTCTGAACATTGCAAGCAGAAGAAACTGCCCAAAGACAAAATTCTGCTTTGTCCAGAAGAGTTACAGGAACCCAAACCTTTGGCCTGATTAACACAACCCCTGAACAAGTTAGAACTGTCCTAATTCATAATATTGCTGTATCATTCCTCAGGGACAAAATACATATTGAAAGATCAGCATAAAATGAATCGGAGCTCACTGACACCAACATATATACCCTCTATGCCAAGACAAGGTTCAGGAGATAAAGGATCTGGCTCTGCCAGAATTTCATTAGCCACAAGTTCCTTTCCACAGGCAATTATCATCAGATTCTTTGTATTATGCAAAAAGGTCTGGCTATGATTTAATGAAGAATTTTTAAAAAGAAGAAATCCCCAGTGACAAAAAGTTTAAAAATTACAATGGTGCTAATACAACCAAAAGGAGGAAATTAATATAGCTACGTGGATTTTGATTACCATACATAATAACTATTTAATGAAGGCTAAAAATTCACTTTTACATTCATTCTTCACGAAGAAGAATGACAGTTTAAGCAAGCCAAAGACAGTTTAAACTTTGCATTAATTTGTTTCAAGTATATTATCTTGTAACTTAGTGTCCTGGTCTGGGTGACCACAGGACTCATTTCTCTTCTAATCCCTGGAAAAAATGCACTTTCAGAAGACTCCAGTGTCTGAATTGGTGAAAATATTTACTTTATAGCCAGCTATGGGATGTGGGTTTCAGGGCCTCAGTGTTTTTGAGCTCACCAGGTGCAGGGATGAGGAGTGAGACTGGAGTACTTGACCCAAACTGGCCAACAGAATTACTTCATACCACGAACTCCACATTCAATATAAATTAGAACTTTTAGACACTCCTGTCTAAGTCTCAAAAGCAGCAGAACCTGCACAGGAACATGTAAGCTACAAAAATACTTGAGATAAAATCCTCAAAACCAGCATTCCAACATCTGGAACAGCTTGAGCCATATAAAACTTAAAAGTCAATTCCTGGCTCCTTAAGTCGTCATACCACAAGAGAATTACAACAGTAACAAAACTGTTCTGAGGACTTCCATTATGGAAAACTGTCCCCACATACCCCCTTCCTTAAAGATTCTTCACAAATGTTTACCAAAGACTGAAGTGATACCAAAAGAAACTTCCAAACATTTGTTTCAGAGCACAGAAAGCAATTTGTTGGACTGTTCTAAGCCATCTCTACAATTCTGAATTCCCAAGTTACAAGACATGAATGTAAGACAATATGATTATATTACACCAGTATCTTGATAATATTAGCAAGACAGAACAGTGTTAAATGTCGCTTACAGACTAAATTAAAACAGTTTGTAATCTGTCACTGTGAAGGTTTTATAAAGTGATCTGTCAACTGCAGGGTGCATTTTGGAAAAAAAGCTTTAAAATTATACTACGTATGGTAAATATAACAATTTATTTTTTTATAAAGAAATTCAATGTAAGAAACATGTTTCCAAGCGAGCACCTCCAGTGGACAAAGGGACAGAAGTGGCAAAAGCTGGCGGCAGACTGTTGAATACATACCATCATCCTCCTTGCTTTCCAGTGGAACACTCCATGCAATTAGGTTCCTTGCTGTGCGTCCCTCTTCTGCAACTATTTTCCTCACTTTGTCATGGCTATTAGAGCGTTGGAAAGAAGCCTGAAAACAAAAAATAAAGGGATGGAATATAAATATATATATAAAAATTTTTTTAGTTGTTAATTTCATCCAGTATGTGCTTAAATTGTCCAAAGAGGGGTGCCTGTGTACTGAATTTTCCTCAAATATCCAAAACAGGTGTATATATTCATTTTCACAACCATTTTTCTGCATGATAAGCAAACTGATTCATCAATATGACATGAAAGTCACTACTCAGTGCTCAGTATGGGATGTCTCCACCACACATTTTTAACCTCCATTTAATTGATTGTCAATGCTGTTAGAGTACCACAGTAGACTTCACAAACATTTTAATTACCTTATGTTAATTAGAACTAATTACTCAACATAAAAGCTGCATGTGACCAAAATGCATGTGTTAATTGACTAAAGAGAGCCTGGAGAATGGCATGGGATTTCTCGGAACTGGCTGAAATGTATAGAAAACCCATCTCTCTTTCATTGAAAGGACAAGAAATCAGAAACTATTTCCTGGCAACTCAAGTTAGCTGTTAGTACTATTACTGTTCAAAGACAGAATGAGAAGCACTGAGGATGAACTTCACTTACAAAGCCAAACTATATACTGGAATGCTAAATTTATGTACCGTGATAGCACAAAACTGCTGACCAAGTTATCTTTAAACGCTGACAAACTTAACCACAAAGAAGTTACACAAATCAAAACATTATTTTAGGCATGAACACACTGATTTTCTATAGCACAAATCAGAAGACACATTTTTCCTCTTTTTGTGCTTACCATCATAAGACTCAAGCCTGCAACCACTTTGTTTTATAGTACTAGTACGTCTTTAGAAAGAAAATACAGTAAAAATTACACTGCAGATTAGTGGCTATAATTTATTAAGGTGGTAGGAAGAGTAACACAAACAAGAAACTGCTTTTACTTCAATGCTTATATAATAGTATTTAACTGAGGTCTCTCTCATCCAGATGTCCTCAATTGCTTGTTTCAAAGCCACAGTGTGCCATCTAGCGCTGCACAGACCTACCTAGAGATATCATCATGTAACGCAATGAAAACAAAGAAAAAAGTGGCACTGCTAAATATGTGAACTTTCGGAAAAACTAATGAAATAAATAAAGCAAATTATATACTTTGGCCCAAAAAAAGCAAAGCAAAGCATGTAAAAAAGACAGGATCTGTACTAAACTGGTTCTAGTCTATCCTTTTTCTATATAAGTAATGGCCTATTTTCGCTAGGAATTTTTAGTAAAAGTGACTATTTCTGCTGAATCAAGTTTGGTTTGGGGTTTTAATCCCTTGTTGCTTAACAGTACATCATCACCAATCTAAGAGTTAAAGATCCACGAATGTCACATAACAGTTTTAAAAATACTTTAAATTACTGTATAAACTCCCAATGCAAATACCTGTGGTAGCTTACACTAGAAGACAGTCAAATAATTTTAACTTCATTGCCTAGGAAATGTATCTGTCTTAAATCAAAAGAAGAATGTTCAGGCTGTGTTTTTGCATTAATTTCTTCTCAAATCTTCAAAAATCTTCAAAAAAGCTCCCCATAGCTGGAAGTAAAGCTAATCTATGGCATCCCCAACCACCAAAAACAAAATAAGTAAACAAATGCATCTTTCCTCATTTACTGCATCTTTTCTTTCAAATCCTTCACCAGCAAACAGTGTTCACTTGGCACAATCTACGTAATACTTAACTCCGGCTTTCCTATAGCATAAGCCCACTCATTCTAGCCTTACACAGAGGACTTGGAAACCATTTTCATTTTTTTCCTATTATTTTTATGCTATTACGTTCCACTTCATCCTTCATTGGTCTTCCTGCCTTCCACACTTACTACCCTACTCCTTTAATCTTTTTTCTCATGTTTTCCACATCTCAGATTTCAAGTTTTCTGAATCCAAGCACTTAGGGTTTTCTCTTCCAGATTCGTCTCCAACTGATGCACATCTGTCTTTGACACACAATGTCCAAAAGCAGATACAAATACTTCAATGAAGACTTTCTCGATGCTAAACACTGTGGTTATTCACATCTACAGATGATACTCCCGTTTAATCATCTCAAAATGATGCATGGGGTTTTTTTCCAATATGATATTACCTTTCCATGGCTTATGATATAATCATAACGCATATGTCATGACATATCACACATAAATTAGCACGACTTACACAGTCATGGAAGAGCAAAGCCTGAAAGGGATCTCTGCAAGCCTAGTCCAATCCCCAAGTCTCCATCCTCTGGTCAGAGCAGACCCAACTCGAATATAGAATACGTTACAATAAAATATATATATCTATATATATAAGCAGAATTTCTCTTTTGCACCTGTGACCCTCTATAATCCCAAGGTTTCTTTCTGCACAACTGCTGCCAAGACAATTGTTCTACATCCTTACTTCTCGAGCTCATTACTCCCATGTAAATTTAATACTTTGCATTAGTTCACATCAAACTGACTTTTAAAATTATTTTATCTATTTTTTTTTTTACAAGCCAGAAAGGTTTATAAGGAAAGCAGAAGTATCTCAACATGTCATTTCCAAGTACTTTGTATCATAAAACTGGAGTCTGATGTAAAATTCTCACCTCCTGATGTGGTGATGTGGTGATTTTAACTGATGTCAGTTAAAAGAAAACAACAAACCCTTAAAGAAGGTCTTAATGGGACGGTTAGCAATAATGAAGTGTACAGCCACAAAGAAGCACAAACTATCACGCCAGAGGCCATGTTGGGTATAAACACAATCTTTTCATTTGACTAGACAAGAACAAGCTTTAATACCCTCCTTCATATGAATGAAGTGATACTGATACATGGGGTTTTTGACCACTTCTTCAAACTGATCCCTCCTATTTGCTACTCAATTACCCCAAGAAGTTACCTTCTTCAAAGAGCTCTAGATACAATCATTCAGGCAAGTTGCATGTTAGGCAAAAGGAGTGACTACAAATTTGTTTAGCCTTAAATAGCAGATTTTTCTTACTTAGTTCATACTGCTTCTTTGCCTGGCTATGAACATTAAAGGATCTTTCATGAGGATTCTCGTTTTAATGGTCTTCGTATGTATAAATATACTGTTGTAAAAAACCCCACCAGTTTCATCCATTGCATTCTCAAAGAAAAGGAATTCAGCTTTAACCTCAGCTACTTCAAAAAAACCAACTCTATTAGACTAACCAAACATGATGGGCCTACACTAGAGCACAGGCTGGATGAAAAGAAGTTTAAAATGGGAATCAGCTGAAACAAATGTCCTAAAGTGCAAAAAACCAATATACTGACACAACTGGAAATGACACAAAACCACAAGAAATACTAAAATTTCTTCTATAGTAAAATTCACTTTTAAAGGTCTCTCATCACGGTGTTAATAAATTAACGTGATTCAGTTTCTAGAATCAATACTTTCAGAGAAGGTACAAATGAATCTATTTATCAGTGAATCCCAACATGAAAAATGAGTTTTTTCCTGCAGTAGGAAAAAGCCTACCACACTGTTATAGTAGCTGAATGTCTTACCATCATGTTATAGCCTTCCTCCACATCAACAGGCTCACTTATTACATTTTTGGACGACCCCATTGAGTTTTCATACCTGTGTCAAAATAAACACAATTAATCATTTTCACTTAAACCACTTGTAAAATTAATTTTAGTTTCTTTGCAGTATTTAGGTCAAGGACATCAGATGAACGCAGCAAGGTTTTCAGAAGATAGTTTTATTTGCAAAGTGTTTGCGCTGCTCCTTAGTAAAAGTAGCCAAAGGCCCAAAAAGAAAACAAAAGAATGACCCTTCAGAAAAACATAAATGTATTTGTAGTAAGATAGTAAACAGCAGAAAGAATATCAAAACTTTAAAACAAGTCATTGCATGGACTGCTCTGGAATAGCGAATAACATGCAGAACAACCTTTCCTGTGAGAGAGGACTGAGCAAGTTGGTTATTAGTTCAAAAAGATAAATGAATCAGAGACATACTAAGAAATCGGTATCGGGTAATC
>JAOXNO010000070.1:22482606-22501142 GCA_028565335.1 Limnodromus scolopaceus | reverse complement strand
GGCGGCGCCCCCCGGAGCCCCCCTCCGTCCGGCCCGGCCCCCCGGCAGCCCCTTTTCCCCGCCCCTCGCCGCCGGTCCTCTCCGCGGCGGGCGAGATGCGGCCGCTGCTGCTGCTGCTGCTGGCGGCGCTGGGCCTGGTCCTGGCGCAGGGCGAACACCGCGCCGATTACGACCGGGAGGCGCTGCTCGGAGGACAGGTGGGAGCGGGGCCCCGGGGGTGGGAAGGTGATTTGCCGGAGGGGGCGGCCGGGTTTGACTCTGGGTTGGCTTCTGCCGGTAGGAGGAGGCGGAGGAGTACGCGCGGCTCAGCCCGGAAGAGCAGCAGAAGCGGCTGAGGGCCATCGTGAAGAAGATCGACTCGGACGGCGACGGCCTCCTCGACAAGGGTAACGGGCCCCCGAGCTGGTAGCACGGGTGTGTGGGGGTGTGTGTGTGTGTGTGATTTAACCGGGAGGGGACCGGACTCTGGCCCGGTGCCCGCGGGGAAGGAAAAGATAGGCTCTCCCCGTGACACAGCTGGAGGCTCCTACGGTGTGGAGGATCTCCCTGAAAAACACAACCACCTTCTTGCCCGGTGCGTCAGAAACGCCGACAGACTTTATAGAGAGGGTATCCCCCATCCCCAAGATTCCCGACTGTGGTGGAAGAAGTGAGGGCCGTCGGGAGCGAGGTGGAAGCGGGGAAGAACGATACTCCATTGTGAGTACCGGCTTCGCGCCTTGCGCCTCTGCACCCACCTGGAACGAGCAGACTTCTGTGTTTGAAATGCTGTGTGTGCAACTCGGAGAGCAAGTTTAAGAGACAAAGAAAGTACACGGCAGCCAAAACACTCCATATATGTGCGTTTCAGTACGTGCTGACATGAAGTGACACCAAGGGATCATACACTCTTTTTGTCACAATATACTATCAAATGTCTCTTCCCAGACAGGTTTTTATCAGTCAACCTTGGGAACTCCATGGTAAACTTAGGCCCTTCCTTTCCATACATCATCACAACACTTTTTGAACTCATTATGAAAATGTATTTTTGTTGTTTTGCTGTGATTTTGACAAAAATTCAGAAGCCTTTCTCACATGCACATACACAGAGCAAGTAGAGTCTTTGTTCAAATGCAAGAACGGTGATATTTCATTAACATGATATTAAACAGGCAAGAAGCATCTATTGTCTCGTCATTGGCCAATCGGGCCTAAACCACAACAAGGTGAGAGGACAAAATCTGTTTTTAAAGACAAGATCAACTTGTCTTTATATATATATCTTGATGTCTTTCACTTTACATGCTGTCACCAAGCAACTGCACACTTAGTTCAGTGTTTCTGCCTCTGACTGTAGAGGTGAGATAGTACATAACTTTGGCAGGATGGCTAATCCCTGTAATAAACAACAGGCGGATCACAACGTGAAAGCTCTAAGGTCTATTGCAAAGTGTAGAAATTCCGCCCGTACTCCATCCGCATGGTATATATCGCATCTGGTTCTCACTCTAATGGAAACTCACCTTCCCCTCACTTTCCAAAGGAAAACTCACAGTGGAATGTGTGTTTACACTAAGAAAGTTACTGTGTCAAAGCTTTTTCAGCTCAGTTATTGCTCAGTGAATTCCAAAATGCTCTTTTGAGAACTTTTTACTTATTAGTGGCGCCTCCATTTGGAGCCTAACGCTGAAAGAAGATGTAATATATTAATACCACTTTTCTAATGTCAGAGCATTAAGTATTCCTGATGAATGGTGCTGTGCTCAGATGCCTGTGCCTCGTGCCTTAAATGCTGGGAAATAAACCATGCTATAAATTATAAACCCGTCTTTAAGAAATCATGTTGCAGTTTCTTGTAAGGCAATGCTGGTTTTGTGCTCAAGCCTCAGTGGTTACAAAATGTGGCGTGCCCACCTCCTCACCTTCAGTCAGTTCACAGAATCTGGTGTAAAATTGGTTCCTTCACTAACACAAATTCACTACTCAAAATATATTTTTAAAAATCTCTTGCTGCTTTTCGAGGATATCTAAGTAAACCCAGTAAAGTTGTATTGACACTTCTGCCGAGAAGGACAGAATAAGATACTTTAAAAAATGCTGTAAGACTTCTCTACAGCAAAGTAGTAATTTCTGTAGGATTTTTTTGTTAGTCATCATGACTCTTCAGAGCAGGATTTCAGTTGCGTTGATTTAGCTAGATAATTTTGTAATGCAGAGGAAGTTGTTTTCCCCTTTCAGGCATCTGAAAATGACTGGGTGATACTGAGAGAATGAGTTCTCCCAATCTTCTTTAAATGAAGTAACTTTGATGTATTTGTGTGAATTCATCTGTATATTAAGCTTGCTTTCTTTTAGCCGTGTTCCTAGAAAAACAAGTAGCTTAAAAGCATTCCTAAAATACATAAGGCTTGATTTCATCCCCAAGTAAAGGGAAAATACCAGTTAATATGGCAGTGAACGTAGGTTTATTTCAGTTTTGTGGGTTTTTCAAAAGAAACCCAAAACTGATGGGAACAATGTTTTTTTGGGCTACAAAGTTAATACTAAGAGTTGTCTGTCTAAACCATATTCAGCATCACTTTCATAATGCTCTGAAGAAGAAAGAAAAAAGTCAAAGGATGCTTCAGTGTTGGTTGGCTTCAGATTTGAAAAGCCATGGCCGCATAATCATTCCAAGCCGACATTCATGTCAGCAGCAACCGAAAGCGGCAGGCTTCTTGCTTCCATTGTTCAGGCCCCAGTGAGCTAAAGGAGGGTACTTTCTCAGCTGAAAACTAAGGAATCTTCCTTCTTACGGTATATGTTTCTATCGCTCCAGTTTGCTGGGCAGCTGTATGAACTCTACCTGGAATCGGTTTTTTCCTGCCACTTTCCATGTGTGTCAGAGAGGGGCACATCACACTTTTTCTGGCGTCACCAATATAAACCTGATTAACCATGTAACTCTAGCCTAAGGGTATCAATGAGGAAATGGGACTACGAAAGGAGAACTGAAGGCTGTAGCTGTGATCTGTTCTTTCATTCAGTTAAATTTAAAAAAAGCCATAGCATAGAGGAAACAGATTGTTTTGCTTTAACTAACTTCTCGCCTATATACTTGCATCTGAATTGCAGAGTATATTCCAAACTGAATGGATCTGTGGTGTCTTTACAGTTTTTATAGTGCAGATGATTCTGATTTTTTAAATTTTATTATTTTTTTAACGATTTTCACAGATGAGCTGAGTTCCTGGATACAGCAGTCTTTTAAACATTATGTTACACAAGAAGCTAAGCAACACTTCAACGACTATGACAGAGATGGTGATGGATTAGTGTCTTGGAAGGAGTATAATATGCAAATGTATGATCGTGTAATTGATTTTGATGAGAACACTGTCCTGGAGGATCAAGAAGAAGAATCATTTCGACAGGTAAAATGTTTCAGCATCAGTTTCTGTGAGCTGTTGGCAAAAGGCAGCAATGTTTGTTTATTGTGACAGAAGAAGATGGGTAGCGAAACCCTACCAGCTGGCACATGTTTTAACACTTTCATCTATCTGAGATAAGGGAGTAATTAAAGGAAAGTAATGGTGAATTAAAGCTGCTACCATCAAAACAAAGACAGAATGAAATGGTACCTCCCGAGTATATTTTGCTAGCTGAGTGGAGTGTAAGTCAATTGACAGTCTTACCGCAGACCACAGTCTCTTGGTTTAAGACGATGGTCTCAAAACAAGATGGCAATCTATCAGATTAGGTCTGTAGCCCAACCAGCGTCCTGCCTTCAGCAGGGGCCAGTACTGCTGGTGTTGGAGGTAAAGGAAACCCTTCTGCTCTTTAACCCCCTTTATTGCTTTTTTTCAGTTACTTCTCGAGTAGCCGGTATGGGGTCTCAGTATTGCCTGCTTTAACATTTTCTGTCCTTTAGAGACCCACAGAGAAAGCAGTAGCAGTTCAGACATTTTTAGCAATCAAAATGCAACTCTGAGAGCTAAAACTAGATGTATAAACAACAGAAGTTAAAGATTAATTGCATATATGAAAGCATATACTTAAGAGTGGAAAGGAAAGAGCAAGGAAGAGGCAAGGAGGGAAGGTTCACCAAGAATCACCACAGAGCAAAACTTGTTTCCTTTCAAGTTACACATTTATAAGTATATGTAAATATTTCCCAAAAAGAGAATAGGTGATTTTTTAGATTGTTCTGGCCTGAGTTGTTTGTGGGTTTTTTTCACTTTCCTATGAGGATTGCTTTGACTGCTTTTAGTAAAGTAGTAGATAATACAGGATGTTAACCCAAGCGAAGCTAAAATAGACCCCTGAAGAAACAATCGGTAAAGTTTTGGAGGTCATTTAACTGAATAATTGCAAAGCTTTTAAATAAAACAAGACTTCAGTGGAACTACCAGTCAAAATACTGATCCAATGTTTGAGATATTGCCATCATCGATATATACACAGAGCTAGAACTACTCACCTATTTATGCTATGCTTTGTTTGACTGCTTGTGAGGTTTTTCTGCTTACTGACTTCTTCAACGTATATTGTAAAAAGCAAAATTAGCAGCATTATACAAGCATCGTATGTCAGCCACCTTCAGCATTTTCCTTACTTTTGGAAATTAGTGAGCCCGCTTTAATCAAAGTGGAGGAGTTAGTCTGTGGTATTGATTTAGAATTGACATCAAGTAAACATATGGATTTACCAGAAGGTGGCGGCCTTGTTCATCACTGCTCCAAAAACCGCTAGAGTTTTTCTCTCAATAGTTCACGTTGCAGTTTATTACTTTCTGTAGTCAGTCCTTCTGAATTGCTGTCCCGTTTAAACTCCTGGCTAAGGCCAGCTTTTCTTTAAAAGTGCATTTAATTATTATGCAGAATAGTTAAGATCTTACAATTACACTGTATTTGTTATATGTTATGCTCTGTATTAATCAGGTTAGCCTAATTTTTAGAAAAGTGTCAATAAATAGGATATAAACTAAGAAGTACAATTTCAAATGGTTATTTTAAAAGAATTTGTGATCTCTGGTTTGCTGGCCACTCCCTTCTCCAGGTCATAGTCACACTGACAGCGCAACACACTTAATCATGGCATTCCAGACTTTTTATAGCTCCCATCACATGCAGTTTGAGTAGAGATCAGTTATCAATGGTGTGGGTCTTTATTTTGTCTAAAGAGACTGTGCAAAATGAAACAAAAAAGACATAAATTTTGCATGTTTGGAATACAGAAACAAGTGCAAGACATTCAGAAATAAGAACTTGCCTGCTGATTGTGGATCTTCTTTATTTTTAAAAGGCATGCTAATATTCATACTTAAAACAGGTTAGAAAATTGACTTTGCTTTGGTATATGTTCAGATGTAATGGACAACAGTCTTGTGGCAAAGGAATCTGTCTAATTTTTCAGCTCTTAAAATGACTTCAGAAAAGACATATTACATATATGATATTTCAGGACTGTCTTTGAGCTACAAACAGCCCTTGATATAAATGAGATACAGATCCAGAAGGTTAAATGTCCTGAAAATGTAAATTTTGGAATTTGCAATGGCTACCATTAATTATAATCATTGTACTCCACTAGGTTAGTTTGGGAATTGGTGACTTCTAGAAGAGGAAACATGTAGAAAGACAAGAATTCTTAGTCTTTTCATTATCTCCCTTTTGTGGTTTTGAAGCCTTGGCTAAGAGTGGGTTTTAAATGTCTCCTTAAATTGAAAAAAAAAGGATGTTATTATGCAATTCTTAGAATAAAACTACCTCAATTTAAAATGCTGTTCTCGTTGCTCTGGATGAGGTCTTTTTAGTGAAAATATAACATCAGTATAATATGAGTAGGTAAAGCGAAGCGATTAACATCCTAATGAGCTTACAGCCAGCTACCATAATGTTGTTTTTCCTTTTCATTAAGTGCTCTAACTAAATCTGTTTTCTAAGCTTCATTTAAAGGAGAAAAAACGTTTTGAAAAAGCTAATAGAGATGATGTTCCTGATCTAAATGTGGATGAATTTGTTGCTTTTGAACATCCGGAAGAAGTGGAGTATATGACGGTAAGACTTAGGCGGGTACCTTTAGCAGCCTGTGCATATAGATGCAACATCTTTTAATGCATGTGCATTAAAACACAAACCCAGGAAATGTGCTTTTGAGCAGTTATGTGCATTGCTTTTACAGACCAAATTAAAAATTAGATACTGTGTTGTGGGTCCAGTGCTGGAGTTCAGGAGCTGGAGCTGTAGTTCAGTGCTTTTCTTTGAAATCTCTTTCAAGAATGATCCCAAACTTTTGGGATTTGACTAACATAAGTATTTCTAAACTCTGTTAGGTTGGAAATTCATCAGTGATTTAGCTTGAGGAAGTTTCATGTCTAGTTCAGAGTTCAGTTCTAGTTACGGGGACTCGCAGGAAAAATTTCTTTGTGCAGGAAAAGTGCTGATTACTCTCACTTTCCTTAAAGGGACATAATAGTCACTTTTCTGGCAAAAAAAGAGCATTCAATCCCATCTGAAGCTTTAATACTGACTGTACTATGGTCAGGGTTTGGGGGATTGTTATTTCAGCCAGGAGCACTTTGTCGTTGGCCATCTGTCTCATCGCTGCTGTGACTGTTGGTGTCATTCCAGCTCAGAGCGACAGTTGACCCCAGTTAAAAGTACATGGGTGCTTTTCTGCAATAGAGCCCGCAGTTTTGGCTGCTGCTGCTGCAGAGCCAACTGCCAGGAGAAGAGCTGTGCACATGGAGCCTCTGCTTGTGCTGGCATGACTGTTGGTTATGGACAGACAAGAAAAGACAGAGCTGTAAGAACAGGCACACTGCCTTCACTGGGAAACACAGGACCAAAACACCAACGAGTTTTCCTAACAATTTCATAAAGTTGCAAAAAATGCAAAGTAGTGAATACATTGCGTGAAAAAAGAAAAGTGAAATGAGATGGTATAGCTTTGTACAAATTCATGTTTCTCAGCCACTCGTGTAATTTTGAATTTTGTTGCAGGATTTGCCTTTCACATTTGGTTTTCATAAAACCTGACATGTTAAACTCTTAAGAACAGATCTGGTTTGTTGCACTGCACAGGAACCAATTACTGCAGTAGTCTGCCTAAAACAGAAAAGCAGATTTGAAATGACTGAGTCTTTACTTTAAAGAGTACCTTATTGCTCTAAAATGATTTATTGCTGTTTCTCTTTATTACAAGTTGCTAATTTTTCACAAATTGATATTTCGCTTTTTGTATGTATACAAAAGGACTTTGTCATTCAGGAGGCCTTAGAAGAACATGATAAAGATGGTGATGGATTTGTTAGCCTGGAAGAATTCCTTGGTGATTACAGAAGAGACCCAAGTAAGGAAAAAGAGTGGGGGCGTGAAAGAAGGAACAGAACAAAAGCTATTGGAACGGGGTGGATTGTATGCACCTTTATTTTCACCTTTTTCTAACTACAGGTTCCGAGTAGCATTATCCTATCTTTTAGAATAATTCAGTTTCCTGGTACTGGGCTCAGTAGGTCATTGTTACAGTCTGCCCTGTATGTAGTACAGCAGGTTGTGTGTAGCCCATTCCACTGTTTCCTTGTAAGTTACATCTTGTTTTCCTAAAGACTGAAGCACACCCCTCATCCCTAGGTGCCCAGCTGAAATAAGATGCAGTTTTGCTAACTGAACACATCTGCCAAACCAGCCAGCGTGAATGTAAGGCTAAGCTTCCCTGGTCTTTATCAGCTTAAGGAGGCAGCTGTCAGCCTTGCGTTCGAAGGATTGAAGCTGTGTGTGTTTTAAGAGAGGTAGAGGGGAAGTGTAATTAGTCTGTTCACCAGATATCAAAAACCTTTCTGCTTTCACTTTTTGGTTTTTTCTCCACTCTTCCCCTGCTTTATACTTGGTCTGTTCCTTCTTTAAGAAGAAAAAGGAGACTCAACTGGTGTTTATCAATACTTTTCTCTAGCTGTGTTGCTAATGGATAAATGTTTTATACGCTGTTTGGATTTGCTACAAGATAGGGCAAATAACCCCTCCAGTTCCAAAACGACCAGTAGCTTGAGGCATGTGGAAAGTCTGCTTGGTCCTTAGAGTGCTAATTTTGAAGTGTGGACTCGCTTAAGAAGTACCATCTAAACATGAGGAGGAACTTACATCCAGAGCCCTGGAGCAGGCTGCCCAGAGAGGTGGTGGAGTCTCTGTGGAGACATTCAAAACCCACCTGGACACGTTCCTGTTGGGTTGGACTAGACGATCTCCAGACATCCCTTCCAACGCCATATCGTTCTGTGATGCTTGCTAGGGGAAGTGTTTAACCACATGAGGATATGGAAAAATAGGGGAATAGTCAGGTTTTTTTCACTCCAATCAGCCACCTGGAATTTCACCTTTTATAACTATCTTTGTTTGCCAGAGCCAGTAAAAACACTAGATCTCTGATGGCTTCTTTATCTTTTTCCTGCTCTGTCTTGAAAAAAAGCTTTTCCAAGCCAGTCTATCCAAAGTTGTCGAAAAGGAGTGCAGTAGAGAAGATAACAGTATAGTCATTAAAACTTTTTAGTAAGAATTGAGAATCAGCTATAATTGTAGAAACTACTTCGGCTCTTCTCCAAGTGGCCATCTCTTCTGCAGACAGTGTTCCTGCAGCACATTTGAAAATGACTAATGGTGGGTCTGATTTCATAATTGTCCGGTGGGTTTGGGCAACAGTGCGTGGTGAATTGTGACATTAAGGGATAATCTACTTGTAGACTAGATGTTAGAAAGGAAGGAGAGAGGCTTTACTCTATTTCTTCTTTTAAAATAGAAACCTAATTATTTTTAAACTGTTATTTATCTGCTTCTGATGCCAACTACTTTTGATTTCCATAAGATCTAGGAAGTCTTAATATCTGTTTGTGCTTGTCTGCAATGTTTATCAGTTTGATAAACTGCTTCTAAATGTCTTGAAGAGTTAGAGGCAAGTTTAAGATTGCTGGCTAGGTTGCAGGATACAATACCAGCGCATAAGGAAAGTAAAAATCAAGTATACAAATAAACAAAACCAGTAAATGGAATTGCTTTGGATGTATTCCAGGTGGTTTAGGAGAAAAAAAATAATTATAGACAGTGAACTAATTTGAAAGCCTGCAGTATTGGCCTGAGTCTGTTGAGCCTGCATTAATCAAGAGCTCTGCCTTCTCTGTCGCAGATGCACCTTCCTTCATGTTAAAGCAGGGGAACAGACAGTAGAATGTTACTAAAAACTTCATATGGCCCTAGAATGCCATAACCCCATATACTGCAAATAACTAGCTAGCTACATACTTTTGGGGATATTAAAATAGACAGTTCAATTGATGGGTGACCCTTGACTTCAATGTCCGCTTAGTTCAACTGTACATTCACAATATTACCTTAGCTTTAAATTCTGTTTTAATCTATATAAGTATTTTTTTCCTATGTAGACAGATGCTTTTATTTAATCTATTGGGACTAGTCTGTCCCAATTTTGTTTTCCTTTGTTTAGTGAAATCACTTCTATGGTACACTTTATGAGATCAAGTGAATTCACATAGGAGAAAAGGTGAAAACATCTGCTTTAAGGTAAAGAGTGGCTTTAAACTTGAAAAATGTGTCTTACCAGCTGCAAGGGAAGATCCAGAATGGATACTCGTTGAGAAGGATCGGTTTGTGAATGACTATGACAAGGATAATGATGGAAAACTCAACCCTCAAGAGCTGTTGTCTTGGATAGTACCTAATAATCAGGGCATTGCACAAGAGGAGGTATGTGTTTTGACTGCTGTTTGGGTTTAATTAATGCAGTAGAATTTTGAAGGTATCGTAACAATACATTCGCAACAATATGCATTCAGATTTATCATGTCTTGGTAGTTGAAAAAGAATGCTCATTAGATCTTTGCATATAGTTTTAGCCTTTTTTTTCAGTTTGACTAAGAATTCAGGTCCTTTAACTGCATTAGGAAAATTTGAAGTTCCTATTAATTGTATGAATGCTTGTAAGTTAACACAGTGTTTTTCTACATGTTTAAATAGCTTATCTGGTTTGACTTAAGGGGACAGCATTTTAATCAGTTATTTTTTAGTTATTGTAGGTAAGTCTAATCAGATAAACTACTAAAAGAAGCTGTTATATACTGACAGCATAATTTGAAAACAAAAATTGATCATGATTCTTCTAACTGGATAAATCACCGTAGAACTAGAAGCTTCTCTTTTTGTTAAGTACAAGAAAATGGAAGTATTCTCTGATTCAGGGTGCTGTAATGCACGCTTTAGTGATGATCATTAAAATGGTTTAATCAGGGGTAGAACGCCATAATAGGTTTAAGTGGATTCTCATTTTAGCTGTCTTTAGTTTTTTGTAGCAGCACTGAGTGTTCCAGAAGAGCCTGTTTTAGTCAGCAGACTTTACAATCCCCGACTGCAGCAGGGAGAACGTCTGCCTTTCCACTACTAACTTTTTATCTTGTCCAAGTCTCTTCCCTTTGCACTGGAGGATTTTGGTGTTCAGAATGGCAGGAACAACAGCTCTTCCCGTGTCTCCGTAATTCCTGGTAAAGACAGGAGACGCTGCGTGTCACACAGCAAAGCCCATCTGTGTTGGGGCCACCTCATTTCTGAGGTCCCACCTCATCCTTTTTTCAGCTCGGCTGGTGACAGAAAAAGCAAGGTGGCCAGCGCACAGCCCCGGCTGCGCTCCTGTCTAACCTCGTAGGAAGCCAAGCTGCTGAACTGCTCTAGCAGTATATTTTTGTAAATGTGGATCTGTAAGGGCTTTGCACGGACTTTTTTTAACATCTGACTCTTGAGGGTAGTTGGTTCGTGTTTCACAGAAACAGCACGGCTCGAACTGAGGTGAATTCTGTGCGGCGGTGAGTCTCTTCGTGCCTGTGTTGGCTGAGGTGTTTTTAGCAGTTCTTCAATATTCATTCAAATTTTAGCTTACAGCGAGACCCTGCTGTAGTAATAGCTCAGTTCTGCAAGAAATATTTTTTTTTCCATTTGTTTCTCTGATGTGCTGGTTTTTTATTCGGTCAATATAATAGAGATTGGCATTGCAAAATGACTTGACAACTCTGGTAGCTAAATAACCTAAAAATAGAAAAATTACTATACGTTCCATCTCCAGGAATTGATCCGTGTTTACCAAGATGTTTGTCTGAATAACCTTCTGGCTTTTGCCATGCAGAGTGCTTTTAAAATCTGCTTGGCTGATGTTAGCTCCTGTTAGGTTCTTCAGTCCTTTTTGGTGATGTAGTCAGCTTAAATGTAAGTAATACTCAATTTAAAGAAAAAAAAAAGGTCACTAAGCAGTAATATGAAGCCAAACCAATCAGAAAAAGTAGGAACAGAAGGATTCTCTGGATCACTTCGTTTGTAGATGTTGAGCAAATAAAAACCAAAGCCATGTAACAGGAGGACTGTCTCTCAGCAGTAACAGGTTCCATAGAGCTGCTGTGCTAACTTGTGAGCTTTCAGCCATGGAATACTCCTGAACAAGCTACAAGTAAAACATTCTGCAATTGCTGTTTTGTTTTACTGCTGAACTTTCCTCCTTTTATAATATATAAATAAGCAAAAATCTCAAAATTGTTTAAATGTGCAGTTTCATCTTACATGATCATCGTGATTTAGTATTTTAAAGTTTTTTCAGAAAAGCAGGGTTTTGCTTTCAGGAAATGAGGGAAAACATGAATTACTGTCCAAAGCTGAAGTTCCTATGCACAGATGCCTTATCTCATCCACTGCTGGAGGTAGAAAACCCTTTTTCACAGTGGACATCAAGTACTTTCCAGTTACATTTTAATCATTAATTACAGCCAGGGAGCATTTTTTGCAAATCGAGTAGATGCTGGCTGAGTATCCAGCTGCAAATCTCTATCCCTAGTTGGTTTTTTTCCTTTCTTTTTTTTAACATGCACATGTGATGGAAAAGTGAGTCTCCATAGGTTCGGGAATTAAAAACTGGCTTAGGACAGAGGGTAAATAGGTGACTGGTGTAACTGGTGTGCGCCTCTGAAAGAGGGTGCTCAGCCTGAGGGCTGTATCGGCTCAAATCCTGGTTGAGGTCCCACATACCGTGGGTGTCATTCAGTGCTGAATGTCAGGAGGGTCACCCTGGAAACGCGGGGTGTCTGGCTGACGTGCTGAGCTCGCGTTGTCTGCAGATCATAGGCTAAAGTCGTGTACTGCACTCACCCGTGGGTTTCAAGGACTACAGGCGCTTCCAGGGAGGGGACTGATTAATCTCTGCTGGTTTAATCCTGTCCTCCACCCTCAGAGTAAAGCGACGGGTTTAACACTGATTTGTTGCTTCAGAATTGACAGCGAGGGTAGAGATTTGATATGATGATTTTGCCACCAAATGAAAGAGGCAAAGGGAACCAAAGCGAGGAGAGAAAGGCTCTGTTCTGAACGTATGATCTCGCCTGGCTTGTTACAAATGACGGTGTTGTGGCAGGGCTCTGACAAAGCCATTCCAAAAGCGTTATTTATAAGTGCTCGTATCTATTAACTGTGCGTATGCTGTTCCATTTATTTTAAAGGCTCTTCACCTTATTGAAGAAATGGATTTGAATGATGATAAAAAGCTTTCTGAAGCAGAAATTCTTAAGAACCAGGATTTGTTTCTTAACAGTGAAGCAACGGATTATGGTAGGCAGCTTCATGATGAACGTTTCTACCATGAAGAACTTTAGATTATTTATTTTGTAATCTGTTTTTCTTCCCTTTCTTTCGTTTGGAGCTTTTGTTAAAAGCACCCATCAGCTATTTTGCAAGTTTTATGCTGTAATTACAGTACACTAATGTTTGTGTAAATAATTTGCATTCAAAATTTAATTGGCCTCCTGCAGACTTCCTTGGGCCTCTTCTAGCCGTCAAAATTAATCTTAAATACTTACTTCCAAAATTATATAGCGTTGGGAAATGAATTACTTCAGGGGTAGTGCGGTATTGTGAAGAGTTGTTTTACTGTACTTGAAGAAAATAGAGAACCTGAATGATTCTGAAAGAATGCAAAATGTAGTAACTGAGAGACTACTATTTTTTCTAGTCAGTTTAATTAGGGTGGGGAATGGGGAAGGTGGGGAATGTTTAGGGTCAGTATTAACTGTGTTTTATTTAATATGTTTGGAGAAACACGTAGATTAATGCCTCAATTGTTTAAGAGGTTTCTACTTAATTTTAAATGGTTTCTATACTGTGTTTTATTGTATCACAAAACTTGCTATTTTTACATCTATGGACAATAATTGTTTTTAATGTACAATTCTACAGCATTAGCAATACAATGGTATTTTACAGTGCTAAGACCCTCTTCATTTGTTGGATTAAAACTTAAAAATATTCTGTCTTTCAGTGTTTGGTCCGTTTATTACTTACTGTGGGTCACCCATAGCAACTCCTTGAAATATGAGCACTGTAGACAATGTACAGAATTGTACTGGTTGGTAGTGGGGGGGTGGCTACAGGGGTGGCTTCTGTGAGAACCTGCTCGAAACTTACCCTGTGCTAGAAACTGTCCCGTTGTGGGATTATTTGAGATACAGTCTGAAAGCTTCATGGCACGACAGATTCAATTTAGGAAAGTACATATATTAGGAAGTCCATACAATATTTTTATCTCCTAGAAGGTACAGAAGTCAGCTGAGTCTTCTAATCAAACAGACAGCCTCGCAGAACAGATCGTGTGGACTGTTTGGTTGGGTTTAATTCCTAACCCCTGCAATGCTTTTGTAATGTTCTCCTTGCCCACCGTTTCCCTTCCTCCCAACTCTCTTCTATTGAGTAAAAGCAACTAGTTCTGCCTTGGTTTTTTTATGAATATACCACCTCTTCATTATTCTCAGAACAAACAGGAAATTCCTTTTGACATAAGTGTTGAGGTCTCACCATTAGAAGGCTAGCAGTTTTGATTCAGAACAAAACTACATGCTTTTATCGTATTTTTTTTTAGATATCATAGTGATAGAAATTCAAAACACATTTTCAATTTTAGAGGTTGGGGTTTTTCTACCTATATTTGTTTATTTTAGTTCCTGGGAATGTGAATACAAGTATTGCCATGTTGGTGGTGGGATCTGATTTAAAAAAAAAATTTAAAAAAAATTAACTCCAGTGTGTCCAGGAATATTAAAACAGTTGTCATCTTTGTTGGCTTGAAAATTTACCCAGAGTTGCCCATTTCCTGTTATTCTTCATGGCATTTTTGAACAAGTTTCAATGACAGATTCAGCTGCATACTCAGTATTATCTGTAAGCAGATCGTGTTAGAGCTTAGCTCACGGTAAGGTAGAACTAAAACGACAGCTTTTGTCGCTTCGCAGCTCTTGATGTAATTTTATGGGCAGAGAAAACTAGTACTTCAAAGGGAAACAATACAGTTGTTAATATAACTGAAATGTGTATTTGGAGAAGTGCTAAACCCCGTCCTTTAATAATATTGTATTCTGCTGAACATTCAGTGAAATTTCTGTAATTCCTAGAGTAAATTAAGGTAGGCTTATTTTGATTTCTGATAATGTTTTTAAAATTAGACTTATTTCACTTTAGGGTTAGAAGCCTAATAGTGCTTTCGCAGTCTTAGAAAGATTTGTGGCTTTTGATAGTTCAATCTAGTGTTTAGGCTGCCCAGACTGGCAACCCACCGCTTGCCCTCAGTCATGTCTGTCCAAGTATTCGGCACGAGAGCAGCCCCAGGATGTTCAGGGTTATGCACAGACCGAGCGTTTTTTACCTGTGCTGAGAAAAAGCGCAACAAAGCACACTATCTCTTATCTCTATTTCACTATAGCTAGAAATCAAATAGAAACTTTAGGTTTAACGAGTCAGAGCAGAGATTTTCAGCACTCCAGCGTGGCACAGTTTATATTTCTAGAAGGAAGGAGGGGTACTGACTGCGGGATTACCACAGCCTGTGAAAGTCACACGCAGGGTAGCCTGGTCTTTATGTTTCCTGTTGGCCCTGTTACTTGCAGAAAATTCAGAGTTTCTGTGTTTGGTGAAGGCTGAGAGCAGTGTCTGGTAGCTCCTTCCCCTCTGCCAGGTTTTACAGATGGTTTTCCACAACACCCAAACTTTAGCTGTCACCATGTGTGCTCAAACGTGAAGACATTTCGGAACAAAGGACTGGCGCGTGCTGTTCTGTCACATAAAACTGATGTTTTGTTCTGAAAAAGCCTCCAACCACAGTATCCCACAGATCAGATAGACCTCTTGATGGCACACTAACGATCCCTCTTCTTCTTTCCACCTCCCTCTGTCTGCTCCAGCAGCACACAGCGCAGAGGCTGCCGTGAAAGCTGAGACCACAGGCTGAAAAACCTGGGGACTGTTTGTACCTGCTGTCCCCAGGGTGTAATACTTCGGTGGTCTCTGTGTGTTCCTGTCTGTGCCTCCACTAGCAGGACTTCCATTCCTTTCTCATTTTCTCTCCAATCACAAACCTCACCAAACAAATGAAAACAGGTTATTTTCGGAAGCAGGAGCAGATTCAGCGGCATTTCATCCCAGAAGCCCTTTTGGAGAATCAGACTTTATTCTATTAAACGGCGCAACTTCTACCAGCGGAAGCTTTATGAGCTCAGCTCGGGTTATGGTCAGGGGGAACAGCTCAAAACAGCCAGTCCAAAACAAAAAAAAAACCCCAAAAGATCAAAAACTCAGCATTGCAACCTTAGCTTTGCGCTACAGGAAGAATAAAAAGAGAGACAGCGAAGGTTAAGTGTCTTATTTCCTTTGTCAGTACACTGTGGTTTGGGGGGAAGAGGGATCCCGCTTCAGCAGGTCGTACCGAGTCTCTGCCCTCTTGCATCCGATCTCGCTTTGCAAGCAGCTCATGCAGAATATTCCCAATTCAAATATTAAAGCTGGTAAAAGCACTTTGTCACCATGCAGTAACCAGTCAGGGTTCTGAGAGAGAGACTGAGGGCTTTTGTGGGCAAGGTAACCGCAATCTCGTCCTCAAAATTAGTTATCCCTAATTTGGAGGCAGTCCCCAGCTCTGCAGGAATGCACATTAAGACAATTCTTTGGATGATATCTAAGCGAGGGAGACCTACAGAGGAACAAACACCAGCTAAACCCAATGAAAAGAACAAAATTCCTCTGCTTGTTCCAAAATTCTTCCAATTTATAAAATCAAGAATCTAGCAAATTTTGGTATCTAAACAAACATTGCACGTAAAAAATGTCAAAATGTCAGGTGAACCGGGGAAAAAGGGAGAATAATACGACAGCAAGTGGGTGAAGTATCAATATTCGAGAGCTTGGATTAGCAAAGTTTTCCAGGACACAAAGCAGCTCGTACTTTTACTATCGACAAAACCCACGTCCCACAGAAAGCCCAGCTCCTCGCAGGGAAGTGGGTGGTGACAGACCAAGCGCAACGACGTCGCTGGAATAAACATGCCAGACTTCTCGGAGGTACACGAACAAGTGGGAAGAGCCAACAGTCCCAAGTCCCAGCAGGGGAGATTCTCCCTGGATGAAGATGATGTCGCAGCAGGGGTGGGTAAGCAATGAAATGGCCCCGGAGAGGCGGTGGAAGAATTTCCACCCTGGAGACGGCGGGAGCCCAAAAAGGTGCTGGGGGATGTGATCTGACTGAAGCTGGCTCTGCTTGGAGCAGGAGATGGAAGCGGAGACCTGCCTTGCACAGACCAGGAGGCACAAATAAGCCTCTTCAAAGTGGCCCTGTCTAAACCATTTGGCAAGGTGTCTTTGTTTTCCTCTATATTATCAGTTATTCTGAATATCCAGTATTTCCAACCACCAGCTATGCTTTCCTCCTCTCTGTCTTGAAAACCCTCAGAGCTTGCTAGAAGTAACAAGAAAAACCTCTCAGAAGGTGAACACTGATCTCAATGTTGGTTCTAAGGCAGAAGTTATTCTTGTTATAACACATATGTATATATAAATATACCTTCTTTATACAGAGGGCAGTGCCCCTCGTGAAGCGCTTTGTGCCCTTCTCACAGGAAGAAAAGTCACATTAAAGGGCAATCCCACAAGAATTTGGTCCTTAAAGCAGAATCCCATTCCTCTTTCTGGCTCTCATGGTGGGAATATGTGCAAAATACCCCAGTAGGTATTTTTTCAAACAGATGGAGGATCACAGAGCTCATTGAGACAAACAACTGGTTTGTCTGAACTGGGTAAGTTGTGTTTTGTCTGGAAATTAAAACACTTTAATGTTTCAGACTGTTTACACTAATCAACATGCAAATAATGTATCTAGGAAAGTTTTGCTTTTTAAAGGTTTTTGAAAAGTTCTTTAAGACGGTCGCTGTTGACTTGCTACAGTTTTGCATTTCTACTTAGAAGAAAAATTATCAAACAATCAGTGATGTTTCTAAATGAGCAAATATGCAGAATATTTGCTAAAATGTGCCAAAGGAATCTAAACTGCTGCCTCCCATGACGCTAACCAATCCGCTGTATTAGGAAAGAAGGGACATCTGCTACAGCAACAGACCTGCTAGAGATGCTGTATTTTGGACAAAGGTCCAATGGTTTAAGATCAACTAAAAATGCCCCAATTTTCCCCAAAACATATCAGCATCTTTGCAAATGGCAGCCTGAACAGCTGTTGCCTGCACACAGACCCCCTGCAGTCTCCATCAGGTAAGATCATTTTTCTGCAAAGCATCTCCTAAACTTCTGTCTAATGGCTCGGTGAACTTGAAGCCGCTTTCTTTCCGGCACTGCAGTATTCAAGGAGTCCTTTCTGAGAAGTGGAAACCCCTTCAGCACTGCTGGCGGGTCCTACTTGGCTAATGAATATGCAATACTTGCAAATGAACGGTGATTTCCTTTGAATTAATGGGATGGCGAAAGCAAGCGCATTGGGAAAACACACAAAAGGTGTCAGAGAAATAAAAAGCATCTTACTGCAAGTTCCTGAAGTTGTGGCAAGAAGGGGAGAGAGGAACCCCACATCTTTCCACTTTCTCTTTCACAAAGGGGTTATACTTCTCTCCAAAGAGCTGCCAGATACTCTTTGTGTTCATCAAGCCTCCTGTGACATTGCACTTTCACACAGTTTCTCTTCTCCTTTCTTTGTCTTTGAAACCCTTTCAGGGGTAAGGATGGTAGCTAACCATGTTTAAACATGTACCAAGCGCAAAAGGACCCCGCATTTCTGTGATACAAACAATAATTTTAGGATATATAGAATATCATTTTGTTGATTTGATAGGAAAACCATTCGTGTGCTTCATAATTATGGCAAAAACTATGATTATATTTCTCGTGATGGACTAGGTCCACCTTTCAGTGAGAGCATCCATTGGGAACTGCTATGAAATCATAGAATCACAGAATTGTCCAGGGTGGAAGGGACCTTTAAGTCATCTAGTCCAACCATCAATCTAACTCTGATAAAAACCCATCACTGAACCACATCTCTAAACACCAGGTCAACCTGTCTTTTAAATCCCTCCAGGGAAGGTGCCTCAACCACTTCCCTGGGCAGCCCATTCCAAGGCTTAATAAAATAATAAGGGTAAAAATTGTTCCTAATATCCAACCTGAACCTCCCCTGGTGCAACTTGAGGCCATTTCCTCTTGTCCTATTGCCTG
>JAOXNO010000070.1:22440163-22468489 GCA_028565335.1 Limnodromus scolopaceus | reverse complement strand
AGTCTCCTTCTCTGGAGACATTCAAACCCTGCCTGGACACGTTCCTGTGGGACCTGCTCTGGGTGGACCTGCTTTGGGCAGGGGGTTGGACTAGATGATCTCCAGAGGTCCCTTCCAGCCCCATAGCATTCTGTGATTCTGTGTCTGATATTATTCAATAAGAGACTGAAGCAACATTTGATTTCAGCATTGACCACAGCACCGTGGCATAACACTGCTGTGCCTTGTGAAAGGCAGGCGCAAACGCTCACATCAGGCCTCTCTGTTGGGTCCCAGGAAGAAGCCACCTGACTTTATGGATTTAGCTGTTGTCTAACCACATGGAGAAAATATGCGCTTTTAGCTGTGTCTCACCACATGGAGAAAATACAAAGGGATGCTGCCACCTCAAGCCTGTGTCATATAGCCACCTCAAGCTCTGATGTCAAACTAGTGAGGGATTTTCCTTCCTCCTGTCCCATTTCTCACTATCCCCTTCACAAAGGTGTTCCAGATGTTTGTTATATCCGAATTTCCTGAATGAATTCCTAGCTTTTTGTCACATTTTTTCTTGTGAGGCACATCTGGCTGCTGGCTTTCTCCTTTTCCTAGCACAGAAGCATCAGGGAGCTCAACTGCTGCGCAGTAGGAGCATGCCATGTCCTGAAGGTGGTCAGAAACATCCCGAGACCCCACGTGCAGGAACTTCAGGTCAAGGCTGAAGTCAGTGAAAACCAGTGGAAATGGGCAAATAAAAGTATGATCTCAACCTGGTAGAATATGTGCAATTCAAAGGAGGGCACATTGTTTCTCCTGGCTGCTTTTCAATACAAGATACTTGGAATAAAATAATAAATGACAGCACCTCAAAGTTATTTTACTCAGGATGAAGAAGGTGTTCTTGTGAAAAAGGGCAGCACAGGGTTTCCATTTCCTGACTTTGCTGATGCCCTTTGTGGAAAGTTCCTGAACTGAAGCATTATGAGGACAGGGCAGATGGGCAGCTGAGAGGTGGCGATATCACGGCATGTCTCTGAAGCTCCATTTCTGCCTTCCAAAAGGCAAAGCTCCTTCCATGTGACGTTTGAAAGAAGCTGAAAGTTCAGAGATCACTGTCACGTTCTCCAGTCCTCTGGCTAAAGCTTGTGGGGGTGGTTTTGTCAGTAATCATGAGATTAGAAACATTGCTATGCAAAGAAAACCAGAACAAAACAAAACCACCATAAAATCTTGCACTCTTACAAAGAGAGGAAAAATTAAGCTACAGTTTTTCTTCCCTAGGATAAATATAATTTAATTAAAGTATGAAGATGAGTAGCTAAAGTGGAGGTAATAAGCACCAGCAGAGTCCTTCTATTAGGCTGGAATTGACACTTTGCAAGTTTGTTGCCTGTGTGCCATTAGTTTGCCAGCCACCAAACCACCTGCAAAGGTTAAGAAGGCTTTTGTGCAGCCATCGCTTTGTAGTTATGCAAATCCTGGGGTGATTAAAAGACGAAGAGAGCCAAACAACACACCGTGACTACAAGAATGCCTAATACATAACACATGAGCAGTCCAGGATGCCAGTGAGGAGGGGGAGGGCTCAGGAAGTTGAGGAGCAAATTCCTCTTGTCAGCAGAACTCTAAACCAACCATTTTCTTCTCGGAGAAAACCCGCAATGTCATAGAGAGGAAAAGACCGCTGGGAAGCTACTGGTTTGCTAAATGTCACCAATTTTGCAATGCTCCTGTGAAGTTTGTGAAACCCCAATTTCAATTTATTTCTGAATATCCTGGCTCTTGCAGAATTGAGGGCTGATGAGAATCTCCGCTCTCATTTGAAGTTCTCCAGGCTCCCTCATTACAGGGGTAAGCCCGCAATGGCAATCTAGCAGCTCAGCAATCGGAATGCTACAAATGCAATGGATTTTTCCTTCTGATTTTTGAAGGTGCCATTGAAGGTTCACATCTACGTTATGTCTGGCAATAAATACTGCTCGCTCCCCATGAAAAGTACTGCATTGCAGATTTAGGCTGCGGTGAAATTGCAAACCAAGCCTCATGCTGAAAATGCCCAAGTCAACTCTTGAAATTATCACAAAGAAGTCCCAAGATGGGACACCTACACCCTCTGCAAACATTCATGTATCTAATGTGCAAAGAGTCAATTTACGAGAAATGACAGCAATGTTACACAGCCAGCTCCAGCCCATCTACTCTTCCTTGTATTTTTCTACTTATGTGGAAAAATCATATACTTTTAAAAATAAGTACTGCTTTTTTTAAGTTTATATAAATTCCGTGGTCAGTTTGATCCTGGAAAGCACAAGCAACCATTCCATTCCTGTCCATTCCAACCAGTTCCAGCCAGTAAGAAAAAGGAGCTCTTACATGGTACAGCAGTATGCAGCGTGGATGTACACTTAAACTCATTAGCCAGTTTGTTATCACATGAAAATTTATAGAAAAGGACTCATATCCCACCAAGCATTGGTCAGAGGAGACTGTTTCACTTAGAGGCTTCCACTGCAATGCCCTTCTGTTCTGGACACTGACGACCTTCCCTCATTTATGACCTCCCCTATTAATTAGGTTGCACAGCTGGGTTTTCAGCTGTTAACACATTTCCAGGTCAAGGCAGCAGAGGGTCAAGCTGGGAACCTGGGGTTTTGTTTTGGAAAAAGGATCTTTCATGTCTCACTGGTGTAGAGCAGAACTGGGACAGCATCACCATGTTCCTGACCGCTCCTTGTGGCACCAGGGCCACGTAAGGCCCAGGCACCGCTCCTCAGCATCACTGCTGAGCTGGAGCTGGGATTGGAACAGTCACTTGGACACCAGACATACAAATTAGTGGTGCTTACTGCTAGCCCATTTTATTTCAGGATAGCTTGAGTGGCGCAGAAAAAAAGAGCAATAAACTTCCTAAAACACTTGTTATCGTGTGAAGATATTCCTAGGAATACTAGGACATTTTAAAGTATCCCAGGGAAAAAAAAAATAAAAGAAAACACAAAGCAAGTGATTCACTTACAGTGAAAGAGCATGACATGATAGAAAATGGCCAGCCCAGCCAAATGTACTTTGAGATTATAAATCATGTTTGACTGTTGGCTATTAAATCTGTTTGCTGCTCACCTACAGTAAATACTCAGCCCTTGAGAGAGCCCTCGACAAGGAGGTCAGCAGATCAAGAGATCAAGATCCAGAAACACTCTTTTCAAGCGGTGCCAGTACACAGCAGTGAGATGCAGTGGTGTAATTCATTGACACAACTCAGTCAGAACAACTTGTTTTCAATCCAGTGCTGAGATACCATGTGTGATACAACTGTGGATGGAAAGGATTTGCTTCTGACAGCTGGAAAAGATATTGGCAGAATGATGCTCGTTCAAAACTCGCTGTCCCCTGTTCTCTCTAAACCTCCTCCTCCTCCTCACACCAGTAGCTATTTCATTTTTGAACATGCAAAACTTAATCTTAAGTTTTTGTTTTACTGAAGTTGTTAAGAGTTTACCGTAACTAAACAAGATAAGTGATGATGCAAAAAAAAGTTTGATACCTTTATCAAGATTCGGTTTGAATTTTTTTTTTTCCTTTTCTGAATATCTATATAAACACTTTAGGTGATTTAGCAACATTTAGCATTTTCAGTCCAAACCCCATCTTGACAATACTTCTGATAAAAGCCTTGGGAAAATACAATTAAGAACAAAGACAAGGAATGCACTTTTACAGTTAAATATTTTCAACTTAAGAGAAAGTGTTTTGGCTTTCTAAGATTTTTTGAATATTTGCAGATAATACTTTTCAAATAATTCCTAAATGAAGGATCATTGGGCTAAAAGAATACCTGAGAGCTACTCTGTAACTGCCAGTGCTCGTACCACTACAGCTGGCAGCCAGGCCCATGGTAGATGTGCAAACCAGTCAAGGTGATGTTTTTGATACTATCTCTTTCACCAGGGTAGCTCAGCACTATCCTGCCTTGTACCAAGCAATGCACCCGGTCTCTGCATACTAGTTATTATTTTCCAGCCTTTCTTCCCCATCAGGGCAGGGCTGTTGCCTGGGGTCCTGGGGGTTACTCTGCCAGTGTGCCACTTGGGACCTGGATCCCTGCAGAAATCAAGTCAGCAGCTTTGCAGCTGGAGGTGCTGGGGAAGAGGCCGTTTTTGCTGACAGCCAGAATGGGAGCTCCCCTGAGCAATGGAGCAAGCTGAGGTGGAGCTGCAGTGGCACTTACCGAACAGGACACACAACTTCAACTGCAAAGCAGCTGAGATGCTAAGCTGCTGACAAGCCAGCTTGTGACTCCATGACTATCTCTGATTATCCTGCAGGAGCAGGCAGAGGTATGAATTGTGGTATGTAAACTACCTCTAAAAAGAGCTCTGGGTGGGCAAGCCAGGCCGCAGGATGGTGTTAGAAATGCTCCAAGAACATCAGCCACGAGAGAAGAGCCCACAGTTCCTACAGCACAACTACGGTGACTTGATCAATTCACGTCACTTTCTGAATATGAGTAGTTGGACACGCAAGGGCGTATGATCTAGTGAGAGCTTTGTTCACAAGCCTGGATATTTTTAGAATCGTAGAATGGTTAGAGTTGCAAGGAACTTTAAAGATCATCTAGTTCCAGCCCTCCTGCCCTGGGCAGGGACACCTCCCACGAGACCAGGTTGCTCCAAGTCCCGTCCAGCCTGACCTTTTGCTTCAGTTCAGACCATCGCAATAGCTATTTACCAAACCCATGCTTCAGGAACCAGTAAAGCATTTCAGTTTTTCCTACTTGCTGTTACTGCAATAGTACTCCTTGTGACTTCGAAACATAGGCGCTTGTTCTTCAAAAAGCCTCGCAGCCCCCTCCGAGCACCCGGCAGCACAAGGCTCAGAGAAGAGAGGTGCTGTAAAGGCTGATTCTTAGCTAGTTAAAGACACAAGATGTTGGCACAAGGTTACTCAGCTTTGTGCCACCAGCAGGTAAGAAGAGACTGTGTCACCCCCCAGCTATCTTTGTACTGAACTTTCTACCCTCTGGGCAGGGAACTGACACCATCGGTCTTCCCACCAGCAGCCTTCATTACCAAACCAAAACCCTCAGAGCCTCTACCTCGTGGCTGCAGAAACCAGCTCAGGGCCAGCCGTGAATAATCTCTCCCACAGTTAACTGCCCATGTTTACCTGTGTGAGGGCCTATGGAGAAACTTCTGCCAGGCGGGACTGTGCAGTCCCAAGGCACCTATCTCTTCAGGAAAGTGCTAATGGGAGGGAGCAGCATCATTAAGCCTCAGAGGAAAAAAAGAAATGGAAAGAAGAAAGCATATCCCTGTGTGCTTACTGTCAACACCTCTGCGTGCAGTCTTCCATGCCTCCTTTCAAGTATTCTAGGAAAAGCTATTCTGGTTAAAATAGAGCATAAAATTTGTGTTTTTCAGTCGTATACTCCCCTTAATATTTCTCTCCTCTCTGGAGGAACAGTGTTGCTCATTGCACAGGAGGGAAGCATCTTCTGTAAATGGGAAGAGAGGAGATGCTGCCTCTCCCTTAGCTGTGATTCTCCCCACGAGAAGAAAATCCCCAGGCTCCGGGGCAGAGACCAGCACGCACAATGGAAGAATCTCAGGGCAATACGAATCTGTCTGCAACACTGAAATCCCTTTGTCAGGCACTTCCTTATGAGTGATTACAGGTCTGCTGGACAACACAGATTAACTAATCCTTTTTATTAAAGTAACAATGAGTAAATCCTCTTTCACAGCCGCACATGATTTGACTAAGTGGAACCACTTTCTTGGCAACGAGACAAATTACTGGTGCCGATTCAAATCACACTTTTCCAAGCAACTACCTAAACAAATTATGTTTTACACATTTAATGAATACATTTATTATTTAATGCATTTTTTTCTAAATTCATTAAAAAATTAAATAGTTCTCTGACTATTCATTAGTTCTGATAATCACTGTAAAGTCCCAGCTGAGGTGCCCAAGCACTAACTGAGCAGTGCAACTACAGCTGCCTTTACAAAACCATTTGATGCAAATGCTAAGTATAACATGAAATGGTAGATGGAAAATAGAATAAATGCAAGGCAGCTTATCAAGGCTAGATAGTTATTTAACGTGGTACAATCTTGCGGTCTCAGTTGACTTGACCAAGAAAATGTGGGGTCTGTTATGGTGCTACAGAGAAAATCCTTAGGGAACTAGAGAAGGAAAAGAGAACAGGACTGAACAGGCACAGCAGGAGAAGAAGAACTGTAAAGTGGGCAAAGATATGTCTTGGGGAGACACTGGTGCCTTGTGCCAAAGTGGAAATGCCTGAGCTGGAGGAAGGGACCTTGAGAGCTGGTCGCAGGATTAATTTTATTCAATATATTCATTGCACGTACTAGCATAAGACATTAAGAATTGGCTGGAAACAGCTGTTGTTCAAACACATAGGTAGAAAGAAAATATTGTATCTGATAACCTTCAAGCCTGGGATAACAGAAAGCAGATAAAATTAAAGTTTCAAAGTGCAAAATGGGAGTAAGAGATCAGTAGCAATACACTCTGGGACCTTGTTAAGTAGGAGAGGAGAAAATTGCAGACACATCAATAGATTGTAGCTCAATTCAGTGCCACTGGTATGATTTGATAGCGGAAGAAGGCAAATATGATCCTCTGATGTACCAGGAGTGTTTCTTAGAGAGCAGACACTAATGCCAGGGTACAAAGCATCCCTTAGTCTTTACTGAAGTAGTAGAGCATCATCCTTGTCCAACGGGGATTTATTCAACCTTGAACAGGTACTACAAGAACACATGGGAATCAATGGAATGAAAAACCAGTAGCTCTCAAAAGGGCAAAGGAGGTTAGTCTGGATTCAAGAAGGGGTTGAGAGAGGATGCAGTTACACAACATGCAAAAAAAGAAAAAGAGCTGCTGAAATGAAAGGGAAGCGTTTGTGTAAGTAAACTTCCCCTAAATGATTTATAGCTATGGTTGTGGTTGGAAATTAAGAAGCAATGTTGTAGGGTGAGGGACCATAGCAGTTTAAACTTGTCTCAACATGGGCTGTCACCTGGCTATGTTCCCTCTCCCTCCTCTCCTCTCCTGTGACATGCTAGTGGCACAAGCTACTTAGACCACGGCCAGATCTGCTGCCTGGGAGGCTGAGGCAGCCCTGGTGTAGATTTCAGACGCTGCGGTTTCTGAAATATGGCTTCCATGTTCTTCAGGAACACATAGTGAGGATAATAAAGAAAATTTTGAGGTGGATCCTCCCCCAGATGAAATGAGTGTCTGTGGTAGGAAGTCCTTTCTAGACCTGCATTTGGCTGGACAAGAGTCAGCCACGGGGAAAACCCGTGTGAATCTAGGAGGCAGGAACTGATGCCTCCATCAGAGGAGATTCCAGGTCTCCTTCAGATGCAGCTGCAGCGGCTCCATTTTTAACAAGTTTAAGTCTTGCTCATGTTAGCAGGCAACAGAGAGAAAGCAAAACTGTTGAGTAAGGCAGTAGCTGTCTGCACTTGGCATCCACACGTGCGCACAGAAGGGACGGTGAGAACACTGCTCCCGTACCCTGCTTGGTGGAAAGCCCGCCATCTAGGAACGTGCAAGTGCTATGACAGATTTCACATTTAAACAGCTGTCTTTCTATATGTATTAAAGGGCTAAAATATTCCTACAATTATAATAAGCAAAATCTGGCTTTTGCATTTCTAAATTCATTGCAGTAAGGCAGCAGGAAGGCAAAAAGATGGAGCGCAGAACGTGTCGTGAGCAGTGGGAAGCAGCACTAACCTGTTCCCTCTGCATTAGTGCCAGTAAAAATGCTGATGTGTGTCCTGGAGACAAGGCTGTTTGCAGGGCTCCAATGAGACCGTGGTGCTGTGCTATGTGGGCAGCGTAGCTTAGAGAGGGTCCTTTAACTCAGACTGTGGGGGGTATCTCGTTAGACGTGCTGCAAAATTAATTCTCTTGGCCACCAATGCAGAGTGAACCTTGATGCAGTTTTTAGTATGGCATTGCTTCTTCCCCTTGTGTTTTTATGGCTTAGAGCAAGATGTTCAAATGACCAAATCGCATCCATTAGGTAGCCTTATCAGGCCCCTGGAAGGGTTGCTGGTCAGCAGGCTGACCCCCAGCACACTGTTGGGCTTGTCTGCATGTTTTTGGGTTGATAACGAGTTGATGCTTCATTCTCCATTCAGGGGATTTAATAAGTGGTTCTCTGAGATGTTCAGAATTTGCCACCCTTTCATTTTAGCAACTGCAGCAACTTAAAGGAGGTGGGGGAAGACACTGAGTTTTAGCATTTACTAAACAAGGAGATACGTTGAACAGAAGCAGCAGAGTAACTTTACAGTGTGCTTGTGGCCGTATGCCTGACCAGCGATACAAACCGTACGGTATTTTCACTTGCTCCTGGGTAGTATTTCTGGGACAAGGAAGCTGTGTACACAGCTATGGGATGCAGTTAATTGCATCTGGAAATATACAATTGAAATGTTTGGGCTCTGAATTGGTTATGGAGCATCTGACTGGAGCGGTTTGTGCCAGGCAGAGGGAGCAATTTATAGGAGTTTTTTACAGCAGCAATGCCTTCAGCCATTGGGATGTCCTCAAAAAAAGGGGGAGGGGGGAATTGACAAGTCCATTGCCAGGGTATTATAAAGAACCTTTCCAACTTCCCTCTATGAATGGCAAAAACTTCCTTCTTTTCATTTATTTCACAGCAGGAACCCTCCCTGGGATGTGTGTGTGTGTAACTTGCCCTTGGAAACATTAGGAAAACTGATGTTTTGTTTTCAAGATCCTGTTTCTTAAGGGGTGACCATATGCACCAGATGAGCATAGGTAACCCTATAATTTTCCTGGGGTCGCAACATTGATAACCGTGGATCCATCGCACTCTTGCCATATTCTTTCATCTCTGTTATTACCTCGCCTGGCTCTGTAGTGCAGACACTTTGCTGGCAGAGGCATTTGTCTCTTGTGACCCGTTATCCTGCTGTCTTTCCATTGTCCCCACTGCTCCTGCTAAGAGTGTCCATTAAGGAAGAAGGAGTTACCACTGTCAAGAAACTGTAACACTGGAAATGTTACTACAACCTGTAGGTTTACAGAGATTGTCTACAGAAATTCATCCTAGCTCTTGAAGCAGCAAAAAACCCAACCCACTCCCAGGTCTGCAAATCACAGAAGCCCTAGGGCTTGGGTGAGCAGCACGGAGGCTGCCATCGGCCACCCCCATTCATCCCAGAGCTCGCCCTGCCCCTCTCCAGTCCCAGGAATAAGGAAGCAAAGCCACAAGCTCGAGTGCCCCGCAGTTGCTTGCCAAAGGATCCTTCCCGAGTCCCAAAACTTAAACAGCTGTCTTCTTCACAGTCATGGCATAAAGCAATAAACTAATGCAATTATTAGACGATAACTGCTTAGGAGACAGTGGATAGATGTATTAACTGCATTCAGTTTGTATATAAGCACTTGTATTGTACATAAACTGCTTGAGGGAATGAACATATTTACTCTTTTTACGTGTACAGAGTCTGTGATTTTACCATAATGCTATAACATAAAGCTCAGATAACATTCACCACTACATTTTCAATAACATTATCACTATGTACTGGTTAAATGAGGCTCTCAAAGTAAAAATGGCTTGTCCTAATCCTGTTGAGAGTCAGTGGGAGGACCAGGAGTAGAAGACAGAACTCCTCCCCCAGTGTCACACTCAGAGCACCTCTCAATTTTATTCCTGTCCTTTTTTGGGCTCCCAGCATTTGCACTGACTTTGCTGTGGCTCTCATTTACCATTGCTGCGGTGCAATCTGGAAGCTGGGGAAAAGATTGAAGAAGTGTAAGACTAATTGTTTTTCTTCTTATTCTTCAGGTATTTTTGTCTGAGACGCACAGGGGTGTGCTCTGATGGATTACGTGGGCAGGGATGAACCTGATGTGGACTTGTGTGATGGGGAGGGACCCGTGGTCCTAGACCACAGCAGAGCAACGTGGCCCTGAGCCCCAGGGGGAGAGGAGAGCCCTGGCTTTGGGGCAGCAAACTGCACCCAGCTCCATGGCCTCCCCTATCTAGTGTGGCTGACTGGAAATCACAGATACCCTTGGCTGCCTCCATTTCCCACGTAGGGACAGGGAGCAAGAAGGCTGCAAAAATACCCAAAGGCACAAGCGAATCCCACGAGTTGCACAGGAGATGGGGTGGCGAATGCAAAAGTGAGGGAAGCAGGACTCATTGGCAAACGTCTCAGAAACACAGACTTCCCATTTTCTGCACAGGCAACTTCCACATTCCCAAGCTCTCCACGTGCCTGTCTTCTATGTTTTTTTTTTTTAAAAAAAAACCCTGTCATGTTGCATTTACACCAGAGAGAGTCTGATTCAAACAATGAGAGGAATTGTTACAGCAGTCCCAAAGGAAGACATAACAGCACATCCCAACCCAAGTGTTGTCTAATGGCAAACTGTCTCCCTGTCCCACAAACCCTCTCATTAAAACACCCCACCACTGACCGGGTGGCACAACCACTACCCCACGCATCAATAGTGGTATGAGCACAACATTCCTTCACTTCTCCACTTGCATCTAGAGAGCAGGTCACTCTCTCACAGAGTACTGTGGCAGTGAGTGGACTCTGGCCATTCTTTTTAGAAAATGTATGGGAAGAGGAGCTGTTGTCTTTAAGAGCTACTATACAACTCTGCAGAGGTCTCACACCCAACGCTAGACATGACTTCCCCAAAAAGACAGCCAGTGCTGCTTTCCACACAGGAAAATTTGCAACTCGCTTCACTTTTCTGGTATTAAGAAAACTAAACTTGATTTAATAAAAGATTTTACAGATTTTTACTTTGGAGAAACCTCACCCACACCTGCACCCTTAGCCCTGCCCCAGCTGCCATTGCTCTGGGCAAATCTAAAGGTCCATTTGGGTTTTCCAGAAAGTTAATTTGCTCTGTGTGACTGACAGCAAGCCTCTGGTAAACTTGCAAACTATGCATACGAATCAGCTGAACTCTTTATCTTTCTGTCTTCAGTGCAAGGAGTTCACCTTCCACACTGGCTACGAGGTGCTCATACAGCGGCTGCTGGATGGGAGGAAGATGTGCAAAGATGTGGAGGACCTGCTCAAGCAGAGGTAAGAAAATCAGATTGAAAAAAGTGTGACCAGCCTCCGTTTTCTCTCCAGTTTGGCATCCGGAAAGGAACAGTAGGCTGTTTCTGAATTTGGTAGCGACACTAGCTTACACAGAAAAGCCTGAGCGATTCGAATGCTAGCCTTTTGATGTGATTTTTGGAGGTAGATGACAAACAAAAATTTCAAAGACTTGAAGAGAAGATTGAAAGCGTCAGAAATTCAGAGCTCCATTAAGATCTAGGTCATCACTGGTCCCGAACCACACGGTAGAACATACACCCACAAGTAACATCACTGAGTTTCCCCTTTTACAGGGAGAAAATGACTTGCACATTTTTCTTTCTCTTTGAACATGCTGCTGCCACAGGCACTGTTTCGGTTTCCTGCAACTACCAAAAACGGGCCATTTTTCAATTATGGACAAAGCTAACAAGATCCTACCAAAAGCCTTTACCAGACACCCAAGACAACCCATGTTATTTGCCAACCTTGCCAGACTTCGAATAGCAATGTTATAGTTTATATCCATTCTTTACATGCCTCTTAGGTGGCACTCATCACCAGCTATGGACAGCTGACACTTTTGTGGGTGAGAAAACACACACTACACAGCTGCACAGCTGCTCTCACCCCTTTCCCATTCATTTTTGTAATTCTGACTTAGAAAAATACATCTGAAATTTGGTTCTGTTTTCAAGTGGCTGGGTTTCAACAGTTTCAACATATAGTATGAGGGGCACACGCATGCTCACGCGTCACCTGTAGGAAAGACCACACAATGTGGGTTGTATATTCAGCAGGTAAACCTAGAGCACTTCATCTCAGAACTGCCTCCTTAGGAATATTGCTCTGCCTTCCTCAGTCACAGCCAGCTCTTTCTTCCCATGCTGTCCCCATCTAGTTTTCTGGTTTTACACTGGATTTCTGAAGGTAACTTTTCAAGCCCTGGGACTTTCAAGGGAATGCGAGCTGTCAACCTGAAATTTGGCTATTTGACAGTGTGAAGAGTTTCCCATCAAAATCTGGAGCTCTTCAAATTGCTTTTTTGACCACCAGTGGAAACATATTTTATCGCTGCATATCACACAGCCCTGAACTCACACCTGTCTGAGGGTAGCTCGGCTTCAACTGTTTAAAATAGCTCCTTTGTGACTCATAACTTACAGAGATCAGAATTAACTGCAGGCTTCAGGAGGGCTCTGCACTGCAGCATGTGTCCGGCACTACACTCGCCTGTGTTTCTTTCCAAAACACGACAGAGGTTTCTGCAAGTTGCAGGATAAGGCTCTTCATGGTTTGCAGAGGAGACATGAAGGACTTTCCATAAAGAAGAAAGAATACGCCTGCAGTTATTCTGCAGATCTGAAAGCTGCAAGAACAAATGTTTCCATGAACTTTTGCACACCCCCAAAACATTCCAATGAGCCTGCATACGTCCCTCTGTGTGTGTGTGTGTGTGCGCACATGCGTGTTACAGGAGGAGGAAAAGGAGAAAAGATAGTGGGCACTGAGTTGCAGAAAGAATGTATTAAATCCAGTTTATTTCCGGAAGGTGTTGTTTTGGCTTGTCCTCACGTCCCTCACGGGAATGGCATAGGAGGAGATCAAAGCATAGGATGAATCTCTGTTCCTAGAGGCTGCCCGTATTGTGGGCTTCATGCCAGAATTTCATCAAGGACTCCCGCAGCAGCTGCCCCAAGTCCTGAAATCAACTGCCCTGGCTACACTTAAGGCTTTATCAGTTTTCCATCCAGGTCATTTTTGCTCACAAATACCCCTGCCTGGTCCAGAGGAGGGCATAAGAGTTTGGGTAATGAGAAAGCAGTTGTATTCCAGATCAAAGCCTCAGATTTAAAACACAAAATGCGTTCCAGCTCCTGATGGCTGCAGGGAAACCTAGAAGCTGTGTGCAAGAGAACCAGAAAGCGGGAAAGGCAGCACTGAGATGTGAAAAGGTAGTGTCAGCCTCCTCTCCAACTCCTCCGGCCCTGGGCGAGTCCAGTCCCACGGCTGAGGTTTCAGGAATTTTTGACCCAAGGGTTTCACAGGAGCTGGGACTGGCTTAAGAGCTGGCAATGCTTTTTTCCTGTGCTATACTGTGTCCTGAGCAAGCAAAGTGGGACTGTGGCCCTGGAGTTATTCTCACTCCTGTACATTCACTGGCACCAAGCAAAGCCTCTGACACCAAAGTGTTTCTTGATATTAAAATAAAAAGAAAATTAATCTATTATACATCTGCAGTATTATGCGTCTCTGGAGTATATTTCCATTTTGATGACATTTCATTCATCTAACATGAAAATGAAGTGGTGCCCCTGTGTGGCCTGTCACCGTATTTTGCACCCTGTTTTTTTCGGAGGAATCCCAAAGCAGCGACGTAGGAACATCCCGCTGAAGTGCGGCAATACCTAGTGCAGGATGACAGCAATTGACTAACCCCATGTGCAGCACTAGACACCTGGGAGCCATGGACAGAGGCCATGAACAGCCTCTGCTCCAGGCTGTGGTGACTGTAGGCTGCTGTATGACCAGCACTGCTATCCCACCACCCTGACGGATCTCCTTGGACAGGGAAAAAGCCCCCAGGCCCAGCCTGCCTCAGGTCACAGAAGATGGTTGTGAACCAGTGGAGTTGCACCAGAACCACCGGTACAAGGCTGGCTACAGCCCAAGGTGCTCGCAGCCATCAGGGGCAGAGGAGCAGTGGAAAGGGTGGTGGGGTGTTCTCAGACAGACCCACCCCAGCAGCTGCCACGCTGCAAAACTGAAAGACCAGCCCTCAAACTGCTGGAACTCAGCAAGCAGCAGTAACAAAGCGCACCGTGGCCGAGCGGGAAGGTGGATGTAAGAACAAACCAGCGGGGTTGCACGGCCTCGCACCCACATCAAAAGTCCTTTCTCGAACAAACATCTTTCTCTAAGGTGCTGAGTTTCAGGCTCAGAACTGTTTGAAATGCTTTGAAACCCCTTTTGAGAACTGGGCTTACCCTAAACATCTCCCCCGACTCCCCCCAGACTCTAGCCCCGGGCTCTCTGTTCATGATTTATTATCGGCCATTCAATAGTTTTTAGCAGCTACTCAAAGACTAAAACTTCCGCCCTGGTCTTGCACCCGGGAGAAAGGAAATAACACATTTAGTACAAATACTTTTTGTTTAAACAGAGAACAGAAATTTCTTCCAGAGCTGGGGGAGGGGAAAGCGACAAAGAGGTAATTGTATTTCTTTATTAACCATAGAAACTGAACTGCTTTCCTGAGTCACTAGTTACAGTTCCCCGTTAGGTGAGACATTACATCACATTGTCCCCTCCACAAAAATGTCACAGCCTCACCTTACCTTCATTTCTTCTAGAAATAGCTCAATCAAAATATTTCAGAGGTAACTAACAGCACTAGGTTTGAGGAGATGGACAACTTAAAGAAACTGTATTTCTCATGTTTTGTACCTTGGATGCAGCCACAAGATTTGTGTAAACGTGATCCTGGTACCACTAAGAGAAACTGAATAAGTTTGTCTTTTAACAGAGCACAAGCAGAGGAGAGATATGGGAAGGAGCTGATTCAAATCGCCCGAAAAGCAGGAGGACAAACAGAAATCAAGTAAGGAATTATTTTATTATTAGTGCAAATGAAAGTATTTTGGAAGCAATATCAGACTCCTGTGTTTTGCCCATGCATAAGCTGCTCACTTCAGTGTGCTGCACAGCACTTCACAATGTACAGGAAAAAAAGGGGAAACACCATAGTCCTTCAAAGCAGGATTCATAAAAAAAAAAATCTCTTTTTGGGAATTGCCAGTAAGTTTTTGCTGAGAAATGTTTTAATTTCAGGATTCCTAACGATGTTTAATATTGGCTTCCAAAAGCAATATTAACATTCCAAATGTTTAGGATGGTGGCTGGGCAATTCCGGCAAGCTGGTGGATGCCGAGAGACCGGGACAGAACAAGCACAACGTGCAAAGACACCAAAAATGCAGCAGGAAAAAGGATTAGCTTAGGAATGCAAACTCTAAACCTCTCTGAAGGGACTTAATTTGGAACAAATCAATGGAAGTACCGAAATACACTAAAATGATACATATTTTTCTCTGTCTCCTCTGCTGCTATCTTAGATCACATATAAATTGTGTTGGGAGGGGAAGATGTATGTTGGCGTGGAATTTAACTTAATAAACACTGATGATAAACTGCTGCTATTATTGATGGTAGCAGCAATAATGAGACATTTTGTCATTATTGTAACAAGTAATAATACAGTAATAAGGTGGCAGAGGATGAAGATTTGGGGTCACAGAAGACAAGTCTGAAAGTGAAGACCTCAATCTAAACACAAAACAGCTCTATTGATCCCTGGGGCCCGCTACCCTCATCCATCCCATATCTCATTTCTTAATTGCAGTCTCCTTTTTATGTCAATTTATCATTCCCAGCATGAGCATGGTTTCCTGCTCATATTTTATGGGAAAACTTGACCTTCAAACCCTTGCGCCACCACGGCATGCAAGTGCCAGGCAATCACCCATAGCACTTGCTATCAATTCGGTGGTGGCACATCCAGGGTGACAGGAAAACTGTTGCATTAACCCAAGGGGAGAGTGCTGAGGCTCGCTCCAGAGATTGTGCAAGCTTCTCCTCCCCTTAGTGCTCCATCTCCCTCTTGCCCCCAGACAAAGCAAATATAGCAAGGTTCCCAGCACAGGCTGCTGGAGATGGCTTTGACCTTCCTGCTGTCTTAATTTACAGACCTAATCAGAGAAAAAGGGAAGGAGAAGAAAAAACATTTTGAAATTAAAATAGCAGATTAAGGATGGATGGCTTCTTCCCAAACCAAAGGCTAAGATCAGTGTTCCAGGATTAACGAAAGGCTCCACCTAAATTTCTTTACTGGCAATGCAGGCAGGCAGAGCAAACGTGTTCAGAAACAAGACAGCTTTGGCTGCCCTTCTGCGACTTAGTGGATAATTCATGGGTCTGTCTTTTCCTAAGAGATTATAAGAGCTTGATTTAGAGGCAGAGCCAAGTCCCAGAGTTGGGGTATGGATCCAAGTGCCCCTCAAGTTGGGGGAAGTTTGGACTCGGGCCCAGCTCCACTTTGATCCAGCGGTTTTATAGCTTGGCATAGAGAGAAGGCTGAATATACCAACAAAGCAGGCGGCAGAGCTGATTTACTACGTTTCCATAAACCCACGCCAGGTCTGGGTAGCGACCAGCTTTGCTCTGATATTTTTATCAGAACAAATGTCTCACTGTATCTGTTCCCAAGCAGAGAGAGGACACTTTGCTTTCTGTCACTCAGCATCCTCTGATTGTTTCAGGAGTTACACAGATGGGCGGCGAAGGGCATTTGTCCAGAGTAAACACTTTAAAAATCAGAGAAAACTGATTCAGGGCTGAAACAACTCGTGAAAATGAAATATTTGGTCTTAATGCATTACAATTTGTGACACGGTGTGAAATTCCTGTTTGCTTATATGACGTTGGTTGCTGACAGCAGTTCTGCTTCCAAGATCAGTCCTTCAGGGAGGCCAGAGGGAGGGAGGGAACCTGTGTACTGCCTATAATAAGAAAAGCTTGGAAGGACTATGCTACACCTACCCCTGTGCATCACTCCAACCGCTTCCCCTGCATAGGACTCCCTATTATTGACTAGCACACTGAGTTCTAACAGTATTAAAAATACTTGACAGGGCTGAACCGTGCTGTTCACATCTTCGAACGCAGCTTTGGGCGGCAGTATTTCTCAAATAAATTCTAACGAAGGTGTTGTGCGGGCATTTGTACCTAAAACTTGCATTTGATACTCACCAGGAAAAAAGGAGCTTCCAGGGTTGTTTTTTTTTTGCAGAACATTTTAGAGAACTTCCTGTGCCATGCTATGTATTGCAAAGGAGTGGGAATTACTAATTTTAGATCACTCGCTCATTTTCTTGCTAATGCAAAATTATTACCCTCTAGTCTTAAATTCAGTCATTTTTTAAACATCTCAGCTACTAAGGCCTTCTGTCACTTCTCCTGGGAAATTATTTCACACCCCAGTAGTTCTCAATATCAGGAAGATACGTGATATCCTTTCAAAAAAAAATCGATAAAAAGAACATAGAAAATCTGTCCGCAGCAACCACCCAAAAACTTCCAGTATCAGAAAATACCCAGGCCAATTAATTCTGGTTAGCACAACTTCTGAGCTTAACAAATTGGCTGCAAAAACCACCCACGGCTCCCCGAGGTCAAAGCCATGCTCTGCAGCTGCTGTGGAAAGCAGAGCAGGAGGGAAGCAGCACACAGCCCGTGCTTGGAGAGAAGAGGGTCTGCTCAAGGGAGAAACGAGGCAGCGGTGGGGAGATACTGCCCGGGTTGTTACTTCAGCAGTCAGGACCAGCATGAAACAAGGCGAAGAGAATAAGCATGAGGAATAGACAGAAACAACGAGGAGAAGCCTGGAGAAGTCCGTGGCACGCTGTACCAGGTGGTGGCCATCGCTGGAGAAAACAGTTCTCTCCCAAGCTTTCAAAAAAAAAGCTTATTTCAAAAGCTTTTCGTTTTGAATCAAAGAACAATTTCAACGTTTTTTTCAGGCTCTTCCCTTCTCCCCCCCAAATTTGCTTCAGCTGGAGCAAATTGCTGAACTCAGTTAAATATATAAATAGGTTCAATGGCACATTTTTATTTGACCGAGAGACACAGATGAAGGAATACGCTGCTGACTCAAAAGAAAGATAGTAGGGAAGGCTCCGTTGAAATGTAACAGCAACTCCGGGACCACTTTCCATAGCTTTGGGAAAAATCTAGGTGACAGCAGCCATCAGGTTCCCAATCCCATATGCTGTCCAGTGCTTGTTCCCTCGGCATCCTGACAGCTCCTCTGATGGAGAACCGACTCCTCAGGGCCTGGCACTGCTCATGCTTGGCAGAGACAACTACAAGCCAAGAGTGTACCAGGACACTTCATGACTGAGTATCAGCAGCAATATAACATTGTGACCTGGGAGAAGAGGGCAGTGTCGTGTCTCTGCCTGCAGAGTCCTTAGCACCAGAAATGTCAGAAATCACTTTGACCTGAGAGCTAGTAGGAGACAAGTTTTTAGTGCTGCTACAGGAGGTGCCACTGAATTCAGTGAGGTCCTTGCTGTTCTTTTTCAAACCAGCATTGGAAATGGCCATGGCGAGCCTACAGCTGTAGAAAAAATTCTAATAAAACTAAAATCAGAGAGGCAGTCATGCCATAATGAAGGAGTCACACTGGAACCACTTTTTAATTTTTACTTTTTTTTTTTTTTTAAAAAAAACAAAGCCAGGGTTTCTAAAAAAAGCTGGTGCTGGTTACCATGGGCATAGCAAACAAACACTCCAGCTTCCAGCTCAAGAAAGAAAAGTTTCCTGTAAGTGCTGCCTAACAGCCAAAGGACACAATCACCCAATAGTCCAGCCTGATTCATGCAAATTCAGGCATCCTGGCTGCTTGCCCTCACCTCGAGCCCTCCAGCTGGTAGGAACTACTTCCTATAGGGAAGGGAGACATCCTCTTTCAGCCCATGACACAGATCTAGCTCAGCAGTTGCTATAGGTCTTGGTGAGTTCATGCTAACGTACAGGAGGATGCACACACTTGAATCTAAGTGCAAGACTGCAAGAAGGGTCACAGAGACTCCGACCAAAATCCCTTCAGCCTAATACTCTGTGCCCAGCACTAGATCCTGAGGGAAGAGTAGAAGAACAGGGCAAACATATGAGGCTATTTCTCCTAAATAATCCTCTAGCCTTAGCCATGGGTAGTTCAGGGGCTGCCACACCAGCAGCACCTTTGTATGTAATAGCCCCCATTGGGGTTTTCTTGTGTATTTTTCCTATTTGAAACCCCAAAGTATTTTAGCACCCACTGAGCCTTAAGGTAAAGCAAGGTACTTTCCTGCTAAGTGCAGAAGTGCCTTCCTCTTTGTAGATTTTTAGCCCACCTCATCCCACTTGTCGTGTCACATCAGACACAGGTGACAGAGGCAGATTAGCTGCATTACAGTGGGGTTCCTCAACACACATCCGCACTGCTGAGCTGCAGTCCCACTGCCTGTTCTGGTTCTTAAAAACACACCCAGGTCCATAATAACACCAAAACCACGGAAAAAATTAGCTGCTTCTTTCAGGCTAATTACCTGGATGTGCCAGCGCAGTCACGGATGCAGGCTATGCCTGGGAGTACAGGTAGCTGGGGAGTCTTAGTGAAAGCACTGGGAGGAGAACAGCTATTGGGCAAGGACCATGGGAGAAAATCAATTGCAAATGTACCTCTTGAGCGGGTCAGACCTAGGAGAGGGCAAGGTGTGGGGACCATAGCAGTCAGGATGGCAGGATGGGTGCTGCACAGAAATGGAGCTCCGGTGCTCACCTATCAGAGGTCAGGGCTAAAATGAATTTTTAAAATATCTTCACTCCACCTTTATATTAATTTTAAAGCTCTGAATCACAATTTCATAGCCTCTAAACATAAAAGAAATACAGCCATGTATTCTTGACAAATGCCAGGTTATATCAATATCCAGTGGGGGAGAGTTTAAACAGTTGTATTGGTTTTTACTCTCCATATTCTGTTTTGCACACACGGGAGAGGACGCACAGAAATTGGGGATTTGCAGCCGAGTTACAAACCGAGATCGAGTTTGGAAGTGTTTGCTGTTAGTGCACACAGTAGTGATGTCTCGATACACCCTAGATGATTCTCAGCAGAGCTCACGCCTATAAAGAGGGAACACCTTTCAGGTTGCAAGGTGACTGGGAATTTCCATGCAGTAGCTTTGGGCAACTCTTCAGCAGAACAACATGAAAACAGAACGCACTAGAGAGCCCAGTTTTCAGATACCTCCTCAGCTTCAGCTGAAATAGAGCCTCTGGGAAATCTGTTCTTTCGTAAAATAACTGATGTAAACACGCAGTGGCTGGTTAAATTCTGCCTAGTCTGACAACTGCTATTTTTGTCGTTTGTGCTGCTTGTCTCTTCTCATGTGTATGATTTCCTACTTTTTTCTTTCCCTCTTTTCCACTGCCATTTCCTTCAGACCTCGGGAAAGGGTAGTTCCTTCAAGCCGGTGTCTGCTCTGCCCTTCTCTGCAATGCCTGAAATAGAATATTTCAGGGAGCGTGAGGTGGGGGCATTTGTAACGAAATGCCAATTGCTTCTTCCTGTGTATAAGTATAGTGCGTCTGTCACATAATATACAGAATCCTCTGTATTATTCACACAAAGCAGGCATTTTTGAACCCAAGTTATAAGTCATTTTGGAAGGTCACATCCTTCCATGGTTACTTATTCTCCACTCAAATGTTCTGAACCCCCACGGAGTTTATACACTTGTACTTTGAATTGTCAGGATTCTGAAACTGGACCCAAGCACGTACGCTGAAAGAACTCGGCCTCTGCTCAGTTCTTGTTAAATCCAACCTAGATAAGCTCTCTGGTGATGAGGACAGGCACTTTTGAGCAGTGCTGCTCTTTCCAAGAGACGTGAGGAACTGTAGCTTTATGTTAAAGGTGTAAGAGTTGTTTTGATTGTTTTATCCTTTGACTTGAATGACATAGGTCATCCCGGAGTAACACGGGTCTAATTTGTAGTCTACGGGCAGAGATTTACAAGGAAGAGAAGGTACATGGGGATACCATCCTGTTTGCTCCCCTGCCGCAGTAAAGTTTGGGGTGATGTGCCCCTTGTAACCAGCCCTGGGAGCAATGACACAGCCCCCTTCCCATTCAGCTTGGGGTTGTTTCTGATTCTAACACCTACCTGAAAACATCCAAGGACCAGAAGCAAAACACAAACGCAGACACACCACAGCACTAGAGGAACTCTGTATACGTGTTGCTACTTTCATGAAAGATACGCTATGCCCAGCCTGACGCCAAGCCCAGCCTGCTGCACAGTGCAGCCTCCTGCCATAGCTGACATGACTACTCATCGAAGCGAGTGCCTTGTTATCGCTAATTTATAGACAGACAGAAACTTGGACTACCCTGCTCAGAGAAAGGGTGCTGCTCACCCCTTTTCTCCATCACAGGTGGCTTAGACATCACGCTATTGCTGAGACCTCTACAAAAATCTTCCCAGTTGCACTGAGTGGTTTTGCCTTTCCTTTTATAGCTCCCCTAAGAACAAGAAGAAAAAATTCCGTCGAAATTAATTCTGTGACGTTTCCACCACATCCCCACTAAGCCACATTAGACATGATTCTCATGTGAAATATGCTGCTGTGTGCCTGGCCTAGGACTTCGAGTGACTTAGCTACCTCCCTGTTAAGAGCACAACACCTCCCCCTTCTTTTCAAATTATTTCAAATTATTTGAGACCAGATGATCCTGAACTTATTTCCCCGTACTTTGCAACCACCGCTGGGCTTCACAGAAAGAAATGTTGGTAAAACCACGTTTGGTCTTCCCTGTGTGGCAGGAGGAAGGGACAGATGTTAACTATGAGTGGCATTGGGTTGGTTTCATAACCATGTTCCCAGAGGCAGAGAGTGAATAGGACTGCTGCAAAGTGGTCTGTGGAGTTCATCTGGCAGAGATGTCTCTCCATTTCAGAAAGAATGTTTTTAAAGATTACAATAAGAACACAACATTGTAGATCATATTGATGTTAAGATGGAAACCTACCAGAAAGGAAGGTGGTTATTTCACACTTCTATTCACCAAGCAAAGGTAGAAAAGAAAGAAAATTAATTAAGGACTGTGGTTTTCCGCTTAGAAGGGTCTGGTTTACCTTCCTGTGTACAAGTTGTAAAGAGAGACTCTCTGAATTACTCAGTTAAACCAGTCTCTAAAGGCAAAGTACTGAAAAAATGCCCAAACCATCAAGCCTACAGTTAAGGGAAAAAAAAAAAAAAGAAAAAAAAAAAAGAGTGTGGTCAACAGTGTACGTGGTGAGTATACCTGTGACCTAAGCACTGCCACTGGTAGAGCTCTGCTAATTACATCTCTGGTGCCATAAATTCAGCTTGTGATGACTGTGAAGCAGAAGGTACCAGAACCCTGCCTACAGTACATTTCCTGATGGTCCCCATGCCACCATTGGACAGGTGCCCAGTGCAGCCTGCGCTCCAGCAACAGCCCCATTCTCTAGCAAAAACAAAGTCCAAAACCAAAGGGAGAGAATGCAAAGACAGAGAGCAGCTAGGACAAGTTCACTCTGAAGTGCTGTCACTCCACGCTCTTCCAACCAAGTTCCCCTCCTGAATCAACTATCAGATAATTTGGCACAGTGAATGAGTGAGTAAAATGGATTGATGATCAGATGCAGTGGTCCCCTGCTGCTCCTCATACCTGCACTGCAGTGGTGGGCAAATGCCAAATAGGGCACCTCTGCTCAAATACAGGCTGCATTTTCTGCCTTGAAAGCAGAGGACAGGTTCTGCTGGGAGAAAAGTCAAACCAATCTCTCAAATGATGCATTCCATAAATGTTTATCCTGTTAGAGGAGAGCCACAGGGACTAGTGGTCAGTGTCCTAGAGAGACAGGGTTGCCTTTTCAGCTTCAGTGTGCTGGGTAAATTTGGATAAATTTGCTTTGGAAAGTATTTTTCAATCTACAGAACAAGAATGTTGAACAACGGGTGAGCTTTGTTGTAATGAGTTTCTCCCCTTGGTTCCCCTGTTTCCCAAAAGCTCTGCTATTTCTCCTTCTCCCCCTCCACTTTAAAGAAAACCACTGAAACATGTATATTTTATAAAAGCAGCTCAATTCTGCTGTTCTCGAGTAGTGGGAGACTACAGCAAATGAAGGCGGCAGCCACGATCGGAATTCCAGGAAACGGCAAGAATATTTTAGCCACTAGATGGCAAAAATCACCAGAAGTTGCTGCAGTGTGGCTGTTGCACTGGCTCTGTCTGGTCCCCGTTATTCTGGATTCAAAGTCAATCCTGTTTCCACCAGAAATTCATTTTGACAAATCCAATCTTTAAATGTCCGGTGGGGAGTCGTTGAACAAACATGCAGAGTAAATTTGTGTCCAACCTTATTTTCAATGAGACATCTGCGGGAGGCTCCACGCAGGGATGCCCAAAGGGAAGGCTGGTACTCTGCTTTTAGCCGGAGCAGCTTAAGAGTCTTCCAGAATTCACATGGAAATGTCAGAAGTAAGCAATTAAAAAGGAGGCAAATTGCAAATTTTCAGTTTTGCTTGAATTATTTTCAAGCCCAGGCTTTCTGATTTAGCCGCAGAAAAACCAACCAAACAAAAAAAATCAATTACTAGTATAAAGCTAAGTGGCATAATATACTGAGAGGATAAGACACTCTTTTAAAGTGTCCATGAGAGTGAGACATCCTCACTTTGGATGCTTCAGAATAAAGCCCTATTAGAAATTCAAACCCACCCAGAATAAATAGGTAATAGACACTTGTACATACAAACCAGCACAGACAAAATTAAAACTCGCTTGTGTCTCTGCTACACGAGCTGCTTCCATTAAAGCCTCCAAAGCACTGAACTGATATATTTCACCGATATAATCAGAGCATCTAGCACCAACGAGGAGCTAATCTATAGCACTGCTGAGTGCCAGCACACCCTCGCAGCCCACAGGGCATAAAGGAATACCTGATGGATCCACGGGTCAAATTTTCATTTATTTAACCTCTCCCACACCTAGCTCGGCACAATGACATGTTTGCTACTCCCTTTAGCCCCATAAGGATGAGGCAACCGATTCACTGATTTTAGAAAATTATTATTAAAATAAGGAAGGAAATGGCTTAAGTCTATTTCAATCTACTAACGGACTGTGGCCTTGCCCCAGTCAGCAGCTGGGGAACCGTCCAGGCAAATCTTTCATACAAGGAGCAAAAGGCCAGAGCTTTCTGAAAAGGCCATTAGAGACCACGCAAGGGGAAAACTGGTCTCTCCCCAGCTCATAGCCAGATGCATTATTATACCAGAAGAAACACTTTTCCCTACAGAGAGCCAGCAAAAAGGGAGAAAAGCTTCACGTATGGCTTATGATCAAGAACTACTCTGCTAGCTCAGAGGCTTGGAAACCAAAAAAGCAGCAAATTGCTTTTGTCCTTGATATGCACTGAGAAAGCGCTATTTTTCAGTATCTGCGACAACAATTTTGCCAGTCTTTGCATAACCTGAACCACCAGCAGCAAAGGAAAAAAAATCTCTGGGAACAACAGACCAACACAGCATGCAAAGGGTATGTGCAGTTTGCAAGCATCCTCTATTTTTATAATTCCAGTATTTACCCATTTCAGACATTTTGATTTTTAAATTAACTTAGCTGGAAAGAATACTGTTTGTTTCCTTTGTGTTGTGAAAATTTAGTTTCCTTCAAAATTTCACACCAGGCTCTTTTTTTTCCTCTTATGTTTTCCCTGACTTATCTCAAGAGATTCACCACAACAAATCTAGTTGAAAGCTGGAAGAATCAAACAGTTAGCTCAATACTCATCTTTTCTGGCTGAAAGTCTTTTCTCCATTTCTATAAATTTAGGTTTGGAAGTGGATTGCAGGGCAGTTATCGCTGAGGACAGGCCCAGCCTTTCCCCTCGCCCGTGCATTTTTCTGATGCCTGGCAAGGCAGCCTTGCTGCTGGGAGAGCAAGCTTTGATTAGGAAACAGATGTCCAGCCTAAATTAACACAGGGCAATTAGGATCCTTCATGTGTCTCTTAAGACTCCTGAAATGGCCCACGAGATACAGGATTTCCCTCCCCATCTGCAGTCGCACATGGTTGGGAAGTGCTGTGCATCCTCTTCCGGGCTCTCCTGGTACCCAGCCTTCAGCCAAGGACACCTTAGGGTCTTCATTAATAGGATTCTCCTCTGGGCTCCCTCCTGGGGTAGACCAGGGCTCCACAGAGATCCCAGAACTGTTTCCCTCAGGGAACAACACACTCTGGGTCTTGAGGAGATGATTCCTAAATCTGAAAAACCTCCAAATCACACCACAGCCCTGGCTTCTGCGTATACAAATGCTCTGCCAGCCTGTGAACATGGAGCTAGAGGAAATTATTAAGTTGAAAATGCCTTTTACAGCCTATGCTCTTTCCTCTCCCACCACTTTCATGCTGGTATCTCTGCTGCTTTATTAAAATGGACTCTGGCGTGCCCCAAACCAGGACATCAGACAATCTATCATTACCCTTTTGTGCCCTTCTGCAACTCTACATTGTAGGACCACTTCATTACATAAGTCCATCCGGACGAGCAGCATAACTTCTCTTTCTGCTCATCTCCATGCTGTACTTCCCAGCCCAGCACCAGGGCTGGATTTCGCAGCATGGTTTACTCGTGCTGTGCTTCTGGGACTCTGAAACCCTGCAGGAACATCAGAGTTTCAAAGCCTCTGTAGGCTCTCTGCACCATTTGTGAGCCTGTTAAAGGAGAGCGAGCTGTGCCACACGGGGGTGCTCGGAAAGCATGGTAGGGAGGATGCTGCATAGCAGAGCTGCTCTAGCTTCAAGGGTGACCGAGGAGGAAAAAATTGCCGGTGCTGCATTCAACACAGAGGGTGGAGCTGGTTTCGCTCTACCTTTCAGATTAATGCCCCAAAACCCAATTCCCCTTTGCCATCTTTATCTCATTCTGTTGACTCGTATCCATTGGAAAGGTGCAAGAATAGAGAAACGTCTGCTAACATCCACAGTCACAAATACAGTGGGATTAAAAAAAGAGGGTGCACATAAGGAGTAGTGCTATTCCTTGCTTCATGGAGCATTTTATTGCATTTCCTGATGGTAACAGATTGATGCTATTGTGCTTGTTAGCATGGTCAACTTTCATTACAAGACTATTAAGAGTTTTATCTCTATGTGGATCTTTGAGATTCTGAGGGAAAGTTTTTTTCTCTGGATTCACAACCCATCCTTAGAAGCCTATATTAATTAAGTGCCCTTGTTTCTGCCCCACAGCACACTGAAGGCAGCATTTGAGAGGCTCAAGCAACGTAAGTATTTACGTCTTCCTCTCTGACCTGGGTAAGACAGGCACACAATGTGGTCATCCCCTCTGGGGTCTCTCATCCTCTTTCTCCCTCTACTTCCAACTGCTCTGTCCCAGTCTGTAGTGTGGAGAGTGGAGGGAAAAGACACTCACTGGGAGTCCTCCAAGACTGGGCACTCAATCCACACTCCAGTAGCAAAGAAAATGGCTTGTTCCTCAAGTTACTCTTTATCTGAATCAAGCCACAGAACATCAGCTCTGTTATCTCTTTTGTGCACCATTGACATCAAACCAGCATGTTTTCTAGACAGGCCCAAAGCTGAACAAAAACTTCTCACACAGGGAAAATGCACCACCATCACAGCCAGTAGGACAGCGTACCTGGCTACCGGCACCTGCTGTTTAGATAAAAACACCCTTTTGAGAAGCAGCTGGTGAATTGGGGGACTTTTAGTGCTTGGGTGGGGGAGCTCAGCATTTCTGGAAAATGAGGGGTTCTATTTCAGAGGGCAGCAAAGCTGACCCAGGCACTTCAAACAGCAGCAGCCAGGTGCTCTGAAATTCAATCCGTCTTTCCTGACCCTTGGAAATTCTCAGCTTGCAGCCTCCTCTAATGACATTTGTGCAAGGCTGGACGCAACTGGCAAGCAGCTCCCAAGAGTGATGACAACCCAGCAGTGTAGGGAGGGAAAGCAGACACAGGGAGTGATGATGGAGGTCAGAGCTCCTTCTCTCCCTCCACACATCTGACCTCCAGCCCCAGAAGGAAGGAGGGGTAAATGGGGCTCTGTACTTGCCAAGGCTGCTCTGAGTGGGTGCTCCATTTCTGCAGGGAGGAGCGTTTTGCAAGCACCAGGAGGACCTGCAATAAGCCCTATTCAGGTTGCGTGAACCCTCATCAATGTCATTGCACACAGAAACACAGAAAGGCCTTTTTTCAGGCTGCCCTGTTCATGGCAAATTGTATGGCAGCCACATCCCAGAAGCGTCTCCTGAAAAATGTGACTTCATATTTAAAGACCTTTCCCCTGACCGTATACGCATTCTGATTTGCTTTAGAAATCGAAAGCGTTGGAAACTCCCATATCCAGCTGGCAGTAATGCTGAAGGATGAACTGAAAGGAATAGAGGAGTTCCGAGAAAGACAGAAGGAGCAAAGGAAAAAGGTGAGAGACTAGAGAAATGTTGAAACAGATTGGGTCAATGGGCCGTGCTGATGACCTGTCTCCAGCCATAGGCTGTGAGTACTGCAAAAGATGATAAAACATGCCCAGTGTGCCCTCTTCACTCCGCATACCCGACTGCGGAACAAAATCTCTTTCTGATCCCAGCTGGAAATAAAGCAGTGCTCTGAACTCAGGAGACAGAGGCTTTAGTCACTTTTACTCTCTCTGGTGTAACTGTAGATACTATTATTATTCCTGTAAGAACTTAATCCTTCCTTTTCTCTTTTTTATACACTTGCTAATTGGGTTTCTTCGGTATGATCCTGCATGATCTCCCACATGCACTAAAATAAAAGGGTAGCACAAATGTTTAAAAACATGAAAGAAATGAATACCATGCTGAATGCAACACCAATATCTGCTGAGTTACAAATACAAGGAATAAATAGCATCTAGTTGATGTTGCATAATAAAAATTTGAGTGTATTTAAGGCCATTTCAACCCCCGTGATCTTACCAAGCTCTAAGTCCCTTGAAAAAGCAGCTCTCAGTAGAGACAACAGTGTTCACTCTTACACCTTCTCTGGTTCCACGAGATTGAAGACAAATAGAGTACAGTCACTTAGTACTAAAAGCACTGATTGATGGAGGGGTAAAATAAAATATCTGGTTCTTTTCTAATTTTCAACAAATGAAAATGCATGTGACCAGTATCCAACGCCACAAAGATCTGGTGTCTACAACCCTGCCACACAGGAACTTGGAATAGCAGGGAACTCTGAATATGAGAGTGGGTAAAACCAGTGCTGCTACTGAGTTTTGAGGTCCACAGCAACCTGATGAAGCAAATAAGGCACATAAAGACAGATAGCATGCACCTAGCTCGTCAGCATTTGTATCCCCCCCACTGCTTTGCCACTGGGATTTGCAAAGAGAGAGGCTTTCTCTCCTGTTAAAAACAATATGTCTATAACTCAACTGGAAACAGTTAGCGGGGCCTGGAATAAAGCGAAAACCTGCTTTGGAGTCTTAGGCAAGCTTTTTTTCCTCCTTCCAGCATGTGGCTGTGAGGAAGTCAACATTAGACATGCTAGATGGTGTCAGCATTTTTGGTAGCTTCCCA
>JAOXNO010000070.1:22412987-22440063 GCA_028565335.1 Limnodromus scolopaceus | reverse complement strand
GAGTTTTGAGGTCCACAGCAACCTGATGAAGCAAATAAGGCACATAAAGACAGATAGCATGCACCTAGCTCGTCAGCGTTTGTATCCCCCCCACTGCTTTGCCACTAGGATTTGCAAAGAGAGAGGCTTTCTCTCCTGTTAAAAACAATAAGTCTATAACTCAACTGGAAACAGTTAGCGGGGCCTGGAATAAAGCAAAAACCTGCTTTGGAGTCTTAGGCAAGTTTTTTTCCCTCCTTCCAGCATGTGGCTGTGAGGAAGTCAACATTAGACATGCTAGATGGTGTCAGCATTTTTGGTAGCTTCCCAAAATGCTGTGATTTGTGTTTCGCTGTAGCTGCTCTCAGGGCTGTGCTATTTAGCCCAATGTGAAGCACGCCTCTGGGTAGCCTTGGAAAGAGCTTCGCTTGAGCAGAATATAAAGATTAAAGGACCAAAAGTCCCATTGAAGAAACCCACGCCAAGTAAGAGCATATCTCACTGTCACAAAAGGCTGAGCATATCACAACAAAAGCCATAATAGAGAACTCAGCACTGTCCTTCCAATGCTGACCAGATGACGAGAAGGAAATCAAATTGCATCAAGCATAAATTTGCCAGAAGCGATGGAATATAAATTACAGAGGAATTGTTTGTATTTAAAATGGGCAACTACCCTTGCTCACGTGGGTGGGGCAGTGGTTTGGTCTGCAAAGATGCGGGATCAAGCTCTTGAACCAGGAAAGAAACTCTGCTGGCAGAGCTGATGGGCACTGTGACTGGCTGTTACGCTATTTAATCTCCTTAAGGTGAAAAAAAAAAAAAAGGGAGGAAGAAAATGAAGATCTACATCCTCTCTGCTATTAATGGAAACGACTGAAGCAGAATTATCTTGGATTATTTTTTTACCTGGCACCTCAATTCTCTGTGTCACTTGGAAACCTGTCACTTATAAAAACAGAGTGAAGTCATTTTCCCCACAGGCATGTGGCTCACAGAAGGGCTCTGTCTAATTCTGCCCCTGAAAAAAAAAGGGGGATGAAGAGGAGGGGGTGGGGGAGTCCAAAGCAAGAAATGCTTACTTCTGTGTGTGTCTTACAGTATGAGTCTGCGATGGAGCGCATGCAAAAGAGCAAGTTGTCCCATTATAAGAAAACAATGGAGGTAAGCAAGGAGGTTTTGTGCAGGTTTTTTTGATGCAAAATGGCTCCAGTTTGAGACAGTATGAAATCTGTATTACATGTACCTGTGTCAAGAATGTGTGAGTGTGTAAGAGTGCAAAAGCACACGTGAGAGAGATTCCTCCTACAAGGAGGAAGCGAATCTTCCCTGCTGCACTCACTGAGGAGTCAGAATTAACTTAGAAAGTTAACGTGGAAAGAACAATGCCCCAGGTCACTCAGGATTTCATTCTTTCTAAGCAAGGATACTTCCAGGAGCAAGTGCAATTTTTCGGTCTGTGTAAATAGAGTTTTAAAAACGGCAAGGGAATCTTGTAAACAGGAGGAAACCTCTCCAACTGGAAAGCTTGCAGGTACAGGGACTGCAGGCAGCTGGTTTTGATTTCCAGTGGGCAATTGCCTCTAAAGAAGAGTTGCAGACCCCTCGGTGCTACAGCTGGAACTGTACTAGCAGCTTTTATTTAAATGTGGTTGTTCTAAGTGAAGCTCTAAGACAGGGAGGTCTTTTGGTGCAAATACGGATTTCTTTTGCTTCTGAAGACTGCACCGAGACACTCTTACCTACAGGTGCTGGCTCTGTCTCACAGCTTGGTGCAATGGGCAAGGCAACACACTGGCTTCAGCCACCTGATGCTCTAGGTCACACTGTGGAAACACAACCCATCCCCACTGGCACCCGGGGGATGTGGGCCCCTAATTTCGTCTCTACCCTGTAGCTCAGACAGACGCCTGATGCACTGATGGTGTTAGTGCTGCCTGTGTATTCATGACCACTCCTGCCGGGAGCTGGCTACAAATCATACAAAGCAAACAATTTCAGAGCTGTGAGGAAAGAGCCCAGTTTATGCTCAGTTTCCCAGGTCTATTGTTCTATCTCCTTATGGTGTCATTGGGAATTTTTTTTGTTGCTCAAACTTGGGCACTGATTTTCTCCCCCAGACCGACTGCAAAACAGAAAATGCCTAGAACATCACGCTGGAGACAACCCAGCCTTGTTCCCTAACCCAAGCCCTCACATTTGATTTCATTTCCGTACAGTCAAAGAAGACCTATGAACAGAAGTGCAAGGAAGCAGACGAGGCCGAGCAGTCCTTTGAACGAACAAGTGCTTCAGGCAACCAAAAGCAAACAGAAAAGGTACCTTGGACGACAGCACTATTTAGAAAGAAAACTCTGGTTTTTTTCCTTTTCAAGGTACAAGAGAATACAATTGACCGACCCATTCTGCAGGATGCCAGGGGCTGCCTTCCCTTTTAATCCACCCCTTGGAATCAAAATTAAAACAAAGCACCTTCCCAAGGAAGTCTTCCTTCACAAATTCCTTTTGGTAACTGCGATCTTGTTCTGCAATAGGCCAAGGGTCTTTAAAAATGCAGGGAAGGGACCAAGTTATTTAATTAATTTATCCTAGGCTGTGATCTAATTGCTCTGTGAATCCTGAAGGGAAACTGAATGAGATTTTTCTCCAGAATTATTCATAAAAAAAGCCAACAAGTCAGAAGTATGTTATACAGTTACTTTTGCCTTTTGATCCCTTGCATTTAGTAGGCATAGGATCCTACATTAAAATGCATATTTTCCTTAACATTTTTCTCCTTATGGTTAGTTTAATTTCAACTAAATTTACAAACTCAAAAATAAATCACTGGAAATTAAGGCACTGCAGTCCTTCATTGCATCGTCTTGATACTTGTAGCTGACAATTCACTAACTTTTAATGGGAACATTTTACAGTGGAACAGATGGAGAAAACAAAATAAACGAACTCCCTTTGGCTCGATAAAAATCAGTGCAGTGTAAGCAAAAAGGATCAAAAATCATCTCAAAGAGTGGGGGGACGGAGACGCTAAAAACAGCATCAGAACTTTACATTTTATTTCCAGCATTCACTAACCTTTGATGAACAAAACCCTCCAAAGCCTAGCTGTAAAGAGGGGGTGAAATCCTGGCCCTAATGAAATTCCATCAGAGAACTCAGCAGCTTCACTGGCATCAAAACCTGACCCAGCTCCTTTCATGCAGAAGGATCCCGCGGTGCTTTGTTGCCGTTACCTCCACGCACACGCCAGCACATTTGAAATGCAGAGAGGCATCTCACAAGACACATGTCAGCTGTTTAATTCTGTGCTGCGCTCGCAAACAGTTCGGGCCAGGAAGCAAATAAGAATGAAGCTTATGTTCCCAGCTTACTACACGTTTTCCAGCCAGCTGTGATGAGGAGTATGGTCGTAAGAACCCCTACCTGAGCCTTGTCTTGAAGGGCAGAAGGGAAGAATGTGTGATACCGATGTCTAGAGCCACACATTAGTGTACTGTCATCACCATCTGTGCAGAAAGACCTGGGAGTACAGAGCTGTCAATAATAGCTGTATTTTCATTTGTTAAAAGCTGCAGGTTTGTTTTTTTTTAAAAAAGAGAAGTTCTACTTAGAGTGAATTTTGCTTTTAGGCTTCTGAGTTGTTATGGAAAATAATCTGGCATTTGCAAAGTATTTTAAAGGCTGGGTTCTTTTCATCTATGTGTTACATGAGGAGCTCGGCAGATGAAGAATTTTAACTGCCATTTATTTCTGCTTATAAATATCTATTAGAAAAGCACATCAAACACTTGAGGTAAAAACAACTCAGCCAGCAGAGACGAGCTTCAGGCTGGATCATGCCAGCGCTGAGCTCCTATGGCAGGCGTGTCCAAATGGAAATATGCAAATTGCCAGGTTTCCCTTGAAGTCAGTGAACCTGTTGCTGCATCTGTGAAATTGTGCTCCCTTCATAAGGCCAGGACAGCCAAGAAGTGTCTGCAAGTTTGAGCCTTTCCTCTAGAAGGGGAAGGGGAGCAGGCAGCAAAAAAACCTGTGGCAGAAGCAAAAAATATGGTCAGAAATTAATTTGGGGTGTTTCTTTTCCTGTTTCAGAGTCAGAACAAAGCCAAGCAATGCAGAGACGCAGCAAATGAAGCAGGTGATGCCCTATTTGCAACTGAACTAAGATTTTTCTCATCAAAGATCTACCAGCACAGTGATTTTGATAGAGCACCATCCAAGTTACCCAGGCCAGCTCTGTTAGAAGTCAGGTTTCCCAGTCACCTACCTAAAGATTAATGAAGAAGCTTCTGAAAAACGGCAACCTGATAGTCATCTACATTTATTTCCCTTTGTGGAAATGCAAACATCCTGCTTTCGTTAAAGAATTTATAGAAGACTTCCTCTAGGGACTTCACCCAGTAGAGAAAAGCTCTTCTTGAAGCAAGTTGAAAGCACAAAAGAACGACGCTCAGATTGTCCCCATCCAGCCCAAACCAGATACACAGTCCCCAGGTTCCCTCTATGTGAGCATGGTAGAATTTTCCAGCCAGAAACACAGTCTACGTCCACAAGGAGAGCCCAGCAGACATCTGAGCCTATTCGCAATCATCCCTAACTGCTCGTGTAAAAGTTTACACTAAATTCCATGGCTTACCTGGCTGGCTCAGCACGGGAAGAGCCTAAGGATGCTCAGTGCCCAAGCACAGTCCAGGCTCTTCATCTCTGATTTGCATTATCCCCACTGTAAAGTTTATAGACGATCTGCAAACCATGCAGGGAGAATCCTCACTCTGGTATAAAGTTGCAAATTAAAAAACCCCAAATATCCTGGCGGCCCACTGACTGCAAGCTCACACATTCCTGTGATACTCCAGCAAATCACAGGCCTAAAGTGCAAGAACCACAGAAAGTCTTAATAGGAAGAAAAAGAAAAAGGCAGTGTAATTTCTTTCCTAACTGTTGGGTTTCTATTATGTGTGTCTGTGTTTACAGAGAATGTGTACAAACAGAACATTGAGCAGCTGGATAAGGTCAGGACAGAGTGGGAACAGGAACATATCAAAACCTGCGAGGTAAACATTGACTTTTGCAGCAATACATTTGTGCGCTCTTTATTTTATCCTACTTGCAGATATCAGTCTGAGACCTGAGATACCGTCCCAAGGGGTTTGCTGTTTGCTTTATGTGGAGTCTCAGTAGATGGCTGCAAAAATACTGCAAAAATGAGTTGTTTTAGAAATAGCTGCTGTCTCACTTGCTTACACTGCCCTTGCTTGTTCAGCATATGTAGGTAAACATAAGGGAGAGGAATAAGTGCAGAGGTGTGAGAAGTGGAGCAATATATGAACCGGTACAATCTATTCACAGGCTATTGCTGCCAGTTTTCACCCACAACATAAGAGTACACTAGCTTTAGGGATGGTCTTCTATCACAGCCAAGATAAGGTTGTTTCTCAAATAACTGCTTTGTGACGTGTAATTTCAGTAGAAAATCAACTGAAATGCAGACATAAAAATTCATTTTTAGTTTCAAAGAATGAATTTCAAAATTGCAACAAGAAGAATTCAACTAATCCATTAAAAATTAACAAACAAAATTTTCCCTTTAGACTATGTTTTGCAAGAGGCTTCCAGAATGGCTTCTTGTAATGCAGGAGGGGTTTTTGTGTTTGTTTCTCACAAGTTCAATGGAGATGAAAAATAAACTTCTTTAGCTTAGCCAGAAAAATAGGTATCATAGCATTCTGAGAACAAAGATATCCAAGCCACTCAGAATATTTAGCATAGTGCTTTTTATATTCACCTGCAAGAATATCTGCCCTCTGCCATGGAGTAATCTATCTGAAAGGTGGTAGTGGAAAAGTCTCTATTTCCATTATGCTGAGGATGGACAAGGAAACTTGCACTTGGCTGGTAAATTTTGCACAACAATTTACAGGAACCGGTTGACTGATCCAAATCAGCCACACACTTGGTCATATCAATCCTTCAAATACATTGACCATCTGCGGAAGTATGATTTTGCTATGTTTACTTGTTGCAGGCTTTATTTCCATGTAAAATAAAATGCCAGGAGCACAGCTTTCCAGTTCTCTGCTTCCTCTTAAATATTCCCTGTCTGGGAGGACTGGAAAGTCCCTCGACTGGCACAGCAGACTTTCCACAGAAATTGTGCCAAGTCTTAATTTTCCCAAGATGCACATTTCCCTCCTTCTTAAAAAGCCAACAAACAAGCAAAGTGTTCCACAACTTGAACCACTTCATTTCTCCCACGTGGCTAAATTCTGAATAGCCCACAGAACCATTCATAAAGGAAGGGCATCTTTAACACTTTCTTTCAAAAAATGCTTGTAGACAGAAGAACTAATAGATTTTTTTAGGCATTTAAAACTGATAACTAGTACAAAAGCAGCTTAAGATCCCAAACTTCTGGCTGCACAGTGGGGAATCTGGAAATGCCGAGGTTGCTTAGGTCTCTAGCTGAGCTCTGGACATCCACTGCCTGAGAATCTTGGCTGGCAAGTGGCAGCACTGGCATGACCTTCATCCCGGGGGCTAAGCCATATTCCTTGGCACGAGATGCCCAGGCTCACTAGCAGCCTGTCGCACAAGCCACTGGGGCACGAGGGATGTGGCTAACACAAGGGCCAGCTGGACTTTGCAAAGGGCTTGACAAGCTGAGTCACAACACTTCCCTCTTTAATGAGCTCCGTTTCCCAACAGGACACCATTTACCTGGAAAATTCCCAGTTGGCTGTTGTACTATTTCAGTAGCCCCGTAAGGTCCAGGGTCCAGCCACAGGCTTTTTGTTCAGAATGGATATTGAAATACTCATTCTCCACCCTTCAGGTTCTCTTTAAGAGCTTTTTCTCTCAGAAACTGGTCCCAATGACAGCTGACTCCCTGATGGACTTTTTTCTGGTTTTTTGGGTTTTTTTTTAAGATGGTAGGATGTTAGGTGGCAGGCAGCGTACCCAACTGAACGTTATGCTGAATATTGTATACATTTGTGATGTTCTGGGCATAATTACTAGCAAATGGAGATGGAAACAGATGGCTGGAAGCATCTGAGCTTTTCACACCTCACAGAAAACCAAAAATTGATGTTCTACTTATAACAGCACAATTTAGAGCTCAGGGTCTTCTTTCTCTCTTTTTTTTTTTTACGTTTTTACAGAAAGAGTTTATCTGCCTCTTCCCGCAACTCAGTTCACACATTTCCTCTCTGTTCCTCCTTCATTCTTCTCAAGCTGTGCAACAGCATGAGAAAATCAGACAGATGAAGGAGGGGAGTAAACTCTGAAGAAAGAAAAATGCCTTCTCTTTACCATGAAAATAACCTTAGTAATGAATACAGACAACTCCAGAGAGCCTAAAGTAGTTTCAAAAGAGAAAAGTTTGGAAAGAGGCTTTAGATAGCAGAGATGGATATTTTTGGCTCTACCTTCAGCATAAACACAACCCTTTCATGCCAGTACCCTACTGATCTTTTAAACATCAATATTTCAGTGCGATGGGCAGACAGGACCCCGACTCTGAAATCCTTTATAAAGGACCCTTCAGAATGGTTTGCAGACATATGAAGGTGGCCCAAAGGACCCCCAGCCCCGTCGCTGCTGGCAATGCAAATCAACAACTACCATGAGGCCTCCTCACATCTTTTCTTTGGCTTTAGGTCTTCCAGCTGCAGGAGTGCGACCGCATCACCATCCTCCGCAACTCGCTGTGGGTTCACTGCAACCAGCTCTCCATGCAGTGTGTGAAGGATGACGAGGTAGGGGCACCTGCCAAGTTGCTTCGCATGCAGAGGAGGGAGAGGAGGAGGAAGAGTGCTCTGACAACACAGCACTAGCTTGCCCTTCTCTACGTGTGCTGGTGGTTTGCAGCAAACCGGCTGTTGTTCGTGTTCCGTGAGGGGGGAGTACTCTCAATGTAGGTTGTTCCCCCTAGATGTAAACCAGATGTATGCCTGAATGTAGATGGCCTGTGTCACACTTGGTGACACTTAGATGTCTCCTCCCCTTGGGTTGTTGGGGAACGCTTCCAGCTACCAGAACGTTCAGTCAAGTATATTTGGGCACAGGCACAACTTTCAGAAAGGCATCCAGACATGGTCTCAAATTTGGAAGGCATAAAGAATACACTAGTTTTGCCTTTGAATGCTTGCTTCCTGCTATTAATTTCTTTATTGCATTGAAAAGCCCTGAACTGCCTTTGTCCTTCTTGCTTAGAAGAATATCCAGAGCACAAATAAACAATTGTGTTTACAAGAATGTTTGTACAAGGGACAGGCCAAGGACCCATCCAGATCAGACATGTATCAAGTATAAAGTGCCTCTTAAGGGGAAAAGTACTAGAAGAGCATTAATTATTAATTCAATGTAAAATGTTAAAAATTAAATTAAGTTCTTGGATTCTGTTTTGTAGCTGTATGAAGAGGTTCGAGTAAGCTTGGAGAACTGCATCATAGAGTCAGACATAGACTACTTCATTAAGACTAAAATGACAGGAACACAACCTCCAGGTAATTATTCCTATTGGTCTCGTCGGATGAGTCACCCATTAGGCCAAGGCTGCAGTTGTGCAGAACACGTCCTTTGGAGGTGAAGCCAAAAGCTGAAGGAGTTTCTGCTCCGGCAATTCATTCCCACCCACCGTGGCTCACTTCCCCCTCCCTGTGCTGCCATCACTCCCTGTGCAGCACTGCCAGTGGCATAACTGAATGGTCCAGGTTAAAAATAACCCTCCAAAAAAGAAAGAAAGGGAAAAAAAAATAATTGTTTTGGTTTTTCAACCAGTCTCATTTCACAGTACAGCTGAACTGGCACCGCTAAGGAGGTGGCAAACTGCCTCGCAGAGATGGCAACCTCAATTTCCTGCAGTGGTGACAAGTCAGAGCCAACTTACCATGTAACTGCACCCTGGTGTCCCCTTGACAGAGACACTGCCTCTTCATTTGCAGCACAGGGAACACCAGACTCTGTATTCAGTTTTGTTCCACCTGCCCAATAGGGAATAACATCTTTTGTCCTTTCAGGAAGTTGTTTGTATAAGGGCAAGACCCTAGTTGGAGGAAATTTTGAATGAAATTGGCTTTTTTCCAGCACGCAGAAGCAATGTAAGGTTCACAGACTGCCCATTCAAGCCAAAGCAGCCTTTTCAAAGACTTCAGTGATCAGAACCTCTGTGCCGAAATGGAGACTGGGACAGCAAGAGCTAAGAGCAGTTGTAAAGTGAAAACATGCTGCTCCAGGGTAGGAGTTCTCCAAAAACATCACCAGAAGGGAGGCTATCTAATGATTCAAATGGCCAAACACAAACCACACCCTCTTACTTCAACAAGCAATACAAGATTTTTAGAGACTGAGTGAATGCTTGCACTTCTGTGCAACTGCTGCAGTAAACAAAGATTCACAGCACTTGTAGGAGAGGAAAAAAAAAGAATCCTATTTCATCTCTTCATTAGCTGATGATGCATATCTATGCTGAAACGATCTCTTCCTCCATTTATTTTTTTTTTTAATCTGTGCACAGCTACTGTTTCAGTTCCACTATCTGCTCTAACACCATACTGTTACGCCAAAGAGAAAATTCCCTTAGCATGCCCCCAGCAGTATCAGTAGAGCTTAACTCCATTTAGCATGGGGAATAAGCTATACTGGCATGAGAAAATTTTATACTGATAAAAACCTTCCGTGCTAGGAGCTGTACAGGTACAAACATCAGCAGTATGAATACCCTGGCCCAAGGGATAATTATCTCGTACGGGAACGGCTTACACCCCTTTGATTTCATTGCAGAGCTCAGAGCTGGCGGCAATTACACCCTGGGAACATCCTCAGCAGAGCTGGATGCTGTCCCTAACTCAGCACTGAGCCGTCTCAGCCTTCCTGTCATTACACCTATGATGATTAAGAATTGGGATTTGGGGATTTTTTTTAAACGAATATATTGATACTGGTGCACTGGATGCCATTTTGCTGCTATAGTTTATTCTTCTTCGCATAGGGGAGTTAAATTCACTGATATAGGAGCATTTACCAAGGAAAAACCTACATTTTCACTGGCAGAAGGGAGAACTGTGCCTTGCAACAGTGTGAAACGACTTCTGCATACTAAGAAATTTATAATTCTCGGCTAGAGTTTGGGGTTTTTTTTCTCCTTTTTTTTCCCCCCTCCTATGTGAGATTTCTCATTCCCCAGTCGCCTAGGCAATTTTCTGCAAACAGCTCTTGGCTATGTCAGGACTCATTTCTAATAAGATATAGGTGGGAAAAACACTTGAGAGCTTTATGAAAGGCAAAGAAACCATTGACTTGCTTTTTTGTTGGGTTTTTTTGCCACCTTCTAGAAGGTGATATGTTCTGGAAGTAACATCCTTGAATCTCCACAGCTCTCCTAATGAGTTTGTGCAGTAGCACACGGTGAGCTGTTGATCTCTTTTATTATTTGCAAGATGCAGGAGGAAACCCACATGCGGCTTGTGGCATGTGCATTGTGTAGCGGGAGACCCTCATCCTGACCAAACCTTTTGGGTTTTGATGCTACTGTTCACTCTTCTACCTAATCTTACAATGCATTATAGACTAGAAACTATACCAAGGTGACATTCTTGAAAGGTAATAGGAGACCCTTAAATTGGACAGAAAAGTCCCTAATTACTGAAAATCTTATTTGTAAGGATTCTTCACACTCACTAGTTGAACATGCCCGCTCTGCTTGTGATCTTGGCTGACCCAGTGTGAGAATGTCAACACAACCTTTAGCCCAAGTCCAATGTCTTTCTTAATTGGCTGATATCAGAACTGAGATAATCCCAGACTCCACTCACGTTTGTTTGGCTTTAACACAGAGCAGGAAGAAAGGGTGTGTGGCCACCAGCTCTAAGCAACTACACTGGGAGCTACTAGATGTAAAATAAACAAATCCATCTGTAACCATTTTATCTGTAACGCTAGACTTGGAAATGGTCTCAATTTCACCCTTAACGACACCATAGGGGAGAGTGAAGGAACTGTAACATAACTGTGCTTGAGAGAACAAAAACAAGTATCTCTGGGTAAACAGCAAATCAACTCTCAGGAGGTGGATGGGGGAGCTAGGAAAGGTAGGGAGACACTCAAGCACAAGCACAGACCAGGAAATTGCTCATTATTGCTGCTGGCAATAATGTCCAGAAATGTCCCCAGCTCCGACAAAAATTCCTGACTCAATACATTAAGAAAAAAATAAACAAACCACACTGCAGCCAGTTGTATCATAAGCATGGTCCCAAGCTCCCAGTGACCATGCTCTGCTCTCCTAAATCCTGAGATTTAAGGCAACAGAGGAAACAGCCATGGAAGAAACTGCCGTCTTACTTAGGGTTAGCCACAGCTAGTAGAATAGCTCTTCAGAACCTTGACTGTGCTCATCTCAGGTCACCCATGCCTTTCTACCAGGGACGTATCTGCTTACAATCATTTGAATGGCTTTTGTCAAGTCCCCAGGTCCCTCTAAGCTGCTTCAGCCACCCCTGATGGCCGCAATGGTCAGTTGCATTCTGCTGAGGGAAAAAAAATATAGTTTTGCCTGTTTGAACATCTCATTTTTCTTGCCCTGATGCAGATGCAATAGGCTATGAGAACTACTACAGCAGAGAACCAAGCCGGAGCAACAGCAGCCCAACCCACTCTTGTGGGATGATGAAGAGGTGAGTAGGAAACTTTGGTTCCCAGAAGAGTTATTTCTCCACATGAACAGCAACATATGACAGGAACCAGGACCTGGAAAGTTATTACTTCCTGCATGGTAGCAAGAGGCAGCTACGTATCAATAAATATAACTTGACAGAAGAAGTAAACCTATTAAAAGCAGGGTCAGGGTAATTTTGCCATGGCCTAGAGGGAAGAGAGACAAGGGGACGAGTTCATCAAACAATTAGTTGGCCAGCAATGGATTGCATTCAGTTATTTCCTCTTTCCTGGTGAGTCACGGCGCACGGCGACAAAACCACTTTGTTCAGGGGAGGGCAAAGGTGAATCTTGCTGGGAGCAAAGGCTGGGGAGAGCTGTTTTCTCCAGCAATACCTCCTGGCTCACCGCACCGCCCAGCTGAGTGGAACAAAGAGCTGCTCTCTATAGCTAGAACCAAAGGGAAAAACACTTAGCAGAATAACCATGATGATTAGGGAGGCAATTTTTCTTTTTCTGATCTATTTATGCTGGTAAATGCCCTAGCGTGGATGCAGTTATATCAGCAGAAGAGCACAGCAGATCTATTGGTTTAAATATTTTATACTTAAATGGCTATTTCACAGTGGGAATGGCATCATATTTAAAGCAGAAGAGCTTTATATTTTGACAAGCCTCGTTACATGGCAAAGACAAGGAGTGGGCTGTGATCTCCCATTTAAAACGTGGTCCAGGCTTCTTGGTGAGCTGATAAGGTTTATACACAATACTTCGTTTTTTCAGTCGGAAACCAGATCTTCTCTACTAATGAATTCTAATGCTGCATCCTAGAGAGTTACAGAACACAATTGTACTGCCATTTAGAATACAAGCGTGCTTTGCATGGGCAAGCAGCCCAGAGACACTCAGTCTGAGTTTTTCCCAAACTGTTGAGCTGGATGTCCATTTTCCGGAAACATTGAGCATTCAGCAGCTAAAAAAATCAGACCCCTTAAATGTGCTTTAAGCACGCAATGCTATTTTTATCTATGCTTGAGAATCCTAACCCATAGTGCCACTTTACTTAGTCTCCAGTACCCAGCTGTGATATAGAAAATAACTAGGGATAGATTTAAAAAAAAAAATAATTAAAAATTCAAATAAACTCACAGTTTTTAGAAAAGCTTATTATACAAGCTTTGCATTTTAAATTGTATCAGAGTTTTCCTCAAAGACAAAGAGATGGTAATCTCTTATAAACAACTAAAAATTCTCATCATATTAATATTCTGAAATTAGAGTTTGGCACCATGAGCCTTTGGATCAACAACAAAATGTTATCTGATGCATGTTATGCACAATTTAGTATGGCTGATGGTTGAGTATTCTGCTGCATTTTTTAAAATATATTTTTAACCGAAGATAAAAATATCTACAGCATACATGAAGGCAGACAGCCACAGGAAGAGGTGACATCTACCCAGTGCTGCAGCAGATGGAGGGAAGGTTGAGTCAGGCAGCTGAGACGAAGGAATGCTCATACCCAGCCCTGTTCACTCATTTTGTCATTGGTTTCTCTTGGTTCTGCAGATTTTCTGGACTACTGCATGGAAGCAGCAAAAACAACACAGAAAGTGTCACCCCTTCAGCCCCTCCTCTTGGTATGCCTTCTCCAGGAAATAAGTTTACCAGATGTGTTTGTTTTAGATCACCTTGCTAAATCAGGCTTTGACACAGAGCAGAAATGGTACAGCAGATACTCATGTGTTGGCAGGCAAGAGTAAGAATAGTCCGGAAATTAATTTAGTTTGGATGGGTATTAAACAAATGTCCCAGTTTAAAGTGCCAAATAATCCATAGAATCTTCAAAACCTCTGCCTAGGCAAGGGGGGAACTGTACATTCAGAACTGTTAACACAGTCTGACTGAGATATTATTTTTCTCCTAAGGTAGAACACAGTAGCTCTGAAAAGCCCCAGGGAATACATGAAGTTTTTAACAGACAAGATTCCTTCCTTAGGAATGCAATTATCCCTCTTGTTTCACAGTTACACTGTCTTATTGTAACCCTTGCAACTAGGCATTTATCAGACAACATTTAAAACAGTATTTTGACTATGCAGAGAGTAACAGCTTACGACATTTTTATTGGTTTGATTTAAACCAAAACATTTTAACTGTGACTCTTGCCTAAAGGAAACAAAAAGCTGGCTTAGAAGAACTTTAAAACATTCCCAAATCAATCTCCTTGCCAGGCCTGCCTGCTTGGGCACCCCGAAACGAGCCCAGGCTATCTCACTTGCTGCATTTGGTGCTCAACCAGGGGAGACTCCCCAGCGGTACCCAACACCAGCTGGACCTGCCAGGCACCAGCTCGGGCTCCGGCACACGCAGAGCAATGCAGCATTGAGCGGTCAAGGGCACTCACTCCTGAACTTCCATAGGCTGTGGACAGGAGGGGAGAGCATTCCCTGGACAAGACCCTCAGGAATGGCTAATGCTTTCTGCATTCAGCTTTTTCAACTATTCCTGTGTTTGTCTGTCAAAATCTGAAAAGTCAAGGAGCTGATAGTGCTCCTTAGAGCAAGACACGGTTGTCCCCACTGAGGAGTCATATGTGGGAAACCTCTGCTCACCTCGGTGGCAGGGGAAGCTCCCAGGCAGATGCTGGGAAAGAGTAACAGGTTTCCCTAATTATGACATGCCGGATTAAAACATCTTCCAAAAAAAATTACGTCAGTGACAAATAGCTGTCTGGGAGCTATGGAAACTACTGGAAAATGTCCAGTGAAGTGCTATGTGAGTCACTGAACTGCTAGAATTTTATACCACCAGCTACAGCCATTTTAAACTAGTGTAGTCACAGCATTTCCCTCTTTGGACCATTTGGATTGTGCTTTAGCAGGGTAAACATTTTTCCCAACCAGGACAAGGCTAATGCTAGTTTCTGACCTCCCACAAAGTTTAATGGGTGTATTGTCATCTAATCAATGGGACACAGTTCTTGTGCAAGACTTTACCTACAGTTCACAGCAGCTTTTCTATACATGTACATTTCCAGACAGAGAGAGAACAGAAACCCTTGTATTTGTGAACTCTTGCAGATGATCCCATGCATTTATAAGCAACTGAACTCTTTGTTTCTGTGTGGGTTTTTTTGTTTTGTCCCGTCCCCCCCCCATCCCCAGCAGAGGAGACAGACAGAGTCTATGCACCGATCTTTGTAAAAGAACAAGCTGGAATCACGTCATCACAGGACTACAGAGTACTTTATGACTACACAGCCCAGGTAACGGAAGACTGCAAAATAAATATTTCATAGCATCAGATTTAAAATGGATGATGTTGATCCAAACATCTTGAAAGCGTTAATTCTGTGAAGGAAGTGTTATCTTCACTTTACTAGCCAGGGACACTGACAGAATTGCTGGCTTCTGCAAGTGACCTTGACCAATAATCCCAACACATCACTATACCGTGCTGCCTTGAGATGAAACAAGAACATCTTTTGCAAGTGATTACACATTTGTAATCACTCCTAAATTAGTGCTGAGCTGTTACAACCTCCTTCTAGAGGTACAGGAGACCACAAACGCAAGGAAAACTTAATTTTTTAGGGGGTGATAGCTACGTATGCTATATTGTGCATTCTGAACTCACAATTCTCATGAAATGTTCTTCTAAGGAAAATGGCTACAGCTTCCTCGTGTAAGAATATGCAAGAGATGCTTATCTAAGAAATTCTTCTCCATTTGATCGCACTTATCTGGAGAGTCCTGCTCCAGTTTAACACCCTGGCTTCAGCTGAGGTGCTCTCCATGCTGGAGAGGACTGAATAAATGACACTCTTTCCCTGTACTTCCATGTTCCAAGTTGCACAATCACAGTGGATGTGGTCCAGGTACCAAAAGACTGTTATAAAGGGCAACCCGCATCCTTAACTGGGATATTGAACTCTCACTGGCTTCAGACCTACCTAGGCATAAGTACCATTAGCAAAAGGTTATGAATGGACTGGTTATGAATATTTTCTTATTCGGATGGACTCCAAAACCTCTCGGACTCTCGCTAAACCATTAGCCTCCCCTAATGGGACTTTTACAATTTAATTACATGTCAGTTTAAAAGTTCCTTTTATTAGCTTTAGATTAGCAGAAGGAGCAGCACCCAGAAGGCCTTACTTTCTGGTCCAGAGAGACCCTTGCACCAAGGAGCTTGCCATCAATAGCCTACACTGAAGAAATGCTGAACATATGACAAAATCTGGTAGCCAGATGAATTATGAAAACAGAGAAAGGGCTGGAAAGGAGAGCTTTCTCTAGGTACAGCAGTGTTCTGACACCTTTATTATATGTTCTTTGTTTTGTTTTGTTCTAAACCTTCTTTTATTATTTGCCTGAAATTTCATCCAAGCACAGCTGAAAGCACCTCACTGTTAATGCCAGTTCCCCTGAGGAGACTACGGGATCTCTTTATCAGATCCCTACTCCAGGAGGTGCCTTCAAAATATGACACACGTGGATTTTGCCTGCTGAGAAAAGAGCCTGTTACTACTTTTAGTATATTGAGGCCTCTCACTTTTCGAGTCCGTTCTTACCTACTCAGGTACATTAAATTTAGATTTAGCTGATGCATCAAACATATCTGGAAGCCTCTCCTGCCCTGTTTTCTATTTCACTACACTGCAGGTAGCAAAGTGGTTTCCTATGGAAAATAGGACACTGAACGAGCTGATAGCTGCTGGAGAGCTCAGCAATAGCTTACTTACAACCATTCCATTTGTCCCGGAGATAAAAGTTACCTATCTCAGGAAGAGTCCTGGTACCTCCACTGGTCACCTCTGTTCCGTATTAAAAAAACTGAGAGACCTATTTAAAGCCTGGATTAGTAGAGACACTGCTTTTATCTCCCTTGGGAATTAAGCTGTGCACTGTTTTATTTAGCAACACCTGCAGACTACAAAAGGGTCATGGTTAGCTGGGTTAGGACAGTCAGATTTAACCCTTTCCAGCCTTCCCCAATGATACAATAGTCAAGTTGCTCAGGACTAGACACCATGGAGACCAGGGAAATTTGAGGATCTTCCTAAGATCTTCCTATTTCCTAAATAGCCATCTTAGCAAGCACTTAATCTCTCATTGTCTGGTATTGCAGGCTCTTTCCCAATCCAAATGACACTGGCAGACTGTTGATGAAAGGCAGTGTCAAAAAACACCACCAGATACATGCTTGGGCTCTCCTGCACTCTCAGGCTCACCACATTTCCTTTCCCTGTTTCCTTTCAGAATATGGATGAACTGGACATCAGTGAAGGAGACATTGTAGTTGTCATTGAAGAAAACGAGGACGGCTGGTGGACAGCAGAAAGGAACGGGCAGCGAGGCTTTGTGCCTGGGTCTTATCTTGAAAAGCTTTGATGAAAAGAAGCCCCAGTCCTCAGACTTTAAAAATATTCTATTACGGAAAACAAACAGCACACAAGGTCTGCTTCAGCTGACTGAGGGCAACCCATAATACTGTCTTCTACAATAATCAACTGACCATGCTTGTCTTGTCCTCCTGCCTCATCCCAGCACCTCCTGGCCTATGCTGCCTGCAAAAACCGTCTTCATCTCACAGAGACTAGGACTTGCATTTCTTACCACAGCTCTTCCTACCCTGTGTCACAAAGCTTGGCAAACCTGGGAGAAAAATCCCACCCAGAACTTAACTGCACTAAAGGAAAAAGATCAAGGAAGCAAGTGCTATTTCTCCAGGATGGAGGATGATGTCTGGGCAGCTTATGAGCCACTCTCATGATCACAGTAGCCACGTTCTCTGCCATGGATCCTCTCCTCTCACTGCACAGACCATGCAAGCATTTTTGATATTGGGGTGGAAAGCACACTCAAAAAGCAGGTAGCTTTGATGTCACAGGCTCTTAGCTGTACAAATCAAGGAAGAAGCTCTCTTAAGTTCCTTTTAACAGCCCTCTTTCAAGTTCCCTTTACAGTGTGTGGGTAACCAGGGAGAAAGGTGGGTAACCCTCCACTGTTCTTTATCACAGTCACTGAAGAAAATATGAAAAACAATGAATGCAGCTGGAGAGAAGCACCTGAAAGACCGAGACGCATCAGTAGCAAGAAAACATAAGGCACTCCCCACAATGGCCATCTCCCAATAAAATGAAATTCCTGCTATCCATGGCTCTGCTTTGCACTGGATTCTGGGGCAGCAAAACATGGACAGATGATGAGCCCAAGGCTTGCTTTTGCCTTAGTTGGATGGTTTCCCTGACACTTCCTTGGGACTTTTCATCTTTAAAAAACAACAACAAACCCAACAAGTAAGCAAAGCCTCCAGAAGTGCTGCACTGCCCTCATCCCTCTCCTCCGAGCTCCAGAGAGAAGTGCCAATTACCTCTTCTGCAATCTGCATACCCGTGTCATCAGTGCATTCTCCTTTCAACTCCTCTGTCCTCCTGGCTGATCCTCTCCTCCTCTTCTGCCCACAGGATTTTCTGTATCTAAGTGCTCTCTAAAGCCTCTGCATCTCTGGGATTGCTGGCACAGACATGTCCTGGTTCCTCTCCAGGCACTTTTAACATGCTTGTTCTTCAACAAACCCCCTTCAGAGAGGTCACACTGTGCAGGTTCACTGTATTTCACAGATTTCAGCTCTATCAGTCCTTCTAGTTTAGTATTTAAGAACGTTTCCAACTGCCACTATACTTACCAAGGGATCGATAGGCACTTTTTGGCCTTCTTCCCTTTTCAGTATTTCCTCATGGTTTAAAAAAAAAAATAAAAATTGGTGATTTAATCTGAAGCAGAGTGTGCTGTTTCTGCAATGACCTTGTTTGCCAAGGTTTCAGGTCTTAAAACCAAACCAAGTCAATGAAAATGAATCAAATTGCTATCCAAAAGGAAGGCACGGAGCAGGGAGGAACTGTTGGTTAAGAAATAGTGGGAAGAACAAAGAGAAATCTAGAAGAAAAACCATAATGGTCAATGCAATTATCCCTTAAGTGAAACAGAATTAAGGTCTTGCTTCAAGAATGGAATAAAAGTTGCTGCAGGCCCTTTTTCTTCACTTCCCTGCAGTCCTTTGCACAAGAACACTTGTCTTTCCCACACTTCCCCAAGTTATTATGCAGCACATCTTCATCAGAGCTGAAGAGCTCTTAGTACCTTGCCTTAGCACAGGCTCGGAGGAACTGCAGAAACTTGAATGGCATTTAAGGCACTCAGTTATACGAAGAGTAGTGCTCATTCAGGCTGAAGATTTTAACAACAGGTTTCCGTGACCAGGTCTGAACTGAACAGTGACAGAGAGATGGTTCACAACAGCCTTCAACTAGGCCACCACACTGTAAACAGACAACTGCAACAGCGCTCGTTATGTACAGGATGAGAGGAAACCTAAAGTATGAGAGATTTAATGTATTTGCTTCCTGGACACTCAGTTTTCCACAAAGAGAACTGTAATAAACCAACAAATACTTAAATAAATTGCAGTTTATCTTAATTAAAGATAAATTAAAAAAAAACCCCAACATTGAGATACATCGCCTCTATTTATGTGTGACACATGGAATTTTTGCTAAGACTCCTCGCTTCTCTAGAGGCCCAGAGAGCCTCACACGAGACACTGCAGTACCCAGTCCTGGTTACCCTGAACCCCTGCCACAGACCACCTCTGCTTATGCGTACCAAACAGTCTACAGCACTGACAGACGCTAGTGGAAGGGTGACTGCTCTTCCATCCCCCTTCAAATCGGGTCATATTTTTGTTGTTAAACTCAGGAAACTGGTTTCCTTTCTACCTATCTCTTCTTCTGTTGAGTAAACACTATTGTAAGTGCCAGTGGCTATAGATATTTCATAATCTACCCAGTGTCATAGCATTTGGGTCCCACATGCTAACTCCAGACTCTTCAGGAAATGAAAAAGCAGCAGCAATGTTTTCTCATTATTTCTCTGCTTTACATTGAAGAATTTGGCTGATAAGTAGCTACCAAGCCGTAAGGCAGTTTGCCCTATCAGTGTGGCAGCACTTGTCAGAAATAGAACAGAGATATCAAGAAATACCCACACCCTCTGAGTACACCCATATTTTAGGTTTCATCCACCCCCCTTGTCAGTAGGAAATGCAGGAAGGTCAAATGTAGGTTATGGTAGTAATAATATTACCTAAATAACAATGTTTCCTCTCCAGTTTGGTAACACTTGAGCAACAAAATTGACCCACTCAAGCAATCATTTAATTTTCAGGAAAGATGGGAAACAGAAACCGCCTCCTTCCACTGGTAGACGTTCTTAAACTAACTACAACACTTTTGGGTGAAATTCTTTTCAGACAAACACTTCTGATAAGCTTCCACTTTCATTTTTGACTACCATTTTTTTGGCAAGGAAGTGCCAAGCAGCAGGTAGGTATAAAACAACAGTGGCAAAGTTGCGTGTTTGTCAAGTTAACTCCTATTTCAGACTACCTCCCTATTGACAATTCTCTGGCTCTGGGTGGGCTCACACACGAGAAGGTGGTCACAGAGAGCAAGGAACATGTTTTTGCCAGTCGCTCTGCAAGAGGGGAACCTTATTACCTCCCTATAGCCTGTGTCTGGTATGTACATACAGACAAATTAAAGAGAAGCGACAACGAAGTTACTGAGATGTTTTTGACTTAGTACTGCAGGACAACAGACAACATATACTTCATGTTGAACAATTTCAGACCTGTAACTTTTAACTCTGGAAATTTTGCCTAGGCCGTAAGAAACAGGCATCATCTATCCATGAAATACGAGCAGCAAGAAAGATTGGGAGTCATTTCCTTCACAAAGTACAACAGAATAGAAAGGGACTGAGGTTGACACCTGCTGCTCTTCTAGATGAATATTGGATTTGAGGAACGTGGCCATGAGATTGATATGAAAATCTGTAGTGGTAATCTGTTCTATTATTCCTTTAACCTCAACAACAATTCAAAGGTTGGGTGCAGGCAATCCAGCTCAACAGTACCCTTAAACCAAACCCAGATATGCATATTAATCTCTTTTACCATGTTATTACTAATTAAGGAGCAGAAGAGGAAAACCTGCTTGAAAATAACATTTAACCAACAACGATATGTAACTGGGAAACGTCTGTAAGAGCAGCATGAGGCCCATCTCCGCACAGAACAGATTTCAGCTGCTGCATATGGCATTAAGAGCCCACAAGCCAGTAGTAAAACTTGGTCAAACAAAGCAACGTCAGACTAGAAACAGATCAAGGAAACCCAGCTCTAGGACAGCCAACAGTCAGCGCTTAACCACAAAGAAGAGACCTCCTGCCAGGCTCACAGGTCCATTGCTACAGCCAGCCAGCTTCTAGCATTTTTTACAACCAGTCAGTTGAAAGGAAGAAATCAACGCCTCTAGAGCTGAGCAGTCAGCAAGAGCAGGAGTGTTTGCCACCTCGAGGATCATTGCTTGAACTCTATGTTATGAATAACACCAGCATATTTCAGCCAAAGTGTTGACAAATCATATACATAAGACATAAAGAGCAGCAACTCTTACCTTGGATTCCTTCTTGTCTTGCTTCTCCAAGAGGTGCATTCAAGGTCTGAGTCTCCTTTCCAGAGGTAATTTCCTAGGCAAAGACTCCTGATTGCAGCTCAGACCTCACTGATTACTGAATGCAGTTTAAGTGGAAGCACACAGATGCCAAGAGGAGATTCATTACAAGCCAGGCATCAGGTGGTGCCCAATAGGAGCCAGGTTGGGCAGTAAGAAACAGCTAACCTAAGCACTGGTGGATAACTAATACACTTTCTTTTCTGGTGCTCCATAACCTCTTGGCTGTATCATTGCTCACTGGCTTAACTGTGCAGGCTTACAGAGCCCAGGGGACTCCACATCAGTACTGTATAAACACAGTTTGCTGCACTGAGAGGTCACTGTTAACCTTCAGTGTGGGCTGGCAACAACTCTGCACAGTACAGGATAAACTGTAAAGGCCTGAAAAGCAGCCTCTGCTGCTCAATACCATCCCTTTTCCTTTGCTTTGTTGTTCTCCAGCTTGCAGGGCTGGGGCAGTCAAAGCAGGGGCAGTCAAAGCAGGGGCAGTTACCAGCCACATAGCTACCCATGCTTCCTGTGTCCTCAAACAGAAACTATGCTCTTTTCTAGTGAGCAAGGAGAGCAGGAAGGTGTCCTTATCTTGGCCTTCACCCCGAGATCCACAGCTCCTTTCTGCCATGGGGTTATGGGCACAACCAAGTGGTGAAGCCTCTGATGTAAAGCAGAGTTGGCTGTTACAAAACAAAACTAAAAACATCATCAGATTCAATCACTACCTTCCACCAGCAGCGTTCACCAGCTTCTGAAATTAATGACAGTTCCCATCACAGGTGGTTTCATGGTGCAGCTGTGCCTGTGCTGGGCATGCTCACTGCAGCTGAAGTGGCAGGAAACAGAATGCCTGGGGTTTTGCTCCTCAGGAAGGCGGAGATAAAGTTCTGAGTGAGGTCACAATGGGCTTCTGGAATGTCAAGGGCTGCTAGGGACCTGCGGGGGCTGATGGACTGGTTTTTCCAGGGGAAAGGATACTCGTGCGTGAGGAGTAACTAGAGACTGGAAGAGGAACAGGAATTAGCATCCTGCCCATGACTAGGTTATTAACAAAATGGCAACGTCCCTTCTACTGAAAGAAAGCTGAGCAACGAAGAGGGCAAAGAACTTTTAGTCAAACTGTTAGCCATTATCTACTCTTTGCTAGCAATTATCTAATTTCAGCGGCCAGCTCACATTTTGGATGAGGGAAGCTCAGAGCCACAGTTATCTCCAGAATTGTGCACTCCTGGACCACACGCAGTGCATATTCGATCTGGTTCTAGAAAGGCCAGATAATCATATTTCCATCAAATTAGCCAGTGCACATGGCACAGTGCTCATCCTGTCCTTCCACCAGCTATTAAAGGACAGCTGACACCTGATCTGACACAAAGCTGCTTGGTGCAACGTTAAGAGCACATTTGCAGCCTGTCACTGCTGTGTGCCATGTGGCTGTGGCATTTCTGGCCGACACAAGGGCCCAAAAAGGCAGATTTACAGTGTCGTCATATTCTGACAGAAAGCCGACTGTATCTTGCTTTTAGATATAAAACTCTAGTACAGGTCACTAAGACCTCCCAGTAAAGTCGGGAGAAATCAAACTCAACATCTCCAAGACTTTTAAGAGGAAAGACAAAATCCTCCAAAACCACTGGGCAAAGAGAATTGGGTTTAGAACATTGCTACAATTTTATAGCCGGGGATTTCCACAGACTCTCTTGAGGACAAAGAGGGCACTGATACAACTGGGGAGGCTGAAGAGGGAAGAGAAAAATATCATAAGAGGTTGTTTGAAATCAGAAGGAATTTTACTTGTTAGATCTAAAAGAGCCAGTGTTGTACAGATTTAAACACACAGAACAGTATATATAATCCCAGTTTTGCTGCCTTTACCAGAATTCAACTAAACCACCAAATCAAGTGCAGACGTAAGGAGAAGTAGCCAGCGTGTTAATTGGTGAATGAACTATAACCACATCGGTGGTGCTTTGACTTACATTCTCTTTGACTTTGAAATCGTGGCATTTGCTGCAGCCCCTGCCTCAGGGGAAACAGACACACGGCATAGCACAGCTAAAGAAATTCTAGCCTAAACTTGAATGAAATTTCCAGAGTGTGGGATGACACAGTCGGATTCTCCACCGAGCACAGGCTAAACCCTTTAATAAGGAAGAGATTGACTTTGTGAAGCAAAGTTATGACTTTCTCCAGAGTCATACCTCATACCTCAGTTTCCCCCTGCACCACAGTTAGTTTGTAAAGCACCTTGATGTCAGGAGCTGAAAATCCTTCTAGCACGCTAAGTATTTTGGTGATTTTTCAACCCCAGACTCAGTCTAAACTAGCTAGCATTGGGTGGTGGGCAGATCAATATTTGCAACGGAAAATCTTGGACAAAGGGACAAATTATATTGTGTACACAGTGTCGTTGCTTGTTTAGTAATACGAGGGGATGGCTCTTGGGAAGGGGGCTGCAGACATGAGCTAACACTCACACTCAATGCAGGGAGCGTGTGGGGGAGTTCAGAACATTCCCTTCCACTTTGCGAGGGCACTAATGCTCAACAGCTGCATCTATGGAAGAATTGTTCTGAAATTTTAAGCCGAAAACAGTCCATGGAGGAACTTCTTGGGAAACTGGTGAACTTTAACCTTCCCGGGATAAGAATGTTAACATAAGTGTGAATGAGAAAGCTTTCAATGCACTGATAGACATGAGAAATGCTTTGTCTTTAGAGAAGGGCTGCACAGCCCTGCTTGTCTCTGATCCCCTGTGAGGAAGGCAGACGTGAGCGACAGTGACTTTGTTCTGCTAAGCGGCAGCTAAAGGTTTTACTATGGTCACTGCTCAATTCAGCAGCCAGGGGGGGATTCAAAACCAAAGAGAAGCTCTTATCCTAGAGATAGACAGGACCTTGAGAAATGCATCCTCCCTGCTCTGCGGGGTCCTGTGCCAGCTTTTTTAACCAGAGCGCTTATCAGCACAGGCCCCAAATTTGACTTTGTATCCTCAATGCACCCTTTCTTGATGCCACCTTTATTTCCCACCCACGTATACAAACATTGCCAGGCTAAAATGGTGGCTTTAAGCTTTTAAAATGGATATTTAATTCAAAGTGCAAGAGTTAGACTATTAGCAACAAGCACGCTTCCCAAGGATGGGGCATTCTCATAGCCCTGGAAGTGCCAGGGCTGCCTAGTTCTACAGTATGTACCAGGAAATAGAGTCTTGCCTGGTGCCTGCGTGGTGTTTGGTAGAGGCCTGGCACAGGACAACACAATGCAATCTTTGCCAAAGATGACATATTCTTCTCTTGCTTTTACTTGAGAGCATTTGAACACTACCCTCCTTTGCCTGATTTGCTGGCAGCCTCACTCTCTGGCAATCATGAATTAATTTTATATCTTACTGCTTCCTTTGTGGCAGTGGGAGAAAAATGTCAGAATGCTGTTCAAAAGCAGTTTCCTACTTTGGTCTACAAAACAGACTTTCCCATGCAAGGTATTCTAGAAGCTCCCAAGCCCCCGCTGCCCCCAAGTCCATGGTTTGCTTAAGCATTTTATTTGCATGAAGAAAATGAATTTCAGTTCTTCAGTCACAGCCTGATGCAAGCAAAGGTCTGACATCACCGTTATCCTGGAAAAAGCTGAAGTTATTATTTGAAATGGGACAGGAGCCCATTTGGTGAAAGGGGCTGCTGCCTGAAGCACCCAGATTAAAGATGAAAGCAAAGCTGTCCATTCTCTGGAGCATCAACAGGAATATTTCTGGAACAGCCCCACATGGCTGTGGCTCACCAGTTATCAGTAGTAACCCATGTTCGCAGGCTTCCCTCTGGCCAAGAGAGAAGAGGTTTGAACTCAAAAGCTTTGATGTGAAGCATGACCATTCACGGTCAAGAGAACTAAAAAGAAAATAAATAAAATGTTGTCCAGTGCATAGTGCTGAAGAGTTGAAATTTTGCAGAAGTGCTTTTTTGCTTGCTCCAGCAGGATAACTGTGTGAGTCTCAGGTCACCAGACTTGAGCTCTGATAGTCTCTCATTTGCGTGGTTAAAGTTCATGTCCAGGTTTGGTCTACAAAACCTGGCTGTGCTTTCAGGTTATGGGTAAACTGTACTTGATGTTCATCTGCAACGTAAATCCACAACATAATATACAGCTGAACAGCTATCCTGGAGTCTAGACATGGAGGGAAACAACAGCTGCTGCCAGGCACAGATCCAGCAGAGATTATTGCAGTCACAGCAAGGACTAAGCCAAAGGTATATGCCTGGCCTAAATACATGTCATGAAAACAAAACCTGTATCGTGAAGGCAACTGCCATAGTGAGGAAGTAAAGAATCAGGTGAGCAAACTCTACATCTCCTGTATACCTCTGCTCCTGCAAGCAGTTGTCAGGCCATTAGACCTGCCTGGGGGGGGAGTCACACATGGCCCAGGAGCAGCTTTACAGCTGTGCTTCCCGAGCACTTCCTTCTCCGCCATCCAGTAACAAGTAGCCTGGTGATTTAGCCTAATTTGTGAGTGCTAATCCTTGTGACATGCTGTATAGAAGGAAACCTGACTTGTTGCAAGACTACCTTGGTGGTTTTTCGCAGATATTCCTTTCCCCTGGAAGTAGGAGAGAAGGACAAAGTTTACACCTACCTGGGTAGGGCACAGGCAAACTGACACTGCCCCATCAAAATCAGGTCAACCTTGACTTCCAAAAAGCAGCAGCAATGTAATTCTGGTATGTGCCACTAATTTTGTTCTGTTTTTATCAGTCCCAGTACTGAACAGGATCACCAAAATAGAGATGGACAAACAGCAAATCCAAGAAAGACAGCCCTACAACAGAAGATCAGTGCTGAAGCAGTCTAGAGATACGAGAATGATATGTGAGACAGTGGGAAGCAGGATAAGAGTGCCAGCATCTTATCACCCAACAGCCACACACAGCCTACAGCAACCCACAAATACTGTTGCTGCTTTATAGGTCACTGCATCATTTAGCAGTTTGGCAGACAGGGGAAGCTTTGTGCTAGCACCAGTTCAGATGTACTACAGATGTCAGTTTGCTCTCTTGCCTTTTAGCAACACCCCAAGCACACGTTGTGTTTTCAGACATGCTGCCCCCGAAAGACCTCAATACAGAGGAAACTGTTCAGCTATGGGAAGGTGCAGGGATCAGCAAGGAAAAGGTTAGCAAGATAACTTTTAAAAAAAGGATGTGGAAGTGGAAGTAGGCTTGTTATATGTATAAAGGGCAGCTGCTCCAATCAGTGAGGGTGGCACAGAAGAACAAAAATGGAAAGATTTAGATGCTCAGGTGGCAGTCTGCTAAGCACTGCATTCATCCAAGTGTGTGCTTGTGCTGTAGGATACAGCACACAGAAAAACCCAAGATCCAGTGCACTTAAAGACGTCTATTGGATTTCAGTGGGATTTATCTCAGGCCTAAGATTAAGTCAGTTACAAGATCTACTAACTCTGTACTGTGAAGGCTATCACTAACACTATTATCACAAGTACTTATCTCAAATCTCAACTGAAACTTCAACTGAAGCTACTGGAAAATCTCACAAGCTGTCTTCTTCCTGCTATCAAGACAGATTTTTTACAAATTTTATTAAATTAAGCTTGTCAGACCATTTTCCCCACCTGTTTAATAAGATAAACACACACCTGATCATGCCTTATGATAAGTGTGAATGAGACTCTCATATTCTCATGAGCCTCACATTAGGTTGCTGAAAGGCAGTAAAGCATGGGATTTGCACTGCAATGTACTGGAAAGTCATTTCAATAGCAGCAAGAAGAAACAAAGCTCAATTAACAAACACCCTTAAGGCAATTCTAATCCCATGTGTTAAGAAGCTCTGGATCAGGTCAGGCTC
>JAOXNO010000070.1:22391890-22412887 GCA_028565335.1 Limnodromus scolopaceus | reverse complement strand
AAACCTTTCTCTCTCCCCCAAACACCCAGTGTTGCTAGTATTGACAGCTTCACTGGCGGAAGTAGTAACTGCTGAAAAGAAGTGGCAAGACTTCATAGATAGCGTTATCAACATTTGACAGCCAAGTGAAAGTGTAATCAATGTACTACAGTGTAATCAGTCCTACAGAGCTTCTATGAAGCCTATCAACAGGGTACCAGAGATTATTTATTGGTTATTTCCTATGCTGTAAGATCTTACTGTAACAGAGCTGAATTTCGGTAGACCCTGTACTACAGTAGACAAATCGCATCAGATGAAGAAGGGGGATAGGAACATCCTACATACCGCATAAAATACGCAGGGGAAACCTCTCTGTAGCAGTCAGCTGCATCTGAGAACTAAGAAATGCAACACTGCTTGCAAAAGAAATAGCAGGATTGCCTTATGCACAGCTACAGGATAGGCAAGAAGAAATCCAAACAGGAACTGAAAATGTCAGACACAGAAGCCAAGGAAAAAAAGCTGGAATTAAACTAGGTCATCCCCATCCCTTAAAAAGCACTAGCAGATACAAGCGTATTAGTAAGGCCAAATTACAGTGACACCAACATTCCCGTCTAATGCAATCCAAAGCTTATTCATTCTTTCAGTGAAAAAAAAAAAAGCACTTCCTGATGTATCAACCCAACTTCACTTGTCACAACTTAAACCCATCATTTTTTTTTCTTTCAACAGAAAAATATATTTAACAGAAAATATAGTCTTCACATACATGAAAAATTTCCACAAAGAGGAAGGGAAGAAACTTAATATTCCCTTTGCTAGAATGCTGACCTTAAAAATAGTCACTACAGGTGGATTACATGCCTGAAGAAGAAAAAAAAAGGCAGATAATCAGTGATGCTAAATTTGAAGGAGAAATTAAGAACTCATGTTTAAAGTATTAATGAGAATGGCATTCAAACTTAAGCTTCAAGAGTGTAAACTAGCTAGGAAACACAGAAGGAGCAATGAGAAACATGAAGGACAATAGCACAGAGTAGAGATACTGAGAAAGTCTAATTAACACATGGCTTGGATAGAGTCTACACTGCTCAAAACTATAGTTTTGAGCATTATTTACTGAACTACACTACTGAGCAAACCAAACTAGTCAGTACCAGAAGCAATGGACCTGTGGTACTCCTAGCATTAATTAAGCACAGGCTAATTTATAGTATTTTTCACACTAATTTGAAGTAGCCCCTACTAAACTGCCCGCTGCCACGTCTCAATTGCATTCGACACTTGAGCTTATCTCGAACTAGGTAGTGCAGGCAACTTGATACTACAGCACAGATTAAGCTCCTAAACTAAACAGAGTTCAACAGTAACAGCTAGAAAAATAACTAGCAACTTAAAATGTATTACAGGAAAGAAAAACTCTTCCATCTTACTCACACCTAAATTTTTAGGTTTTTCTTATTGTATTTTTTTGTGTTGTTCATTATGATAATGACATCCACACTGGAAAATATCACTTTGAATGTTTACAAGAGTCTGAGCTTCACTATGGTATAATTTCATTTAAGAGGAAGGAGTCCTAATATAGGTAACTTAAGAGCAGAAAACCTGCTTATCAGAGTATTACCTGAGAGACAGGCCCGTGCTGCTCAGAATTTTCCAGTTTATTAATACTAACATGGTTCCTTGTTCAACAGCAAAAAACACTGTAAACTTAAAAAACAAAACCTCATTGCAACACAAAGCTTCTGACTCAGGTGGAGAAGCAGCCAGGATACAAACCTTGCCAAGACTCTTGAGCAATGAACGAAGCAGAAAGGAATATGGATTCATCAGTTTGCCTGAAGAGAAACAGTTTGTAATAGAGCTCTCTTTCACCCACAGGGCAGAAATCCAGTCTTCTACTATTATTTTTCTTAGCACGTGAATAGTCTGTTAAGAATAGAGTTTTATTAACAGTAGCAGGCAGCCTGGATGCAACACATGTGGGAATTCAGCCAGAAGACAAGCTCTTCTCAGACACCAATCAGGCTTTTGAAAATGTATACTTTAGTTCTAGGAGAAATCAAGGGTCTTCAGGTAACAGCAAGAAATATTCCTCACATGAACAGCAGGAAGCTCAGTGTATCAAGACACATTTTAATATTAGTGTTTTAATATATTTACAATGGAGTAAGTTCTCTCTATATATTCACCCAAATATAGTTCTACTGTAGGCAAAGTTAAATGTTAAATAAGCCACAGTTTCTGTTGAAATGGGTACACAGACCAGCAGTTCCATGAACGGGTGTAACAAACTACACCTGCATTTTTACAATCTAACACACAGTAACAGCATCCCCTTGATAAGCAGAACAGCCTGCTTTGTTCTCATTGCTTAAAGCTTTTAACAGGACACAGATATAGGAAGTAGAGCTAGACAAGCCCCACATGTATCATCAGCCTTTAATATCACACAATCACCTTTTCTACAGGACTCAAGATTAAGAAATTCTTCTCCAAAGTTATACCGGGACCGAAGACTGTCAGAAACCTGGCAGATCAGTTTGCAGTTCTCGAATTCTAAACAAAACAGACTTATATCCAACCCAAGGCTTTTAGTACTATGATAACATTCAGCATTAACCAAGCTGAACTATACTGAGCCAGTAACAAGTATTTAAGCTGTCTGGCTTCTAACCACCTTCAGAATTTGGGAAGTCTATGTATCTGGAAGTGATGACACAAGGTACGGTAGCAAAAATGAGCATTATCTGAATCTCTACATAAGAACTGGTATATGCATCCTTATTTGATTATGAATACCACTGTTTGCACTAATTAGCACACAACCACCCAAGCACATGTACAATACAGGATCCTACAAAGACTCTAAGAAGTAAAACCAGTCAGCTCATTCTACAGCTGTATTCATGTCTGACTACTAAGGAGATACCGCTAGGTCCCAACTTCAATAAGTCATACAAAATGCAATGTATTACACTCTTGCAAGTTTGTGCATTTTGGTGTTGTGGTGTTTAGTTTGGTTTTTTTTTTTTTTAAAAGAAAACACAAACCAAACCAAAACCAAGCCATAACACCATCACTCTATCCGCACATCCAAGACCTACTGACAAATCATGCAATGCAAGAAGGCCACTGGTTCCTAGGAACAACTAATTCCATACAGTTAGAAGTTCAGTTTGGCTTTGTTTAAACTGTGTTTTATGCCAAAAAAAAAAAAAAGCTGTAAAATATTTATTGAACAGATTCAGTAAAAGTTTCCATGTTCCACCATGAATTCTCTGCTTTTTCTAAAGCAAGCAGAGACCTCCCTGATCTACAAGCAAGTACTTGGTGCTACACTGTCAAGTCATCTCTATTACAAACCCTTGTCTTCCAGCAAGATTAACACGTACGTGCACTGTAACCTCTCCATAACTACCTTCACTTCAAAGAGGTATGTTCAAGCTCTTGACTGTGGAGCTGCTTTCTGCCTTGTAGCTAGTGAGAGCTGACTACTTTTTTGAAGCATCCTTAGCTTTGTGCTGTGCAATACAGAAGTCTGATTCTTACAAGCCAGGGTGGTCTCAATCTTATTAGTCTGGGACCCCACCAAGCACATCTGAAATATGCAATACAACAGGAAACAGATAATCCTTAAATTCATCAACGCTTCTGATAGTAGATTCTGTTAACAGGCTTGCTATCATATCCAGGAAATTTAACGCCTGAGTCCCAGAAAGCCTTTCAGGTTATTAAGTCACATATACTAATAATGAAAATCTAAGCCCCAAGGGCACATCACCGGAAACCCACCTTTAGATATTAATATTGAATTCCAAAAGTATACTTCTACAGCAGTGTAGCAATTCTGAGAAACTTAAATCCCCCAGGACATATATTGGCCTTAACAACAGACTACGCATATGAGAATTATCTTTTCCTCAGTGATGTTTCTTTGGGTATTTGAGAATATTATGTTGATGCCAGCTTGGCTGAGCATGTCTACTTTGATAAAGCACATAAGCAACTCGTAGAAATTCTGAACATTCCCAGCTTCTGCAAAAAATGATTCAACTGAAGCCATGGAAAGCAGAGCAGTGGCCAAGCATCCAAATAACACAGACACCTTAATGCATAATTAACATACAGCAGTTATAGTACAGCTATTCATTGCCGCTGTTGGAGGTGACAGATTCTTTCTTAATTGTATTCACATGATGTTAACTTTCCACCAAGTTCAACCAAGTTGTGTTTCTCTAGCATCATTTCAAATAAAAAAAAGTATGATACAATCAAGCTTCCACCAAACCTTAAATACAGATCTATTTAAGTGAAGCCACTTAAACTGGTGCTTTCATACTAGAGCTTATGCTTCCAGGATACCAGGACTCCATTTGAACAAACACACTGGAATCTTAAACAGAAAACAAGACATGTTTGTAGGGAGGATATACAGAGATTTATTTAATCAGGTTTACTATTTACAGTTGAGATCACTTTCACATACTACTTTGCTACTCTACATGGCTACATTGTTTCCAAACCAATTTAAGATCTACAGTCTAACAGTTCACTCAACACATAAAACCGCTCTTCATAGAAAAATGAAATATTTCATTATAGAACAGTAGTGCATACATTATACTCCTGAAAAGCCAGCTTGTATTTTAAACCACTAACGTCTGAAAGATTTGATCTCTGAAGGTCAAAACTGCAGTCACATGATCCTAAAATTCTGGTTAGTCTTTTTTCTTTTTTTTTTTTTATACAATTTTATATATAAAGTGTACTGGACTTCACTTAAGTGTTTTTAAAAAGTGACACTGGTGAGGGGCAAGATTAAAATATTTTTTCCTCAAATTAAATACAGCTGGCTTCCTTTGTACAACTTTGGCCAAAAAAGTTTCATGTAGTGAAGGTTTAAAAAAAACCCAAAAATCCTCTCTCTATATGCAAGATTCAGCCAGTAAATGCTTAGAGGTAATCTACCAAAGTAGGCACACATCCTTTGACTCTCATATCAACCAAATTACACTCAACTTGCAAATGGTTCTGAAATCAGAAAGTTTACTATACTAAAACATTTAGATACATGAATAGCTGGCTAAAACAGTGAAAAGTCACAGGTAATTCTATGGGTGTGTGTAAAGCTGAGCTGTTTTGCCCGTCACCAGTGTACAGTACGGCTGTCCTCGTCTGTGAAAGGGGTGCTTTGACTAAGCTTAGGGCAAGAAAGCTATCGCAGTAGACCTGGCCCATTCACCTTCCACGTAAGTGAGATAAGATTGAACGGTGTGTTCGCCTTCTCTTCTAGGCGTAGGTTCCGCCAGTGATGAGAAGTTCGTAGGCAGGATCCCGACTCCTCCTACATAGTACTATACAGGCACACAACATGCCCAGAAGCTATAGAGAGAAAAAAGAGAAAAAGCTGAGTACAAAGTACTTCAAGAGATTTAACCTCAGCACAGAAATTGTCAGCATGCTCCGAAAGACTGTAATGCTCCGTAAGGAAAATGGCAACAAACGCATCACCCTTGAAAAAGCTTCTTTTCCTGCTGCAAAAAGTCAGCGCCACAAACTTTCTTGCAAGATTGTCTTGGATGTCTTTAACAAAAATTTTTTGGTCACTTGTATTCTGCCTCAACAATTCAGATGGAAGAAATTACTGATTTTTTTTTATGAAAGGTACCAATTTTTAGATACCGTATCTGGCATGAAAAATCAAAGTGAAATTCAAATGCATTAGCCTCTTACTGCTACGATGGTAAAGAGCAAAACACTGGAGTTTTATGAATCTACTTCACTACTGAAATCTTTCAAATGCTCAGTCTCGTTTGACATGTCAAATTAGAAAGTTTAAGTCCAATGAGAATTATTCATTTTTAGACATCTCCCTGTTGTTAAAATTCACAATACGATGACTGGACTGGCAAATTTGCGAGGAATTTAGGGTATGATCACCTAGTATACATTTACAAGACTTATATCAGATGAATGTTATCAGGAACATTGGACATGACATTTTACAGATGTTGCATGTTACTGGAGGTAGAATGAGACTAAAAAAAAAAAAATCAGGTAGTGTTGTGTTCTATGATCTACAGTAATTGGTAATAGCTTCTAGTAAACTAAGAAGTTGTATTAATGTGGTCATATGCATAGAAGTTTATTCACAGATGCAAACTTTTCATGAAGCTCCTGTCATAGCTCTGAATTACAAAGCATCACCAAGAAGGTAAATAAGTTTCTAAAAAAAAAAAAGCCTCAGCAAAAACCCCTTAAACAAAGAGTAAACTAGAATGAAGTGGGTGAGCAGACAATCAAGTATTGTCTTCTTCATTGATACAGCAAAAACCCAGTGAAAATACAGCAACGGGACAAAAGGAGAATTGCTCACTTCAATAAAGTTTGATGCAAGCATCACACGTGTAACAGGTTTTAAAACTTAATGATGGTACATGCAAAATAGTACTCAAGTTTGTTGAAAGACAGAATGTTTTAGAAATCATGACTCTAAATAAGCAGTGATTAAAAAAGATGAAATTCTAGTAGAAGCTTTTAATTTCCTGGGAAGAAACAAGCTGTAAAGATTAATAATATTCTGTGTCTGGAGTACATTATCTGCTTTGGATCTATAGCAGAAACCAGCTCAGCTTCAAAGAAGCACATGCAGAGTAACCTAGAGTATGGCATTTCAGCCTGCTGCTAAAAACAGCACTTTTCTTCTCTTTTCATTTTTACTTGGGTGGTTCCAGATCAGACTGACTGCAAATATATACAGTATATCTTGTCATAGAATCATAGAATGGTTTAGGATGGGAGAGACCTTTAAAGGCCATCTAGTCCAGCCCCCCTATAATGAGCAGGGACATCTTCAGCTCTATTAGATTGCTCAGGTTGTTATATTCATGTCAGAGTAAGAGGAAAAAACAAGTTACATGAGAGAATGACTCTTCATAGACAGCACTTCTAAGCAAAGAGGTAATATCCACAATTAAAAAAAAACTCCTCACGTTAGACTTGTGAGATGGAGAGTTCATGGTAGTCGTCAGTGGCTACAGAACTCTGAAGGCTTGCAGCCCACAAGTATAAAAAAAAACTTCATGTTGTTTCCGGTTCAAAACAAGGATAAAACAAAGAATGTGCTGCAAAGAAACACTTCCTTTAGTCTTTGGCTGTAATTCATTCTAGGCATGTATTTCAAATAAATAAAAGTAGTTCCATCACATTTGCAGTTATTCACACAAAGATAATCCTGTTCAATGGCTCACTCAAGACATTAAATTTATACAGTCCTGTGTAAAATCCAAACCAATCAGGTACTAACATAAAAACTCATGTAATCAACAGTTGAGTTGCTATTCAAAACATTTCTATCCTTCAGGAGGCTACCGAGCACATTCCTAGAATTCACTGTAAACACAGAAGTATCTCCCATATTTGAACTTTCTCTACAGAAATGATTTATTGTATCATTTAAAAAAAAATTATGTCAGCACCTCTAAAACTTTTTCTAAGGCATTTGATTTTGTTTCTCTTCAGTTGTTACTTAATATTGTGAAAAAATACTGTTTTTTAATTATTTTTTTTTAATTTGCCTGCTAGCAGTAAGTATATCCAATCTTTCAAACCAATTTTTTCCATACCAAAAAAAAGCTCAGTGGCTGGATGTACATATGCCAAACTCAGTAGCTAGTAATTGATCACTAATTACAAAAGCTATCTTTAAGAATGAACTTTGAAGCTAATTAAGCAGCACTTCTACTGCACTGCAATGCCTTTGCTCCCTTCAGTTTGCCTCCTATTTATTAATAGCTCTGTGCTGTCATTGTGGTTGAGACAGGGAGTTATTGCACACGCAAAGATCCCCATGGTAACCAAAACATGAACATACCAAAAATTACTTCTATGCAGAAAAGACTTAAGTTTTTCACAAATTCCAAACCTTGCAAAAATTCTCCTCAGCCTTTTCATTTTAAGGCAAGTACTTTAGGCTAAATTTGTTGAATGTAAGCTATTAGAGTTAATGAACTTTGGACAGCCTTATTGCACAACATACGAATAACAATCAGTTCACAGTGGACTCTATGCAGCAAGTATAGGAAAGGTAGTAAAATTCACCAAAATGTAAGAAAAAACCATAATTACTCCTCTAAGTTTACAAGACATGACTGAGATGGCAGGTCATTTCAATTAGCCCACAAATTATTTTGCTGAGAATCAGGCCAAGTACATGCTTAAATTCTTTATTACAAATAAGCCATACATTATGACATCCTCTTAAGGTTCAGGAGATAAGAGAATGTCTGAATACTGTTCAGTATCAGCTTGACTGAAACTACTGTCTTTTTAAAATGTGAATTTACAACCACTTGCACTGTAGAGCAAAGATACAAGAATATGACCTCTGATAGGCTTAGATATGATAATCCCTCGGTGAATATTACTAGACAGAAATTTCAGGGGTATTCCCAACACCCTGTATTCTACATGTAACTTTATTCTAGACATTTTCTAAATAGGTATCACGTAGGTTATTTTAACTTTAAGCAAAAAGATTTCAAAATGCTATATTGCAGCACTAGAAATTTCTCTGATGTTCTTATTTTCATGACAAACTGTTTATACAATATGTAGTTTCTGCCAATAGCTTCATTACTGACATGGAGACACATCAAAGAGCACCCACTGCAGAAGGGATATAAGTAACATTGCCTAGAATTGATGAGCCACATTTCCATTGCAAGCATGTGTGAGGAATTCTGGCCCAACTGCAGAGAGGATTATAACTGTGCTGCATTTTGGGGCGGACCCATTAATCAATCTGAAAACACCAAAACTAGGAATAATGCCTCCTCTTGGGATTTAGCTCACTCAGCTTCACAACATTCAATTTTCTTCTATGTAGAAAATCTGCCACAGTAACCATGGTTGTGGAAAATACTTTCATTTACATTACACAACCATATTTCAGCATTCAAGCAGACAAAATGGTTTAACAGTAAAAATTTTAACAATGGCAATTAAAAAAATACCTTATTTCAGAAGACTGAGTACAGATCTCCCCAAATTTAAAGTTCCATAGCTGAAGTAATCTGGTTTGGACAGTTCAATAATACTACTGTATGCAATGTTACCTATGAGTATATCCTTGTAGCATCAAATAGAAAACCATATTTTTGCAAGACTGTTTGCAAATGTTTATTTACCTTCAAACATAGAAGCTCAAAACATACAGCTCAAAAGCTACTTTAGAAAATGAAAGTCTCTCAACCGCCTGACCCAACAGGTACAATGGTTTCTGAATTCAAATGCTATTAGGGGCACAAGAGTAACTTTGAAATCAATTTCAAAGTCTCTTTCAATTCAGCATTTCTCAAAGGCCATAACATTGGCAAAGTGTGAAAATAACGTGATTAATGTACTAAGCTACTCAAATTGATGAGCATTCAAAACCACCAATTTTACAGATATGTTTAGAAAACCGTACTAGTCTTCTTTTTTAAAAAAAAAAAAATCTAAGTAAATACCGAGATACACATTAGTCTACTTCCTCAGTTACTTTTTTATGACCAAGGTAACTGTAACAATTACGGTTCATGTGGGAAACAGCATGTACTCAATTTTAAGTAGGCAGGGTCTCCAGCTTGGAACTCTTTTTTAGTGCAGAAACCAAGAAATCTTTAAGACACAATGCAAAGCTCAGTTGAACAAGAGCAGAACATGCTGTCAAAAACCCTGGTGTACCTCCTGGGTGGTACTGACATTAATTGTATGCCATGAAGTACAGTTAAGCTGATGTACCTCTAAAGTGGCAGGAAGTATGAGCTAGCTGTTTTAAAGTTGGAAATTAAATATTACTCAAAAGTTTTAAATGCCAGAGCACATTCAGGACAGTTAATATTTAGCTAATTAGTTTTCAAGAAATATTTTACTATTTACTTTCCAGTGGATTACTGCATGTAACATTGACTGTTCAGATATCTTCAAATCTAACAGCATATATATCCACATAGCAGTAGTTTTCAGACCATGCATGGTTGAGAAATTCTGTGTTGAAGTGTTTAGATCCTTTTTGATTGATGTTCATTTATTCTCTCAAACCAAGCAAGGACTAAGGCTGTCATCATCCTGTCCATACTTGCAATAACCTGGACAGTAGTTTAGAATTTCATGGGAGAAAATGTTTATAGGTAAAGAATATTCTCTTACCTGAATAGCAGCAAATGCTAGCGCTGCCCAGATAACATACATCATAATCTCTTGAAGCTTCTTTACAACCAGAGCCTCACATCCCTGAAACAAGTAAGACTTCTTATATATCCATCTGGCAACCACATTTAGACACACACACAAAAAAAAGCCCCAAAAGGGTTTCTGCCCCCCAGTGCAGAAAGAAAATCCAAACACTAAAAAAGTCATTACTTAGTATATCAAAGATGAAAAAAGGAGAGAGGTTGTTTTGGTTTCCCTCCCCCCCACCCCCCCCGAAACCATGTTTATTTCCTGTTAAAGTAAATACACCCAAGACTTCATGCGCCCACTTAAAAGAAAATTAAATGACTGTCAGCAGAAGCACATGACTACTTAAGTTCATCCTTTGGCCGTCTTACCTCAGAATAAAGGTCCATCGGGCGGGTCAAACTGCCAGTACAATTGCTGAGGGCTGCTTTGCAACAGCTGAGTGGCACACTGTTATTTTTAGTTTGTTTGAACCAGACAGTATTCTCCCAGTCTGAATAGTTATGGATCCCACAGCAGCGCAACTGAAAAATCACACAGGTAAAGAGCCAATGTATTTATCAGTCAAGAAGCGGGGTGCAACAGCAATTCTAATTGCAATACCAAGAACACAAGCATACTAAGATTATGTTCCATTGCAGAAAAATACATAAGCACTAAATATTTGAATCCAAACACCGATTCATACATAGCCAATTACACAAAACACATCTCCCCATGGACAATGTCATAAAGAATTTTTCACAGAAAGAGTGGTCGGGCATTGGAATAGGCTGCCCAGGGAGGTGATTGAGTCCCCATCCCTGGCTGTGTTTAAGAGCCGTTTAGATGTGGTGTTGGGGGATATGGTGTAGGGGAGAACTTTGTAGAGTAAGGTAGATGGTTGGACTCGATGATCCCAAGGGTCTCTTCCAACTTAGACGATTCTATGATTCCACTAATTTTACCTGAGTTAAGCTATTTATTGACCAATCAGCTGCTTCCTAGATTTGTCAGAATGGAGATAAGCTATGAGAGTAGCAGAGCAATATAGCATCTGACTGAAAAGTTCCCATGTGTCTTGTGGTCTCACCTGCCTCTGTACATAGTCAATAGCACGACTGGCTGCATCAGGATTTGTCCCGTTGTACCCATTGTATACTTTCTGAATGCTGTGATCAACTTCATCCTCCACCTGTGAAGTATTAGGAAAGCATCCGCATTAGCACACCAACAGTAGTAGCACAGGTCTAGGTAAAATAATTTTATTTATAATTATAGCATCTCAGGAAACCAAGGGAATTCCCTATCATCTGAAGTCCACATAGTTTGGTAGTATAGCTTCTTAAAATTCTAACTTGACTTCTGCAAAGATACTGCTCACTTGTGGCTAATGGATGAGAGAAAACAAAGCACCTATTTTCTGTAATATTTCAGACAAAGTAGCTTTGCAATGTATCTCAGAAGGGAAATTGCTTCTATCATGACACTGTGGTAGACATTCCATGAAGACATTATGCTCTCTGTAAGAGCATGCATTTACCTTTCCACTTCCTACTCCTCCAAAGTTCCAAACCAAAACTAGTATAACCACCTGGGCTAACTCATTCCCTTTGGGACCACAAGAATACAAGTCACACCACCTGCTCTTCTGCTCTTCCCACTCTGATCAAAGCACAGAAAAATTCTCAAAGATGAGGCCTTTTGGCTCTCTGTTCAGTCCCAGTCCCCCCCACCTCCTGAGAAATGCTGATAGCAGTACGTTGTACATAGCAACAGCTACTGGAATAGCTCCTAAAGCTACTGCAGATGAGTCAAACTGCTAAAGATGCTGTCAAGTACATGTGTTCAAAATGGATGCCACCCAAGAATCATCACTTCTCCCCCCAAAAGACATCTTATAATGTCCATTTTAGAGGAAATCTTACTAGAACCTTTTAAGTAATATGTTTCACTGTAGACTATTACTTAAATGCATAGAAAGCTTGATGTAACTAAACATTTGTACAATAGAAAAAAACCAGCGCTAATCTTACTATCACATTCAACGGGAATTATGCGCAAGGAATGCCATCTTAGGGCTGCGCATTAACTAAGTACGCATATTCTTTAAATTTGCAAGTTACAGTAGGAAGGTCTTGCCAACACATCATTCCCTTAAATGCTTTAAGGGAAGAATTTTCTGCAGCAATAGCACAAGCTTCATCCCCCACCCTCCCCCAAGAATGCTGGTTCTCTTTGCAAGTAAATCTGTATCAAGACAGATACAACTGAAAGTCAATTTAGCCTGCAGAGGCAACTTCCTTCAGACTAGCTTAAAATCAATTGTTTGATGATTTAACTAACATGATTTACAACTCTGATTCTTATAACAAAACAGCTGTTTGATTTGTCATATAGGTTTTTAAATCATTGATCGCAGTACTTGCTTGTGTATCATTTGGCTTAGGGTTCAATTAGGGCAACATTATGCCTGAAAGCCATGCAAATTATATACAATGCAAACAGAAATCACTAGGCTCTAGCTAACTGGCAGGTTTTATGACAAAAGAAGAGAGTAAACTACCCAGGGGGAAAAAAGCCAGCAACACCTCAGACAACTGTCTGCCTGTTCAATCCCTACTGCCAATTACAGAAAGCCTTACTTTTACTGCTATGGTCCCATGCCAGCAGACTCTGCAACAGGTCAGTCTATCACGCTATGACCTAGGCATGCTTCACCTTGTTCAGAAGGAATAGAGTCTCAACTGGATCCACACACACAGGTTTGAAGAGGCATGTTGGAAAATTAAGCAGTTTTAGGATCACTGTATTTTAACTTACAAGGGCACAATGCCACTTTGAGACACTATGCTCAGTCTGCTGGTACCAACAGTTTTGATGACCAACTGCCATGACTTCCACCTTTCCTTTTCTTTGTAAAGTTTGGTTTGGAAGTTTGTTAACACTTAAGTAATTCTAAAATTATTTGGGTGCCCTTTTTTAAAAAAAAAACAAACCAAAACCCCCAAACCAAACAACTACCACCAAAAAACCCACAGATCTATACACGCCATGTCAGAAATTACAGAACAAAATTAGCAAAGCACAGAGCTGCCTTATTTATCCTGGCAAAAATAATCAGAAACCTAAGCAGATTTCACCTCCCAGTTCACTGGTAATAAATTTGTTACTTCTGACATTCCTGTTGCACTTGAAAACTATAGTTTAAGACACTAAATACTACAGGGTGGTAGAAAACTGCCATTTTTACTAAAAAAACCTGTCTGTCCTTTCAAAAGATTTAACATTTAGTTCTCAAATACTGGCTCCCACAAATGGCTTAACATAAGACCATGCCACCACCAAAAAGAGACTGCCTTCCCTCTTCCCGCCAGCTCTGCCCCTGCACTACCTACAGCTGTGAAACTACAAGAGCAGAACAAAAGCAAGAGGCAACAGGAACAGGCAGCTGCGACCGACCCAGTTTAAGTGTTTCAAGTGTAATTTCAGATGGGCTAGGGAAGAAAGATCTATGCATCTGATTTTACCTGCTCTGAATGCTGTTAACTAGAGTAAGCCTCTTTAAGACTGGAACACAGAAGAAAATAAGATGACCACAGCTTAGTACAGATGAGATCCACAGTAATTCCTGAATAACTACACTGTAACGCAGTATGCCTCTGCAAGAACTGGAGCAGAAGGCAACCATTCAAGTTAACATCCAAGAACTCAACATGCTTCGCCATTCTCTAGGAACTCTACTGCTCTCCTCAATTGCTTCTAAGTACTACTTACTTCCACTACATGCCTCAGTCTCAAATGGTCTTCTCAATGCACTGCCAAGACACCAGAAATCAAGTGTAGACCATGAGAAAAATATATCCTGAATTTAAGCATTGCCAATAGAGCATTTCTGTTGAAGCAACCTATTCTAACTTATCAAATCAGATTTATAATGTGTGGTTCAAGGTCCTCTTGATAGCTGCTTATTCAGGGCAGTCTTCCTTTGTAAACCAAGCAAAAACTCTAGATTTTTACTTAATGGCTGTCTCACCTTTTCTTCCAGGATAGCAGGAGAAAGCAAGGAGCAGAGAATACTGAACTACTAAGACCTGGGTTATTTCTATAAACACAGAAGGCCAAAAAAGGTAAAAGGTATTACAGTTCAGCTTGCTATTATTAAGATATCACCAGAGTGTCCTATAATGCGATCATACTACACATCACTGCTAAAAATGCCTTTTCTACTAATATTTTATCAAAATTTAGATGTAGACAGAAATAAGGCCAGTGAAACTATGCAAGTTTGAAATTTCTTCAAGCTACATTGTGGTTTCTCTAATACCATGTCGTACATTTCTGCCACATATTATGCTGGTAGAAACACAATTTTATTTCCCTGGTCCTGTTCCTTAACTTCCAGTAAACAGAGTGGGAGAAGTCATAATTCGTTTAATCACAACCCTTGTCAATAAGCTGTATAAAGCTAGACAGTACACATTAGCACATTCAATCTATTTGATTTTATTATTATGCAGCGTTAGTTTGTATACCAAAACACAAGACAACATTTAAGTTAATGCATATCAAAACAACACACCCTATGTTCAAACATTGTGTAACCTAAATCATTCGCAAAGTCAAAGCATAAGTAAATTAGAAGACCATCTGGAAAATGGAAAGGTACCAATTACCATGACTCCCCTCTACTGTCCTACACTTCCAGCTAGTTTTTTGCCCGTGAGAAATCTTTTTGCTTTGAAGGATATTGATGTTCCAAATTTTAAGATACTGATATTTCAAATTAACCCACTTAGAGGTTTGGTTTTATTCCATTAAATACCCATTAACAGTTCCACAGAATCAAATACAGTAAAGACTATACCTCTGTATTTTGGTCACAGTTCACAACAAAACATTTACCGAAATTGAGACATCATTACCTTTGCTCTGTAGATGTATCCAAGAACCACCACCACAACTTCAGTAACAAAAACCAAGAGCAGGATGATCACAAACTGTAAAATACAAATCAAGTAAAAATGCTTTTTACCCATTTACTTTCCATATAGATCTTGCTATTTAAAGTAATTTTTCAGTTAATGTTTTGATTTAACAGGTAAATTAAAGCAGGCAATTCAGTTGACCAAATCAGCTTAGAATTAACTTCATTCAAGAAACTAGTGTTCATGGCTTCACCAAGTAGTAAGATGCTGCCTAGCCAGGAAACTTCTGGTCATTAGGACTGAAAACACGCTACTGGTGTGCTTTAATCAAGTGTTTCTTCCAATCTTCTTTCTATGAGATAAATAGGAATGTCACATTAAAGAAGATACCCAGTCTGTTACTAAGAGTGGTAGATGGACTAAGGGAACATTTCTTCAGGCTAAGCCCTGTAATGAACCGATAGAGGCAGCAAGCTATGCATTTGTCTTGGTAAATTTAAGAGCACTTGTAAAATAAACTGTTAAAGAAGTCTAAAGAGTATCAGAAAACTCTCAACACACCCATCCCTCTCCTTAGGACAGTTTAAATACTGTCCTCTCCTCTTCAACCTAATTCCCAAAACAAAGTTACAGTTAAAATACTTGGAAACACATGGCATAAAATACTTCAGACAAAGGAAGTGTCCATATTAAGCCATACAAAAAAAAATATTCAGACATCATAACAATCAGTTAAATTTGATGCAAGATACTTGAAAGCTCCTGGCTCACCTTGCACTCTGTCCAATTTCAGCTTATCAACCAGAACATATAAAAGTGAGATTTAAGAACTGTTATGACTTAATGATATGGTTTTAGATTTTTTTTTTAATGAGATTACCACAGTTCTAAAAAAAGGGTAAAACTGAGAGGCCTTCGGCTGACAAAACTGGCTAATTTAACACCATTATTCAGAACAGAAAACTGAAATAAGATGCTCATAACAAAATAAGGGGAAAACATTTAAGGTCATAAAGTAAGATTAGAACAAACTTAAAAAAAATATTTTAGAAGTCTATTAAAAGGGAATGCAGCCAAATACACAACAGGCAAACACCATTGTATAAAAAGTTTGTAACTCACTGTAGCAAGTCCACAGCGACTTTCGCGAATCGTGGCACAGCACCCAATAAGTCCAATAATAAAAAGAAGTGTTCCCACAGCTATGATAATAACTGCTGGAATGAGTGTGTAGACATCTTCAAAGAAGTGATCATAGTCATCATATGTGATGAACACATAGGCTCCCACGTAGCACAGTATGCCTGCTGCTGCCTACAATAAACACAAAAAGGTGGTAAATTCCTTTAATACCAAACCCTCCTTTCAGCAAGGCTATTTTGCAGCAATTATTTTATCACACACCATAAAGTAGTCTTCCTCAGACTACTTTCAGAAGTAGATCAGAAATAAGATTATTTTTTAGAATGTAAATGTCTTCACTAGGCTACAGCACACATTTAGTAGGAACATCTCAAATGGAGCCCAGCCAGTAGTTTTCAACCTACATTTAATCTAGGCAGATTTAGTTTTGACTACATTATGGATGCCTTCTGAGGCATGTAGTCAAAAAACGAGGATAGCCATGCTATGAACACCAAAATCTTGCTCCCTATTTTCAAGTACTTTCTTCCCATGGATTACAGCCCTCCCAAGCAGCAAGTTACTTGGTATTCAACAGTTTTCAGTATGCAGTTCTTTTCTCTGCCATTATTTACCTACTACTTATTCCATTTTGCTGATTACTACCTACAATTTAATGTCAGAACAGAAGAAATACACATATTGTGAACTTTAACCCCTGCTAGGGAAAGATGACCTGCCAGAATCAACAGACTTTCTGAAGTGTGCATAGCACAAGAAAATCGGATTCTAATCAACAAAGCAGGTAGGAACTAGTTTAAAACACTACATTACGACAGAATCAAATAACTAGAGACACTTTTAAAAGAGATATTCTTGGAAGGATCATTGTACAAAATGGTCTTTATTAAACAAGAAATCACTTAAAGGTACTGCAAAGAAGACCTGTAGGATGGATCTACCACTATACAGATTTAAAACACTAAGACAAAGCACTTGCATCAATCTGATATGACCTTACTTCCCTTACAGTTACGCACAGATTAATAATCAATCAATAACCAACACATCAATACATTCATTAACTTCAGGCTGAGCAGACCTAGTGAAGGACAGACAGCTGTTGCTTGGGGAGCCAGCTAACATACAATTATTTCAAAATAAAAAGGCCCTCATTAATTTTTGCTTGATGAACTTTTGGCAGTGATGGACAATACTGGACACACTTTTCTGGTAAAGGTAAAACAATCCACTCTGAAGACGCAACAACTAAGCTATGATCTGGGGAATTTCATTTTGCAGTAAAGGGCAGTGTCCCCATTATAATCCAATCCATACCCTGGACACAAGAGTTCTCTCAACTGGAACATTACAAACTTCAGCTCTCATTTGAAGAGCACTGCAGGCTGCCTCCAGCCCTCCCTTCCCACTCAGTGGCCTTGCAGCTACCCCTATCCCTGTACTGTGAAAAGGACGGTGGACAGACCCACATATAGCTTGTTTCAGTAGCTACAATACTATAGGACTGGGTCACACCATTGCAGAATCAAAAAGTTAATTAATAATTCAGGCCAGGAGGGACCTCAAAGCAGGCTCAACAACAAATTCAGACCAGGTTGTTCAAGGCTTTATCCAAAATCTTTAAATCTATGGCTGGGGATTCCACAGCCTCCCTGGGCAGCCTGCTCAGAGTGGCACAGAATAAGACAAGCCACAAGAGGACTGGCATCTAGTATTTCAGCACTGTTTGCTACTGTATGTTAGATGTACTGCAATATTACTGCAACTACTTCCTATAAAACAATACTGCATAACCACTACTGGAGTAATACTTTATGTATGGAGTATCTCCTGCAGCACTTTGTTATAGAAACACTATGTCAAAGAAAAAGGTATCAAGAGCCAGCTCAAAAGTATCATCAGTTCTGCATAGATTTGAGCAATACATTCCAACTCTCTGCTTCTCTTTCTGCAGTGAAGATGTGTACTCTGCAAGAATCTTAAAAGCATCCACGAGACTCACATTTATCCAATAAAAGATGCTATGTAGATACAATGGTGCTGAAACTGAAAATTCAGTAACAGTCAAAGACCAACAGCAAGACATCTTCTCCAGACAAGGAAATCTGAAATGAACAAGCTATTACAAAATCGCCCCTTTGCACAAAAGACATTGAAATGCTAATCCAACTATACAAATCCTGGCATGTTAGCTACAACATGGCAAAATGCAGACACACGATTTCTGTACACAAAGCAAAGATTCAAAGTAGTGTCACTGAACAATGGAATTACATTAACTGTTGCCTAGCAATGAAGCCTGTGAATGACAGGACAGTGATGTAATCTCCCATTTCTAAGAACTAAAATGCTTGTTAGAAATATGGGATATTGCAAGGTGGCAGATGAAAACACAGCTGTGGCTAGCATCAGGCACAGAAAACCTACCACAAAACTGAAATCATAACCATTTGTAAATCCCTTTGTCATTCTCTGTTGTGTAAAATTTAATTGGCTTCCTTCTTTTCTAAGAAAAATCTGATTCATAAACTGCATGAGCACATTTAAAAAAATGTATTTGAAACAAAAAGTTTAACCTTTAAAAAAAACCTGTCTACAGGTGTTAGCTTTCTTTCCCTACATCAAGAAGCATTAACATTTAAGAAACTTTGCTCTTCCAGTATTATACCACACAAGATCAGTCTCACAAGTATAGAGATTAAATTTCTTGTCTCAGAAACCAAGGCAATACTCTGTGCTCGATAAAAATATTAATATTTTGTAATGACTATCAGAAAGGTAGATTTTTCTTTAGACTTCTCAGATTAAAGCAGCCTGGTCCGAAGACTTACTAAATCCTTTCCACAAATGGTACTATAATGACTAATCAGCCATGACAGCATTTGGCCTTAGGTTTTGCTTCTAAAGAATACTGTGGAACTGGTGCTTCTGTGGAAAAAGCTACAGAATTTTGGGAACAGCAGTGTGCATTCATATGTCTATAGGCCTTGCACTAGAATCATGAGGAAGCTGAAGATAAAGACACTGCCTCTACCTGATGAAGTGACCGTACCCTTAAAAATTACTGCTATCTCTTCTTCAGAATCACTTCAGCAAGTAATCTTCAGAGGAGGAAAAAAAAAAAGTCCTGAAAGCAAGAGCGCCTGCTGGAGTTTTCACAAATTTTAAAAGCTATGAAGATTAAAACTCCTTTCCCGTGTAATTGTGTATCACAGTTAAACACTATTTTTGAACATGTACAATACGTAGTCTGCCATGGAACAATGAAAACAGCCACATTACCCAGTTAGCTGACAGGATAACAAGTTTCAAATGCCTTCTCTTTTCCTTTCACATCACAACCATGGGATGCTTCAGCCTGCTCTAAACCAGGAAGGGGAAAGGTCTCTACATCAACATTTTAGCTGGCATTAGGAAAGTGCTTTTGAAGGAATCCTTTTTGCTCATCTTCTAACGATTTTCACTTACTACCTTCTGGTTTGCATCACTGCAATAGTCTTAGGAGTGTCTAACAGGACTCACTTTGGATGAAACTAAACCAGAAAAGTGCATTTACTGTGCTAACTGCTAATAGGTGTTCAGCCGTTGGGACTAACCCAAGGTCCTTCCTTCCTCCCTCCCCACAACTCAATAGTTTCAACATCCGGTCCCCAGCACAATTTGGTTTGGTTCCACATTCATAATACCATGTTATACCGTAATGTAAATAAAGCATATATACTTTGACAACAGATAAAGACGAAGCGCTAGTTTTATCTATACAAAGTACACAATCTACATTGATCAGTGCTGCACCAGTTAAGCAAACACATTATCTGTTGCAATCCAAGAATAAAGTTGAACATGTGCTTTTTGAAAGAAAAAAACCTAAAACCCCAAAACAGTACCATACACTTAAATCATTTGCCTCTCAAAAAGTGAATCATCTAGATAAACTGAAATCTGTAGCACAAGACACAAGGATAATAGTAATACTAAAAAATAATAATTAAACTCTCAATGCTTATTATCCTGCAGAGTAAGCAGTAAATCTGCAGAAGTCCAAACTCACTCAAAGACATTTAAATAAAAAGTTACATTTACAATCATGCATTTCCTATCATGAAATGGAAGCCAACTATATGAACTGTGCACAGTTCAAATAAGTCTTTCATAAACAGGGCTTGAAGGAAGAATTCTCAAACTTAATCTGCTCAAGGCTCTGAATAGAGATGGCAGCAGCCCCTGAATCTGTGCCAGGTCACATGTGTGCTCTAGGGAGATAACTGGTTATTCAGCATTTACACGTCCTTTTAGAGTTGTTTGCATCTAACTTGTAACACTGAGCCTGAAGTGGCATACTCTTATTTTAGAATGAATTAACCTTTAAGAAGGCTGACAAGACAAGCACAGTCAATGCAAGCTGTTGCAAAAACCTTGAACAATTAGACATCCTTTGCATCAGAGGAAAAATTTAAATACACAGACTTCCTATAGTTCAGAAAAAGCTTGATATTATTACTTTGGCATGGGCCTCTAAGGAGTTATTAGAAGCTGCACAAGCATTCAAAGAACTGGAAGGAAAACTGGAAGATCCAATGACACAATGACAAATATCACTCAAAGCATTACAGAAAAGCACATTTAAAATTTAGGGTTCTTAGAGTAAGTTAACTTTTCCCCCCATCTTTGGGCTGGCCTCCTAAGCCCATGCCTATTTTAAAGTCAGATTTCACCTTTCACATGCACTGAGGTA
>JAOXNO010000070.1:22342611-22388758 GCA_028565335.1 Limnodromus scolopaceus | reverse complement strand
CTACTGCTAAATTGCAATCAATTTTCCCGTTGCTGCATTTTCTTTCTTCTTTTTGACCAGAAACTCAAAACACACTGGTAGCTTCAGCTGCTTTTAAGGATAACACAGGCAGCACTATATAATTTCTAATCCTATGGTTGCTGTACTGTGGTGAGCATACCTAAGTTGTAAAGTGAGCACAGAATTGTAAAAAGCATTCTTGCTGTACAGAACTGAAGCCTTGAGATCTCTCTTAGCAATCATGCCACAGAATGTTTTATAATAGCTTAGTCAAATGAACTGTAAAATTAATGATTTCAAGTCAGTTAAATAACTGCAAGAGCAACTTAAAAAGTTAGTTTGCAACTACCAAGTTGGAAGTATGGCAGAAGCAGAGTTCATTCCTTTTTGCAATGAGTAGGACACAGAGGTGAAGAAAAAGCAAACCCCTCAAAGCAAGCATAGGGTATTAGGTACTGGTTTAGCAGAGCAGGCTGTCAAAGCACAGACGTTCTTTGGGAATATAAAATAGACAGACTCCCTTTTCGGAGGCAAAACTACAAGTGTCTCTGGATATTTTATCCATCTATCTTGTATCCTAAACATAAGCCTGAAAACATTTCCCTAGCATTTTTGTATTCATCTCATTTCTTCAAACTGCTTTCGATTGAATTATGCAAGTCACCCGATAGAAGCCTTAAATTTAGCGTTCACAAAATAAGCACATTTGACAGTAGTCTTTGGGTATCTGTTCCAGGTAATTTTTTTTCTTCCTTTCTCAAATCAATGCAGATTTGCACTTTAACAATTTTTAAAAAATCCCACAACACCCATGATAGTCTCAAATACTTTATGATCATCTTTCATTTGTAATTGGTCATATTTGATATCTCATCATCAAGATATCAAAAAAATATTCCTCATTATCAACTACTATTTTAACATTTTTTTAAGACTACATTTTAATGTCTTCCTGTCATACCAATCATTCTAATCTTTCCCCACTGAAAATAAACACCACTCCCCATCCTAAATCCACAGATTGACCAATGTTGGGATTCCCACTCCACCAAAAATATTTCTGAGAATATACGTACAAGAAGTTTCTTTTTCTTATTTCTAAGATGTATTGTCTTTCACATCACAATTACTTCCTATGCAATTCCTTTCCTTAAAGAAAAGGACTCAGCACTATCTAAATGAAAAAGAAGTCTCTAGTTGACTGGAAAAGATCTTATGCAAACTTAAGACAAGATAAAGATCAGCTGAAGGACTGCTTTTCCTTTGCCATTTATCATATCTACTCCAAAACCAATTCATAACAACAGAACACTACGAAACATATTAATCTGATCTGGATTGCTGTGATCTTTCTAAGAAGGGCAAGTTTTAACTGGTCCTTCTCATCAATGCATTTTTGCATTTGTAAAATACCTTTGAGCTTAAGCAGTCTTTGCCAAATTACCCAAAACTCAAGTAGGCGTTTCACACAACATCTATGTCATGCTACTCTTGATGGCTACTACTCATGATGATGTTTTCCTTAAGTACTTTGTTTTTGAGGCAATATGTAGGCCTACAGCAGATGTAGTCAATGTTAGATGCCCCTTCAAATACACCTCAGCTAAATTGTCCAAGTACCACACCAAAATCTTGGTAAGGCGTGTACAGCCAATCCAGCTTCCTGTATGACAAACTGTCACCTGTCCTGCTGTAACAGGAAGATCGTTCCTGCAGCCCGTTTTCTTTTAAAAAACAATAAAATCCTGTACTAATTATTAACATGTAGTAATGTATGGTTAATATAAGAATTTAACAGGATGTAAAAAAAAAAAATCTTTCACAAGACTACAGAAGCAAGATGCTTTTTTTTATAGCCTCAACAAGTAGCACAAGACTTTCCAAGAAGAGATGAACTTCTAGAATCATTGGCAAAATGAGTGGAGTGTGGGTTAATAAAGTCAGCAGTCATAGATGATGACTGAGTAGTACAGCTATGACCTGTCAGCAAGCCTGAGCAGCCTTCTTCAGAAAGCTTGAAAGAAATTTTTTCAATAAAGAGGTTACACCCTAGACTACAGAGTATAACAAAAATATCTCTGCTTTTTATTCAGCAGCAGAAGTGATAGTTTTCTGAACACCCTGCATTCATAAGACAGCTACCAAAGCACTCTGGATGCTTACATCCTCCCACAAATATGAGACCCATGGTTGGGGGTAGGGGTGGCAGGGAAGTCATAATTCACTTTGATCAGCTACTCTTGCAGAACTTCAGATAGCAAACTATGCAGAAGCAGCTTGCTGTTACCTACAGATGACCATGAAGATGACGATGATGATCGTAATACATAAGACTTATTTATGATACCCTATAGAGACACATTAAATCCATAAAAGCAATTAAAGGAGGTTTCATAGTTACTTGACCAATTTTAGGCGGTTATCTATTGACAAGTCCCAGTGGAAATCCGAATGATCCAATTATCAAAATTGGAACTACATATGAATGACAAGCAAAAGATTTCTATAACACCACAGAAGCAATTACATTGCCAACTAGATGGGCACCAAATGTTAACAGCTCCGCCAACAAATGAAACATGCTAGATCAAGAGTTGGAGTTCTTTCTCTTTTCCCATTTAAAAATGTAGATGTACTACTTTTGATAAAAGTACATAGATTACCTATTTTTAGGCTATAGCTTGCTAAAGAGAGGATAAACGTTGATTTTTGTAATTCTCACTTTTAGAAAGCCTGCCTTATTCCACATGCAGATGATGAGCAGTAGGGTTGTTCCAACACAAGCAACCCACTTACTTATCTGCCAAAAAGCTACCAGCATAAATTGACTTCTTAGCCTGGAAATGGTTTACAGAATGCAAGATTGGTGACACTATAATTTGACACAAAGCACATCCTATCTAAATACAATCTGTCCATTTTAAATTAAGTCAGGGTTGTCTCAAAAAAAGTCATTAAAATTGTAAAGCGCTTGATTCAGTATCACACATAATAACTTTCTATCCACAACTGTTTAAACTGAATAACTGCAAATTTCAACATGCAACTGAATTACTAAATGCAGCAAATAACAAGCAATACCTTTCAAATATATAAAATATATAAAATATGAAAACTATCATTAAGCTTTTGCAGTCGGGGAGAAAACGCCTACAGAATGCGTGTTCATTTATTCAAAACAGAGCCTAATTTATATCAGAAACTAAAGGAAAAAATTACTTCAAGATGCCATCAAGAATGCAACTCACAGCAACTATATGTTCAGTCAAAAACTTTAGGTATGACATAGCAGCTATCAAATAGCATTTTAATGCCATTTGCAACTATGCATGTAACAAAAAGCCACACCCCAAAAAAAGCAGATTCCAAACAAACGGCTGTACTATAAAAATGGTGTGATTACCTCATGCTTCAAAGATAAAGAATGAAGCCTATGTACCTCAGTTGAAATTACAGATTCCTAATATGCACCACTTAAAGTCAAATATGCCTCACATTTACTGCTCATCTCTCTGAACAGCTGTATATACAAATGCTGGTGAGACTGCACAGATACACATTTTCCCTGACCACGATTCATTTTTAGGCACCCATGAGAGGCATACCTTTGTAAAAACTTAGACAAGAATGCTTATCCCAGAACACATGCTAGACTTCATATGCCTTTCAATATTAAACGATGCAGCTATATATAGCTACGTTTTTATGTTCTAATATCTTGTTACCCACTATTACTTTTTCAAAGCTGAAATCTTTGAACAGCTGGGACAGCAGATCTTCTGTTCCTGGAGCCAGGATTAGAGGATGCGAAATGCAGTAGCTAAATGCAGAAAATGAATTCTTGAGGTCTACACAACAGTCTTTAATTTGATTTCATTAATTTAGAGCTATGACGTTCTGACAGGCCAATTATTACAGTGAATATAACAGCGAGCCACAGCCTGTATGTCCATCCTGAGAAAGGTCACTTACAGCAACCCACTGTTCCAACAGCCCAGGAAAGCTTTTGTCTCACAGTCAGCACGACTGTAGTTATGGCAAATTTAAGTGATGCATAAATACAATCAACTGTAGTTTTTGGAAGAAGTGAAACTTGCTTTTGGACTATTAAGTTTCATATATATACTAATTTTGTGTTAAAAATACGAGGAAGAAAATGGTGCTCCATACCTACTGCTAAGTATTTAGGACAGACGTCCTTAAAGTAGAAGGCCAAAAACTAGAGGGCCATAACAGCTCTACAGAAATTAAACTGGCAGAGACCTGAAAAGCTCAATAAAGCAACTCCAGCTGTACTCAATTACACAAGCATTTCTACCTCAAGATCTCTAATGCTCATTAAACCTTTACTGCCAGGCTACTGAGGCAACAGCTTTATCCACCGCCCAACTCTGAGGGGGGACTGGAGTGGGAGAGAAAGGTCTGCACCCACCGCTAAAACACGGGTCCCCGCGAAAGCGCACAGGACGCCTGATTAACAGAAAGCGTTTAAATACAAACTGAACCGGCGAGACGGTGGGAGGGGGGATGTTGAAGCTCCCAGCTCCTGCCGTACGCGAGCGAGGACCGGAGAACGGCGAGGCGGCGCGGGCCGGGCCCGTAGCGCCCTGAGGGCCGAGCCCTGCCCTCACCGCAGGGTTGAGGGAGAAGGCAGCCCCGCGTCCGGAGACCCTGACTCTCCCCAGCCCGCCCCCTGACTCACCCAGAAGATAAGGTTAAGGAAAACGAGGACGGTTTTGGAGGAGGTGATGCCGCACTGCCCCATGGCGCCTGCCGCCCCTCAGCCTCCAGCCCCGCCGCTCCGCTCCCCTCAGCGCCTCTCCGGTCCGCCGCCGGCCCCGCCCCACGTGACCCAGACGAGCCCAGGCGGCGAGGCGGGGAGCCTAAGATGGCGGCCTCTGGCGTCACGTGGCGGGAGGGGGCGGAGAAACCTAAGATGGCGAACCGCTCCCTCTTAAAGCAGCCGCCGCGCAGCCCGCGCGCGCGGTCCTGAGGGGCGGGCTGGGTGGCGCGTGCGCGCTGTGAGGGAGTCTCCTTTCCCTCCCTAAGGAGAGGGAGGCGGTTCCTCAGCCGCGATGGCAGCTTAGCCCCGAGTGGTCAGACCTTCTCCTGTCCTCAGAGATCCCCCGTACCACAGCTAATGACATCGCTCGGTAGGCCTGTGAGGGAAAAAGATTGAGTTGCTGCCTGATGGGAGAATTCTGTGCCTTCAGGAGGCTGAAGCGTGGTGTCAGACAGGAGTGCTGGGGGCAAGAGCTGAGGCGAGTTTGCAGAAGAGCAGCTGCTTATGTGGTGTCCCTTCAGAATGTCAGCAATTATGACCTTGCCGCCCAGGTTGCCTTGCCAACCCACCGCTAGCCAAGGGTGTAAAGGTGCACGGTGTTGGACTGTGAGGAGATCTCGGGGTGTACCGATGGATTTTAAAGGAGACACTGAACTCCCAGGGACTACGTTACCAGGCATAATAGGCAGGGAGAGGAAATGTTTAATGAGGAGAATGGCATGCATTTTACAATCAGGACATTTGTCTAGCAGGGAACAGGAACACTTCCAGTGAAGCAGAAGAGTGTGGCTTTTGTTGCGCAGCCCAACAGCGAGGGAAGTGCAAGCACTGATAATTGTTGGACACGTCCAAAGAAGGTAGGATTTGCCAGGGAAGAACAAAGGAAAAGTAACTTAAGAAATTATGAGAAGACTTGTATGGTTTCCACAAGCTGTGCTTCCGTTGAGACTAGCCTTCTGGGAGTGAGGGCAAGGTAACACTCAGTATTTGCTGCCCTATTTATTCATAAGGTTCTCTTTAGCGTGGCCCAGATCCAGCCCTTCACTGTGAAGGCCTTGTTGCCTATCTCACTAGTCAAATCAAACCCCTCCTCCCCTGTTTCTTCTGGCATCATGGTATCTTCCTTCTTGATCTTTCTTTTGTACTGTTTCTCCTCTCTGATCCTCCACTTTTCCTAGAAATACCTGTCATTCCTGAGCTGCCCTCCCTGCTTGGTGAGCTTGCTCGATAGTTTCTCCTTGTTCCTTTTCTACCAGATTTACTTCTTGGGTGGAAACGAAACTACCCGTGTTATTGAGGGCCTTAGTATTTCAAGAATCAGTCTTGTAAAGGCAGACAAGTAACAATCCGTTATATTCCACTGTTCTGTTTCCATGGTAGCAAAGTTAGGTTTTTTTCCTCCTACAGTTTTGGGAAGTTATATCCAGAACCAGTTCCTGGATGCCATGGAGATACTAAGTCTTTTTTCAGCTTGCTTTTCCAGTCCTTATATGCTCATGGATGAAACTTGCCAATCTTGCAAGCAATATCAGACCATTTTCTGTCACCACAAGTTAATTTATATACCCAGAAGGTATGCTTAAAGTTGGTTGCACTATTAATATGGTTTTGGATTGAATTAGTGGCATTTAAACTGTGATTGTGTCCTGTAATTTCTACTTTTTAATGTACTGTTTGTGCTTTATATATTACAATTCTGTGACACATGGTATTTTAAAAAGTGTATATAGATTTCACCATCAAAAATGCTATTGAGACTTGGTAGAAAAAAAAGGCTTTCCAAGAGGAGTTTGATAGAAAAAGGATTAATATGATATTTGAAAACTATTGCAAAGATTCTGGTACAACATTGCTGTTACACAATTTCAATGTTGAACTTAACAGCCTGCTCTGATTTTCTGTATTAATTTTCTCTACTTTAACAACACAGTATGCATTTTTGCTACAGATTCGTAGGACTTGGTGTTCAGTAAATGCTCTTCAGTTTCTTGCATCTAGTTTTGATGACTGAGAATAATGAACAGGATGCAGGAGAGGGCTAGAACTTCATACTCGGAGAGGAGACAAGCGCTGTTACACGAGGGCCTGTGATGGGGTTGCAGGTTAATACATGCAGGGAACAAAAGGGTCTCATGGGGAGGATGGCAAAGGGCACTGGGCAGAGAGGAGGAATGGAGAGATGGCACTCCATCTTTTGAACTGGCAGAGGGATTGTGTGGGCTGGACTCACGTTGCCTGAGATGGTGACATCAAGCACAAAGAAAAAGATAAATGCCAAGTGTTCTGCTAAGCATGGCTCCTGAAGAAAAGGAAATGTAACAGTGCCTGGCATTCTTCCCTGCAGTCCTGTGTCACTGCTCTTATGCATAGAAAGCTGACTGATAGGGAGTGCCAGTATGGAGTCTTTGTCAGGGTTTTTGTCAGGCTCTTGTGCAGCAAAATGCTCTTGGTTCTTTGGAGAACTCATGCAAAACTTTTAGGTATCAACAGTCTCTGTAACTTCAAATCCAAAGACTCTCTCTGGTATAAAATGTATGCCCGTGCTGGCATCTCGTACCAAGCGTGGCATGCCAGTCAAGTGATGTTTAGGGGAAAGATGGGATGAGTAGTAAGATGCCATCAGAAATTGCCTCTCTATCCTACATGGGAATGTAGGCAGGAAATTCTAGCACTCTGCCTGCGCAGGTGTAGGAGGAGGGAGGGCTTGCTGAACTGAGGATAGGCAACACAGTTCCCAGGTGAGCAGGGAGCAAGGCATGCTGGAAACAGGTTGTAACAAGTAGTTGGAAAATTGGCTGCAGTTTCAATAGCTGGCTTGATTGAATCAGACTGAACTGTCTCTAGCACAGCTTTGCTGCTTAGATCTTCTCCACCTTTCTTGATGTGGACAGGTAGCTTGACTGCTGAGTTGTGCTTTCGTCTTTAATGCAGTTTAAGCCTCTTTGAAATTCTTCAGAGCATGTTTATTCAGCATTTCACAACATTCAGCTTGTGACTGTCATCATAGCAATATTTTCAGAAATGTGGCCAGAAATGTATATAAGGATCCTGCACTTCCACTTCTTTTGAGAGAGCGAGAGGATCAAAGACTAAGGACAGATGCAGGGCAAGAGTGGCCCAAAGTTCCCAAATGCAGAATGCAAGTGTGGTAGCAAGATACTCACTGCATAGTTTGTGAACTCAGAAAAGTTCAATCTCTAGCATTTAATCTAAGATGCCATCCTGACATAGACCACACAGGTTGGCTGAATGGCTGGTTGAGGTAAATGGCTTGAGAAGTTTTGCAGAATTGGAAGTGCAGAGACAAGTGTGCAAGCCGATACAATTTTGATGTAGTTTGCCCTTCAGTTTAATTATGCCTGATTCAACTCATGATTTTTTTTAATATAAACGCTGGGAGATAAATTCTGTGGGCACAATGAACTTGGCATTGATACAATTGAGTCTAGATTGGTATAATTCACTGATCTAGACAGGCCTGTAGACAATTCCACAGTAGTAATAATTGCCATTTGCAGGCATGCATTAGAAAAGAAAAACTGTATTCTTGCTTTTGGGACAAACAACATAGTAAGTGTAATAGAAATGAATTAAGCCCATTTGAATGTATTAGGTAGTAAAGAAGAATCTCATGCTTTCCGCCAGCTCCCGAGGAGGTAATCATAAGCTTCTTTGATACTTTGAAACGTATAATAACCTGGAAAGGTCTATGAACATTGAAGGATGCATAGTAAAAATTACTTACTACCTGATAAACATTTTCCTAATCGATCTTTTCATTATACATTTGGAATTGCAGTTAGCAAACGAGAGCCTTCATTTGTCAGAGTATTGTAATACTGTCAATATTACTGTTGAATAGGGAAGGCAGCAATGATGAAATTCAGCCTTTCATGTGCTCTGGAGCAGGAGAGATCTCTTACTGCTTTGGTTCCCACCCATCTAATTTCGTAGCTCCCAGGAATGCCAGTCATGACTTGCAATCCATTGATTGCCCTTCACTGGTAGTAAATGATCTCATGGGAGTCACTTCATGCATTTCTTCACTTTTTGATGGACTTGTACACTGTGAGCTCTCAGGTAATGATCAAATGTTGGAAGCAAGGTCCATTTTATTGGCACAGGAGGGATGTAGAAGGAGTACCGTTTATGGCAGAGATGGGGGAAAAAAAGGTTGGGATTAGTTTTTTCTTTTTTTCTTTATATCATTTCTCTATCATCTGAGTTACCCTACATGAAATACAATTTTCAATAATGAAGAAATATACACACACACATATACACTTCATTTAAATACAATTTTCATGAACTAATTATGTAAAAATGTATCCTTGTTCAAGTACATTGGATGGCATGCAGGATGTTTGTATGCTCTGATCTGATTTATTCTAACACACATTTGATACCAGTCATTGTGGCGTCGTGGTAAGTGTTGGTGTGCTGGAGGGAGACCTTTCAGATCTGAGAAGCACCACAGAAAACCAGTTTGAAGCTAAAAGCCTCATGCTAGACAGTATCTGAAACAATTCTGCATATAGATCCAAAGGACTGATAAAATAATTCAAAAAGCAAGAGATGAAAAAATTCTATTTAGAGACATGTCACTGCTATTGACAGCTTCCTCAGAGGTGCATTAACATTTTTTTTTTATTAAGAAATAGGTGTAGGTTGGCAAAAAAGGGAGAAATCATGGCATTGTCCTTTCTGTTCTGTGGAATCTTTTATACCAAACTACAAATACCATCTTCTCCCTTCTCACTCCCCCATCGTTACATTTTCTGCATGAGCTCCCTGCCAGCTCCAATCAGCTCATTTTTCAGCATCTATATCCTTGAAAATGGCTTCAGTATAACATTACTTTTCCTTTGGCAGCAGAGCCTGCTAACAAAGCTCTTCTTGTCTCCACTCCTGCAGGCATCCACTCCTCTCCCTGCACTACCCCTTTCCCATTCCAGCTGGGCCAATGCAACTATTTGTAGGAAGGGTGATGCTTTTATATTCACGAACAGCTGGGCACTGCTGAAAATCTGAGGCAGTGGAGGATGGGAACTTCTTAAAGCAGACCTGCTGAAAAGCAAAGGTTTGTGAAATCTCAGAGTATAGTTTGATGAGATTTCCCTTTCTGCAGCAGCATCAGCTTCAGCAGTCTTTTGCTGGCTTCTCCATTCTCCCTAACCCTTCCTCACGTGGCAGCAACAAAGATACCAGTATAAGTATTTGTGTAACCATAGAGACCAAGAGGAAGGAGCAGATCATGGTGAAAAATAACTCAGGGGAAAAAAAAGTTGTATTTTTAACCTGTATTTTCTGTTCTGTTCACTGGATGGTCCCTAAGAGAATATGCACCAACGTGTCAGGGCCATTCATTGGCAGAAATGAAGAGTAGGCAAGTTGGGTTGTTTATTTGCTTTCAGCAGAAATGACCCTCAGACTTCACCCTCCAAGAACCTGGAATGTGTTTCACCTAACTTGATATTCACCAGTTTCTGTCTAGTCTTGATTGGCAACATGAGCTACCTCCCCAGGGTGCTTCTGTAATCAATGGAAAGTGAAAGGATGATTTGTCCCATCCTAAAAAAGGTGCTTAAGACGAAACAGATCACATCCTGGATGGACACCTCCCAATCCATTAAACATAGAGGACCCTAAATGAGCAGCTTAGGTGTTTGGTCAGATGAGCGCTCCTGACTCTAAGCTGTTACTGTTCCCTGCAGCTCTCAGCCAAAGGTGTGCATGATTTCTTATAGATTTCCAGTGCAGTTATTGCTATTAACTAAAGCCACGTGTCTCTCAAGAACGATGAAATACATACAGTCTTTTAAACCACTTCCTCTAATATGAATTTAACATGCTGTAAGCAGATACTGTACAAACCATCATCACTTGCTGTTTTTTGTTCAAAATTCAGCTAAGGTCATCCTCTGTAAGCTTTTGTGCTCTTTGTACCATGCCATGTCTCTTCCTTGTGCGTATTCTGTGTGTCTGTATTGCCTTTCCCCTTTTACAGCATCCACTTCAAGCCAGTTCACAACTCTCTCACCCTGGCTATTTTAGTTTGTGTTTTACCTACTAAGAAAGTGTTACACAAAGAAAAGAGAAAGTTTTAAAGCTGATGTAAAGATAAGACAGTAAGTCAGTGACAGGCAGAAAGACAAATCAAATAAGTAGGCTCATGATCCAACGTGCATGTCCCTGTGTCCCCCTTACGTTATGGGTATGGCTTCGTTTTGGTTATGTGGTGGCACATGCTGGGGGCATGGCTTGGGGGACACAAGGACTTAGGGTGTCTCTGTAAGGTGGTGTGGGGCCTCCCTGCCTCAGACACTAATTACTGTTGTCAGAGTTCATTGCATAATCTGCAGCTGAAGAGCTTCTGAAGAAAATTGCATTAAAATATTTCATTCTTTTAACTAGTATTTCTTTATGTTGTTTGGAAAATTGATAAATCTTTTTTAAAAAAACCCTGAAACTCCCTAAAAAACAAGCTACAGTCACAAACCAGTTAGCAGGGCTGCCTTCTGCAAAACAGCACTACCAAACTGTTCTTTTGGTGCCATCTGTAACTGCTATGAGCTGCTCCAAGATTTAGCATCTGTGTTTGTACGCACACCTTTTAACAACGATCTTTGCAGTCTACTAATGGTTAACCCCATTATACTGAGAGGAAAGAGGGTGTTGCAGTTAAAGCAATGGATGTATTAATTTATGGTACTGGGAAATTCGTGTAACTTGTTTTTCTGATTGCCTCACAATTTCCTGGGGCTGTTGGTGTTCCTCACTGGTGTACTACGAGTCCTTAGTTGATATCTAGGAGGTCTGGAGCATCTGGAAAGCAGGACTCCTGTAACTGTTGAGCTCCCTCCCATGGATATTCAGCCTATCCCATTAGGAATGGTCAGGGTGATACCTTTCTGGTTACTATTGACTGGCTTGGAGCAGATGCTCAACATAATCCTGCCAGGTGTTAAGTGCTGTGATGTAGCTCTGGAGAAGTGTTTAAACACATCCATACATTCAGTTCCAGTAGAGCGAAAGGTCTGGAAAGAAGCACTTGGTACTTTCCAAATGGGTAAGGATAATTAAAGTAAAAGTAATTCCTCCTTTAAATGTCTCTTTTCCCTTCTAAATTTTGGTGTTTCCCAGCTGGCAGATACTTAGTCCTCCTCAACTGTTACAAGGAAAATTAAACATCTTCCTTACCAGTTGCAGTTTGCTGAATTGCAGTCTGAAATCTGCACTATGTATAATTCTGGAAAACCAGCTGTCACTCGGTATCTGGAAGTAGCAACAACACAAACTGGTATCAAGTAGGTGAATCCAGCTAGAAAAACCAGAAAACGTCAAGCTTTGTGTAGTTCCCTCCTCAATGTCTTAGCACCTCTGTGTTAGGCCACTTTTTCAGTGGAATAATTTATGTCATCCAATATTATGTGTATTTTAGTGCTCACTTGAGGATGACCTAATATTTCAAACAAAATACAACTTCTGTAATGAGATACCTCGTTTCTGCCAGGATGTTATTAGGGTGCCTGCTACAGTGATCTAATGAGATTGACCTTCATTTCATAACAAATTGCTCTCCTCCTGAAACTATTTTTAATGGCCATCCTGATTTATGCAAAGGGACCTATAGCGATAGCCTTCATTTGGGGAAATAAATGATTAAAATAATTATAAATTTTATGAAAATGACAAGTTACTTCAAAAGTGCCACTATATTTTTACCACGTTTACACACTCAACCACTGGTTGAGTGTAACGTCGTGAAAGTCTCATGTGGCTTTTTTTCTCTCTGTCTCTCTGCAAAGAACAAAATAAATGAGTTTAGTTCCTAATGGGCAGAAGATAAAACGGTGTAATTACCCGCACTGAGGGCGCTTTAGCAGCTCGCAGGCGTTCACCTTGAGGGGATCTTGCTCCCTGGAGTGCTATTTGCTGCCATCTACTGGACAGTTCTCGAACTTTCAAGGAGATGAACGAATCCATTCTCTAATGTTCTCCAGATACTCAAAGCCGTAGCACATATGACTTGTAATATATATTTTAATGAGATGAATCCTTTCGTAAAGGGTGATGAAGGAGAAAAAGAGGAATCCGTATTCTGAATATTTCTGTTGATTGTCTTAAAATTATTGATTAGTTGAAGCAGGATGGTTATAGCATTTCAGAGAGAAGATGAGTAGGGGATGGATACAATTGGCATTATATTAATAATAGATAAGAATGTATGCTATTCTGTAGTTATTTTAATCTGAAAAGCCTAAGTACCTTACTAGTATTATTTAATCCTCACCACATCCTGAGAAGATTTCTTTTATTACATGGTACCAGTTTTATGGACTGATGTCACATATTCACTGTAAGGCAGAAGATTTTCAGGCTTTGCATATGTATTTCCCGTTGCAGGCAAAATAAGTGAGATAAAAAATATATGACTAAATATTTTCTTAGTGCAGCTTATGCATTTCTCCCATATTTTCCATACTTTCTGCAGACCTGGCTGCAAATGTCACGCTTGTAAATTCCATTTCAAAATCCCAGCACGAAGACTGTTCTGAATGAACAGCTTAACCAAAACGTGACTTGAGATGGAAAGCGTGAGGTGCAAATTAAACTTTAAAGGAAAAGGTTCACAAAAATAACAAGAACAATGTATTTCCTCAAAGACCGTATACATTCCCACGTTAAGATAAAAAACTTTCAAGTCTGTATGTACAGCACCATCTGGTGACTTCTGCACAGCAGGATCCCAAAGCAGGGATTTATGTACCTTGCCACATGATAGACAGTGAGTCAGTCGATATCCCCCAGCAGACCTGCTCCTTATGTTCTCACTGCCTGATACAACTTCCTCACAAGCTCAGAAATATGCTTTCATTCCAATTTCCAGGGTTTGGCTGTTGTCATTCTTAGTTGTGCAGATGAGCAGGAGGATGGCCTCCTCCTCGTATCTGACTATGTAGGCATGCTTTCCTTTTATCTGGGAAGGGCTCCACTGGCAAAGCTCGCTGTTTACAGTCCTGGTCCTGGTAGTAGTCAGCAAGCCCATAGATCATTATCTGGCACCCAGCCTGTCTTGGCTGCCCATCTTCCTGCCTGGCTGAGAGAGCAGTTCAGTCTGTGCCTTTCACTTCTGCTGCCCATTGATCCAGTCTGTCTTGTATTTTGCAGCTGTCCCATATAATGCCACATTCACTTTGCTACAGAACAAACACAGGAGAAATCTGTCTAGATCGCCACTTTGCTGTAGGTTGTGGATGGTGTAGGGTGGTGGTTGTTGGTGTTTACTTCCACAAAACCAATGAACTGGGTGATCCATTTGTGACCATAATCTTTGGGTGCTTTAACTATTTATGGATACAGGGATTTTGAGCAGTCTTGTCACAGAAAGAGTTAAGACTCCAAGAGGTTTTAGTTTTCCTGTAAGCAAAGACCAGGTAAAAAGATTTGGAGCTTAATTCTTCAATGCATCATATCATAGTACCATTGATTTCAGCACAGTTCTATTTCATCTTAAACTCAAGGTAATTGACTGGAATCTCATGTTTTTAACCCATAAATCCTCTATATCCCACACATCTCAGGCAATCACCTCAGCAGCTGGGGATCTTTGAATCACTTACATGAGTTTCCTTACTACTGAAGAAAATATACCTCCTTTGTTTCAGCAGAATAGCCCATGGACTTAGCAAAACCATCATGTGTCTAGATACAGCGTATGAAGTTCTTCCTCCAGCACTAATCACACAAATGCTGCAAGAATGAAATGCTGTTACTAAGGCTCATTTCGTTTTTGTTTTTTTTTTTTTTCGGGTAGTAGCTTGCTTAATTCATTAGAGAACAGTTTGTTATAATTTGGCACAGTGGACCGAGCTGGTTACAAAATCACTCAGTATTGTAGGTGAGAAATAGTAGAGTGCTGGCAGTTTATCTGATGGTCTCTTCTGCTGAAGCAGACAGGGGTGTCTATTTTAGCAGTAAGGGAAGGATGAGGATCAGAGATTTTGCCAGTGATGATCAGGGATTTTGCCAGATCATTCGCCAGTGATACTGCAGTATATAAAATCTCCCTCCCACGGTGTCCAAAGTCCTTTGCTTTCTGATGAAACGAGCTGGCATGACATATATGTCAGCTTGCGTGGCTGTGAAGCCTGCAAGTAGACTGTGGGGATATTTTGGAAGAGCAGAGAACTTGCTGAATGTTTAAATACAACTTTATACTGACATTTAATTTGATAAGTTGTGAACCCCATTGTAGATACAGAAGCCAGTAGCTCCATAAACCATTGAGGAAATCTATATTTCATAATTTGAAACCTCATATTTTCATCATCATTTTTTTGTTGTTTGAATTCCCTGGGAACTTCTCTGTAGTGAAAGACATAGCATATATTAGTATTTATATACAAGCAATAGGGAGAACACATGCTATACTACTGTTACTGATTTTCGCTAAAAAACAACGACACCCAGTGAAAACAGAGACAAAAGATTGAATTTGGAAATTTATAACTCTAATAACACAGTGCCTTTGAAATATACTTACAAGGACAGTCCTGACCCTCCTGGATTTGACCTATAAACCTTTGTTCTCTTTTCTCTCATTGACAGTTGGAGTACTAATACTCCCAATAGCCTAGGTGGTACAAGGGAGCAGGAATCCTGTTGTTCTTTTCTTGAGGGTAACAAGGATCTCCTTTTGCCCACACCTAATGGGAAGTGGAGGTTGGCGTTGAGGACAGATACGGTTTACTGACCCTGTAAGGAACATGGTGCCAGCCTGGTGAGGTTGCATGTCTTACCCTTTCCCGTTCTGAACAACCAGAACATTGGAACAAGGCAGTATTGATGTGGGGCACGTGAAGCTCTCTGTTCAGAGCAAGCACCCTGCTCACTGCAGAATCTTCGCTCACCTCACTTTGTGTGGTATAGTTGCTGAGGCACATGGTTGCAGGGTGGCCAGCCACTGAACCTTGGTAGCTCCAACCGTGGGTCCCAGCATAGGATAGCTTTTCCAGGGATATGCTGCCTTTTAGAATCATAGAATGGTTAGAGTTGGAAGGGACCTTAAAGATCATTGAGTTCCAACCATCCTGCTACGGGCAGAGATACCTCCCACCAGACCAGGTTGCTCAAAGCCCCATCCAGCCTGGTCTTGAACATCTCCAGGGATGGGGCATCCACAGCTTCTCTGGGAAACATGTTCCAGTGTCTCACCACCCTCACTGTAAAGAATTTCTTTCTAGTATCTAATCTAAATCTCCCCTCCTTCAATGTAAAACCTCGCCCTATTGCTACGCTCCCTGATCAAGAGTCCCTCCCCATGTCTCCTGTAGGCCCCCTTCAGGTACTGGAAGGCCGTTATAAGGTCTTCCTGGAGTTGTTCTAATGTCTCATTGAGACATTTCATTAAGACGTTCTGACTTCTGAGGTTTATAGTGAAGTCATTTAACAGTCTAGGGCTTCCTAGGCCCGTGGCCATGGTGTTTTACAATCTGACACACTCAGCACATATGTAAGAATATGTTACAGCTGCTCCTTTCATATCTTTCATCTACATTCCATAAACTGGGCTCTGAGATGTTTTGAATCGGCATTGCTCTGTGGCCTTCAGTGGAGCCATCTTAATTTACATTCAAACCTCCACGGACAAAAGATGCAGCTTTATAAGATGCAAGTCTCCATCCAGAATGGAGCCTCCTTGTGCATGCAAACTCCTGCCAAGCCAGAGATCTGCCATATGCAGGGGGATTCTCTGAGTCTGGAATCCAGTGAGTTGCACACCGAACTTGGGCATATTTCCTGACTCTAATTGCAATTGATTTTTTGAAATCAACAGGGAAAAGTCATTTTGTCTTTGATGTAAAACACAGCTGCATTTACCACAAGGAAGCCCTTTTCCAGAGATGTAAAGCATTCCAGAGCCTCACCATGCACTGGTTGGGTAGGCACTATGGTTGTTTTGTCTTTCAGAGGGTTATGTGCAGTTGTAGCCTTTATTCTTTAAGTGACCTATTTGAGTAGAGAGAAGAACTGTTTTGTATAAGGGAGGCTATTTTGAACTTAACATGTTTTGGAGAGAGGAGGAAATGCAGTGAAGGATAGAATTAGGTCATAACTTCAGGATGCCAAGATTTTTCTCTTGATTTGCTTATTGCTTTTGTAAAGCAGGCTCTCACATTTAACCACACTGGAAGGAATAATCTCTTCTCTGCACTTACTGGATCAAAGTACAAAGGAAATTCATTGGAATCGTAAAAAAATTAATTTTCTACATTTCTATGTGAAAGTATGGCAATAAAGACAAAACAATCTTCTCAGCTATGTAATTAGCATTTATGATCGGGAGATAATAAACAATCAATCGAAGTCAGTTAAAGCATTTCTCAAAAGCAGTTTAGAATCTCACTAAAATGACTGAAACACGCTGCAACACAGACACTTCTGTGACAAAGTCAGATGCAGGGCAGGAATAGTAATGGGATTCTTGATGATTAGTAGGATAAGAAGTAGGATTAGAAAAGGCCACTTTTAAAACTGAGGAGCTCAGTTCAGTCCAGACAATGTCCTGAGCCCACTGATTGCTCCCTGCAGAGAGCAACTTGAAGTCTTCATTCTGTGTGCTATTTAGAGCTAATAAATGCATCCAAATTAGAAACGAGTGAAGTGTTTTCACATCATGCCCCTCATTAAGACACTTCGGGAAGTGTGGAAAGATAAAATTATTAAAAAGCAATCTTAATAACTGGATGACTATATGAAATTTGCCTGCATCCCCAGTGTGGCACACAGCTTTGCTTTCAGGGATTGTGTGCACCCACGTCTCCAATTCTCTGTCGTGGCAATTGTGTGCACATGGGTATGTGGGAGGGTGTGGGTGAACACATAGCGCTTCGGAAATCTACGTTGTGTGAAATAAGATATTAACAGTGACCTTGTGGCTGGTATTCAGATGGAATCTTTTGCTATTACGTTATATCCCCTTTCAAAATCGCTACAGATTTTGAGCACTTGTCTAAGTAGAGCCGTGATAAGACCCACTTCCGAGATGTGGTTAAAACAAGCTGTTCTTCGTACCTTTTCATGGGATAATGTAAATTCACAACCATACCACTGTCTTCTTTTGGCAGTTTGGAGATGTAGGAAATATTGAAATCAGATGTTTCTAATTTAATTCACTCCCTCATTAATTTGATCTCTCCTTTAATTCAATCTGAGCCTCAGGACCTAAATCATTTGTATTAAAAATAACATAATGGTCACCCTTTCTTTTAATCAATGTTGACTGCTTTAGGCAGGTATTAGCAGTTAATCTGATTACCAAGTACACAGTGAGTTGGCATTTAGTTAATAACTAATAGGGGGAAATTTGGAAAAGAATCAAAGGAGAAAAAATGAAAAGAGAAAGAGGGAAAAGAGAAAAGAAGAGCACCTTACAGACACACAACATTAATGAAAATATTATGGAAGTTATTTTTGCCAGTGACTGGTTTTGGTACAAGCCTCTAAGACGCACAGCCAGCGGTGTCAGCCATGGGTGACAGGCTTAGCCCAGCAGGGAGAGTATTGACAGAACTCCAAAAAGAATGAGGGTCTATGGTAAATCTGACACATTTCCTCTTAGACTTATTTAAACTTACTAATGGGATTTATAGGTTAGATGCTTAGTGGTATAAGCTGGCATAGCTCCACTGAACTCAGGCTGCATCATTTGCAGCCTTCTCTTTCTGATTGTAGGTGGACACCATTTGGCTGCCTTTTAATGGGAAGGCCACTCTCCTCATTGTCCAGTGTGTTGGCTGGGAAGAATGTACTACCTGGCAGAGTTCTGGGCCAGGGCAGGAGTCAGGACTGACACAACTTCTGGTGTGCAGCTAAATCCAGGTCATACATGGAGCAGTGTGGAGCAGCTCTGCAATTGCTTCATACCAGTTTGTGGAGAGGTCACCAGTTAGGCTCACTGGCCAGTTCTCTGATCGTGCCCAGCTGACTTATATTACAAGGTGCCCAGTTCTCTGGAGACTGAGAGCTGCCAGCTGTAGGGCTGCCAGGCCTGGCAGTGTTTGACAGAGGCTCACAGAGACTTACTTTGAGGGTACTGTGCTGCGTCTCTCTTGTTTTCTTACAAATATAATCTTGGGAATGCATCCCAAGTAGGTAATGTATTGTCCACTATTTTTTCTTGCCAAATATACAATACTGCTGTAATGACGGCCCTTCTGGTCAGCCAGTAGCTCCAGAGGAGACTTGGACTGGTTATTTTCCACCTGCCTCCCCTGTGACTGCTCCTGATGCCTGAGTGATCAAGCTGAATGGAGCCCATGGTCTGCTGCTCAGCAGATGGCATTTTTCCAGTACACCAGTATTAGAACGATACCCAGCACAGTATGAGGGATCCCAAGCTGTGAAAGAGTCTGCCTTTTGACTAAAGCAGAAGAAAGAGTCTTGACAGTTTGCTGTTTTGCAAGTTACCTGATAGCAAAAAGAAGGTGTCCTGACACATTGTGTCATGGAACGTTCCAGTATGTCATTACTCTCTGCCTAAGTTCCCAGAGTTCTTATTGAAGCTCAATTCAGCGTATTTTAGACTGATATGGTGATGGTATCGTACACCATCTCAGAAGGGACCGAGCTCCTCTGGGGAGTAACATGAGCTGTATGTGCTAATCACACAAGGGCCTTTGAAGCTTGCAGTAGAGACTGCTCGAAGTCATCAGCACAATAATGTTGCAGATTTGGGACTTAAGAAACCTGTGGGCTGATACACACGTTTCTGATGGTGTGCCAAGACAGCTGACCACTTGACTTCTATTCATGTTAATGAGGCTCATTCCCCATGACCTCCTTGTCAGAGAGGCTGCTCAGCAATGCCCAGGAACAGAACTGATCCAAGTGGAAGAGGTGCCCTAGAGCAGCATTGTCTCCTACAAAACAGAGATATTGACACTGAACCGTGAGGTGGAAGTGGATGGTGAAGTGGCAGAGGAAACTGCTCTCAATCTAGATGTATATTGGAGCTGAAATGGATGTCAGAGCATCGTGATCTGCTACTCCAGTAGTATAGCTTTGAATTCCTTTCTTTTTAGAGGCTGTATAATCTTGTTCCTTTCTTGTTTGAGCAACTATTATTAAGATTGACAAAATGAATTTATAATTCTATAAAAATAATTCTGTGATAGGTTTAGTTGATGGAGGCTCCCGAGTCATAGTGGACAGTTATGAGTCAGTGGCGAATGGTACGTAAGCAGAAATACTGTAGGAGACGGTTTAGTTGAATGGGCCCATGAGTCTTGCATACTTTTCCCCTCCAAATGGCTTGATGTGTCCTTGAACACATTCCTTTGCCATGCAGTGCATCAGTCCCTGAATCTGTGACATCATAGGAATTGTGCCCTCCTTGTAAAGTGCTTTAGGATCAGCACAGAAGTCACATTGTGTTTTTATTTTACTTTTGGTGAGTGGAAAAAAAGAAAACCCTTTTAATTGTGGTTAGAGAGCAAAATTCTCTAACAAATACAAATTCTTTAAAGAAGACAGACAGCTGTGTCCAAGAACTAGTCTTAGTTCAATGTTTCCAATTGCTGATTTGCAGGAAGAAGTGATTAATCACAAAATGAAATCTGTTCAAGATTAACATAAATTGCAGAAGGTTGTAAAAGACTCCAGATGGATTTGAATTATTTGAAAAAGCAGAAAAAAACAGCAGAGGAAATTTTTAGTTGGATAAACACAGACTAACTCCTAATAAAAAAAATATACTAAATAGTCTAATGTGAGCATCCAGAATTTTCAAAAGTCAAGGCTCTAGACATGGAGATGTCTGTACAGGACAAGCAAATAGGGTGCTGATGGGCTGGAGGTGAAATACATTCTGAGATTTCTACAGAATACTGATACGCTTACTCCTAGTTCCTCAGTTTGAGCCATATCACCTCAAAAATATAAAAACAAAAACCATCGTACTCACAGCAATGTAGGACTGTGTGCTGAGGTTTCTGTGGAAGGAGATGTTGAAGCCTTCAAGGTGGTGATACACATGGGGAAAAATGCTTCATGCCACAGAGAAATTGAGTGCTTCACTACTGCAAAAGTGTCAGCAATGGCGAAGCTCTGGGTCTAGGTTTTATGAAGCGGTGGATGGTATTAAAACATCTATAACTAATGCCATTTAAAAAATTGTCATATGGTGTCCCACCACATCATCTGACGTCGCATTGCTCCTTGTTGGTTGAAGCTGAAGTACACCCTTGTGTCCTGTGATTGCAACTTTAGCAGTAACTCCTGTACAAATACATAAGCTGGAGCATTTATATGGCAGAGCATAAACCTTTTTTTCAGGTAATAAAAGTGGAAAAAGTTTGGAAGGAGACTTTCTCCCCTGGAGAAGAGAAGCTGCATGACTGGCTCACAGGTTATGGGGCGTTCCTTTTCTTTTGATGGTTGAGGTAGTGGCTGTACATGGGCAGACTACTGGCCTGTTTCCAACAGTAACTCGATTTAAATTTAGTGCCTGTGTAGGAAGCAGGAGAATTTTATTATCTTGATTTAATTCTCCGTTTTCTTTAGAAGAACATTTATGTCCTTTTGCACTTTGGAGAGGTGCAAAGTTAATAGCTTGCTTCTTACAGATAAACTGCAGGGATTTCATGTTTTTTAAGGTTAATCTTCTGCTGTTCGCTGCAGTTAATCTGGACCATTAAGACTTCAATGAAATCAGGCAAAACCTAGTATCTGGCATTAGATCTGTACCTGCCCCCTGCCCTGCTGCACCCAGGTGCTGTCCCTGGGGAACCTGTCCCTGTCTCTAAATGGTGCTGCGCAGGGGAGTATGGGCTCTTCCCCAGCCCAGGGTGCCAAGCCAGATGCTTTGGGTGACACGGCACATCCCAGCACCCGTAATACACCACGCAACAGCTTGAGAAAGCAGCTTCCTCTATGTTTGTGGAACAGGGGCTACTGGCTGCTACCAAAAAGAAGTCAGTGGTAAATACCTTTGCGATAAGCCTCCCCATTGCCATTCCTTTTGGAGTATAAGACATAATAGAGTGTTGTGGCTTTACCTTAAATGACTCTCAGTTAGTTCCAGTGTCCGCTTCTGCGCATGTCCTGACTCTGCCAGCTGCAATGTGACAAAATAACACCTTAATAACAGCAAAACAAGGGTGTGAGAGCAGGACATGCTAATAGCGAATGCACATTTAATAGCCATAATTTTGTGTTCTCTGATTTGATAAAAGCAAATCTGCTTCAGAGCCTCCAAGCTGCCCTCCCAGTGGCTCCCCCAGTCTGTTTGCCAGACAATGACTGGGTTGAACTGATAGCAAGAAGCCTGTCTCCATCTTCCAAGTGGATGGGCTAAGCACCAGGCTCTGGTGTTGCCTTCTGAGACAGCAGCAGTTCCAAATGAAGGACAGTAGGTAAAACCACGGTGTTTTAACGCATATCTTTCTCCCCAGAACTATGAGTCTCAGCTTTTCCTGCAGGATAGACTATGGCAAATGTTTAACTTGAACAGTGTGCGTTGTGAGCTAGCTGATTCTGGATAAAACCACTGCAGGGTAAGGAGGGTGGTGTGATTCATATATGGCAGCATAGAATCTCACTAACTCGGGCAAAAGAAGCAGCCTGCAGAGCTCAAGTGATGCATGCAGATTTTCTAGAAAATAAAGGCTTACCATATAGAGGAACATAGATCATTAGGGCCTGTCTACCATAAGGTGAATTTCTGAGTTAGTGAAAAACCTGATACAGACATTGTTGCATCAGCCGAAACCAGGCATCTGTTGGCTTCCCTCGCACTCGTGTCTGGCACAAGCTGAAATGAGAGTGCCAGACTGTGACCACTTAAGGACACCCACAAGAGAGTTTGCACTGACATAAATAAATTAATTTCAAACAGATTTTTAGTTAAACTAGTATAATTATCATGTCTTGACAAGATTTCAGTCTATTTTTGAGTATCTTTTCCCTCCAGAGTGGTGATTGCCTCTGACAAATGGCATAATCTAACTCTGTTTAACTAAGTCCATGGCACTTCGTTGAAGCGAACAGGGATTACGCTGGCAAAGCCAAAATATCTGTCAGGCTGTTAAACATGCTGCATGTTTACGGACACCTCTGGAGTCAGTAAGCTTTGTATTTTTAAAAAGGATGATGACAATAGCTCAAACTGTTTTGGAAAGCCTTTGAAACAGTGTCTAAGGAATAAATGTGAAAGGCCTGTAGTAGTTACACTCTAGACTAATTTTGATCACATTGAAATTGGTGACGTACCTGTGCAAAGCCACTTGAACTGTAGGAAGAATAGAGCCCTCAGGGTGCTTTTTTTTTTTTTAAGAGTATTTATGAACAGTGTGATTGTTGTGCAGAAGCACAGGCACAGCATTATTCTGATATATAGTGTGTCATCTGTTCCATGCTAATAAATCAGCATCTGCAGCCACCATTGCTGCCTATCAAAACTGGGTACAAAATTGAGCTGTTTGATCTCACTGCCACTGAAGTGTGTCTGCATGATCACGGAAGATGCGTATTATCCCATCTGTTTTTCCCAGACCCTCCATCAGGCCGTATGCTTCAAGGTAACGGATCAGACACAAAATGAATTCCACTGCAGACGACTGCCTTAGAGGCATCCTGCTTTGTCACAGCGTATAAAAATTTGACTTAGAAGTCATTTTGTTCTTTCACAGCAGGTCATTTAAGCCTTGTCCACACTAGGGAAATTGCTAACTTTGGCTGAGCTCCTTTAGTGATAACAGTTGCCCCAGTGTGGACACGCGGCTGTCACCATTTTCATTAATGTGTCAAGTCACCTCTCTCCAAGAAGGCCTTACAAGACAGTGGTTCAATCAACAGCAGCTGCTGGTGGCCAGCTTATTTTTGGGCTGCCGCTGCCACTTGTCCAGATGGAGCCGAAATAGTGCCAGCCATGGTGAGACTTCTGGGGAAAACACCAGAGATAGCAGGTGGTGCAGTGTCCCAAGCACTGGCAATTCCTGGAGCTGGGATGCCCGGCCACTGTGGTGGCACAGCTGGAGGTGCCATGGCTGGAGGTGCTGAGCATCAGTCTTATCGACTGAAGTTTGTATCTGCCGTGCTTGCACACTAGCTGCTGCTACAAACCAGCCAGCTGTTCTTGTAGCAAAATCTTGTACTGGACTTGCCACATGCATTTTCCTCAGAAATACGCATTTTTGTTACTGCCAAGGAAGACAGAAAAATAAATGAGACAACTGCAGCTTTGATTTTAAGTGTAATAAAACTAGTTTATTTACACAGTAACATGAATGCCACAGAGTACACAGCAAAGTACCACAGCAAACCAGAGTGTAACTGCCCCTGATCACAAAGGCTTGAAGTTTATATACTTATTTATATAAAAACGTGTAAATATCAATATGAAGCACCAGATAAAGCAATGCAACCAGGAATTCCAAACACAAATTACCCACAAGAATGAAGTTGAAATTGAAAAAAAAAATAAAAATCCCTTATTCAAGGGATTTAAAGAAATCCCATCTATAAAAGTCCATCAGTTTTGGAATCCCTAATTTAAAAATAAATTTCCCCCTTTTATTAAAAACAAGAACATATTCTTAAATGCTCAGCATAATTAAGTTTTAAAAGAAAAAAACCCAAGGATTTCAACTGCAATACCTTCTAATACCAACAAGCCAAAGGACAAAGAAACAAAGTTTTTTTGAGTCTTTTTGAAGAGGTGTTATTTATGAAATGACTACATTCAAATTTATACACTCTTAAATATATATTATATATACAATATATAATATATATATTTTCAAGCAAAAAGGGGCAAAGAATACTTTTGGGATACAAAAATTCATATACATACATATATATATTAAAACATGCCCACACGCACTCATATATATATGTATGTATGTATATATATATGAACAAATATTTCTTCCATATAAAAGAAGTTCCAACCTCTTCTAAATCCCTGAAATCTTCCCCTCGGATTTATGGAAAAAAAAATAATCTTTATAATCTGAAGTACAAACCCAATTCTTAAATTCTGTAGAGTGGTAAAATGCTTATGTACAGGTAAGTTGAGTATTTTTAATTTCTCACTGGCAACTCTGCTTGATCTGAAAGTATTCTCTGGTTTCCAACTAAATGCCGGGTGGAGCACCAATGCAAGGAGACTTACAGGATATTATTAAAATTACATTCTATGTCTATTCAAAATCATCATCCTTCTAATACTGCATCCAGGTGAATAATAAAACCCATACAAATGTCTATGAAAAATTCTCTGCAACACAGCAGTGGGAAAGACCTGCTCCTTCTTTTGGAGTTGAGGGTGCCCTAAAGAAATTTCTCCCCAGTATTTCTTTTGAAAAGGGTTTTTTTTTCTGTGTGTATTTCTCCCTTAAAGTGTTTGGAATCCAGATGGTTGTTTATAGAAAATTTCCACAGGTGTATTTTTATAGAGGTACTTAACATTCTCTTCTGCACTTTGATGTTATCTTACTGCATAACTAAGTCATCATCACGTTTCTTTCTATGGGGACTGAAGGGCTCTGATTGTGCTGTAGGTTTTACAAGAGTTTCAGCTGAACCAACACTACCTCTGCGAAATCAGAGTGAAATAGATGGCCTAGTCATGCACAGAGTAACGGTCGTGTACTGTTTCTATACAGAAATAGCTGAATTTCCATTTGGGAAAAGGAGAAAAGGAAGGTGCATTAAAAGGTCTGATTCAGTTTCCATTTTATCCCTCAGAAAATTTACAATTGATTTAAATAAAAACAGGACTATTTAATTTATATTTACATATGAATTTAATTGCTATTAGAAACAACAACAAAAAAAACTAGGTGGGGCATTTCAGCACAAGAATTGAGAAACAGATATGTTTTATTTCAGCAGCAAATACTATTTTAGATGCTTAAGTTAAGGACCTACACCATGAAGCTGCTGAATAAATTCTCCAGGTAGCTGAACCCTCACACACATGTGATTTATTTAAATGATATTTTTTTCTCTCTGATATGTGGGAATTCCCCTGTGTTAAAACGTCAAGATGATCCATTCATACCTTGTGGGTGCTGCCAGGATGTGTGGAGCATAAAAGATTTAAGGTGGAACATTTCTGTAAATGCTACATGTGTTCTTGTCTGTAGGCCAGCAACACCGTATCTTAGTGTGAGTTACTGATTTCATCACGTCTGAATACTGGAGTGAGACCAGGCTTTTATATTTGGACATTGCAGAGACTCCAGAATAAAATTCTGGATTCCCTCATTCCTGAAAATTTGTAGGCGAGTTTTTAAGTAGTATATTCTCTTTATATTCACCTGGATCAGATCTGAGGTTTGAAAGATAATTACTGAATAAGCAATTCCCATTTAAGAAACAGAAAACAAAACCATTTTCCATAACATCACAGGAGCAGTTTTTTAGAACTCCTGTGTTAACTGAGGTTTGCGTTTCACACCAGAGCCTGGTGTGCAGCACATCCACTACTTACATACAGCAGAAGCAGCACACCTTACCTTCACCGCTTCTTCCAGACTAATCAGATTCCTCATCTCCTGGAAGCTGAGTGTCTGCAGTAGATTGTCAAAGCAATAGCCTTCTTTTGATGCTGTGGTCGCTCTAGACCAATTGACTTGTTACCCACTGTTATTTTCCCTTTGCAGATCCCAAATTTGAAAGCCCACAGTTGTGTTGCTTCAGGTTTATGCTGTACTACAAGCAACAAGGAACTCATTTGCATAAACTCCCAAACCAAATCTCATTGAATACATCAACTCAGTACCATAGGAAGTACAGCATTTAATTTTGTAAAGTCTTTTGCATCATCTTGTGGGCAGTATTATTTCTAGGGCTATTAGGAAAAGAATAAGATTTCCATCAACTGTCAAGCTACATTTTAGTTTTTTGACAAGGCACTAAACATTGTGAATCCAATCACTGTGCTCTCTCTGGAACATTAGAGAGGTTTTTAATGGCTCTAATAGGATCAGAAATCACTCATAATTCTTCAAACAAGCATTTGATTTTCCCAGAAATTAGTTTCCCCTGGAAAAATCTTTAGAGTTCATGTTAAAAATATTTGAATGACAGCTTTTATTAATAGAAAAATATATATTTACAGTCAATACTGTTATCTTAGATTTGCAGCTCTTCCTATTTCATGAGCTCAACTGAAAGTGCGACATTGCTAAAAAAAATTCAAGATCTGTGCACACATTCAAGTAAGTTATAACATGCACAGCCAGGGGCTTTGTTCCTGTCATACACAGGATCCCAGTTACAAACAGAGCGGGTTTTTTTCCTTTTGCTTAGCAATTATGCTGTAGCATCTTTAGGATTTGTTTACAATCAGTTTAATGCATACATTCTTGGATATTTATGTGGCACAATCTGTTGCCAGGATGGAGAACCACCACAAACACAGTTACAATCATCAGTTATGGGCATATCTGCAAAGTCAGCCTCAAGCTTCCCAAGGAATAGCTCAGGCCAGATTGTGTTCAACTACTTTGACCATTCTTTTTTTTTTTTTTTTTAAAGAAAAATACCAACACGACACACACAACATTACAAATTGCTAAAGTTTACCCAGTGCTGCACAAGAAAGAGATTGGTAGTGAACATCTATCCATGCTTGATTATACTGCAGAGCTAAAATGAGTATTGGTTCATCACAAAAGATACAAACTGAAATTAGATAGCTAGAGATACAAAGGCTTCGGACCAGCTGCATTAAATACCTATGGTTGTAAAACATTCAAAATTCAACTTTGCATGTGCATGTTGGCATGAAACTGACACTCGAGAATGTGTGTCCGTAAACACCCACTGCTTCAAGGAATGAGCCCATCGCAATGGCAAGTGGTCCAAGAATTGCTCGTAGAGCCTATATGAGTTAGGTGAGAAGTTATGTGTGCACACGCACTAGGAAACAAACACAAGACCAGACCACAGAGAACAAGAAGCCCTACTCGTAGCTCAACACATTGTGACTAACAGCTAGCAGATAGCACGCCAGTGACAGGTTATGCTCAGTGTATGGAAGCTATGAGAGCATTGCCCTCCTGTGTCCAGATAGAGCAGGGCTGCATTGAACGTGTGTGATTCTTTGTAAAGGTTCTTCTGTGAGCTGCTCAGCAGTAGTGGAGAAACTTTCTTTCCTGATGTAGTGGAAGTACCTCAACTACATTCATTGCACTTGGGCTTTTAATGCACTGTCCTCTTTTTTCCTGCATCAATGCCACCATCCTAACCTTTTTGCCAAAAAGAGAAAGAAAAAAATACGTATCACATTAAAACACATTATCCTTATCCTTGCCTGATCCTTCACTGATACAGGTGAATCAAACAAAAGAATAATAATCAGAAGTTTCAAAAAAATCTTTAGAAAGGTCACAAAGACAGTCTATATACTATGGCACAATCGATGTAGGCTTCCAAAACTATTCAGCTTAGCTCTGATAGATGCCAGAGAACAATAATATAGACATTTCAACCCCTCCCAATTTATGGTGTGGATCCAGAGCTAGTTTCGCTGACTTTAAGCCTGCAGGACTGTTTGTTCAGTTTCCATGCATCTGGTCCAAGCATGCATATGCTGTATAAAGTGGCTATTTGTTTCAAGGCTGAAGTGAACTGATTCCTCACAGTTTCAACAATTAAAATGAAACATCAATCCATAAAAAGAACACATGGATATCTGCATTTATGTGCCAGGAAAGTAAAGGAAGGGGCTGCAGATCTAGCATCAGGTAAAGGCTGGTGTGTAAAGTGAACACTGTAATGTACAGCTTTAAAAAATACATACAAGAATTGCACATAGATCCATAGGAGAGAAGCACAGGCTCATAACTAGGGCTGTCTGCTTTCCGTCACCCAGGTCAGAAGATTCGGTATCACTTTTTCCCCTGCATCCAGATAAATTCTTCAGAGTCAGTCAGGCAACAACTCAGAGCCTAGCAATACTGAGCAAAGATACTGTCTGTACAACCGCAGAGGTTCCATTGGAAACGGCTGTTAGGTCAGGGAAGGAAGTCAGCAGCGGCCTCTAAAAGTGAAAAGCTCCTTCAGGTTGAGTTTTTAAGAATTCTGTCTCTTTGATCCTCACTAATTCCTGCTGTAGTCCAAAACTCTGTCTGCAATGCTCTTTGAGCTATTCTGACAACATTCCATTTTTAGGGTGTTGTCTATAGCAGCATTAGAAGACACTAGTTACAACACACAAGAGATACGCAGCCAAACACCGCTGTGGGAAAAATGGATCACGATACTGTTAGTTGTGGCTGCCAAACTTAACAGCTCCCTCAATAATTAAACAACAGTGTTTTTGCCCCCTTGTTTTTACCCTTCAGAGAACTGCGTCTGCAGTAAAAGTGTCTCCATGTGGCCTGTTAGCTACACATAGACAAGCTCTAAACATTTCTCTCTCCTGCCAACATACCAGCAGAGCCAATTTCAGTCCCACTTTGCAATATGGCACAAGTGACAAGAGCAAACCAAAATAAAACGAAAGAGGCGGCTGTTATTTTCATCCCCGATTCATAGCAGTGATTGTCAGAGAAGGTTATGTACGTCCTATCCATTTCAAGTCAGGCTTTAGTGCCTTTTGCGATGGAAGGGGAATTTCAATTGCCCACCATGGCTTGTATCATTCTTGCATAAATGTGGTTATAGCTACAGTACATCAACAGTCCAGACTGGTGAATGTCATGTAGAAAATGGGATAGACAAAGCGCGCATATTTTGCTTTTTAATGCAGAGGTCTTAAGCTAAGGGTAATGGTCTGATTAAGGCAGCATTGTTGAAATCACAGATCCGTGGTTAGAAAGGGTATGGGTAAACAGAAGGAGGGAAGAAGACTGACACTTGCTGCAGTCAGCAGGATAACCACATCTGGGGAAGAAAAACAGAAGGCATAAAGTGTAAGAGAAAAATTAGAATCTGTTTGGTTGAGACCAAAGGAAAGAGGAGTCCAGCCCACTTGTGGGAGACTGACTGAACTGGTATGTGGAATGGAAGCAAATGGGTGTTTTGAGGCATGGCGGATCATTCATCTCACATTTACAACTAATTCATCTCTGCTTAAGGTCACTGCTATTCACTAACCAGTGCTACATATGGAAATGACAGAAACTACCCAGAAGAGGAGGGCAATTTGTTTACTGTGGTGGTAGAAATAGTGGTATCAAGGTTTGCTCTCCTTTTCTGCCAGAAATTAATCAAGTTACATACTGTCTGATCCAAATGCAGTCATGTATATGTAACCAATCCCTAACAGGCCTGGCAAAAAAGTAAAGTTTCCGTCATACTGGGTACAGGATGCAATTTCTCCGATTAGAACCTATTTGCTCAGAGTTGCTGGCTTTGCTCTCTAGGCTAGTTTTTAACACTTGTACAAAGTGCAAGCCCTAGGGCAGGCTGGAGTGAGGGCTGGGGTGGAGGTTGGGGGTGCTTCACGAAAAGCAACAGGCTCTACAAACTAGTGCTGCTGCATGATTCTCACAATGCGATGAAGTGAGTCTATAGTGGCAAAAGCCAGATATTGACAACAAAGCCAGTCTTCCAGAACAACTCCACAGTCCCTGTCCAAGGACTTCTCTGCAAACTTGATCATCAGCAGCGTCCTTTTGATATCCAGCCAGTTCTGAAGTACAGCATCTCTCCGGGCAGGGTTGGAAGATGTACTTAGGGCATGGAACAAGTCCTCACGTGGACCCCAGAGCAAACACTGAAGGATTCCCTTGGCTTCTGATATCAGGATCCTCTCTGAAGGGTTGGGATTCAGCAGGCAGCTGGCAAGTTGTTGAAGCCCTTGAGAGTAGAGGGAACGGCAAGGGATCTTGGGGAGATCAGCACGAGTATACTCCTTCTCCTTCAGCTCTGGATTCTCATCAAAGGGATTGGGTAAGTGCAGCATTTCGTAGATGAGGATGCCAGTCTGGAACTCATCACACTTTTTGTACTGTGTTGCAGTGATGATTTCTGGAGCCAGGCGGGACTGATCCCGCAGGACCTCAGGATCCACCATATGGCTCTTCTGCTTGGCCTGGGAGAAATTGCTCACTATTAATCTGGCGGGGCAAGCACTGTTGGGACTGGGATCCATAGACTCAGAGCTCAGCAGGCTGCCTCCTGGTCTGGAATGAACCAGCAGCAGGTTCTCTAACCGCAGATCACAGTGTGTGATATGATAGGGTTTCAGGTGCTCCAGGCCCAAACATAGCTGTAAAAGGAGTAGACAGACCTGCCTCTCATATAAATCTGGGCTTTTCGCATGGCGAGGTGCAGATTCTCGCACAAAGTCAGCCACTGTTAAGTATGGGACCTCCCGCGTGATGACCACAACACGGCTGCGTGGCTTGCTGATGGTCCCCTGGTTGCTTGAGCTGTCTTTCGGTGAAGCCTCTGTATTGGAAGGACTATCTCTGTTCTTTTGCTCAGGCTCTTTCTCCTCTTCTTCCCGCTCTTCTTCTTCCACCTCTGGTGCATCGGCATCCTCCCACGGAAGGAGACGAACTGGTACTTCAGCAAGGAAATGGCCACAGTCCTGCTGGATGTTAAAGTTGATAGCCAGACTCTGCCGGATGGACAGGCTGTGGTAATACTGCTGGGATTCCTTAGCTTTGCTCTTACAAATCTGGGGGAAGAAAATAAACAGAACAGACATAACTCTTAAATTTGTAAATTATATATATATATTTTTTAATGTGTACCTTGTTGATGGATATCCACAGCCCAGCCCTAAACGCAAGCACTGAAAAATTTTTTACTGAACTGACCTTGGCAGACTAACTTAAAGCACATGAACAGTTTCCATTGGCTAGTAAGCAATGGCAGACCAGTATGTGTAGGCAGCTCTCCCTCTGCATGTATTATTCAATGGAAAATACAGCTCAGGCAGGCTGTGCATTTAGTCAGAATAGCAGCTGATATATGGTAAATGCACAGTGAAGCTCTACAGTTATTTGTTTATCCGTATCATTTGATTTTGTGTTTTTCTCTCAGCTTTCTGTGAAGCTTAAACAAGATAAAAATAATCAGTAGCAATAGGAGACAGAAAGAAACATGCATAGAATATCTGAGGATATGATCAAATGATTGCACGTGACTGAGTTAGCAGGGCATAACAAGTTACCACCTGTCAGCTGAGTTAAGTGACTGGTTGCATGCTCCTTGCCCACTGTAACTGGAAACTGAAATCTATGAGCTACAGCTGTGTCAAGCTCACACATCATGTCTGCGGTGAGGGGTGTACGTGCGCACAGCAGGGACTGCTGCAAGCATACTTGCTGGGGCTCAGGGGATGAATGGAAACTCATTAGAGTATGGTAACCTAATTGCTTTCAATCATTTGTCAAAATCCCAAGTATATATTTTTGTTTTGCCATATCTAGCCGTATTCTGTACAGAAATATCTTGTTGATATACGTATCATTATCACCATAGTAATTATCCTTATTATTTGTACTGCCGTAACAACTGGCAACTCCAACCTCCTTACAGCAGTCACCGGACAACCTCTATTAGGGGCTCTGTTCTAAGGGATTTGCTGATTAAAATTACAGCCTACAAAGACTCAGGCCTGTTGACCTTTGCATATTAACCTAAGTTCTACTGACTTCAGTGACATCGTTCAAAGCCTGTAAGGTTAAGTGCATGTTTTAATCTTTACAAGGTTAGAGCCCCAAGTATTCAGTTTGTATAATGCACCAACAGGTCTTAACTGCAAAGCTCAGAGGAAAAGAAAACAGGGAGATATGTCTCTTCAGATGAAGTTACAGCTTCCCGTCACTCATCCCTGAAAGCCAAGGAAAGCCAGATAACTAAGGTTAGTAAAAGTCTGCACTAGTTCTACATTTTCACAACAACCAGGGTGCCAGATCTCATACTAGCCCTAAATATGAAGCAGAAGGTGACGTTTCTCCCCGTTTCTCATTTTTTCCCCTTCTCGAGAACTTATATAGGATAAGTTAGTAACTTACGTTTCACTAAAGAAAAAAAAATGAAGAAAAAGTTTTTAATCTTTTACACACTTATGTGGTTAAGAAACATGTAGTTTAATGGGAGATTTAGTCTTCTATGCTTGTTGATCAGGAAAGTGCTTTGTCAGATAATCTATCACATGAAATAGTCACAAGTAGTTAGAGTATTTTGATTGTCATCCTGTTTTTGGTACTGTATTTCCATACTTCACAAGCATTTAAATTTCCCTATGTATTACGTACACTGCAGCTTAAACGACCTGTTTATAACTGCCATGCACAAACATAACAAATTTGAAAAATATATTTTCTAGTCTATTTTAAGAGTCATAATTTTCTGGAAATGTTAATAGTTATCTTTGTACAGTGGCTCTTGCCAATTTAAATTTTCAAATATATTTCATACTGTTAGAGGTGAAGTGAGTTATCATTGGAAAGTTGCCCCCCCCTTCTCTCAAGGGTTACAAAAGTTTAAACAAATACAGTAAAAATATAGCATTAACCTTTGAATTGTATATGAAAACAAAATGTCAGCTGAGTGTCTTGGAGACTGAAGTCCTCAGATTTATTAAATACTGCACAGAAGACAGAAATAGAAAAGTGTTACGTGGATCCTACCAGTGTGTATCAAATCTGACTGGGAGACCAGGTATTAAGGAAAACAAGAATAGTTTAGTCTACTGTGCCCTTCAAGTGCGTGGCCTTTTTCACAGCCAGCCATGGGGATAATAAATTCCAACTGCAGCAAAGGTTCAGTGTGTTGTAATCCAGCCTTTAGTTTTTAAAAATACTTAACTGACCTAATCTAAATTATAAACTCATTCTGAAAGAGTTAAATTTTAAGGTCAAGCTTGCTTGCTGATAAGAAAAATGAAAAAAAAATACTTGACCTTAGCTATTCTACTGTATTTCATGTTACCCACAGAGGATTTCTAATGCCACCTGCTAGCTAAAAATTATATTCTATTAGGAATATATAACCCACAGAACACTTGCTTTTAAAACCGTTAATACTTTGCAATTTGCTGAGTACAAGACCTTTTAAAACATTTTGGAAAAGGATTTCTCAAATTTATTACTGGAATTTCAGCTAAAATAATAGAGATAGCCTCTGCATATCTCAAAATCAGCCTAGGTTTGCTCATTTTAGAAAATATTGGCAATCCTAGAATTGGGATAGTACAAAAGCACAATTTCACAGGCCTCTGTGGATGTGGCAAGCTAATTCAGAAATGCTGTGCACATCTGCACCAAAAGGCATTCAGCTGTTAGGGCAGGGTCCGCTCGCTGCCTTTGCACCCGTTCCCTTTCCCTCTGAGCCAGCAGAACCGGCCTGGGAGGCAGATCTGATCTCTCTGTTGCCAGCTGCATCATTCCTAAGCAATGCCTTTCCAGCCTACTAAAAACACCCCATAAGAGAGCAGCCCTTCTCTGTCTTCTCCTTTCTTTTTCTTCCTGCTTCTCAATCCCAAGTCTATTTTACTTGAAGTTAAATGGATAGCCTTTCTCCTACCTGATATTAAAAATTGATTCCCATCCTTTATCGTTACACCTTTACACTTGGAAAAATGTAAATTACCCCTTCTTCGTTGTCTTCTTTTCGAAAACAACCAGCCCTCATTCCTACTATCTTTATTCCTAACCTTCTGACTCCTGTTGCTCTTTTCTGGTTTCTCCTGATTTATTGCAACTTTCTGAAGAGCGGTACCTTATAATGAATACAATATTCCAGTTAAGACCTCTCCAGCATCAAGCAGAACAGAGCTTTATATATAAGGATCCTTGTAACACTTCCCAGGGTGAACAAGTCACATTATTAACTCCATTGTTGCTGTGGGTCATGAAAACCTTCAGAGCAGTGTCTGAAGTCTGAATCCATAGCAGAGCCAAACTTCCCCCAATGCCAGTTCTTAAATACAAGGTTTTGTTTCAGACTCCTCTCTTTATATCAACACCACAGAAATTAAAGACTAAACAGTATTATGATTAAAATCAATACTAACATGACTGCATTCATGAAAACAGTTTTCCATCGTTATTCTGCTGTTAAAAAACATAACCAATAAAGAAGAAATAAATCTCTAATCCCACAAATGACCAACGGTGAGAGTTTTTGGACACTTTTACTTCTTTTTTTTAATACTGGGAAGCATATGGGCACATGAACATGCATGCAATATCTACAAAGACAAGAGAGCTGAGATCTGATTAGAGGTGCATTTTCTGCTTCTTGCTTTTTGTTTACAAACACCACTAAGTGAGAAGTGGAAGAGGCAGCTGGGTTATTTAAGGCTGATTAAATTGCTGACTGTAAAAAACCACTAAAATTTGTACACTAGATACTTTGTAATCGGCAAGAGGAATGGAAGGCAAGGTTTCACTGAATTTTTTTCACTGCAGCACCCAAAAAATGGACTATGATGACAAATCACTTGTCTGAATTCATACAATAGTTTCTAAACCACAGACCTGCAGTAATCTGATATTCTTTAAGTGTCTGGCTACTCTTCAGACTTTGGCTGTGAAATACAGCTGCATGAGTCCAGAGAAGTCCTGAGGTTTTAGGTTGCAGAGTTCAGATTCCTATTTACCAATATCTAATTAGAATGAGGGAAATGTACTGAAAGCAGTGGAGACAAACTTACGTTTTCTTATTGATCTGTTCAAAGAGAGTTTATAGAATGTAGATTTTATTTACTAAAAAACCTTTTATACTATTTTATAATTTTCTGAGTTGCAGCTCCTACTCGGAACTCTATTTTTATGTTACCATTTTGCAATGGAGTAGTGAATGCTAGTGTTTAATACTACTAATAGGCAACAATGCTCACCCTAGCATTTTGTATTGGAATGACTCCACTGTCACCTAAAACTATCACCTGAATGACCAAGATTTAAAATTTTCAAAATGGTTTGAGTTATAGTAAGTTATGCATCCAAAGACTGTATTTCCATTTAAAAAGATTTAGGGAACAAATTGTGATATTTCATGGCCTCATTAGCAAGTGTTTTAGACTGCTTGTGATAAATTGCTCGGGGAGTGGTTACAGAACTGCTTTTCTGTTTGTGACAGTTAATGCGATGTCAAAACTGTGAGTAAATACACGGCCCAGTTTTCTTTGCACGATTTTTAAAGCTTTTGTTTGTTCCAATCATCTACTCTAAAAAAATATGGAAGTCCTGTTGCCCTTTACATATATAGGATGTTGAATTCCTATTTTTGGGCACAGGAAAAGAAAAAGGTGAAAATACTTTGACTGAAATACCAACAGAAGGTAGGATCAATCAGTCATTTACCATTTGCTTTAATGAAATACAATCAACTTGAGCTATGAAGATTTGGTATGTGATAATAGCTGAAAGGAAGGTGTTGATAAGGGCTTGGCAAGCCTCATTTCTAAAGCTGATAAAGAGCTGGCTGTTCAAAACATGAAGCAATGTTGGTAAAAAGCCCTTCCATGTGATGCAGGAAAGCAATGAGAAAAAAGGAGAGATACGAGTAGGAAGGAACAGAAAGTTTCCATCTTCCTTTTTGCTGGAATGCACTGTCATCATGTATATTTTCTTTAGTGCATCCATATGAACTAAACTTCCATTACATTTATATAGGGACAGGACAGGTTTCTTTATATTCTGCCATTTCAATCCTTCCCCCGCCCAAGAAGCAAGATTTGAATGTTTCAGAGCTTCTAAAAACTGTTCTGCATTAGCTTTTATTTTTCTTTTATGGGTCCAGTAGCCTACCATGCCATCAGCTGACTTCCACTTTCCCAGCAGGGAATCTCATTTCCACTCTGTCCTATGCATTTTACAGGGCATCAGTGAACTTAAAGCAAGATGAATATTGTGGGAAATGAATTTACAAGTGCTGAAAATGAGAAACACAGAAGATCACAAAGGCTGCACCATCTGTGCTACTTTGTTGTACTGCACTGAGGGACAACTGCAAATGAAATTCTGTGTAGAATGAAAGCTTGCTAATCCCAAATTGATAGCCTGTTCTTGGCACAACCTTGTTTTCCAAGGAGGCCAGTTTGATCTCTGATTGACCTCATTTTCTTGCTCTGGCCTTGGAATAGAGCTTTGACTTTTTTAACGATGTGCCAAAATACAGAATTCTATGCTCCTGTGACTGAACTCTGAATGGGCTGACGGTTTAACGTACCTACATAGCTTTATTTTGATCTGAAGCATGATGTTCTGGGATGACCTTTAATAACACTTCTGCCAAGAAGCTCCACTAGGAAACTGAACTACAAACAAAAATACCTTAGTGCTGTGATAAACTAAACATAACTAGAAAATAATTGCCAGCTTCAACTAGGAAACTATAATTCAGCCCAATACTATTTACTTCGGCGCTGCCCGATTTTATACTTGGGACAGGAACCTTAGCAGAAATCCTAAGCTTTTACTGCTAGAAGAACAGCTTCTGCCCTGTAGCAATCAAAGCAATAAATTTTAACTTCTCCTTTTGAGCTGTTTGTACCTTTGCAATTCCTGTCCTCCTGCCTGAACTGCATTGCAGTGCATGCCTGTGGCCAGAACACACACAAGCAGGCTGTAACCTGCTGGCCTTTTATCTCTGTATTTTTCTGTGTGGACTCTGAATCATGATTTCTATAAGTCTGTTTATGATGTTCTACAGTAATTTCTTTGAGAGTTTAATACTGAAAGTGGAAGTAGTTTACGTCACTGAGACAGTAATTAATCTTGTCTAACTATTATTCATTCTGAGTAATCACCTTTTTTTTTTTTTAAATAACAGAGATCCGTGTCGTATCACTGCCTTATTCAGTCTGTGTAGAGATAGTAAGAATCGAACTCGGCCAGCCCACTTTGTACAAAGTGGGCTGGTGCTCTCTGCTGCTTTTACTTTAATGTAACCTTTCCACTACATATTTGGAATTACTGATAAGACTGTGGTTTCAGGGGAATGTTTATCCATATTGTCCCAGATCTACGAACTACTTAGAAGAGGGCACTGTGCTTAGTGAAGGAAAAATACCTCAGGGACTGGAATTTTATGGAAACCTTTCTTGTAAGGGAACTTCTGTTTTTTCCATTTGGAAAAGTAGTTTTCTGATCATTACTTATTTACTGTTTTATTTATAATGTTTCAGTCAAAATAATTTCCACATAGCTTCCTGCAACGTTTTTGCACAGGATGTTTACTAGGAGATTAGGTGAGAGTGAAGCAAAAAGCATAATACAATGCTTTGAAACAACACACCCCCATAAGCAATGTTTCCTCTAATATCCACACCAACAGAACGAGTTGTGCTTGTTCTCCACCAAATTTATCAGATCATCTTTTGCTGGTGATACCACCAAAATGTAAAGGTGCACTGGTAGATTCATCTGCACAAAAGGTTCATTCTTGTAAATTTAATTCAGCAGTAGTTAAATGGTTAAAGCTTAATTTTTAACAGTGCTTTTGTAATTCTACTTTTGGAGATACAATATTAAAATGATTTTTTTTGTAATGCATCAAGACTCTTAACAGCATTTGGGGGTGAATCTCTTGTTTTCTACAAAGAGAATAACAATTAAAAAAAATCCCATTATCACATTTTTTCTCAAATCTAATATTAAGATAATAGAAACTTAAGAAGCGTGTGAATTGTTAGTCCTGTTGCTTGGGTAGTTCTACTTAACTCAAAAGAGCTGCATAAATTTACACTGTCCAAAGATGTGGCTTCATATTCACTTTCAAAGTGTATTTCTAAGACTTGATCAGAAATAACAGGAAGACTTTATTTTGGATTCACTAGGCACACCAGTAATTCTTTTGCCATCCTGTTCTGGGGACAAGGGATTTAAAATGGCAGGAACACATAGCTTACTTGTTGGAGGTAGATGATTATGTAATTTGGCTTTAAAAAATATACTACCATGGGTATTTTTTGTGTAAGCTAAATTCCCCAAATCTTGTGTAAAGTAATAGCCATCTGTTGTATGAGATTTTGTACAAATCTGATCTTGGACTGATGACTTATAAGTCAAAAATCAACTTGGGGCAAATGTTACGACAAAGCTGAAATTCACTATAACTGATTTTAGGAGGAAAAAAAAATCCAGTAATCACAAATTAAACAATGCTATATAATTCAACATATTAGTGTAGAGAATGCAGTAATAAAAATATGCACCAAAGAAACACGCAACTGAAGAGAACCCAACCTCGATGAACCTGTAATACTTGGGATACGTGAAAGAGAAAATGAAAAAACGGTAGTCCCGTACGCTGGCCCTGCTTGGCTTATAAAGAAATCAGAGAACATGTACAGTGAGAGTATCTCCCTAGATCACATTAAGTGCTAGGGAGGATATTTTCATGAATAACTCTGCCTCTCATTGTAACAGCACAACAGGTTATGGTGACCTCCAGCTCATAATATTTTGTGGATACCTCACTCACTCTCAAGACCATCACACCTATTATGCTGCAATAAATTTTGTTAGGCTGAGAACTATTTTTAAGACATCTGACTTATGAAAAAAAAAAAAAAAGGCGCATGTTTGACCATGTTACATTGCTGTTCTTTCTTTTCCTTGGCTTTCTACAAGAGAAACCTATTTAGGAGGACAGTAGATAAGAAGACAGGTCTTGCCTGTCAGGGAATGCTTTAAGGGCACATCCGTACTGCACAAATAGGAATGACATTTGTGATAACCCAAACCTGCCCATATTGAAAAATATCACTTTAGGTCCTAGAAGCAGCATTTTTGCATCATTGTATTAAAACCAAAAAGCCTCAAATTGAGTAATGCCAGACTGTTGGTTCTGCAACCAGAGTAGATATTGCCAGAAATATTAATGTTCTGGTTCTTGGCTGTTTTGTTCCACTGGATTTGGCATCCACAAGACATCCATATTTCATTTCATGTTTTCAAAAAGAGGTCCTTGATAACCGAAGACATATAAACAGTTATGCCCACAAATCTGCCTTAAAAAGATGCCTTTTCAGCTTTCAGGAGAACATATCAGTTGCACCAATCTCACCTCTTATTTTTTCATATCTTTCTTGTAAACAATCATGCAGGACTGGCAACAGCATTCTGTTACTGTAAAGCACCACCCTTCTGTGAATGTCACCATCACTCTATAAGGAATAATCGATTAAGCTTACACACCTGTGTTAGGTAATAAATGTTTTATCTCAGTTTCAACAAGGAAGAGTCAGAAGTTCAGTGATATGTTCAAGGTCGCACGGGAAGCCTGAGAGACCTATGAGTCTCAGCTGTCCTTCTCACTATCATCCCACCAGATAAGCATTCAGAGCTGTAGAGATACAGCGCTCAGAAAGAATTACCTCTATAAAAGTCCGTAAAGGAACATCTAGTAAGATAGCTGCCGACTATTCATTAATGTATTAGCAGTAAATCTAGTAAATCTTACTTCTTTTATGTGTTAGCTGGAGAATAAACTAGACACAAATCAATTGTTTGTTTACTAAAAGGCCACAAAACTAACACTGACAAGTTCCACTTATTTTAAAATACAGCTTATAAGGCAACACTGATGGCTAGACGGAGCTTCGGAAAGGCTGGTAATGAGCAGTGGTGAAAATATAAGACCTTATGGGAACATAAAGATATATTAGCCTAGAATTTACATCTAAAATTACATGTCTCTGAACATGGAAATCTTTCCTAACTAGGAGTGATGATTTAGTATCATCTGCATGCAGATGAACCAATATTCAATATTTCATTAAACATGGTAAAGACTGAGTTGTGTTGATTTTGGTTTAATAATTTTGGAGCTGCAATAGAACAGATGAAACTTACACAGCAGATACCAATGCCATGCGGGGTTCTTGACAGAAGGAAGAGCCTGCATCTTGGGAATCTTACTTTTCACACAGCGGTATTTTTGGGGACCTATCACTATTGGGTGTGTTGCAGATTACAGTTATTGTTGTTACATTTTGTCACTGATACCTGGGGTTACTGTTTATAACGCCCCTCTTACCTTGACTGCGTAATTGTTTAGAGGATCTTTTGCATAAGAAGCTGGGTAGTAAACTGCATCGCCTGCCTCGCAGCATGGCTTGTCGCTGGTTAGCCTGAAATCCGACCAGCTGTCCACCCCGAATCGCAACTGGTCTTTTTGTCCGGCCATGAACAAGTCTTCACATTTAAGTGCCAGCTTCTTCAGTGAATCAGCATGAAGGCTTCGGATTTTACCCACTACCTCTTCTCGGTTTTCAATTCCTCGATAAAGTGCTTGCCTTTGCGGCTTCTGGACACCTTTGCCCGGCTTAGTCTGCGAGATGCGTCTCCCTGTTAAAGACTCCATGCTATTGGAACACCGGTCCTTAATACTGATAGTGGTTAGGCTGGAAACACTGTTAGTTGCTGAGGTGGTTGCCCTTAGTTTTTCCGTAGGCCTGTCCAAGGAATCCCCTGACTCGTTGTCCAGTATCTTGAGCTCCAGGCTGACGGAGGAACAGGCGCTGCTTGCTTCCCAGTTGGTGTCGATGTCGTAGGTGGGATTTGCCACGAGGCACAGGTTGTTCTCCAGAGCCTGCTTCTGGAGATCTCTGGGAGTCGGCTCTGTGTTAGCTCTCAAAATGGTTTTCTTTGGCAGTGGAGGTGGTGTTGGCTGTAAGTTGTTCATTGTCTCCTGGTCTACTAGTCCTCCAAAGGCAATGGCATCATCCAAAGCTCCTTTGGGTTGCCTTGGCTGTTTCGGAGGTATCATGGCTGCTCTAGATTGTCCTGTGTAATAAGAACATAATAGCAATAGAAAATTAAAGTACTTTGCATCTGCTGCTCATATTTGCACTCTGCAAGGAAGTTTAAGGCAAAAAAAAAAAAAAGAAAAGAGACTAGGACCCTCCCAATATTTGATGAAAAACTAAATACATATCAGAAAAGATGAGCTAATCAGAAAGCAAAATGACTAAACCAGCATCACATATATAGCATCACATACAGCCGGTCTTTATTTGACCTTGGCCTATATATTAAAATCAGTTTCAGTGCTAGCAATGCTGGCATTTTACATCACATGGGATTAGTGACAAAAAGTGCAAGCAAAAACCAAACATCAATTTTGGCACTCTGGCCAAATTCCAGTTTCAGTAATTACAGCTGGCCTCTTGTAATTCCTTCTGCAGTCAGTCAACTATAATACTATTTTTTACTTCCTATTCAAATGTGCTAAAACTATGGGTGGATGCTGTTAAGTGGCTTTGTGTACTCTTTCTTTGAGAGGTGCATTTCTCTGGCATCCAAGGTGATCTTTTTTAATGTATCCTCATAACAATCTGTAAAGCACTTGGGATCACTTGGATTTGAAACGGACTAAAGAAGCTGGAAGCATTATTTCGGAGTGTAAACCAGAAAACTACAGACACAAATAATGTAGTTTAGATACTTCCATGGTCACATCGGAAAGTCAGGATTACCCTAGCAGATTCACGAGGTGAAAACAAAGATGTTAAACCTACTTTCACTCAAGTTGACAAGTGTGTTGCCACTGCTTTCAAGGAGAGTGGGATCATATTTTGAGATTACAAAACCAGAAATAATTTTTACCCTAGAATTTAAAAATTCACACGTCCTCCCCGCTAGCCATAACTTTCTCCAATCCATTTCCCTTAACTCACTTGCCGTGGGTACCTTTGTTGGCATATTATGTTCATAGATAACCTGACCTAGATTCAGTCAAGAGATTCCAAGCAGCAGGTTACCTACATGAAAGCACAGCATTTCCACTGACAGACTCGTTTCAAACATTTGTGTGCTTCTAGGGAAGATAAACTTCCTGTCATGTGTTTTGGATGGCTTTCAGAGAGGAGGTTATAGATGTTTTATAACTGCCAGTCTTTAGAAATGAAGACTAAAATAAATGACAATAACATAAGACAGAATAAAAAACAAATAAACAGACAATACAAAATGACCAACTCGCTGCTCTGGGACAATTAAACAGTTGTTACTCATATTAAAATGAGATTTTTCCACTCTAAATAATCAACTGCTATTTTCAGAGAAATTATTTTATAAGTTTTCTACTACTCCTTTGAGGTTCATTGACTATCATGGCAAGAAGCCAATTTTTACAGTTGCAGGACAGCAGACGTGAAATGGAAGCTCTCTATAACTGCAGCTGAGCATCTTTTCTAAAAAGGGAACAGCAAGTAGAAAGGCACTACGACTAATTCATTATTTATAATACGTGCTGAATCCTTGTAAACAGAGGACTGAACTGGAACACTGATCCAAACTGGGGGGGGGGATCACAGATTCAGATTTGAATTCCATCATTTTGGTCCATAACTAATTGACTTCACAGTCTATGGAAAGAAAAAAGATAGCTTCCTTTACATTTTAAAATATGTTGTTACAGTTTCTATGAATACTACAGAATCTAAGATCTTCTTGGCCAGGATGCACAAAAGCCTGGAACACTGGGTTAGAACGTTGAAAAGAACTTTCTAATTTCAGAAGATCAGAGAGGGCTGTATTTTTATATATATCCACAAACAGAATAGCCTTGGCTCTTGAATTCTTAACAATCATTCTCTTTTCAATCATTGCAAGGAGACAACATCACAAATGAAAGTTACATCTCTATCTTTTGCTTAAGCTCAAGAAACCCTCAGAAGAGCCTTATGGATTTTATGATAAGCCTGGATATTCCAATGTTTAAAAAACTGAATTTTGAGCAGTAAATTCTGGTAGCTTTGTACCTGCCTGATTGTCAGGGAAGACTGCATAGGACTACTCCCCTGGGTCATTGCCTTTTACATCCCACAAAATAAAAATGTTCAAGGGCTGGAAATATTGGAGAATCCCTGCATATCTCTCTCAAATCATTGTCAAGGTTGCTTAAAAAAAAAAATTTAACACTCAGGGGACGCTCTACTGCTCCTGTTTGATCTTGGCATTGCAGTAAGTGTGCTCTACAACAGCAGCTCTTCCTCTCACCATGTACCCCTGGTGCCAGCTGAGTAGTACAGGAGGAACTCTGCCAAAAAGGTCCCTTTTGCAGAGCCAGAGTGTCATGATTCAGAGTGAAAAGCAGAACTGATGTGTGGACACACACATCCAAATACCACAGTCTTTTACTTAATTCTGAGATGAGTTCATTTCTACTTTGTAACCAATTTTCTTACCCATCCAAACATGTGTCCTCTTCCACTGTTGCTTACTCTTGCAAAATCTGTGACCTATGTACTTCTCTCCCCAGCAACATTCTGTGTTAAAGATCACTTGCCTATTTTCTCATCCTTACCCTCTTCCCCATAACTGCTGGGGTTTTGAGAAAGGCTACTATTTCAGGAGGCAGTTTCTTAATAGTTGTTGCTTGTGTGACTTGCTAATCCAAGGACTGCACAGATGCTAGAGGGAAACAGCAAGAAAACAAATTAGAGCAAGATGCACACCTCAAGCAGTAGCAGGGGAAGCCCTCTCCAAGAAAGGTAACATTTATAAGTGTTTCTTCTTGATTCTCTTATTTGCTGTCTGCTTTAATGGCCCTGTCCTCCACAAGCCATTCATACAGAAGAGCAGTTGCGACTGCAACCAGTGACTTTTGCTAGTTGTTTTTGCATAGCTATTGGAACTGTGACATCAAAATGTAATTGAATAATGTTTTTCATAACCAGAAGTTGTCTTTGCAGATGTCTGGTGGGGGTGGTAGGATCTAGAGAACTGTATGTACAAGTCATTCTGTCGCTACCTTTTCAGGTATTCTCAGCTGAGGAAATGAGTTTGTACAATGTGTCATGTTACAGTATAGTTTCTCCCCACAGGAACGAATTTTCTATATTGAAATCTATCCATCTCTATGTGTTTGAAAAGCTTCATATCTGGACTGGTTTTATGCTGAGTACGTTTCGTTCGTGCCCACTGGGCTGTTCTTTCCAGCACAGCTTTCCCCAAGCATGGCGTGATACTGCATTTTTAAAATACCACATTTTTAAAAATTCATTGTCTAGCAAGAAAAAGGTTGTCTTAAATTTTGTTCCTGTCAAAGGCACAAGAATGGTCTTCTGCATACAAGTACTGGCAGAGCATTTGCTTCTTTTCCTTGCCTATCATTTCCTCCTCCCCTTGCATGCTTAAAACCCATCATTTCCTTACCTGCTGCACAGACTCTCCAACATTACAAGGTTCAACCTGAGCTACACTCTTGGGAGGCAAATGAAAAGGATGAACAGGCACAATACTAGGCTACCACTTAAAGACATCTTTGAAGTGGCTTCCAGACTGTTCAAAGACAGAACAAAATTTAACTCTTTATAGACAGCAGCTTTCTTGAGAGCTTTAGGTAATTCCTTAGTTCACTAACATTTTCCATTATGGACTCTCACTACGCTATTTAAATATTAATACTTAAGTCTCTAGACATCACACAGAGATCTGAAACTCTAAATCAGCCCTAAAATAAAGTATTTAAAATTTTACTTTTCCAGGTAACTAATTTATCATCGGACTTTGCATGGCAACCTGTTTATGTTAGTTCATGAAACTGCCAGATCTGACACACTGAGCTCATGTTTAATTCAAATTTATATTCCATAAGCATGTTTTCCTTAGAATAATGACAAGCATAATTATTTTTTAGATTTCTTGATAGTCCATGTAGCTTTCTTTTTTGCTTAGACCAGATCAGCAGCATACATTGGCAAGAGATTTCAAAGTGTGAAGGAATATGCGTCTTTAATTGGGAAAACAACTAATGGTGAAATAGGCAGGGCAAGTGGGTGACACACTGCATGCTCCCATCCTTCCTTCAACAGAACTATTCCTGAGATGTATATTGCCCTACAATACATAACGCTAGTCCCATACAGAAATGACATGAGGCTTCTTCTGTACTTTCTCCAAACTCATTTTACTCTTGAGATGGTATCTATCCTACATTTCTCCTTTATTCTTGAATGCGTTTTTCCATATGCTGTTACCATGTCTCATCCAAGGATAATGTCCCTTGTGGGAAGATGTGAATTAGAAAATGGAGCTGAAAACAATACTCTGGTATTCACAGTAGTAACTGGGCGATTGCCATGATCATTAAGCCTGTTCTCAGTTTTAGTGACCATTATAGTACTCTGTAATCCCTAATCCCCTAGAGTGCAGGGATTCAGATGAATGAACAGGACCCAGAGGGCTAAAATGGCCAAAATAGCTCCCATCTCTGCCATTTTCCAACTTACCACACTAGTTTGACAAAAAAGTCCATGTGTTGCATTGCCAAGAATAGCAAAAATTAACACTGATGCATGTACAACATGGATAAGAAATCTTCCAGGACCACATCTATCAAAACCCCAACAGAACTAACATCATAGAATCATAGAATAGAATCATAGAATCATCTGGGCCGGAAGGGACCTTCAAAGGTCATCTAGTC
>JAOXNO010000070.1:22318295-22342511 GCA_028565335.1 Limnodromus scolopaceus | reverse complement strand
CCCCCAAGTCCCTTTCCTCAGGGCTGCTTTCTAATACCTCGTCGCCCAGTCTGTACTGATGGCGAGGATTGTTCCGGTCCAGGTGCATAACCTTGCACTTGCTCCCGTTGAACTTCATGAATTTTGCTTGAGCCCACCTCTCCAGCCTGTCCAGGTCCCTCTGGATGACATCCCGTCCCTCAGGTGTATCAACAACAGCACACAGCTTGGTGTCATCTGCAAACTTGCTGATGTTGCTCTCAATCCCTCTGTCTATGTCATTGATAAAAATGTTACATCAGAACTGTAGACTCTCTACAGTGGAGACCAGCAAGAAAGAGGAATTTCGAGTGGCTCTCAGGTGTCTGCAGGAAACCCACTGTAAGACAGTGCTAGGCTGACCACGCAGCTGGATCTTGGAGCAGTCCAACAGCATTGGCTTTCCTCTGCTGACCTGCTTCTCCCTACAGCCAGGAATGTCTGGTCATGCTCATGTCGGAACACCCCCATTTCATGTTACAAAATCCTTTTATAAAGGCTGCTTAAAGTATTCACTGAGTAATCCACAGGTTGGCCACCTCCACTCTGCAAGTTCCCCTTTTCTACCCTTGTCTTAGTACATTTTTCCCCCCTTGAACTTGGATATTGATCGTTCTTTGCACTCTGCATTTTTAGTAGAATACAGAGCCTGGAAAAGATTTCTCGGTATAAATAGCTGATCAGTTATACTGATCTTTAATACCAACACAAAATACATTGCTCCTTAACAAACTCTTACCCTGACTGATAAAAATAATCAAACCATGAAAAAATCCACAGATGCGTAAAACTATCTTTCAGCCACTGCAAATGCTTCACAGCCCCAGTTCCACAAACGCAGAACATGTACAACACTATTCTATAAAATTATTTACTACACAGATTTACCCAAACATGATTATTAATCCTGTATTATACTCAGCTGTTTACACACTTATCGTAAATTTAATAGATTAAAAAAATCTTACCAGAATGATAATATATATAACAGAAAGGAAAGCTAACATTTGTGAAGTAACATTCATGATGCATGATCCAGTTTCTCATCAATAGTTTGAGACTGTGAATCACAGAACAGAATAGAATCACAGACCTACAGTAAGATGGGCTGCAGGTACCAGATAAATAAAACCTTCTGATGCAACAGCGACAGCTTGCCTGCCTTGGTGACTTGTCACGTCTTGCTACCCATCCTCCATTAAAGATACTACCTGTACTAATTATATATTGTATAGAATGCATCAGACTAATACTATAATCACTGTTTGTCACTGAACTGTCAGTTTTCGTCAACAATAATTTCATTACCGTATTATTCATAGCCTGGTTAAAGCACTGCCCTGCTCTAACCTACTGACTGAGGCAATGCTCCATGGCAGGTGGCGTGATTTGGGATTTTTTCCAGTGTCAGTAATCATAAACGCTAGAAACATAGCCTCCTCCTTTCACCTTTTCTTTAGGTGTAAAGAGAAAAACAGATGATAATAAAATAACCTATTCTTTTTAAAATTATATAAATACTGTCCTGAGTATATTGAGAATATCTTAACCTACTTAGACCAGTGCAAATTCAATGATGTCAATTTCTCCAACAAATTCAGACAGAGAAAAATGTAAAGATTTGTAAAGGAAAGGATTTTAATCCTTTGTCTATTGTCTTCCTCATCATAAGCTACAGGGCTTACCTGACACAGTTCTGCACCACATAAGCATCCCCACCATCATCAAGCCAGACTCAATACTAGGCATTTTCAAAGCTTTTCTTGAGTCTGTAAAATTTTAAACATTCTTCTTAAACTGTGGGTAACAGGGCTTGACTGTGGCCATGGCAGCTGCAGAGTAAAAATGACATACACATAGCCCCTCTCCGCCTATTGAAGTTTCCTCCTGCTTATACACCCAGGAACATACTGGGCTCTTACCCTATCATCATGGTGGGACCTCATGTTTCCTAAAAGCCCCAAGTCTTCCATGTTGTATCTGATTCCCAGAGGAGAATTTTCTGTCTTGTAAGGCTTCCCTGCATATTTTTTTTTAAATCCTAGATTTATGATTTTACATGTTCAATAACATAACAAAACCAGCCCATATTAGCTCATATACATGAGCTCATATACATGAGCTATTCTCAAACTTTTGCCTCTCTGCAATTTGTTTCCTGAACAAATAATTGCTGGTCTGCTTGCAGGCAGGCAGGACAGTAAACTGATGAGGAGACAACTTCTGTGGGATGCAGGGGAAGGCCAAAACCAAATATATTTGAGGGCAGCACCTGATACAAACTACTACCTGACCGCAGATGAAAATTTACCAAAGCTCTCCATTATTTCTGTTCATAAAATTTCATGTGATGTCACAATTGAAGAGTAGACATTTATGAAAGTAACGACATAATATTATCTGCTTTTCAATAAAACCACCTAATATGTATTAGTTTAGTATACTGTAGTATGCAGCTATAAAAAGGTAACTTAGAAACAATCGCAGTTGAAGCAAAAGTCAGACATGATATAACTTCTCATATTATACTTTCAGTTACACACCAGCACTGGTTAATTCTACAAAAGATATGATTTTGCTGCTTAGGTGATGCAAGATGTGAAAACAAGCAGGAATTATTCTATATCCCTACCTAGCCATCTCTTGATAGCTATCTGAATTGGAAAGTGAGGTTGTTTGAATAAACCCAAAAGAAGTTTGAACGGCAGCCAGAAAGCTCAGTGCCATTTAGGGTAGCGTTGCTTTTAACAACAAGCAGCAAGCTTGCCAAGCCAGACCAAGGCAAGCCTAAAAGTTGGTTTAACTCTTTCATACCTAAAATTTCCTTTGGTAACAGCAAATCTGAAAATGACCCAAGGATGAGGAGATTTTGGACAAAATGCTAAGGGGTTGTATTGTTTTACGAAGAAGCATTCACACACAGGAACAACACTGAGAAAACTGAGGACTGATGGAAGTGATCACAGAAGCATTTAGGTTGGAAGGGACCTCTTGAGGTGGTCCAGTCCAACCTTCCCTGCTCAGGCAGAGTCAGCTGGAGCAGGTCATCCAGGACCCCGTCCAGTCGGGTTTTGTGTATTTCCACAGGTGGAGACTCCGCAACTTCCCTAGGCAACCTAGTGTTTAATGGGATTTTATTACATTTCCCATGAGTTTACTATTCCCAGTTTGTGAGATGTTGTGGGAAGGACAGAGATCTATGGACAGAAGCACATCTAACTGAACAATGAAGCAGTTGCCATCAGGTGTAACATCTTGCATGAGAAAATTGAGCTAAATTGAGTAAAGGTTTAAACAGAAGATTCACAATATCATTACTTTGGCTATGAAATGCAAGTAATCCATGGACTGTATGAGTGCTTAAAAAATAACAGTCTCACCACGAGGAACAAGTGATATTTCATACATTAAATGATACCTTAGCTTGATCCTTTTATATGCCAGCCTGGTTAGGAACATGGGCTACCCATGCTATAAATAGTTTCGATGTGTTTTAATGTACCTAGATCTATTGCCTGATTCTATCTGTAGCATAGCTATGCCCTAAATACAGAAAATATATAGAGACATATATGTATATCTCAATGAATTGAAAAAAATTCATTAGATCTTTGAATAACTCACCATAAAAATATAATTTTAATTTTCGGCTTTGAAGTTACGATTTCTTGGTAGATATTAGTATCACTCTTGGGCAGGATATTTTTCCTCTTTATGCTTTATAAACAGTACTTAATTAATGTTTTATTAGCAGAACACACTGAGAAGTTTGCCACTAATTCACATTTAAGCAAAAAAAAGGAACAATATCACTAAACGTATGCAGCTGAGGGTTGAAAATTTAGTCCTTGATCCCTCAAACCTGTGTGGACATGCAAAACCCCCTGGACTTGGGAGTCACCTCAAAGCAGTCAGATTTTGTTCTTTTGGAAATCTGGCTGTAGGTATTCCTAAATTCACAGTAGTTCAAAATGCTTTAGGAAAATTAGGCTGATAATATTGATACTATATATCAAAGATACTTATTTGTCTTGCTCACTTATCTTCCAGAGATGCATACGTGTATCTCTTTAATACCGGTCAGGAATTCAGTGCCAGTCGAACAGACTGTGCAGTACCTTCAGGACATCCATATCTTAAACTTTTCTGAAGGAGCAAATTAAACTCTCAGACTAGCATAAGAAAGGTTTTAATCAACAAAATCAAAAAAATCAACAAAAGATGACTATTGATGCTCTAAAAAGTCCTACCTTTTGTTGAAATTTGGAAAAGTATTGAAATCTACTTATCATTTCTAAAAAAATTAGGTAATTTGCTCTGTGTTTTAAATCTCCTTGATAAAAATTCCTCCAAATAGATAAAACAATGTATCTTATAAAAGTATTTGAGATGTTTAAGGGCAATTAAAAAATAGTTTTAAAATCACAGGAAAGAAAACCTTTAGGTTTGTTGAATCTTCACTTTCTTGGTTGTGTATCTCAGAATAAGACAATATACTTTTATTTTCTATAAATTAATATTAAAAAGTTCGCCTTTAAAATCTAACCTTATGGAAGTGTATTGAGCTGTGCAGAAGACAAGGTTCTTCACAGCCTGGGAAGGCATCCAAAATCTAATCTAATTTAAATTTTCTTCTACAAGAATACACTTACCTAAATTGCTGTACGTAGCACTGCAATGATTTAAGTCAGGAAGATTTGAAGCTTCTTCCTTTTCTTCCTCCCCTTGTGGGACACGAACAGATGATACCGGTATGACTGAGGCGCTGCCACCATTGTCCTGCTTCACAAACACGGCTCTAGGAACACGAGGGGATAAATCCTCCAGTGTCGTATCATCGGGCACTTGACTGAAACAAACAAAACAAAATCACCTGGAGACCAAAGCTATGAGATCCTACTGGCAAAATACCAGATTAGGCATTAAATATCTTCAGGAAAGGGAATGAACTCATAAAGAAATAAGCTCCTTTTGCTCTTCTTTTTTTAAGAACAACTTCCTACAATATTTATTTTCCTCAAGAAGAAACAACATTTGACTGAAATAGTTACGTGTTATAGTTCATGCCTTTCATACAAATGGGATAATAAAATGTTTACATGTTTTACAGCTGACTACAATGTCTGTATGTAAACATATATATGCAGGCAGGATTCTGCATAAAACGTGTAGGACTCACAGGACAGCAGCAAAGTTTAAGGTGCTTTTTACCAATCAGAACAATTTTGCTTTAATCAGAGATACCAAGGTATAGCAAAAGGGCTGTTAAGTATTAATAGATGCATAAAACTTTAACGATACATTTTCAAATATACTGGTTGGATGTTGGGAACTGACACTTTGGGAAACAGAGCAGTAGCTCATCTAAGCCAGTAATCTATTTCCCATATAAAATTATCCAGGATTAAAATCTATCTTCATTAGGCCAATTGCAAAAGGATATGAAGACATTCCTCTGTGGTTGCTCTTAGCTATGAAGTTTTAATCAAACTGTGATGACTTATAGGACAAAAATGTGAAATTCATATATTCAGTCGGTTTCCACAGATAGATTTATTGCAGTATGAATTAAAAATTATGCAAGATATTAAAAAAATGTTCAGATTTATTCCAAAAACCCAATCCTATTGAAAACGTAGAGCAATTATCAATAATATGTCACGTAAAACACGTCAGAGCAAAAATATTTTTGGGTCTTTATGCTCGCTCTCTCACAGAAACAAGCAGTCATTATAGGCCAGATCTCAAGAGCATATGACCTGTTCACTGGTTCTCATTATTAGAGCCTTATCAAATAGAACAGCAAGAATTTTAAGTACTCGTGACTTCCATAAGGGATAGAAGTAATGCACTTCCTTCAAAAGATGATCACCACATCATATACCTGTACAGCTATTTAATTTTTGTGGTAAAGATTTAAAACTTAATATAACTTCTGATGAACAGAAACAATAATTATGCATTTTTAAATAGGCAAAGCAGCTGAGTTGCTGTAATACAAATCTTTAGAGTGGAAAGAGAGATGATTATCCTCAAAGAGTTAACATAAATTATAGGCATATGTCTCTCTATTCCAAAGCCAAACTACTGAAAATCACGGTACACAATCTTCTAGCAATCCCAGACTACAGAGATTAAAACATGCCAATACTTTGCATACGACGAGACCCCATGTACGGTGCAGCACATGCTGTTTCTACTCAGAGTCATGAATTTTAACTACAGGCTGATACAAACAAAACTCATTAGAACTTGTTAGTAAAAGAGAAAAAATGGCATAAGTTCAAAAAGATGTAATCTTTAATCAGCATAAAACGTTTTGTTCATTTTTAGTACCATGCATAGGAATGGTGTGAAGAACATTCCATGTGCCGTAAATATATCCACATTAAAGAGTTAACCTAATATAATTTCAGAGTAAAGCATACATAAAACTAAAGCAGTAACAAGGCTCTCAAGACGATGAGAAATTAAAGACTTGGAGTTGCTGTAAATCATATACATACCTGCATTCCTCAACAAGAATGTTTGCTTTAAGTAGTTTCTAGTAGCTTTACAGTTCTGTCATTGCCACAAACCAGGGATTATCAGATCTCAAAGTAATTTTTTAGTATCGATTGGTGAGGTAGAGAACAGACTCATTCTCCAAACCAGACACATGCAAGCACATACACTAAACCTAAGCTCAGAAGCATTTTGCCAAAGTAAACCAACAACTAGGAAGGAAGAGAGAAAAAAATACCAACTCACCCACTGTACTCACTCACACAATTCCCCATTAAAGGAAATTCTTTCAGGGCCTTCTTGAGTCTTTTAATCATGTCTTGAAACTCTGGCGAGCCATTGATTCCACAGTGTTCGGATGTGCTACAAGTTGTGCAAGCTGTGAGCAAGAGGGCTGAACTCTGCACAGAGCGATACACCTACTGCACCTTCATGTTTACCTTGGGGGCTGGTCCCGGGCACTTGCCAGAGCGCCCCAGGAAACCACTTTAGTTGCAGCCCTGCCTTCTTAACTCTTCCGCTGCCTTCCCCGCACCAAAAATAGTTCCCGCTCTACTACATCACTCTTTTGGTATGACAACTATGGTCTTAGTCATGTTAATTAGTTAAGGAAAAGCAGGTTCAAATTTCAAGAGGAACTTTAAGAACTTCGACTAATCTACTGTTAAAAGTAAGTGACTATCTCAAATCCCTATTCCAGTTTTAGTCTCTGAATCTAATACATCTGAAATCACAGCAATTAAATGCCAGGCCATGAAGTCTGTGGGGAAATGCTTCCCTGCATCTTAACAGTAAAGAGGGAGAGATCAGGAGAACATACGCAGTGCAGCGCGGTGACTCAACCAGCAAATTGCCAGCCCCTAATCAGCCCGACAGAAGACAGAAGGAACAAAAGGGCAAAACATCCTTGCTCTCTGAGCTCCACGAACCACATTCCCGGGTGCTTTTGCTTCATAGTCCAAACAGTTAAAACTACTTGTTTTCAAGAAAAGCAGAGCAGCTGATAAGCAAGCAGTTCTCTGAGATTAGAACCATTAAAGCCTGGTTTTGTGGAACTTTGTATCTGCTTGTTGATAGCAAGTGAAACTTAAAGGTATCTCCTTATTTGGGATATTTATAGACATTTTGCCAGGATGGATTCTTTGATGCCTTGCATAAGAGCACGTATTTAGCTTTTACCATAGTGGGCGCAGCCTCCTCTGTCCAACCCTTCTTCTTTTCCCTTTTTTATTTCAAAAGCAAACTTCATAGCAAATGAATTACCTTAGAGAACGCTGCTCCTCGGGCACGTGAGGCTGAAACTAAACAACTATTCAGTTAATGGAGGGAGCAGCCCTCTGCACCCAGAGAAAACATTTGTTTTCCTAAGAAACTGAGATTATGTGCAGCAAAAAAAAGCTTGCCATAAAAATGACTGTCCTTCGGATAACATCCCACTGAATTCACATACTTGTCATTCACGTGTGTACAAGCTCAAAATTATTTTAAAAGTGGTTTTGTTTTTTTCCTGCATGGACAAATGCCCCTAACTCTTCCTCTCGAGCTCTCCTCCTTCCCAGTTTTTGGAAGACAGCCAAAGGATGATGTGGTCTAACTTGTCTCGGGCTTTTGGGAATAGTGAAAATCCAGAAAGCAGCCTTCGTAGTGTGTTAATTTGTTTAAGGACAGTGGAATCACAGCTATCGTGTGACCTGTATTTTCCTCTATTCAGAGCATGCCTTCTCAATTAGAGTGATTAATACAGCACTGATAGGAGGGAGATAAAGTGGAATACTTATAAGAAGTGATTCTGAGAGTGCATTTTTGAATTAGGGTCAGATCTAGAGGTCAAGCAGAGGGAGTTCAGTTCTGTGTGAGACAGCACATAAATCCAAGTAGCAGAAATTAGTGACGGAAACACAGAGAAAAGCTGATGTGGCCTTAGACCCAGCCGAGACTGATCTCCTCCCTGAGTGGACATCAGCAAAGCAGTAATCAATGGCACTCGTACAGTCTGAGATGAGAGAGCCGGCCAAGGAAGATGACTTAGTTTTACACAAAAAAATCTCAGTAATTTGTAGATATATTTAGTTTCAAAGAGATCCCTTTGAGAACTCCTCAGGCCCTACACTTTTAAGCTAATAAATCTAATATAAAGCCTAAATTGACTGAATAATGCTTGAGGAAAAATGCAGAGAGGTTAATGGCCTGAGGGCGGTCAAAGGCCACCTTCCACAGGAACTTCTCAGAACACAGACCACTTTATTTCTGCAAGACACTGAGCAAAGATGATGAGTGCCCAGGTTTCAATCATAGCACATGATGGGTACAGAGCACCCATTCCAGTGACTCACGCAGTTCAGTTCCTCGTCACCACCATTACCCAGAAATAGTCATTTAAGAGGAAAGCGAAAGAAACTTCTCAAATTACAATCTGAAATAAGTAAACCATAAAGTTTATTCCTAATTCTTATTATTTAGAAGTTGGCTTAGTCCTGAAGCATGCGAGTTTATTTATTTTTTTTATAAATCTTGTCTAATGCGATGTTTGCACGGATAAAGGGACTATATTTGATAATCCAGTAAAGACATCCTGCTAAGCTCTTTAGTGTCAGTGAAACTTAATGACAATGAGTTCCACAGATTAACTGTGCATTATAAAAAAAGACATTTTTCTTTATCCATTTTAAGTTCTCAGTCTTTCCATTTCACAGACTGTATTAGAGGAGTTAAGAACAATAATACATGATTTATTGTTTCTTACTATAAATATATAAAATAAAAAATGGTAAAATCCCTTCTACTTGGTTCTTTAATCCTCAGTGTTTATAAATTTTCACATAAATGATACCAAACTTCTTGCTTAACAAATTCCCAATTCTGTTAGCATAGAGATGTTCTAGAGAAAAATCTCACAAAAGTTCTGCATTGAGGAAACAGGGTAAGATAGATGGATAACGCTTTTAAAAGCACTGTTGAGTAAGGTAAATAAACCTTCCTGATCTCTAGAGTAAAGCAAGTCAACATAGATTTGAGAAGGGTGAGTTGATAGTTCCACCTGAACTTTCAGGTGAGAATGTCGCCCATTTCAGTAGACTTGCTCAAGCAAGAATTTTCACTTATAACCTCCTTGGATTCTCCTCACCAATTTATGCAAACTGCACTTCAAAGATTTGGGATGCAGGTGAGAACCTTACCTTAAGACTTATACAAGAGGTCCTCTAAACTGGGAAGAACTTTGTTTTTCACAGAGCCCTACTGTGATTTAAAAGATTTTGTTCTCAAGTAGTTTCTCAAGCAGCTGTGGAATCTGCAGGACTGGATCAATGACAATGAGAGAGCGGAATGTGGCAGTGGTGGTTATTCCTGCCTGTCTCTGGATGTGATCCTGATCTTCATATGTGACTACATTTTTGAAAAACAACGATTGCAGTTGTTTTTACCAAGTCATCTGTTACAACATTCACATTCCCCTAGATACACAGAGCACTCGGAGTAATTTCTTGGCTCCTGTCCCACTGAACCAAGAGCACATGTAAGCTACTACATGTAAGCTCCGTTCCTTCCACTGCTCAGGTTCTCAAGGTCCTGGCCACAGCTGATGGGGACTGTGCCACACCCCTAGCCCCAGTCACCTGCATTTTTTTCCTTAAATAACAGTTAGTGGCATAATTACTTAAAAACCCACTGAAGAGATAACCCATTTGGGGCCTTGTAAGTCTTGGTGATCTAAATCACCTCATTGGAATTGTCTTTCTCCATTGCCTGTACGTGGAAGTTCAATGCCTAACTCAGGTTCTTGAATCCCATTTGGCTTTACTGTAATTTAAAGTGAACAGCGTGAACAGTCTCCAGCAACCTGGGGGCATTCAGCACAACAAAAAGGATTTGAGGATCACTTATACTACTGAGATACTTCCATGGCAGGCAGGAACTGCACAAGGTTTTGGCCAATTTTCTAGAAGATTCTCATCTGTCACTGACATTTCTGTTAATTTCCGGAGCAGCAATCTGGCTGGAAGTCACTCAAGGTGAATTGTTTGTACTATGAGTGTGGCACTGGGGTAAGATTTGAAGGATAACAAGACATTTCCAAAAGCTTTGATATCTATGTCCTCTGATAAGTATAGAGCCCATGAAAGAGTCCAGTGAAATGCCCAGGGGCTATTTAAAAAAAAAATAGCCTTAAAAGAATGCAAATTGCTGATGTAGTGTGTAACTGCAATGGAGAAGCATACTTTTTAAGAAAAATGTTCAAGTCTTTAAAATATGTATAAACATTTCACTCCTTTTGGAAGCAAGAAATAACAACAGGACAGCGATCTTCTGTAGCGCTGGAACAACAGAACTGCTATCTATCGATTACGAGCTCAGATCCCTTCGACAAAGTTAACATCATTTTAGGAATTAGATTGGTAATCCCCACTTTAGCTATGAAGAAACGCTTTTTTTACCTAAACCAGAACGGAATGAGTACACAGACCTCACTGCTTGATGGAAGTATTTCAGTAAACATACGGTTTTATCTTTAGTTCATCCGAGGCTGGCCCAAAGACCCTATAAAGGAAAAGTTATGGCTGACTTGTAGCCGCGGAAGGAGACTCTTCAGTTTAATATATAACTGAAATGGAAATGGCTGTGCACAAATCAGTTGTGCCTTGATTTACAAAGGCACTGCCATCTAAAACAGTGCTGAATGAGGATTTAGTTCAGCTCTGATGTGCTTTATGAAGACAGGAAAAAAGAATCAGAAGGCCGTGCTGCAGTCTTCTTTTAGGAAATGTCTCAATCTAAAGAGCTGCCACTGGGTATAAGCAGTGATCTCTCAATGAAGGAGAAGAGAAACCTTTATGTTGTGACACTCCAGTAGCAGCAGGCTGATCCACTAGGTAACAAAGCCTGTGAGGAATCTTTTTTTTAAACTTCTGGGTGGATTCCACACTGTGCTGGACCACCTTCATCAATCACAGTGACTTAGGCCAGAAATATGTTATCTTTTTAGAGGTCAATTTTAGGTTTTGCCCAAGAACAGCTGCTGCATCATGAACTACAGGTGTTCTAAGAACACCTGATTTTCATTCCAATTAATGATAAAGCTGATGTGGTTGCAGATTTTTAGCAAAAATTAATCCATCTACAAATTTTTGGTAAATATAATATATTAGTATTTGCTAGCTCCTTTGGAACCACCACATGTGCCTCCTGGCATCAAACAGAAAGAAACAATCATATGGATAGCAAAAACCCAAGTTCTTTTGTATAACAGAGAGTTTTCAGCTTTCCAAAGAACTGAATATTTTGCAAGTGCTGTTCAAAGGGAAAAACTGACCTTTCTAGTGATAACTTGAAATATATTCAGCCCCTGTTTTGTGGTTATTTTATCAATCTTTAGCAGCTTTGTAATCCATTGCAAAGTAAGGAAATATTGTATCTTTATTTAATTTGCTTTCAAGACCCCCCAGTAATCTGACATTTTTAAAGCTTATCTTATTTTCCAGGTCATCAGTTTGTTTTTTCAGTGAGCTTACTGTTGTTGGCATTCTGAGTTAGAAAAAGTGTCGTGTTCATTGATTGCTATCTTCATGCCTTCTGTTTTCCTCTAAGCCTCTGCAGGCTTAACCAAAGATTTTAAACACCTTTTCCATGCACGTATTTTAGCCTGAATTAACACTAACCTCTTCCTCATACCTGAAGAGTTAACATAAACCAAGTATAGCATCTCGTCTGTTATGTCTCCTGCTTGCACAAAACTGGAAGTTGCCAATCCTGATTCTCACCTACTGGGATATTAAAAACAAAAGGCAAACCCCTTAAACAAAAATAAAAAACCCACCTTCATTTTTTGGCACTATAAGGTTTCACTTCATCTCTTTAACAATATTAAAAATTAAGTAAAAAGCCATATAACTTAAGGTATCAAACTGCATCAAGGTTACTGAATAGAATAACTGAGGGATTAAGATATCCAGTGTTCCCACAACATATTTCTCAGCACCTCTGTGTATTTTCTTTGAAATAAGTAAGGTAATTTCTTTGAAATAAGGTAAGTCTAGAGATTCTAGACTCTGTCAAGGGTTATTCTAGCCCTGTCTTCAGCCATAATATGCACTATAAATACAGGGCCACCTCCTTTTGTCATCACCCACATCCGTGTGTTACTGTAAGACTGTACATCTTGCAGAGATGCTGAACGCTTACAGCTCCTACTGACCTTAATAGTTTGTGAAAGTGCTTAATGTTTCTGAAACTCCCACCCACAATTTGTACTGGGATTTTTTTAAAACCCTATTTTTAAATTTTCATGTACTTTTTTCTTTTTTTTTTTAAATAAAATTCTTGACCCTGAGATTGCCATTCACCAAGTCTGCAGAAACACTAAGGTTTTGGAGACCATCCTATCTTGTATTTGGAGCAATTGCTTAAAAAGTAACTCTACAGAAACCAGCTTTACATCATACCGTGATAAACCCTATCATCACCTTACATGACGAAACCCAAAGCTGTCCACATCTGACAAAAGGCAAACAGTCTGAAAAGTAGTCCTGATTTTCACGAGAATGCTGTATGTTGTGCATACTGAATGCTGAATGTTGTTCCCAAGATGTGATTTAAGAGTGATTTAATTACACTTGGTGCAAATGGTCACTCTTGGTTAGTTTAAGACATAGTTATTTTACTTTAAGACAAGCAGCTGTCAGTTTATGGTAAACTCAAAACTCTGCTTGCACAGATTTCCATTAAAGTCAACTTTAAAACCATTTTAACTAAAAATTACTGCAACTTTCTTGTACAGACAATGGAGAAAGAAAACCAAAGAACACTGCCATGATACATTTTCTGAGGCTCACACATAGCTCAAACTTTACAGAATTTTTAATTTCCTACCACTAATTTATTGTTATAATGAATTAAATAATGCAAGTTTGAAGCTATTTTGGATTTGCTTTGTATAATAACATCGGAGTTGCTTTGTATATTATCATTGGAAGACATATTTTAATACAGCCACAGCTGCAGTCTGTACTTGGTGAAATGCTCACGTGACTGAGTGCAACAAATGTCTCCAGCCCTCTTCGGTTATTCAGTGTCACGAGCTGTAGGAGCTCAGGGGTATGTTGAAAACAAAGCATATCTGAAATAAACACGGTTCTTTGTGGTCAGAGAAAGATCACAAAGCAAGAAGGCACATGTACCCTCGATAAGGGAACAAACAGACCTTTAAACCAACAGACAGGCCTAAAATGCTCAACTACCAGGAACTTATAGGAGTAGAATAAATATCTGCTGGCCAAATACTTTCACAGAAACTGAAATAACGAATCGTTTTAGTAAATTCTAAAAAAATTTTTTTTTTAAATTAAAAATTAAATTACTGAACAAAATTGTCAAGCAGAAATGGAGCGACCAGCTCTGCTGAGTCCAATAATGTTAGGGGACAAAGTATATTCATTGCTACAGACCTTGTGAAACAGAGATAGATTATTTTATAAATAATCAAATTCTATTGTTACTTTTTTACATGGTTTATTTTGGGACTGATGCAGTGATGTTGGAAAGTACCATCAAGTTAATTAGCATCTCTTGTATTCTTGGATGAGACAAAGTTAGCACATCACCTTTTGTGAGTCACAGATCTTTTAATTTCTATTATACTTTTCAAAAGTTGCCTTCTCTTTCTGCAGAGAAATTCTTTACTTTCCTGTAACACATGAACACTTTTTTGAACTAGGAGGTCGGGAAAATGTATCTGATACAATGTAACATGGCTATTGTGACCTAGTAGTGAACCTGCAATACAAACTCAAAATTTCAGGTACTGTTACCAGTAATTTTTAAAAATCTTTTAGGATATCCAGAGTCATGCAAAGATTTTAAAAATATGCTTTAAGTTACCTAAAATAAATATACCTTGAAAAAATTACACTTATTGCAGTAAAACTCCTTAATTTCTCCCCTTCTCAGCAGTTTATAGAGGACAGTTCGTAACTGAGTAAGTGACTAAAAAAGAGGAGCAGGTTACCTGGGGATTTTCCTGGGAATCTGAGGTGGTGATGAATGGCTCGCTATTTTCTGTTCAGAGCTCTCCGGAGACTTTTCCTGCGTTTCTTCCTTGTCTTTTGCCAGCGCGTCGGCAATAGCAGACTCCGCTCCACTCTTGTGGTGATGATCGGCCTTTGGTTCGGGTTGGGCCGGTTCACATCTATACATGAAGACAATCGATGGCTTCTCGCTGGAGTCTGACTTTGTCTCACTGAACCAGTGGTGACGTTGAACTGGCGGAGGGGGGAGCATATGGATAACAGTTCCATCAAGACCCACCAATTTTCCTTTCTCTCTTTCTTTCTCTTTGTCTTCCTCATCGTCAGTTTTCCTGCGGCGGAAGAAGCTCTTAAAGGATATCCAGCGTTTGGGTTTCGCATCAGCAGCTCGGCGACCTTCCGAATGAAGGATGGACTCGGCCTCTGTCGACCTTGTAGGACTGTTTGGCTTGGTCCAATTGCTGAAATGTCTTTGCAACAAGTTACTCGCATGGTAGGGTGAAGAAGTGGACCGTGGAGGAGGAAATGGCGGTGCTTGCTCTGTTTTGGGACTTGTGGTATTTGGGATAGCTCTCACCGGCTTTGGGGAGTGAGTGGCAACTGGCTGTGAAAGCGAATCCTTTTGCATTTTAATGGCAGCGCTTTCCACCGTCTTGGACGACTCTGTTTCAGACTGTGACGTAAACAGAGATTTGGGTCGTACCAGGGTGTTTTTAGTAGCATCTGCATCCGGGGGTAAGGAATACAGTTCTTCTACACTACAAGACTTGGGTCCAGACTGAGGCGTTTCTGGAGGAGACTGTGGAGGCTGGATGGAAGCCACAATCTGTGAAAGCACCGTGCTTGCATTCTCTCTGCCGCTGCTGCTGCCAACGGAAGCCTCTGGCGTTACGTCTATTTTTGCTGCAGGCTCCTGTGTTGTCTTTTGAACTCTTGATGGGGAGCTGTGGTCAGAACTATGACTTCTCTGCGGTGATATCTGACTTTTACTGAGACAGCTATTAAACTCTTGGACCTTTTGAGCCACGGAGCCCAGCCTGCATTCAGAGCTATTAGTCACCCCCTTCGCTTGGGGAAGTTCTGCAGGTTTACCTCCTATGGCTTCAGTCATTTTGCTTTCTGTTTCTATTTCTTCATATGTGTGGCTTATGACACTAGTAGTTTTATCTTTGATGGACAGCTCTCCGCTGGTCCCTAGAAAACTTTTATAGATAGCCAGGTTATCATACGCATTTGGATTGATTACGATAGGAACTTTAATAGCATTTTTGGAACTCTTAGCATAAGTGGGCTCATCATGAATGATAATGGGAAAAGGTGGCATGCCAGCATTATTGTAGCTGTTGAATTTTATCTCTGATAAATTAGGAGACTTAACTGGGATAGTTTTTGAAGAAATGTTTGTAGCTGTAGGTGAAGTAGGAGCTGACTTGTGGCTTGTCTTCCTGGGAGGAACAGAAGGTCCTGAGCTGTTAGCAATTAACTCCACCTTAGGTATCTTCTGTCTTGGACTAGTACTAGAAGTCCACACTTCTTGATATCTGATTGCACTGGATTTTTTCAGATTAGCATTGACTCGTAGAGGTGACGCTGCAGAGGATGTACTAGGTGTGCCTGGAGTTCCTGGTGAGCTTGGGTTAGATGATGTATTTTTGGTTTCTGAGGTTTCAGTCTGATTCTCCTTACATTCATTGGTCATGGCGGCTGATACATCTACTATGGTATATGGTTTACAAACTGGTTGTTCCATATTCACCACCCTGTACGGCTTAGCTTGCTCTTCCACAGGCACCAAATTTATAGTTAGAGATTGCCCAGCAACATCTGAAGAACTTTTATTCTCTTGCTTATCAGTCTGCACAGCAATTTTGCCATCCTTCTCTTCCAGTCGAAGCGCAAGGACTGCCTTGTGAGTTTCTAGACTTTTCGGAACGTTTCTGGGAGCTTTTGACACATCCTTCACTTGTTGATTATCACAAAGACTTTCATATTCTGGTTCAATCAATTTGAGGTCCTGAGGAGTACCAGGAGATAACCCTCCATTACAGAGCTTCTGAGAAGAACTGCTGGTTGTTCCAGAACGAGACTCTTCTGTCAAAGAAGAATCAGGAGACGTAGAATCAGAAGATACCATGCTCTGCATGCTCTCCTGCCCATAAAAAATCACAGTCTCTTCCCCATAACCGTTTAAAATTTCATCATAACTGTCGTCATAATCGACTGCACAGATCCGCTGGAGAGACTTGTTTCTAAGGGGCACAGTGTTCCACTTTTTGTCAACGCAGAACTGAACAGGAGACAGGGTGTTAGCTCTAAAATTAGCAAAGCGAGGTTGGCCCCTCATACGAATTTCCATTGCTAGCAACTCTTCATCACTTTCATCCCAGCTCTCGTGCTCTTCTTGCATGCTGCCAAAAAACGTGTCATCCTCACTCTCATCGCCGCTAGAGAACTCTGGGTAACAGAAACGTCCACCTTCATTACTTATTACTTCAGTGCTTCCACTCAGAATAACGTGCTTACTCTGTGAATCCTTCATTCCACCCATCATGCAGCTTGGAGGGATCTTTCTTTCCAACGATCTTTTATAACAATTATTTATTCTTCCCAAGAAGGTTTCTCTTGAGTTCGTTTCATTTCCAGTTAGCTGAGGTGTGGTATCCAAACCCGCAATCTCCTTCAAAACTTCTGTCAGTCCATTATTATTGTTATTTGGTATCTTACCTACACCCTCATTGTTGCCATACGGCCTGTGAACTTGGCTATAACCTTCGATTTCATCCTCGTTATTATTATTGTTCAGTGGTTTTTTGTTCAGGACAGCTTTGTTTCGGTTCCAACCTGCAGGCACTGATTTATTCTCACAATGATCCTGTGTGCTCATTTCGCCACATACACCCTGCCCATCCACTACCATCATGGTGGGTTTCACAGCTATCGTGGGTTTCTTTGCCACAGGTGGTCGGAAATTCCCTGTGTTTCTCCCGCGATGGCTGTTACTTTGGTTTGCATTGGGTTTCAGATTTCCATGCGAGAGGGGCTTTTTTTCAGATACGGGGGGTAACTGATGCAAGCTTTTGGGCTTGAAGCAGTTCTTACATTCACCAGGTTTCCAGACGTGTTCAGTGAAAGTGTTGCAAGCAGACATTTTCCCAGAGCTTTGCGCTGTGCTGTTCAGTGCATGGTAAGAATTTCATCCATATGTTTCCCCTCGGTTCACTTAGGATGGCTACTGTTCTGGGCAGGGATCATCCTGCAACACAGAAGAGAATGAGAGTAAGAACAGGGGAAAAACCAGGTTGATCGTTATGCTTGCGTTTTCTACACTGCGAACAACTCGCAATAAGCAGTTAGCCTTTTGCTGATGTCGTAGCTCTTTTTACATAAATTTACAGAACTATGTAACTGAAAAGCAAAAGAAAATATCATTCTTCTCATACATAACGAATTAAAACTCTGGCAGCTAGGCCCCGTGCTGCTGAAAGCAGAGAAGGACAGAGAGAAGTGGCAATGACTGAGAATTTAGAATAGTTTTCTCGTCTAGTTCAGGACCACTGACCTTTCATTTTGACCAATAAAACAAATGCTAGGAAGACGATATAAAACCAAAGACCAGTGCACATTGCTTTCAACATAACTACTTAAACTCTCTTAAATGCAATTGAGATCATTTGTTTTAGCTTTGAATGTGAATGAGCTCAGCTTAAGTGACAAAATACGTTCAAGCAATTCCAAACTCTGCCCTTCTAGCACTTTTTTCATCAGAGTCAAATTATAAGTGGAGAGGCTGGGCTGCAGTCCTGGAAAAGTCAGATAAAAATGGTGGGGAAACCCTTCTAGAAAAGTCACTGTTCCTTCTCCTTTAGCTTACAATAGTGGCAATAAACCATTCTTATATCCTCAAAACAACACTATGGATTTTTAGTCCCTGATTTGTTTCACTTGTAGCTTTTCTACCTAACTCCCCCAGAAGTAACAACTGAAAAAGATTTGAAAATCTCTTTAAAATAGAATCTCTTTATTTCCTGAAACGATCAGCCTTAAGTCAAAACCAAACACGAATCTGCTGTGCTTTATAGTTACTGGAGTATCCAGGATTTGAGAGTTTAATGAATTAATGCCTGAAGATTTTAAGCCTTCTAAGCCAAATCCACAAGTCTGGTCTCTTCGTCACTGTTGCATAACTCAAATTATTGGAGACATTTTACTCAGGGTGAAAGAACCTGTGTGTCCACTGCTACTTCTGTAAACACAGGCATTGAAAATCAATAATTTTATATTCTTACAGGCTTCGGGTGAAAATATACTCGCTGCTCACATAGGTACACTGAAAGGGTATTAATAAACTCAGTTAAAGCTGCAGCTCTCTATTGAGCCCGTGGTTAGGAACTCAGCAGCAGGACGGCTGTGCTGGAATTCACCACGGGCACAACTGGTTTTCATCAACGTAGCAAACAATAGAAACCATTAGTAAAACTGACACTTGTCTGAATTTGTCAGTCTGCTCACGTACTGCTCGGTGTTTTGGCACGGGGCTGTCCTACGCTGGAAAACTCCACTATAGCAGTCCTGTTCCAACACCAGATGGGGCTGAAGTCTAACTCTATTAGACTATCTTCAGACACATCCGTGCTGTACCAGGGCTATCATATTTCATATGCTGACTAAATATGTTTCCAGACAAAGCCTTTTGCCAAAAAGTCAGTGCCAAAAGCTTTCTCTGTATGACGTCAGAGATAGAAAATCTGCCAGACAGAGATTTGCCCGAACTTTCAGCCTTTGCTTTATATATACAGAGTAAAATGCCTCTGTGTTTTTTTGTTCTCTGCCAAGATTTGTTGCTTCAACACTTTGCAAGCCCATATATTGTAAGCAGAAAAATTACATTAAGAAGTAATTCTACTAAAATCAGAGTGAGAGAGAGAGAGAGGTGCGTGCACACGTACTACAATTTTATACTCTGGTTAGCTCCTTCTTTTCATGTATTTAACAAATAAAAGGAGTAAAGTTACACTAATGGGAATCTAAACTAAATGTTTTCTTGGAAAATGTATTTCTCCATTACATAAAACCTCTGAACAAACAATTTAAACAAAAGGATAAGTGCATACGTGTGTGGTTTTCAAGATTTAACTGGGTGATATTATTTCTCTGAAATTGCATAACCTGCACTTGCTCTAGAATCCTATCACAAAGCAGACAGCTTTATGGCCTTCCAGGCTAAGCATCTGCTGCTCCTAACGCTGGGGCAGAAATGAGAAAGCCCTCTCTCGCACACCTTCCTAGGACTGTTATGATATGTTAACACATCTGTGTAAATGCAGACACGTAACTTGTGCACAGAAAAATACATAAATACATAAAACATATAAAGACATTTTTAAGATTTTTTTTTTTTCTCTTCAGCACCTAATGAAAATGGTTTAATTATGACCATGCTCTCTAACACAGAGAGACTTTTTCACACAGTCTCTGAAGCAGAGGAGCCACTGACTTCTCGGGTTTGTGAACTACAGCTGGGTTTCCAATGGGCTTCAGCACGTGCAGGATGAGCGGTTCCTGTGCCGCGCTGGTTCAGCTGCAGGCAGGGGCAGAGAGAGGAAACACGCACCTTCAGATGAGAGGAAATGTATCTTAAGAAAACAATCAAAAGAATTCCAATGTTGTCTTATTTTCATACTTCGAAATCAGAAGCACCCCTGTGCTATTACAAACAAAATTCACAGTGACCTTAATATGTCTAAAAAGTATTCACATTCTAAAAAAAATAAAAATTCAGGCAGTTTCTTAATTTCTGTCCAACTAAAAGCAATTTTTTTAATGTTTTCCTCTCCCTTTAAAGAAAATACATTTACCGTTTCAACTGCAGATTCCCTATTATGAGTGATAATTATAGGGGAGTGACTACGAGTGATAAGAGAAATTAAATCTTTCAGTGTTAAAAAATGTAAAATATTCTTCACATGTTCAGGCTATTGCTGGTAACAGCAGCTGCATCTTGGCAGGGGGCAGCAGAGTCCATTGAAGGTCCAATGAAAACGCACACAAATACAACAAGAAAAAAAATCCCCTGATACTGTTCATTTCTAGATTCTTACCCTACTCTACACAACAAAGAAGGTCAACAAGAGATCCAGGCAGTCACACGTCAGACCTCCTAAGCTGCTCTAGCGATCAGGTACCTCCTTCTCTAACTTCCCTGCTTCCATGACAGCCCGTGTAACTGCTAAGGAAGGGGAATCTGTCTCTGCAGAGCTCCTGGTCTTCTGAAATGAGTAGTTCTGATGATAGAACTCACTTGAAGATACTGAATCACTGCAAAATCAAGGCAAGAAGAGCCTCAGACATTCTATACAAAACAGCGTTAGGCTTCTAAAGAAAGCACTAACAATAAATACGTAATATCAACGTTGTGCGTTTCATCCCTCTACCTCAAAACCTTTTACGTAAGTTGATAAACAGAACTATTCACAATTTATACACGGAAACACCGCAGTGCAGTGATGCTAAGGAACTAAAATTCACCAAGTGAGTCAGTGACAGGAACAAGTACAGACAGACAAGTTCTGCTCCTAATGTGGTGCTGCAGCCAGCAGATCGTGATACTTCATTCACTAAATGGTTGAGTCAGCACAGACAGTTTATCAGCTTTAAAGGCCAAATCACTCCTTGTGTAAATGAGAATAATGCCCCTCATTTCAGCAGATACACAACTGCACACAGGAGGGCTCAGTCTGGCCCTGTTTAAGTTGATATGAAACCAACAGAGAGGCAAAAGTGTATTTCACTTTCCAGGTCAGAGGGAGAAGATGACAGATTGAGAGTTGCAGTGCAGAGATGAATAATCAGCGGAGATATCCCCATGTCAGGAAACTGAACCCTGCATAGAAATGCAGAAGTATTTTTATGGCTCTTATTTGTGGACATCATCTTTGTTGAGCACAAAGATAGTAATAAACATGCATTTCAGGCATTTTCCTTTTGTTCTAAGTAATTTCAGGCTGGCGGGTCTCCCTTAGATGCATGCTGGCTGAATCACAATGAAGGCCTTCTCCAGTAATACTTTATACTAACATAATCCAATTAAAAGGAACTTAATTGGTGTGCAACATTCCCTACAATTTCAACATTTTAAAAATGAATAGTCTCAGTAAGTACCAGATGGTGACACGCACTAATTAATCAGGCCTGCTCAATGAATGAGCATATTAAAATGAATGCACCTATTAGACATGTGTTTTCAATGCTGTGTGCTGCAAAAAAACTCCCCTTAAATGACTGCCTGCTGTATTACGGAGCAGTGCCCACAAGTGTGCATCTCCTCGTTTGTGACTGTAACACTATCACTCTTTGATCTCCTCTTAGATCAGGAGATACTTGGTACAGATTTCCTTTTGTGTATCCCCCTCCAGGGAAAAGGCATTTGGCTTTGGCATTGCTATCCGTGGAAACGGGCCCGCAGTTCTTATGCTGCAGCATAAATTGCATTGATCAGCCTTCTTATCTTAATTGCTACTCAACAGCCCACGAACCTCTCGCATTGACAGGCACGTCCTCAGACTGCAAAACTCCCCAGTGGGAATCCGGCCCGGGGTTGCTGGGCAGGAGTGCCCAAGCACCACAAAACCGCTATGGCTTTGGGGTCTGGTCTGAACCACTTACGGGGAACTGGACAGTCACCCATCACCATAAACACTAGCGCGAGTCCATCAGAGCGAGAGGAAAGTGGGTGGTCATTCTTTGCCACGATCTGATTTCAGTTTCTTTTAAACTTTAATATAATTACAAACATTTATTAAGGGACTTTTTGGAAAAACTGAAACGCTCCGTGTTACTTCACACATACGGTCCTGCTTGGCTGGGAACGGGCTGCAGAAAGGCTCCATCTCCCAGAGAGCGTGGAGGCTTACCGACTCAGGGCTACAGATAACTAGGACCAAAACCAAATGTGACATGTGCTAATTAGGGTTTTTTGTCCTTCACACCATAAAAAAACCCCAGTCTTCTTAAATTTTACATCATTTGTCCAACTTCAAAGGAAAGCAAAACCCCAAGTGAAATGAACTGCAACATCTGTTGGATACAGGAAACACAACGCAGAGAGAAGAGCTTCACAGGCAGAGAATCCCCGTCCCAGTTTGAAGGCATGTTGAGAAACACACTTGTTAACATTCAGTACCTGGAAGCACTGCGCTTTGAATAATCTTGCTGCAGTTATTAATGACATGTAAATCAAGCAAGAGAAAACAAACAAAAAAGAAAAAAAAAAAGAAGAAAAGATGCTCTATCGTACCACAGCAGAGTGGTGAAATAAAAGCTAAAGTGTCAATATTAAAAAATGTGAGTAGCTCGCTCACAGAGCTCGCAGCACTTCATAAAGGTAAATGAGTGTTTTATAATATAGATTTTTGTAGAGAGGAACAGTGACTCACAATTTGGTGAAAGATGAAGAAACAGACCGTGACTTTTAAGTGTGGTGCCCTATTCAGTCACAGCACTTACTTCCCATGAGGTATGCGGGGAAAAAATGGGAAATCAAATAGTGACAAATGGCATTATGGACTGCCACAATTTTATTCCCAAAGTGGACTAATATTCACCAAATACTGGATCATTGTTGTAACAGGCCAGAACTGTGACTGTGGCAGATAGCACAGATGGAAATTTCCATAAATGCCAAGCGTTAAAAAAAATGAAAAGTTCCATCTTCTCACAGATAGGATTTTCTTTCTTTCTTCCTTCCAGTCAGAACCGAGCGGCCGGTGACTGTCCAAGGCCATAACCCGAGAGCTCTGCAGAGACGCAGCGAGTCTGCAGCGGGCATCGGGGAGGCAATGACCTTGCTTCAGAACCGCTCTTGGGCACCGTGGCCCAGCGCTACAGAAGGGGGACGACCGATGGAGGGGACGACCGAATCGCGTCTCCCCGAGGTAGAACAGGGAGAACAAAGGAGAAAAACAAGCCCTAGCTGCAAACTTGCTGCAAGACACTGTGAAACAATCAGGAAAACAACTTCAAACTATATCTGGTTTTAACCTCCCATGCTATATTTTCCCTCGCTTAAAAAGAGTTTAAATTATATAAATATTTCATAAAACTAAGTGAGTGAAGGAAACCCTTGAATGTTTTTCCTACCTAAACCCTGTAAGAATAAAATCCGATAGAAATAACCAATGAACTGGAGCAAAAACCTGCCTAGGGCTAGACAATCTGTAATGCTTCAGAAGAAAACAGGCATTTCTTTACAATTTACCTAACCCAAGCAGATAATGCCACAGAGCAGGGAAAAGGCAAGAAATATCCCCAGGATCTGCCCAGGTAATCTAATTAGATTCTGCATCATCACATTGAGAACACAAAAAACAATAATAAGGACAAGCTCTCATCTCACATTTGGTGTTGAGCCCCAGTAGAGCAGCCAAGGCATGTATTGAAATACAAACTCTTCTGAGTTCCAATAATAAGATTCTTAACTGCAGAAAACTATTTTAAAAAAAATATTTTCTTTTTGGAAAAAATCATCATGTCGCATTAATAAAGCTTAAATTTATAATGACCATTCAGACATATATATGATATCATAATGATCATAGAATGGCTTGGGTTGGAAGGGACCTTAAAGATCATGGAGTTCCAACCCCCCTGCCCTGGGCAGGGACACCTCCCACCAGACCAG
>JAOXNO010000070.1:22295871-22309345 GCA_028565335.1 Limnodromus scolopaceus | reverse complement strand
GTCAGAGTTAGGTTGATGGTTGGACAAGATGATCTTGAAGGTCCCTTCCAACCTAGAAGATTCTATGATTCTATCTTACCCCACAACAATGTGGCCAATACCTTTGTTTTCCTGTAGAAGCAAACACCGGAGCGTTATACCCAGCTTCAGCATTACCAGTACTGCTGAACAGCCCCTAACAGATCTCGGGTGAGCATGGACTTTCCTCACAGTGGTAACCAAGTTGTGAGTCTCACACGTTCAGGGGTTATACATCAGGCGACCAGCTGAAAAATTCTGCAAATGGAACTAAAGCACGACTGAGAGTATTATTTTCTTTCTATATTATTATTGTAGTGTATGGGGATAAATGTAATACTGCAAGTAAGTGACTTTAACTGAAATGCAATCTGCTTGTTGACATTATCTCTTTCAGTTCTCCTTTTCTAATCACAAGTGATTCTAAAAATTACTGTGCCCAAAACATTTGCAAAAGAGATTGAAATCACTATCTGAAAGTTAAGCATAGTAGTATTTCAGGGGTTAAAGTCACATAAATAGTACCTTCTTTAAACCCACACCTGTATAGCTTGTATGTCCTAGTAGCAGAGAAGTATATGTTACACATATTTATAAACACAAAAAGGAAGAAATTCACAAGTAGGTGATTCACAATCCACAACATACGTTGGTATATTTCTGAGACCTTCAGATGGAGCTTTACGTAAGACATACACGTCACAGGCAGGAAGCCAAAATAAATGTGACTAGATAAAAGAGGACTAAAACTGAGAAGATACGATTGGAAAAAAAAAAAAAAGAAGCAGCTATATCCCAGTGAAAGATCTAAACCTACTGAACGTGTAAAACATCTCTCTACAGGAACCAGTCTATGGGAACAGAGCGAGCAACAATGTACTTAACCCAGCTGGTACCTGCTGCAGCTGAGCCCGCGGGGGGTGCCACGGCTTTGCCCCCAGCCACGGTTCCGGGAGCGGTGCCGGCTGTTGCCCTCGCAGGGGGTGTGCTGTACCAGCGCCGACCCTGGGAACATGTCACCACTGCGCCACTGGCAATGGGCACAGCAAAATTTTAGCCCGTGGTGTACGTGAGTGGTGATGGCCGTTTGCGGCAGCGCTTCGGCTGGCACGGGTGGCGGAAGGAGGTTCTTTTTTGGGTAGTGTTTACCGAAACACACGCAGCTGCACACACCTACCCATAACTTACAAAGTTCCAACAAATAACTTCCAATACAGAAAGTACAATCCAGCTTTTAAATAAGCACTGCAAATCTTCAATTAATATAGTAACTTTACGGACATGAGCACATGCAATTTATAGCAATTTATTTATTTTAAAGAGGAGGAGGTGAGAAGTTATAATACATAACGTTATGAGCAAAGAACTTCCAAGCTCAGTTCTAAAATCATCTTCAGCTTTGTTAAATAAACAGACTCTATCTACCCCCTGCTCTTTTTGCCTATTTCTAAAGTCTTTCTTCCTTCTCCTCTCCTTAGACTGCTCATGTGCTTAATCTGATCAGAATTCTTTAAGGATGTCAAGAGCATAAACACTGCTATTGACAGCTACTGGTTTCCATTTGCTTTTTAGAAATGGGTGCATTACATTTTGAAGCATTATATTCACTATTCGGTATTCCCAGGATGCACTCTTACCCAGAGACAATACGCAGAGGAAGAAGAGGAGACTAAAACATTTTTTGCATTAGCAGGAGGATCCTCCAAGTGGTTTGCAGTGTGCTCCAGGGCCCTTCCATTGTTCTACAGCCCCCGTATTTCAAGCAGAAGAACATTTAACTCTGCTTCTTCCAGGACCAACGTATAATTGCAGGGAATCAGGTATTTATCCAACGCAGGTAACAAATTCCTACCTAGCAATTTTCTGCAACTTAAATATAAATGAGGCACGGAAAATGTATTCTTATTAAATGTTAAACACAAGAGTTTTAACAGAAAAGTAGGGAACACAGCAATGATCTCTGTGTTTTGTCATCACCAACAACTGAGCCCTACAGCCCCGAGGAGCCTACAGTTCCTCCCACCCTGCCATCAGACTAACAGAGTAAGTGCAGCTTCAAAGAAATGATGGGTACTTTATTATGTGCATTCAGAAAGAGACAGCCATGAAGCATTGCCTTGCTAAATGTTATAAAAGTTCTTATAAATATTCATGTGCAGCATTTGTACTCTAAGCATTTAATCATTTCTTCACAAAAAAGGAATGGGGGGAAGGGAAAAGGAAAAAAATTACTGTTTCCACAGTTCTAAAGAGTTCAAGGGAATAGAAAAGACAAACTTTTCCACAAGTGCTCTATAAATTTGCACCAAAACCAGGAACTTATAAACAAGAGAATTTTTTCAGGTAGTTTTTTTTTTTTAATAAACAACATCTGAAGCTCTAAAATAGTTTGCAGGTACTAAACTAATGATTTTTTGATCATTTGCAGTACTTGAATTTGAATTTCTATCATTTGAATTTCTATGTAATTAGATTTTGAGAAACAAGATTGATCTGTTGCTTCTGACATTTGTACGAAGACAGATTCAGTTGGCTGTGCCTCTCTGCATTTTTGAAAGCCCCACTGTCAAAGCTGAGCCTAACGTCACCGCACGGATAAATACGGCTGCTTCGCAATGGCAATCGCGTTGTGCAACTCGGAAACTCCATCCCTCCAGACACAGCTGTTGTGGGCTAAAATAGCGAGACTGAAAATCCTGCCATCACCCCCTGAAAGCACTGCATTTCTAACTCGATCCTGTGGCGTGCAGCCTCTTGATTAAGCCTCTCTGCCTTAAAGTTTATCAATGCCACTGTGAATTAATAGAGATTACTGTAATACATGCTGACAATACAAAAGCCTCTTCACAAGTGGTTTGTGCACAAAAGAGAAAAGATATTGCAAACCAGCTTTGAAATAAAATTATAAACCTCAAATAAAAGCTAAAAGATGTAGAGTAATAACATCTGAACTCCTCAGAAATCCCCTAAGGAGAAGACAGCAGTGAGGGACCAGCTCAGGCCACCTGCCTTGCTGTGATCCTGCCTCCAAGCCAGACCAAGGGCACGGACCCTCTGCCTCTGCCACTCCTTTACCTGCCCCTTTGTACCAGGAACATCACTTCCTTCTGACAAACACACATTGCACTATCGCTTTGGCCGCGAGGATCTTTGCGGTACCTGTTCAGATGCTACACTCTGGACGTACCTCCCCATTCCAGATGCTACAGCTAGAGGGGAAAAAAAAATAATAATCTAAGGAGATGCTTCTTAACGTAGACCCAAGTCCTTCACACGTACCTGAGCTGGCAAGCAGGCCCGGTGTTGGCTGAACAGGGTGGTGCAGCACCATTAGCAGCGGCAGAGGCTTATTGCTATGGTACTTCTGGATCCCTCTCGCATCAGTCAAGTCAGATTGCTGTCAGCTGTACCTGACTCTGCTCTCAGGTGTATCGGACAAGCCTCCGCGGAGTTATTCCAGGCACACACCATGTTTAGAAATACAAAACAAAATGAAAAGTGATGCTGCCTTTTACTTCCCTCAGGAAAACTGCCTCTTGCAAATGGTTTTATCATTTTCATTATATCCTGTTTGATTTGCTTTACCATCTTGACTGGAACAATAGCTAAGACATAATAGAAAAAGATTTTTCCACAGGCTGGTTCTAATTACATTAAATCTCAAGTGAGATAGGACATTTAAATAAGAAACAACAACTGCAGAGTCTGAGATAATAACATACCGAGACACCGGGCTTTTGGAGCGTACCGTTAAAATGATGCATTAAACGTTACAGCGTTCTCCAATCGCATTTCAACACCGACGCCGTTCCTTCTGTGGCAGACGGCTGCAGAGGGGTGAGCAGTTATTGCAGGCAGGGTTCAGCTCTGAACAATTAGGAACCATTATCCCTCCATGCTGGAAGGTACATAGATCTTTGTGACACAAGCTGCGGGCTACACGCTTGAACTTCTGCATGAGGTGAGGCAGTTGGGAACCCGGGGGCACTGCAGGATTAAGCACCTCGTGAACCCTAACGTAGAGCTGAAGTTCTGAAAAGCTCCTGGATTTTGTTGCAAGTTGTACCTTTAACATTTTGTCATGACAACTGAATTACCATCTTTAGATTTGCTGAAAGACAAACATGGTGAGTGGAGCTCATGTGGGCTATAAACCCAGTGAGACCTGTCGTAGTCCCGTAGTTTGTGTGGTTAATGCTATAAGGCACCGCACAGCTGTGCTTCCTGGATTGGTGCTCACGGGATCCTGCAGCAAATTTCCCCGGGGGAAACCAAAAGTGAAGAAAGGGAACTTACTTACGTGGGGAGGGAAGGAACTGAACTACCCACCCCCTCTCTCCCTTTCCTTTGGCTAAGTGCTAGACCAGGCAAGGGAAGGAGAAGGGCTGTTGGAACGGCGGGAGGACAGTTCATCAATTCCCTTTGCTCACAGCTAGTTACTGAACTGACTTAATTAACATCAAGCCGTGTGTAAGTGATCCACTAGTGTATGGCTAGAACCGAAACAGTTACGAACAAACAGATCTGGATATCAGTTACTTATCTGTTCAGCTGTTTTTCCACAGTCGTCACAGTAAAGTTTCAAGGAAACTGAGGATTAAGAGTCTTACTTTCAGTCAATAAAGAAAATCTGTGATTCTAAATTCTATGCTTCGAGAATATAAACTCTCACAGCAGCAGTTCAGTAAGTAAAGCATTCTTGTCTAAACAGCAAAACGTATATTAATTCTCTATTAAAAATGTAATGAAGCACACAAAAGAAAATTGAGAAAGGTTATTACCGCACACAAAAAAATATTTTCCTGTGTGTATATTCTACACTTCAGGCTTGCAACACTCAAAGGGCTCTAATGCACTCATTACCTATGTTTGTCCAGTGAACAGTGGCAGAGCACTGAAGAAGGACTGCTCACGTGCAGCAAGCTGAGTACTAACATTTATATGACCACATTGCAAAAGCATTTTCTAAATGCAGCTCAGAGGTATCTGCACAGCTACTGCTGGAGATGCCTGTCTGAACAGATCTAAATCTGAAAAGAAAATGGAGACACATATGAAGGTAATCAGTAAAAGACGCATGCAAATATCACTACCTATGAAAATATTTAATTTGCATTTAACAAAGCAGGAGGAATGCATGTTGTACATCTTTATCAATTATTGGTTTTGTTAACTTCCCTTGTAAACTAAAATTGGTTGAGGATGCTCACGTTCCTGTGCCCTCACCACTTCTCTTGTACTGGCTCTGCTCTTTTGACGCCTCTGAACCAACTCAGCTTTCAAACTGCAGCAACTCAACCTGGGGATGGGGAGGAAGAGTCACTTTCTGCCAGCTCAGGATGTCAAACGGGCTCGTGAAGAGAAGTGATAAGCACCAAACATTCAGCCACGGAGGGGACAACGCTGCACAGCTCAGAGCAGCAGAAGTGCTGGTCAGTACAGACTTCAGCAGATGGAGAGCAGCAAGTTTTATATCAGTATCACGACCTAGAGACAGATACTGTTCTGATGCTCCCAGGCTCACACTGACTGACTTACTGCGTTGCATAAAAACCTCCCACTCTGCTCAAGTATCTTTTTTAAAAGAATACTTTGGCCATTCAAAGCGACTGGAGCAGTCTGCCACAACCTGTGCCACAAGGGCCACGTTAGCACCAATTTGTCCAACAGATTCCCTACAGCCAGCTCCTCTTTGGGAGCTGTGAGTGGCTCAGGGAAATCACAGAAGACACAACCTTGTCTTACCTGTTCTCAAGATACACACCAGTGTACTTCACGTGGGGCTATGGACTGGTGTTACCTATTTACAGGTGCTCTTAAAATAATTGCGTTAATTGCCTTTTTTTGTTTCCTTCACAGTTCTGGCCAATGCCTTCCATGTCGGAAGGAAAAACCAATGCCTAATTTTACATGCAAACTAAACAAAAGGCTGTTTCTTCCCCAAGGAAAGGAATAATTTGAAAACTTGTTAATCTTGATCGTGAGTTGAAATAAAGGCTGGTAACAAGAGAGAGTGCACAGAGCATAGGTCATGATGAGCCGAGTACTGAAGGGAGAAAGCGAGATGAGGAGCTTCCTGACGCTAGGACATCCATAAAAGCCATTGCCAGTGCTGCAGTGGCAGTAATTCAGCAGCATAAGGACAAAAAAAGGGAGACTTACTTCAACAAATTGGATGTGATATATTGCACTTTTAGTGCTGTATCCCATGGCTACTGAATTACTGAATCTTCATTGACTGTTTTATGTCACATGCCCTCCTGATTTGCTGTCGAAGTTTCTTCCCACACAGGCTGGTGGTCTCTCATTACGACCAAGATTTACAGAGCACAGATTTCAGATTTTATAGAACCCACTGTGCTTACTCAAAATCCACCTTTTCTTCTAATCAACTGTAATAACACTTCTTGGCTGTGACTCCTGGTGGGTTTGGTTTTTTGCTTTCTTTTTTTTTTTTGAGACTTACAACACATATTTCTCACTCGGACCTCTAAGGATGTTAATGAGATTTATCCGTACAGTCTCTCTCACAATTTGTCCCCCCTTTAATTCTTTGAGATACAAGTACTTTTATGTTACAGGAAATGAGGATAACAGAAAGCTGCGGATCCCATGAATGTAAAAATTGTCTTGAAGGCATGGAACAATTCAGCCCTAATTACAGCCAGCTGGAGTCTGCTCTCTTTGCAGTGATACTTAGATAATTAACCAAATACTGACTGATGCAAGATTCAAGTATGTCACTGCCACTCAGCTATTCAAGGTTAATTTTTGTATCCATCACTGAAATGAAGCTTAAAGGATATTATCAGCTAAAGTCTGGCAAATCAGTGACACGCAGCCATACAGTTAGGCAAGGATTATTTTTCCTTCACTGAGCTTGGTGCTATCTTTCTTCAGCTGCAGAAGAAATGTCTTTTCCATTAAAAAGCTCATAAATTTTGATTAATTTAATACTTGCATATTCACTCAGTTTAAGCCCTAAACTTAAATACAGTGAAACCACAAAGTGATTAATAAAATAAACCCCAAAATGTTCCGATAGGCATTACTCTAGTAATAGATGTTTATTTCTCACGGTATCTCACCTTAAATTTGTGGGTTTGTGTTTGCTCCTAAGTAAGCTCCCTAAGGATGTTGAAACCAAATGGCCGTATACCAGAAGTCAGATACACTGATCTGACTGCCAATGCATATACTCTGAAACTATTACAAAAGAGGATGGCAGAGACAGTGCTCAAGAAATCTGAGACGTTTGGATGGCAAAGCTGCTCATGCATCCCTCCTCCTCCTCGTCATGAAATACATCTTAAAATTGTTAGGTACCTCAGCTGTATTTGCAGCAAAACACGAATCTGACAGAGGAAGTCAGTACAAACAAGAGGAAGTTGTCTTCCCCAATTCTATTTTAAGCAGTCCTTTCCCTGAAAATATGACTTTGTTGTGGGATTCAGTCCCTCTGAGTGGTTATACAGCTAGTTAGTGCTGCACTGATCAGGGGAAAACATTGTGGTAGCTCCTGCGACTTTTATTTCTAGTTATTAACTCAAGAAATCTACTGTGAAAAGTTTGAAATATTTTAGTGTGGTGAAGATGTTCATAAAGAGAGTAATATACGCCACAAGCACTTAGTAAAGACAAACATTACCAATCAAGAATTGTTAGATCTTGGGTAGGGCTATAAAGAAGAAAAACTTCACGCAAGGCAGCAGCATACTTGTAGTGTTCTTCAAAAATCTGGGTGGGGAGGCAAGAATCTAAAGAATCTGGGGTAGGGATCCTTTTTCATTTGGTGTTTTACTTGTCCTCACACCTCTTATCTAGCATTGAAAAATAAACAATCCCAGTGCTGTTTGCTCACTGCCTCACATACTCCTTCCCTAGGAAAAGTCTGAATTCTGTTAAATATCTGTGGAATGCCACCGTAATGCAAATCACAAAGCGTCACCACAACAGTGTAAGTTAAACTATAACCTGCAGCTTTTCTCTGGAGAATACACAGAATTTTATTACCAGAAATGGAAAGTAATGAAATAAAAATAAACGCTTCGCAAAAGAATGAGATATAAGACATGGCTGAAAAGCAAGCAAGCCATGTGTTTTTTGAAATATCTTGAAGTCTATTAATCTATGAGCCATTTTTGCTTAAAATATACGTATGCTAATGTTCATATTTAAGATAGTGCTGATTGGGCTGAAAAAAATCCTGCTTCGTAAGAACAAAGGAAGAAAGACTGTGCATCATCAGCAAGTGTTTCTGAAAGCATTTTCAGAGAGTTCCACTGAAGGGAGTTAAGGAAATTGGTGTTTGAAAGGAAAATTGCGTTCTGGATATATCTGAGAAACCTCCAATATTCCTATGATTTGGTGATAAAAGGTGAGATAAGAGATGTTGCTGAAGCAACTCAGTACAGGAGGTGGACACCGTAGTGTACAGGGGGAAGAATGTGACAAAGCCCAGAGGCAGGGGACAGGGGCACTGCCTGCCCTCAGTGAAACACCAGAGCTTCCAGCTTCTCGGACACAGTCGGAGGTGACGGCACGGAGGACGGGGCTGCGCTGGCAGGAGCGAAGGCGTCCTCTCCTAACGCGGTGTGCAGCGCTGCCATCCTACCCCTCTTGCGCAGGTATATTTTTAGACGTGGCTGCTTTCTGTTCTCTCGTTCCCTCCCTCTGCTCCTAACAGTAACAGACAGGCCAGAAGTATGATATTTACATCACCGCCTATATGTCATTTCCTAATAGGGAGGGCATGGAGCTAATGTAACAACGCTGATTTACAGGCTGTAGGAAAAAAAATAGCAGTGATACTGTAGGCTATAGCTCCCGAGTATCTGGACAGCCCTTAAAACAAATGACAGCCCTTAAAACAAATATCTTTTTATGGCAACTACATACCTAATCTTTTCCAACTCAATACAACAGTTATTCTTATTCATACCAAATGATTCTTAATCGCAGCAGGTTCAAGTGTGTTGATTATCTTTTTCAACCCTAGAAGTTGATCGCTTTCTTAATTAGCAGAATGTGAGATCTGTACAGTTTTGGGTTTTTTTTTTTTTCTTTAAAGAATGGGAATGTGTTTCTTGCCAAGACCACATCGCACAATAACAGGCGAGAGAAGAATGAAAGGACCCAGCATGAAAAACGCAATCTAATTATCACCAACTGAACAGCTGATAAATGAAATGACAAAGTAAAATACACTAGTTTCACATGATGGAAATTAAGGGAGGATGAATTTGTTATGAATATTGAACAAATGAAAATTAGAGACCTCACCATAAGCAAGGCCTCTTATCCCTGTCACTGAGAATTCCCAGCTCCCAGAGACAGCAATCCACCCCCCCAGCACAAACAGGGCCAGAGGATCCGACGCCCAGCAGCGGAGTTGTTTTGATGTAAAATACAGGAGCCTGCTCAAAATGAAGAGCGCTACTGGTTTGGAGCTTTACAAACTTGTGAGATGATTTTTCCATTTTGCCTGTCCTGCTTATTTGAAGTTTCCAGGGACAGCCATCACACCAGCATGAATTTAAAAACACAAGCATCAGTCTCCTTTTATCAGATGATCTGACAAGGACGAGATTTTTAACATACCTGTGATAGGACAGATTTCAGAGATAAGTGAAAATGGAAAATTAGCTCCACTAATGGAAGCTAGTGAAAAATCCAAATTGCCCTTTGGAAAGAATTGCATGTGGGGACATTTAATAAATACTTTTATGTTACTGTTGCTTACTCTGTCAATGTTTCCATTTTGAATCATCACCTTCAGACATTTAAAACTCCACTGAAAAAGCCTGGTTGGACCTGAAAAACTAGCCACTCAGATCACAGGGGAAGAACAAAGTCTCTTCTCAACCCCCTCAACCCAAACACATTCTAAATTTAATATATTTAGCTACTTTTGAAATAGAGCTTAAAAAGTTGGGTTTTGAATCTTTCTTTACTGATTGAAGTTCAAATGTTACCTTCTCTCCTCCCTGGTTTAGGGATGTAGTTCTGCGACGTGCAGCCGGACCAGAAGCACACAGAACCCAGCCCCTCTGCTCCCAACGCTTCTTCAAACTGTAAGTACCAAGTAATTGATACAGCAGTGGGAGTCTGGCAAGCTGTTCAAGAACAAAAGAAATCCGCTGCAGAAATGTAAAATCATTACAGGAGTATTCTTATGGCTATTATATTAAAAATACATGTAAGCCAGTAGCCCCTCCCTGTCTCCTGCAGGTACCTGGCTTTATCTACAGTGTACATCAATCACAGCAGGCTTCGCTTCAGTGCCAATGTTTTATGTTCCTTCCCCGCTCTAAGTGCCAAGCCACAGAGAAGGAACAAAGGCTGGTGTTGTTCCTGGAAAAAAAGGGGTTCTGCAGGAATTAGTGGGCAGTTTCCTTTCATGCACAGAGGCCTGCATTCTATATGACGAGTTAACTTATGCAAACGCATTCGTAGCATAATTTCTTTTCAATGGAAAGCATCCCTACAGCAACGTGTGTGGGTACCGCGTGCGGGAGAGGAGGCTGGGAATCGTTTCAGAAGAACTGCTCCTGATGGTAAATGACTGTGCGGCTGGAGAAGTGGGCAGGCGGGTGAGCAGAGGTGTGTCCAGTTGCCTACAGCCTCCCATTGTTACTGAGAAGGTGGTGACTTCCTCATCATTGAATCTTTCCCCTTATTTTGCTCTTCCTTCCTGATGATAAACGCACTTTTTATTATTCTAACCAATTCAACGTTACTTTTAGAATTTTTATCACTCATTTAGATTTCACTCGGTGAGTCAAGCGGAAAAAATGTGTTCTCAAGCTGAGAGAAAACCCTCCCATTTGCAATGCCGGAGCCAAGAGCACCTCCCATGCAACATCCTCCAGCTGTTCTCAGAGACAGAAAGAATCCATTCACGTGGCATCCCCAGCCAGTTCCCACCTAGGCCACACCGGAGCATCTCCAGCAGCAAGGAGATCTGCCCAAATCAGCAACCCCTAGCTCTTCCCAGGCCTCCTCACACCACACAAACCTCTCCATGTTCAGCCCATTAAGATCTTCCTGTGCCAGCAGAGACATCTATCACGTAGCACAGCTATTCCTCTTCCAGGGCCACTGATGGCCACTTTTATCAGCTAAATAATAGTAATTTGAATACAGCAATACAATTATGGGAACCTATTTCCTCAGTTGAAGCCATTATCCCAGGTAGATTTACAGTTAGCACTGTTTTGACAAAGGCTGGATGCAGAATTTCCTCTGCCAGGCAGCAGCGCACAAGGTAACAAACAAAACATCACCTTTCAGTTTTCTAAGGATTTTTCATCTAAAATCACGACGGTTGTAAATTATTTTGTATATTCTAACCTGCTGAATAAAGACATGCCAAGCTGGTAGATTTTCCTTAGTAAGACCGAGCAAGACCTTGTGATTAGCATTGCTTTTTAACTTGGGTTGCTAATATTTCTGGGCTCTTATGTGTCTTGTAGAAATCTGAAAACACACCGAAGTGCCCCAGCTTCACGGCTTTTGCAAAATAAAGACATGAGAACTGGAACTGTCTTCTCTTGTTCTCATTAGGCACGTCGATGAATTAGAGATCTGTAAGTATATGTGCACACATTCAAAGAGAAAAGACCACAAAGGTAAGGAGAAAAACAGAGAAAAAAAAACCCCCACATTAAAAAGAGCACAGTAAATTTGAAACCTTTAAAGAAGAACATTTTTCTTGTGAGTTCTTTTCAGGCTTCATTTGTCACGACTGTGGATGAATGGAATCTGTAAGCCCTCCTTCCCTTCTTGCCAATACAGTAGGAGGAATAAAAACAATGTACAAGCAACTCTGGCAGCAAACCAGACAACTGGTAAAGATGGGAAACCAGTTGGAGAAAAGTCCCCATCAGTCTGTTGACCAACTGATGCATCAGCTGAAGTGGAAAGGTTTTGGTTAGGAGGCTCTAAGTGCTGGCCTGACTGTGCTCTCTCAAGAGACATAAGGAGCCTTAATGTGGATTTCAGATACAGTCACATTAATGCTGAACATTTTCTAAATTCCTGTCTGTAACCCTCACAAAAATTAGGATAGAATTATCCTAGGGCACTAACAGTTCTCCCATTAAAGTTTTAACACAGCCTGTGATACATGGGTGGAATAAATACCTTACTTGGACTGGGTAAGGGAGAACAGCTATGCTTCTAAGGTTCAGAAATGCACTACTAATTCTTCTGCCAAAAGTTACATAAAAATACTGTCAGATCTGTTCCCTCTCCCCCTCAAGGACAGAGGGTAGCATGAAAAGGAACAATTATAAATGTCTGAAAATCTGAATTCTTAACATTTTTGAAATTGTAGCAAACAAAAACACACCACATTTTTATTCATGCCAAATGGCAGACACGTGGAGACGTGTCACTTTTGACGTACGCGGTTCCATTACTGTTTTCCACCAGTGTAACCAAACTCAGGAGAATTCTATCGCACACAGGTTCAGCGAGACTTTGAGAAGTGCATGAAGACCTTTGACTCTCTTCTCTCAAAAGACTTGGACTACCAAAGGTGTGGTAATTTCCCCCCCCCACTTAAAACTTCTGTTTTTGGTGATTGGTGACACTGCACTCCCTTTTACAAGGAGACAGAGCCTACAATCGGAGAGCTCAGAGAAGCTGGGGCTGTGCAGGGGGGCTGGACTAGATGACCTGTAATGGTCCTTTCTGCCCAAACTATTCTGTGATTCTACTCCCACTTAAAAAATTGGCACACGTTTGTATTCCTCACTTTTACATTGACCTGGTGAAGACATAGTACAGGTCTCAAGTATAAAAGTATTTTAGATGTTTTATACCTGATCATGAACAGACAAAGGACAGAGAACAGGATAACAAGAAAAAGCAGTAAATAAAAGAAAAAAAATGGAAAAAGAAAATAATTTTTCAAGGAAAGGATGATTGTTAGCAGAAACATGCAACCTTCACTTCACAGTGTACTAGACAAGTTTGCCTTTTCGTCTGTTTCAGAAGTCACACAAGTTACTGACCATGTCACTAAAACCAGGCAGAGATGCTTCCACAACTTGTTCCAAACTGCAGATTTGCTTGGCATTTGGTAGGAAGAGTTACTAACAGAGCAATAACAAGATCTAATTTTGTTTTTCCAAGCTGAAGAGATGGAACGAACCCTCAGGAAGAAATTTCAACTACGACTCAGATAATACCATCAGATAATAAAATTCCAACTTCTTGCTAATAAACGCAACTCACAAAGTTACACATTCATCCAACGTTTGGCTCTTGTAAGGTTACTTTAAAACTCTGGTAGGAATAAAACAATATCTCTATAATCCATACAAATTATCTTATGATATCTAATGATAATTAGATATTATATCTAATGATAATTCCAGGCCAGGCTGGATGGGGCTTTGAGCAACCTGGTCTGGTGGGAGGTGTCCCTGCCCAGGGCAGGGGGGTTGGA
>JAOXNO010000070.1:22243381-22295771 GCA_028565335.1 Limnodromus scolopaceus | reverse complement strand
CTGCCCAGGGCAGGGGGGTTGGAACTTGATGATCTTTAAGGTCCCTTCCAACCCAAACCATTCTATGATTCTATGATACTGTATTAGGGAAATAAAGATGTCAGAAAAATTAGTTACCGCTTAAGTTTGAGCCGTTTCATCCATTCTAATGCCAAGGGTTGGCTTTGCAAAACCTTCTGCAGCTACTCCCGCTGAAAATTTCAAAACTTCCTACTTCTCCAGACAAGTTTGCTTCACTCCCTTCTCTTCATGGCTACTGGTCAGGAGAGCGACATTTTCTGTAAAAGACAGGCAATGATGTTATTTCACACAAAATTCTGATGTGATTTATTGTTAATTTTCCTTCTTTAGTGATCTCCTGATCTCTTAAACACTACAAGAGCCACATAAAAAGACTTTTCAGACTTTTTCTTTTCAGAGTTGTGGCTGCACAGCTGGTACACCAGGTTCTTTTCCTCCTATTCAGCATTCAAATTTGTTTTCTGCCCCCCCCATCTCTGCTGCAGTCTCCTTTTAATTCTATCTGCTCTATAGCACCCTCCAAGCTACGCAGTAACAGCACGGGTTGGGCACACACGCACTGACCAGTGGCCTGTAGAAGCGAGCTGCTATAATTTATGACTTTTCCTAGTAAAAGGAATAAGGAATCTTGGCAATTTTCTTATTTTTAATTACGATTTCCAAACAAAATATAAAGAATGATCTAGGGAAAAAAAAAAAAAAAGAAGAAATCCAGCAGCATATACTACATCTTTAAAGAGAACAAAAGCACAGAGGTTTATGTTACTTATGTTTGCATAGACGCAGTTCATGGTGGTTAGACCTTCATCCCAGCAAATTACTCAAATAAACAACCTTCACTTTAATCCAGCATAACTGAAGTCAGAGACATTTATAGGCTCGCTCTCCTCTCCTCAGAGCAGTGGAGAGGTATTTGCTGTTCTGACACTGTCCAGGCTGTGCCTCTAACGTTGCCAGGGGGCTTTTAAGTTACTCAATGAGACAGCACTGTATAGTTCTTCTGGGGTTTTGTTTGTGGGTTGGGTTTTTGTCTCTGTCCCCCGCCCACCCTCCCACTATTCTGCTTCCGTGACTTCAAGTGTGAATGGCAGTTGGTGGTAAGAAAGTAGACACAAGTGCCCAAAGAAATTATTTGTAATAGGAAAGCCACAGATAACAGGGAGCAAAGTGCTTTCTAACTTCTGTGGAGAGAAATGACAGCCTGGTGAGCAGACACCGGCCGCACGACGGCAAGACAGCACTGACAAACAAAACCACCAACTGCTGAGCGACATAAGAAAAATGCCTTAACAACCGTTATCACAACAAAAAAATTGTTTTTAGGACATTTGAAAGGAAGATACTGAAATAGCTTTGCAGATGAGCAGTAACAGGTGAGATGAGTAAGAGCCATCGTAACAGGAAACATGCATTATGTGCTTAAAAATGTAATTATTGAGAGAGGTGAATACCCTCCTAATGAAGACAGATAAAGGAACAGCCACTAATTTAGTCTGAAACTTCACCTTGCGGCTCATCGTCTAAATGGAGATACTAGAGATTAAGACAAGACCTTACTCTGAATAGAGAAGATTTAATGCTCTCCTCCCAACCTGTCTGAGAGTTACCAACCAACTTGCTACCAACCTCACTCAGCAGCAAAATTTAGTGCATATTATAGAGTTCTTTGAATTAAGAAAACACAGCCCTGAAGAATAGAGAAATAAGCAAAAGCTTCATGGTGTGGAATGGCTGCATTGAACATTTAAAGACTCTCAACAAGGTGATGGCTTTGTGTAAAATTTTAACCCCTTCCAGAATATTTTCTTTTTGGCTAGAGGACTGGGAACTTTATGGATTTAGCCATGATGCTCAATTTAAAGAAATGGGGTAGCCGAGGGAGCCAGATTTCTCCTCCTCTAGTCTTAGAGGTGGCCACGGCTCCGTTAGCCTGCAGTACCTGTTCCCAAATTATGGGCACCTCTGGGCATAGCTCAATAGGGAACACTAAGACGGGTAAATGTTGCCATAACCACATCTCCGTCCAAGTTAAAGTAGGTACAAGAACAGTAGAAATGGTAGTTAATGGATGGCAATACTAAAATTCACCAAGGGCCAGCAAATAACGTACATAACATCCTCACTGTTCCCAGGCACCCATCTAAACTAAAACAAAACTAACAAAACCAAACATGGTTACGTTTATAACTGTGCTACTTCTTTAAATGTAGATAAGCTGGAATACTATAACAAAATACCAACATTTACATTCATTTGCTAGTTTTGGTTGCATTTGGAATTTTTACTTCAGTCCTAAAATTCTGCAGCCTTTGCAGAGCAGCAGTGAAGGGGTTTGCTTGTCCTTCGCCTTCCCCTGCAGAACTGCACTCCCTCCACTCCGGCCCAGATTCACCACCGCAGCTTTATACACATCAGGTGTTCCTGGGGCTCCTGAGGAACCTTTAGGTGCTTTTTAGAGCTGCCATTACATTATAATTTTATAGGTGCCAGAGAAAACATTTTATCTCCAACATATGCACATTGCATATTAAAAGGTAGCTAAGTCAACAAGTGGTATGGAGATCCTATATAAAGCACACTGACTTAAAAAATGCATTTTATTACTTCAAAAGAAAAGGATCAAACCCTGGCACAAACCCTGACCGCTCTATATTTACTTACGCTTCAGTGCTCAGTACTATTTACAACATTTTAAGTTAATCGATAAAGATGACATGAAATCCTTCCTTTCAGCTGCTGCTCTATATTTATCAGGTAATTACCGCGGATGGAGTCAATGAAGATGTAGATGAATCCCTCTCCGTTTTTCTCCTCGGCTTTGCGCACAGGCTGCAGGCAGCAGAAACTCCGTATGAAAAGAGCTGCCATGTGACTCAGCCCCATCCAAGCTGTCCCCACCAAACAAAGAGCGAGGAATGCTAAACAAATGAATCACAAGCCATCACTGCAAAACATCCCCTACTTTCTAGCAACAGCCAGCGCTGGGAGCGATCTGTCCTGTCAATCTGAGTGACAGCCCATGAATAAAAGGGCACCTAATTACAAGATTAGTACCAGGAAGTCTGCATCTCAAAAAACCACCATACAAGTTATGATTGCTGACTGTGGGAGGAGGCAAAAACTGAAGCAAATCCACCAGGAAACAAAGCCATGATTTGGGAAATATTTTTCCAATTAATGTTGACTGCAAGCAAACTCTTCGTGGGCTGTGAATGCCTGGTGGTACTTTAGCATTCTGTACGTTGCCTGATTTTTATCATAAGAATTACTTTTTGCTTTCAGATGGCTATCAGATTTGCTGAGCTAGGAGGACTCTGGCAACACTTAGACTGTTGGATACTAATGTATCAGCATGTTGATATCTTGGACGTAAAATCCATTAAAAATACATTAATTGTAAATACGCATGTTAGGTTGTCCTTTTAGCACAATACAGTAGAGAGGGGAAACAGATTATTTCCAGATCCACTGTATCAGCAAAGTGTAACACAATATCACGGGGTCGATACCAACAACCGCAGCATTTCATTAAATCCTGGGATTTCCTTCCATGAAATTTCACAGGCCTCCCGCACACGATGGAGACAAGACAGCTTTGCCAAAGAGGCTGTGAGAATCCCCGGGCACAGAAAACACTGATCTGAAGACGAGAGTTTCCAGAGCTGCCTCTGAAGCGCGAGGGGATGCTGCTGTTGGTTATTACCGTACAGGTAGGTAGGCTGCTCGGGGGGTGGCTCTTTAAAGTGGCATTACCTAACCCTTGGGTCAGGTTAATAAAGAGGGATGTGTTCTGTTTTTGGAAAGTAACAACTTCTTCACTTCAAAATTGTCTCCTTGAGTGAAGAAATGCTGGAGACAGACCACAGCCACTCAAAGGAGATAAAGGGATTGAATCGGTACAGGCAATGTGCCTTCTTTTCCAGATACACTGACGTTTTTAATATAAATTCATAGATGTACTGGAGAAAAAAACTCAGAAAAAGGGAGTCTAAAAGTCAAAACTTTTTTTACTTTTTAAAATATTAAATGTAGCATGAACATACAGTTTAAAATAGAACTGATTCATGGAGAGAAAGGAAGTACTTAATGACTTGATCACGCTTAAGGGCTCTTAAAAACAAGTATCTGTTACTCATGCATTTGAAGGATTTGCTGCTCCTGAACTACTGATTTGAAAAGCTTTTGACACCGCAAGATGACGACACATCCCAAAGGGCTACCGTGTAGGTTGAAAGTCTGTGTGCTCTCTGAACACTATTCCTTTCATTGAAGACAGGAAAACTTAGCAAGAGGAGGAAAAAAATACCAGCATTAATTGCTTTGGCTCTGGAAACGAGATGACAATAAGGTTCTCTGCCCTGAAAAACCATCTAACTTTCTGAGCTAACTTTCCTGTAGCTGATCATCCAGGCACAGGTTAAAACCAAGCTCTGAATATATATCTACCCACCATTCTGTGACCACATCCAGCTGACCCTAAATGGCACAGAAAATGCTACATCTTATAGCTGTAGTAGCCATCCAAAAACTTGGAAACAATTCATTATAATCAAACTGACTTTCTAGAACACAAACTGTAGCTGCCAACTGTACCTGGGACTGACATCATCTTGGTATATGCATTGGGAACATATCTTCTTTTACAAAATTAAATACCTTGCCGTGAACTACCAAGATGAAAAAACAAGCTCGTGATATTAAACCCCTCACGTCCGAATTGAAATGGTTAAAATAAAAACCCAACTACCCTCATCCTCCCACCAAAAAACCCCAGTCATGTCAAGAAGGAGTAGTGATTGAATTCTGAGACCACCAGGGACTATCCAGGCCGTCAGCTGCCTCTTCCCTAGCACAATCTTTATTCACTAATTTTTGGCTTAATATTACAGACCTGCTATTATTTAGTAAGAGGAGAAAGTTTGCAGAAAGAAGACAGAAGGTACTGCTAGTCATCCTTCCTTATGAATCAATCATGTAGGAACTTCTTAGCGATTGAAGAAACACATGGTTTATTAAAGCTTGGAAGAGAGTTTCAAGTTTAGCCAAAAGGAACTTATTAAATTCCCCAAGAGCTGTACAGTCCCGTGAGGGAGGCTCTGGGATAGAGGACAGCAGCAGGAGCAGCACCTGCTGATAAAGCAACACAAGTCTATGGCATTGTTTTTACTGTTCTTTGCTGTAACAAGCAGCTAAATTTCCTATCTCAACAGGTAGTGACACTGTAGGCTTTTACTGGTATTTCGCTTTCACAAAAATCTTATGAATATGTGAATGTTCTAGAGCAGGACTCCTGGCACAGCAATACAAGCCTCAGGTGGCAACATGGACGTAGGGATAGAGGAAGAAGGAAAAATCATCAACAGGAAAAACTGACAGCAACAATAAAAACCCCACCCACCCCCAAGCCCTCAAATAGTTGTTTATGCAACTTGCTTTCACAAATGAAACCCCAAACTTGCACTGGGATTACGAATTGAATTTCAGTCCACGCCCCCACCCACCACCACGCTCCTTTGCTGTTTGCCGAGTTTTATTGGAACCATCTGTGAGATCCTCCCCTTCCAGTTTCTTATGTCTGTTAAGCTGGCAGCTGCATTTTATCATCTATTTACGAATCTTTGTTTCAAAGTTGTTGAGACAGAAGGTCTTTGACAGGCTACGAATTATCTCTAAAATCAACAAAGAAACCACATCACATGCTGTGCTTTACAGATTAAAGGGGAAGAATGGAAGCTGGGGTATATATATATATATTTAATGGGAAAATAAATGAAGGTTTTAGGTATCAAGAAAATTTTTACCAATGCAATTTATCTGACAAAAGTCCCAATCTACCAAAGTACTGCAAGTTGCCATTGCAGAATAGTTTCAAGATCATCATTATCACAGATTGACAGAAGCAAAGAAAAGGCAGAGAAGTATTTCCTTGCAGCATCGCACTGGCTAAAGATAAGCAAAGGGAGTGGGAAGAGGAGGAAGAATGTTGATGAAGTATAGTCGCAGAGCTTGGGTGATTTTCTTTATACACGGATACAATTATTACAAGATTTTAAGTACAAGAGTCATAGACTTTAGACTTACTTTTTACCAAAAGTATTGTCTGTATTGTTTGCACACAAACCAGTCATCCCCAGCAAGATCCAGTCATGAGTAAGGGGAAAAAAATAATAAAGAAGGTACACCATGCCTTGCAATCCTCTCCTTAAGCTTTATTAGCCCGTGTGTGCTGCTGCTGCTTAAGCTTAAATCTCTATCTAGAACCCTCCCAAAACATATTTGTTCACTTATATACACAGATATACTTATTACCACCATGCAATCCATCACAGTGGGATAACTTCTGCCTGGAGCATATGGCAGGGCACATCATCACTGATGAAAAATGGCAAAAATCCTCACGGATTTCATTTGTTCTCGTATTTTTCTCCTCTGAAGTGTTTCTGCAGAAGCATTTCCCTACTTGCACAAGAAAGGTGCAATCTTAATTTTGGGGGGATTAGCAAAGAAAGCCTTTTCTTCCAGGTTTCTCAAAATCATCTCATAAAACCTTTTTTCATTAAAGAAAATGCATATCAAGTATGAACACAAAATACTCAAGTTTATAATATTTTAGGAACACTATTTCTACTTTTTGATTTGTAACATTATGAGCATTGTATTTCTTTTCCTTCTGCAAATAAATACTCTGCTCTTCCCATGTTCTTGCTATTTAAAAGGTAACATACAGACAACAGTAAAGTGCTGTCAAATACTCTTTTTATGTGTGGAAATTTGAAGAATCTGAAAATTTAGCTAGACTTTCAGAATTTTCCCCAGAGTTACCCTCAATACTGGAAATAACTTTTCGCTACATGTGCAAAAAAACGGAATTACATTTAACTCTATAAATCACATCTGAGACGTGCGCCTTGTCGTCATCTCTCATGACCTTCCCAATTCTGTTTTATACAACTGAAAGCCCATGTTTCCCCTGACCTAATTCTTAATTCCTCGTTTAATAAACAAGACCATTTGAAGTTTCTCAGGTACTCAGACTTTGAGGAGACTCCTACAGCTTCATACACTGGGATTTGCCATTTTCTTCCCACCCTTTCCTTTCAGTCATAATAGAACGTTTTTCATTTTAAATAAATGTATCAAACAGTATTTCAAAATATTAATGAACAAGTTGGCTTATCTTCTCTCTTGAACTTTCATAAAACAGTAGACAAATTAAAGATATTTGACTTGCACAGGCTGTAAAAAAAGATGCAAATGTAATAATTTGAGTTGACAGATCACACAAGGCAGACTTTAAAAGTGGTTTCAGAAGCACTAGAAACACTACTGTCATAATCAAACTTTATAAATGTTATATGCAAATAAAAATTTAAAAATCAAGTAGACCAGAAAAGAGATACATGAAAAAGAAAATCCATATGTAATTTCAGATAATGGTATAAAAAAGTAGATCTGCTCTCGAGAAGCGTCCTGGAATCTCTCAGGAGCATTAATGAAATAACCTGTGTGTGTGTGTGTGATCAACTAGGAAGAGAAATTTTTATTAAAATACTTAACATTACTTTTGTTAGCGCATACTTCACAGGCTTATCATCAATTCCAGTAAAAATAAGATCCCTTGTGAAAGTAAGAACTTTGAGCAAAAAAAGTTGGTGAGAACAAGCTTAAAATTTCTCTTCTTTTTTCTGTGAAAAAAAATATCATTTGGATGAAAAATCTCTTACAAACTCTCTTTTCAGGTCACCTTCGATCTTTACAGAATATATGCATTTATATGAGCTAGAAACAACAACAAAAAAAGCAATTTAAAAAAACCAAACACCTCTACATATACCCCTCTTTCAAGGTACCATGAATATATTTAGCCAAAATTGCAAACAAAAGAATGCTTAGGACCATAAAAATAAAATTACAGCCTGCTGCAAATGCCATTTTTCTTGCTTTTGAATACATCACGTTGATTCCCTGGTTTCAATTCAACGAAGAAAGATGTGAAACGGCACCGTATTTCCTGACACAACTCCAGGGCTGCATCTCAAACAAACCTGCCATTAACTCGCTGCCTCAGCCTCTGGCTCTGGGCTTCCGACACCCTCCCCACGGGACCAGCCACTCCGGGACGTACGACAAAGGTTACTAGAGAATCTTCCTGAGCTGTGATGAGAAGAGAAACTGGCAGACAAGATGCCCGCATGGCATTCTCCCTCCGAAATCTGTTCCTAGAAAATGTTGCAAGAATGCATTTCCTGAGAGAAGAGAACCAGAGAGGTTTAAAGCTGCTCAAAAGGTTAATGCCACTCAGAAAGTGAAGGTCCCCAGCGACAGTGGAGTTGAGAGAACTTTTGTACAGCTGAATGGTAACAGCCCCCTCCTGGGCATATCGCTTCCCAAAGGCCAGCAACCCGTGTGAGCCGGAGGGGCTGGCTGTCAGGTGGGCTGTACCTACCCCTAATTCATTATCCAGTTTGTTCTTTCCTTTCCCTAAAACAGAGGATCCAGCTCCGTTGATTCTGTGTGCCCCTCGAACCACATCACAGACAAGCAAATACACCCCACCAGCATTTAGGAAGTGAAGTAATACGGCAGGAAGCTGGTATGTATTTTGACTGACCCTATACACAGACTTTATTCGCTAGGTAATTACAAAATTCCTGTAAAAATTCTGGTGGATGGCAATCAAAAAAACCCCCCAAAAAATTCCCATTGGAATGGTGGGCAAAAATGAAAAGAAAAAAAAAGATTTGAGATTGATATTGCATTGCAAATAGTGCATGACTTAAAAAAAAAAAAAAAAAACCAAAAAAAAAAAAGGAGCAATACTGAATCCTGCGTGTTCAGGAATGACCTCTGTCAGAATGGAATCTCGATTTTTCAACCCTGCCATTTCCCAGCCTTGTCAAACACCCAGTTTCCTGATTCACTCACGCTGAAACTGCCCTTCTCTGGGGGGGTTGCCACAGGAGTGTTTAGCCCAGAAAACCAAGTCAGCTTTAAAACAAACATGGCTCAAGTTCAGGGAGCCCGTGTGCCCCGGGACAGAGGGCTCATGGCTGGACGTGGAGCGGGAACAGCACCCGGCCAAAGCTGGAACGTTCCAGAGATGTGTCGCACCGGGCTCTGCCCACAGCTACGGCCAGACGGAGAAAACTGAATTCAGCAGGAAGCTACAGGGAAATGCTTTTGCTGAATTTTCCTAATCACTGGAGGCAGACATGCAATCTTAACTTTAATGTCAAGGCACATACACGGGCCATTAGTCAAAATTCCTTTCCTTTTTAATAGTTTTACCAGCTTTGACATTTTATAACACTAGTAGTTTAAGTCTGGTAGGGACAAGAATTCACTGATTTTTAGGAAAATTATTTTCAAAAGACTATGCTAAAATATCTTCCGTTTATTGCTACCATTTGTCAAAGTTTTACTTAAAAGCAGGTATTAAGATAAATGAAATGGACCAAAAATGGAGTACTTCCAAGAACATAAACGATGGCTAAATTAAGTTTGCGACAAGAGCCAATCCACACATTCTCAATGAAGTACCATTTGACCTTCCAATGAGAAAGGCAATAATATAATATGCAAATCTAAAGCAAGAAACTCCAGCAGAAAGCAAATTGAATTGGTCAGAAGAGCCAGAAGACAAAGAAATGGAAGAAGTATTCCTGGCACTGAGTGAGTGAGATAATGGTAGAAAATGAACATCAGCTCAGTTAAAATGACAAGAACCGTAGGGTCAGTCAACAGTATAAGCAGAGCTTGAAGACAGGTCAAAATTTACAGTGCTCTGATTTTTAAATCTAATTGAACACTGACAAATTTAACAAAAATGGTAGTATTTGCTGAAAAGCCACCTTAAGGCAAAACAACACTTGAAGCGACAGCGACAGCGCAAAGAAAAGGTCTGGGGGCATTAGAAAGAGTCTTTGCATTTCTCTCCCCTCAAGTATTTCAGGCACTTTTTCTTGTTCCGACTCCATTTTAAAAATAGTGATGGAAACAAACCAGAGCTCTACTAGGAACTGCAAGAAGCACTGAATATTTTCTGCCATACTATGTTCAGATACATACTAGGCATTTAAATGACACAAAATTCAGCAAGTGTTCAATGGCTCAAGTTTTTAACCCAAAGTTACCTGGAATTCTTCTGCATGTGACCTGCAGTGTCCTGTCTCCCTTTTTTCACTGTAGCATCATGCTCTTTAAAACCCAACTGTTCAACCGCTTCTGTGCCGCGTACAAACTGAACGCAACGGGGAGATTCTGGACCATAACCTGGAGCATCTCCGTCTTTCAAAAGACTGAAGAAAAGGAAGATAATTTCTTTAAACTCTTACTAGAGAGAGGTTGGGCACTTTTGCAGATGGACAGCCGGAGCCGTATAAACCAGCTGCAGGCTGGCAACAACCGGTGCTGCGCGATACGGAACCAGGCGAGGGCAGGGGACAATGGGCAGCGATTGTGACTCTAGTTCTGGCTTGGCATCGGACTAACAGTACAGCTCAGCTGCAGCATCACTTCAGGCTTCAAAACAGGACAGAGCATTTTCTCAAAAACAACAACAACAAAAAAAGGATTAAAAGGATGATACTGAAGCTTAGCATCAAGCTTAACTCAGGAGTTATACGCTGTGTTGATAGAGGAACTCGTGTGAAAAGGGAGAACCCGAGGAGCTTCAATTTTAAACTCTCTCGCCAGAGAAAAATGTTTATTTGAAACCTTCAGTTAAAGAAAAACGAGACAAAATAGGGTAGTAAAGTACTATCAAAACAGTCATGAGAAAGGAGTCCCTCGGTAACACACACAACTGACAACCCATGCCTGAGAAACGGTTCAGTGGGAATACACAGAGAGGAGGAAAGAGGTACCAGCAATAAAGGGGGAATCCTGGATCCAACCCAAGAAGTGCTGCTGGACAGGAGCAGTGTGAGAGGTGGGTGCAGAGCACAGGGCCACAGCCACAGGGCCCAATTAGCTAAAGAGATCATCCGGGGTGAAATGACCTCAATGAACGTTATGCTTCAATAAACAGTTACCAAAGCTACAGAGAAATCCGCTAAATGCTCCTCTAGAAAATCATTTTAGTGTATGGTAGCTCAGAATAAAACTCCAAATTGGAAAAGCTGAAGTGACAAGTTACTTTTTCAAACATTTTACTCCTAAACGCAAATTTAGGGACAGAGCAATGGACTGTCATGGAAAAGTAAGAGTGCTCCATCTGCGCAGGATAAATTATTAACTGACAGCAAGTATTAACTGACCACAATAGCCCTCATCTGAGAAGGGAAGATGTGATTCAGCTGATGACATTTGAAATAACAGAGGTAACAAATTGCAGGTTAAGCAAAGTAGGCAAATATCAAAGACATTGAGAAGAAGATTAGAAGGATCATACACACCCAAGGAGGTCCCCAGAGAGGACAAAAATGGCTCACAAGATGCCAGCAGCCTGGCAGACCTGCCTGAAGTCCAGCTCCTCCACCAGCCTGCTCCGCCAGCAGCCCACAGCACAAAGGCATCAACGGCAAGACTTCCTCCAAACTCTCTCCCCACCTCCAGCAATTTGCTGTTAAGAGACTTTCTGAGAAAGATATGGCGTCTTTGTGCTTAATAGCCTTGCATGGAATTTTCCTTCATACATTTATCCAATTACCTTTTGAACCCATTTACAATTTTATATCCACAACATCCTGTGGAAGGACATTCCACAGCTCCACAGCTTTGTCTGAGGTACCTTTGTGCATTTGTTTGGAGCTGCCAGGTTCTTGTTGGAAAAAAAAAAAAAAAGAAAAAAAAGAAAACCGATAAGAAACTTGTTCCTTTGTATCACCTCTATTTACTTTTTCCTGTGCCACTATGATTTGTGATTTCTTTTCCAGGCTCCCTCAACCTTCCTGCCAGCATGAAGCGTCGTGATGTACGTAATCATTCCGAGCGGATGCAGCTCCACACCTCCGGCTCTCCGCCCTGCATTCCTCTTTTGCATTCTTCTCAAGTTAGGCTGTGTCACATTCCCGTGTGTTTGAGCAGAGGGTGAAAGAATTTTACAGGAGTGAGAAGAGAGGCACGTTTAAAGGTAGAGAAAATTTTTCGGGGGAAAAAGCACATAGGAAATAAACAAAGGTTCACTGTGATGAAGGTATTTGCAAGCAACAGAACTGGTCAAGCATTATTAAAACAAGATTTAAAACAAGGAAAAATGATTTTCCTGCGCCTTCGTGCTTTACAGAGCTGAACTCATTTCTGTGTGCTCTGTTCCCCCCCCTCAAATGAGCACTTCACTGCATTTTGTACCTTTCTACCCCTTCTATAAAGAGAGGACCACGCTAGAGGCAGCACACTGGTGAGCCTCCGTATTGGAGTTAGTCTTGTATTTAGCGAGGAAAGAAAAGAAGTAACAGGAGTGAAACAGATTGCAAATAAACAGGCAGTGGGTGGTAAAGGAGAATGAAGATTGATTACTAGTCATCTTATACTTCTAAATTTGTAAGTGTAATACCTGGAATTTACTTTTATTTTCCAGTATTAAAAGCCAACTGGGATCTTTATTATTCACTTCCAAAAGTACAAACTATTCCCAAAACATCAGAGAAAGCATTTTTTGAGCTCGTTCAGTGGCTAGTCTCTGAAAAAAGGCTTGCCTGGGACTTGGGATGCCCTCAGGTCGCTGGTACCTGCACCGAAACACTGTGGAGCAACCTGTTAGAGGCACCGCGGCCGCTCTCGGCTCTCGCCCCCCTGATGGTGGTACAGCAGGAAACGCCTTGTTGCAACTGTTCTTCCCTAACAGAGCATTTAATGAATTCCAGCTGAGGTCAGGTAAGGTCACTGCAGTACAGTCCCTCTGGAGTAAACATCGTGTATTAAGAAAATGCTTCACAATCCCCCCCTTCCCCGGCAGGCTCTGCACACACACGCAGAGTTCCCCTCTCTTCTGGAGGCGGCTACACAAGGTCAAGTGTGAGTGCAAGAGGCTTGTGTAGTTCTAGGGACTGGTATTGTTCATTTGCTGCTACAAAATGCATTCTACGAACATTTTTTGAGAAACTGCCCACTTCTAACCTCCAGTATCTCAAATACCAAAGAGTCTATTATTGAAAAAAAACACAAAACAAAGCAGAAATCCCACAGGAGACACACACGAAGCGTATTCCACACAGAAATTTTAGGGTACATTTCTTCAGATCAAAACTGTGCTCATAAATGCTCTAAGTTGCCCTACAAATGTTGGTTTCCATTATTTAATAAGAACTACCTGCAGGTGTCATTCATGAGAATATTTTAGTTTTTGCAGTCAGCCTAAGCAGTCTCAATTTTTTGTTGTTGAGTTGCAGCAAGTATAGTCCAGATTTTCCCAAGAATAAGATAGAGGAGAGGAAAAAAAGATTTTTCCAGTGCTACCACATCACAACCGAGCTTTTCTGCTTAGGAATTCACTTTATAATTGAATTTTGGTGGCTGTAGAATTTTTGCTGTCTTCATAAAATCCCTCTAATTTGGCAGAGTTATGAGGGATTGGAAAAAAAAAAAAATCAATTTTTGCATTTTCAGTAAACTATATGAGGTATTGGTAAAACCCAGTATTTACTAAGTACATTTCAGGAGGCTGGGAAGTAGGGAAGGGGTATTTGCCCTAGATCAAAGCAGGACAAGCCTGGAAGAAACACCAGGTTTTCCATATATGACTGTACTTAAAAATATGCACATAAATGGGAGAAAACCCACCGATATTTACACTGATGTAACACTTCCAATATGCTAGAAGTTTTCAGCACATGCCTTCATACACGTAATACTGCTGTGAACAGCTACAGAACCCTTGCAGGCAGTGGGAGACCGAGTGTGTCGTGCTGGTGCTGCACAAGGTCTGGGGTGGGGAATTCCTCACATCCCTCCGCTGCCCGCCCTGCAGAAATGGATCAAACTGGGAGCTGTGGATCTGCCACCATTTTCTCACCGGAATCTGCCGCCTGTTCTTCTCCCAAACCCCATCTACAGGTCGTTTTTCTATCAAATAAGCTGGTTAAAATTCCTTCTCCTTTTTTCTTTTAAACCTAGGGGAATCTCAGATAGTCCAGCACTAAGCGACAGGAATTTATTTTAGCCATTTATTTAAAATACCAATGGTTTTGTACTGCTGCAGCTTAACAGCTCAGACTGATTTCATGCAGTCTTCTTTACCTTTTTCAGATACATGCATTAGAGCTTGCTGGGTGCTGAGAAGTATGGCTGAAAGAGTGATTTCCCTTATTTTCTTTTAGGCTCAGAGTTTTAAGCATTACACAAAATTTATATAGACAGGAAAGCACCCACCATTGTGAAAATAGCTACTTAAAAAGTAAAAATATTTAGAAATGTATACTAAGGTAACCATAAATCCTCTTTGCCTTTGTAATTTCAGAAAATTGATGGTGATTGTCCTTATGTCAGGGAAGCAAGCTAATTATTCCTCGATCTTTGAGGAAGACAGTACTTAAGCACTAAAAATGTGTGTATGCATATTGAACTCACGGTCTTTTTCCTCCACCAGATATCGCTCTGATTAAAAGCATCACACTTGTCAGCGTTTTCCTCCGTGCCAGAGGGCTGAGAGGGAACTTGACCTGGATAGGATTGTTTCCTTCACTTTGTAAAGTGACCTAACGCATCCCTTGGTTACATGCAGACTGCGTAGTTGCACACAGGCTGCTGCACGTACTCAAACTTTGCATTTAAAGAGAAACTAAAAATATATATCTTAAACATATTTTTGCTGACTGTGGCTTGAGACCAGCTCTTGTAGGAAACCAACAGAATAAAAAACAATGGAAAATTGTTGGCTGTAACAGGGCTTGCAGGGAATAAAATTTAATTTGGCTTACATCTACGTGTGGGAGAAGAAAGGCAGAAGACAGAAGCCACGACAGCTAATGCTATCACAACATGTGAAAAAGACCACCTCACGAGCAGTGACAAAGCTACCCAAACCCAAGAGTCTCTACTTCATTGCCCATCACACACGCTTCCTTCTGAGTTTCACCAATTACACTTAAAGTAAAGGTTCATGCTTCACAATAAAGATCAATGGCAAAAAGTACCCAGAACATGCATTAGGGTCCTTCCTCCTTTCAGCAAAATGTCCTTAAGCTATTGGTTTGTAAGCTAAAGGAAAAGTGTTCTTTCCTCTGAATTCTGAGCTGTTCACCAGTTCACAGTAGTGTTTCAGCTTGGCTATGCACCCGGTAGTTCTTAGGTAAAAACTGACAGGGAAAACCAAGGGTGTGGAGGTGAAAGACACAAATTGGAATTATAATCTGTTGATTTGAAATGGAAGTAGGAGCTCCTGGGCTGAGATGTGAGCACTAATTCCCTGGCTGCAATAAGGAGAGGCAGACGCACGGAGACGGCTCCTGCAGCACAGAATAGTAAAAAATGCCAAAGAATGGAGAAAGCTGAGACATGAGTATTCTCTCAATTATTTCATAGAGATTTCACACCTGAACCAGAGCCTTGATCTGGCTTACCACATGGCCAGAGCATCATCTGCTGTGCAGCACTTTGGTCACGGAAGCCAGCAGTGCCCTGGAAGAGCTGTGGGGCAAAGAGCCCAGCCACAGGGGCAGAAGGGCCCGTGGCCTGACCTGGATGGAGCTCAGCAGCTGCTTGCTCACCCTTCGCAGCAGGTGACAGTACCCAGGAGGGGACTCCTCTCTTGCGCCATAGCAGCCTACCAAACAGTGAGTTCTCTGACATGCAGAATGAAGGTAATAAATGTACTGTATGATAACCACTTCTCCCTCTGCCCTGTTATTCAACAAAACCTCAAATTAAGCATCCTTGTTTTGACTTTCACTGGTTATCCGGACTTCAAAGAGTTTGCCAACACAACTATACATCTTGGCTTGCTTTCTCACTTCAGAAAGGTTGACTGCAACCTTAATTGGGTTCCTCCTTAGTATAATATACTCTCTAATAACTTTTTCCTAATTATTATCATATAAAATTAACATAGTTCCAGGAATTTTAGGACTGCTAACAGAACCTGAGCTTTGTTTCAGCGGTACAGGTTGCACAGCACAGAAGACAGCCTTTGCAACAAAAGGCCGATAGTTAAGATACCTTACACGCACAGAGCATTAATGGTATAAGCAACGCTCCTTATCTGCGTTACCTGTATCACGGGGAGTGAAGTCACCCGACGCTGTCCTTGCAGATGAAAATCCGAGGGTTCACTCCTTTCCCTGCCTCTGCTGTCAGCCCCGCGGTTCTGCTTCCTCTTCTGTGCCCATCAGCTCACCGACGCAGCAGAAAACCATCTACTCTTCCCAGGCCGGTGTTCTGCGAGTGAGTGAATTACATCAGCTGACACAGATGGGAGGTGGCAGCACCAAGGAAGATCTGAGGTGGTAGCAGTAACGTGGGAGGGGAGGAAGGGGAAGGGCAGAGTTCTCAGGAACTTCCTCAGCAGCAGCAAGCTGCCAGATTGGATTATGTCCTTACAGATAACTTCGCTTTGAGAACACTTGGAGTTGCTACATTTATCTTAACGCTATCACTGTTATCTGCAAGCCATGCAGTAGTGCAAGCACACGAACAACTGTAGTTGCAAGTCCAAGTCCGTCTCTAGCACTAGAGAAAAATGGAAAGTAAGTGGAAAAGCTGATAGCCAATACTTGACCCATAAGGAATCCCTCTTCTCATTTGCCCGGACAGACCCAAAGTTGAGTGAACGGAGCCGTGTGCTCATCGACACGAACACTGCAAACCTGTCGTACGGTTCCGTGCCGTGCCCGTGCCCAGGGCACACGGGCTGCACGAAGCACAGCCAGGGACCGACACACCTGCCTTTCAAGTACCAACTTCTACTGCGTTCCTGAACAAGGCTGCAACCTGCAAACCTGCTGGCTTACAGAAATCGCACCGAAAAACCTTGTTTCAGTGAAGTAGACTTCACCAATCAAGCAGTTTGCCCAAGCCTCATCAGCATTGCTGGTACGGGTACGCTTTATTTACTCAAGAGTACTTTATGGATTTAACTTAGTAAGGAACTGACCTGGGCTAAACCAACACAAGGATTTGAAACAAACACAGGAATATGCACTAATAAGCGACAGTCATTTTTAATTAAACCTGCTCATGCTTTTCCGTGTTTCTTCTGAATTTACATAACTTATTTTTAGGCAAAACCTTAATTTTTAGGCTGTGGCTCCATAACAATTTTTTCAGCAGCAGAACAAACTTAAACAACTCCCACCTTTTCTCCCCCAGCTGTTTGTTCCTCTGCCAGCCTAACCACCCAAGACAACATTGCTTTATGCTGGCAGTTGGTCTTTTTTGGCAGGGTTTTCCTCCTCCAGCTGAATCACTTCCCTGCTTCGGTTCACCACGCGGCTGCACAAACACATGCGCTGGCACAGCACCGGAGGCAGCGCAGAACTGGAAATGAATGACCAGGAAAGGATGGGAAGTGGGGCTTGACCGGGCTGCTGTGCCACCACAGACGTAAGCCCAGCTTTAATTGGCTTTCTCGGCTCCACACGAGCTAAAGAAACTTTAAGAGACAGGAAGAAACAGCATAACACTAAAAGCAAGGGAGGGAAATGACAATGATGAGCAGGGAGCAGATTCTGAGTGAAAGTATTTAAATGGTTAAATATTGAAATGACAGCTTTTAAGTACTCCACAAGTCAAAAAAATTCTATGTTCCAGAGAAAATTTAAACATATTTCCATTAGCCAATGCAGATACACTATCTGATGTCAAAGTTTTCAGAACAGTGCCATGTAAAGTTACTCAAACTAATGACTTACTGCTCAATGCAGAGAAACATTTCTAGATTTTGTTAGATTCCAAGTTTGGCTACGTGATCCTCTCGAATGTATAAAGAGAAAAAGCTCTTGTGAATAAGGCCATTGCGGAATGAAAATTCACAGGAAAAAGTTATCAATTTGGTTAAACACCAGAGTTTAAGAAAATGTCTTAATTTAGAATTAAAAGTGTTCTTGGTAGAGGATGGGGATGGGTGCAGAATCTAGTATTTAATTTCTGAAGACAATATGCTTTGGTGTTTGCAAGTATGTTCTCAAGGATGCCAAGCTGCCTGCTTGATGAGTTACAGAAGAGCTAAGCAACATCCTGGCAGTTGTTAGAGCAAGCAATGAACTTGTCATCTGAGGCCGTTACACACCAGCATCAAGCCCCATGAATGGAAGGGTTTTCCAAGTTTCCAACGAGTGCTGCAGTCCCTCGGGGAAGGATGACAGGGACAGCTAGCTGCCTGGGAGTCAGGCTGTAAGAAAGCCCTTCCCAATCCTCAAAAGCCAGCTCAGGAGGTCAAGTTGGCTCGGAAGGCTAACATTACCATGGTCCCTGCTCCTGAGAAAGTCCATGTAGCCAACTGCCACGGAGCTTTGCATGCTGACAACTTACAGATAGGTCGTACTGGAGGCTTAAGAAATGATCGAGCAATAAATCCAGGCAGAAATCCTTTACAGTCTCATCTGAAGCTCAACGTTGAAATGACTCCAATGGGACATTTTGACATCATCAAAATGTTATAGAAGCTTGGCAAAAAAATTCTGAGCTTCTCAATGATAAATATGGTTGACAAGGAAAACCAGAGAAAGACCATCCAAAATGTCCCCCATCTATTGGATACTTACTGCCACTTGGCTGCCTCAAAGCAGTATTTGTTTTCCTATGATTTTGTCACTAAATGTCAAAGAGGTCAAGACAAGCAATTGCAAAAAGAAAGATTTAACTCCGTTTTACAGTAAGCATTATTGTGCTACGGTAACTAAGAAAGCTCATGTTTCAAACTGAAATAGAAAGGTCGGGATATACTTTGACAGTCAGTTAAAAGCAGTTTGCTTCTCCACATTCTGATTTTATTCCAAGTGCAGCTGTGTCAGAGTTATGACTGATTCCATGTACCGCTTTTTTTTCATTTCTTCACACTCAATTAAACCATCTGGAATTTCAGTGACCTCTGAAACCATTTACACTCTTCACTGCTTTAACCTGGCAGGTCCCTCTAGCCAGAGCAGGTGGCCTGCAAACCTGCAGTCCATACACTGTTTTGTGTTTTCTGATGTGCCTGGCATGTCACAGATGTTGAGACATAAACAACCACATAGAAAAACAATAAACACTTAACAGAAACTTCAGCATTTATTTTAGCACATCATCTCAGCTATGCTGTTCAAAAAAGTTGTTCATAAACTATAGTTCTATACTAACATTAAGTTTTGATGACTAAACTTTTTTTTTTATTCCAACAAACTGAAAGTACAATGGCTGTAGCAGCTGATTATATGCTGGAAATGACAGTTATTCTGTCTAATATAACAGTTAACTAATCCACCGGGTTTCAGCAGTTCTAAGCATACAGTGGTGGAAGGTCCCATGCTTATGACTCATGCTACAATTTTTCTCTCTCCTATTGTTTTGCAAATTCTCTGCTTAATCTAAAATCCATTTCAACTAGAAACTTCCCGGCTCAGCGGAAACTTGAAGATAATACATTCCAAATGAGGGATGTTTCGAAAGGGTGTGTCTCTACAACATTTTAACTCCATCCCAATCTGGGCTGCCACGACCCTACCCTGAGCTGCTGCCCCTTCCTGTGTAGGTACGGGGATGCTCACATGATCCCACAGCAACCCAGTTCAGGAGCTGAGCGAGCTGGAAACTGTGCAAGAGAGGTTTCTACGAGGAATCAGAGGGAGTGGGCATGTGGGGGAGGGATACAGGGCATGTCACACAATAAGACTGTGGCAACACAGATTTAGTTAGGCTTAGGTGGAGATATACCACCAAGAGTCATTAATCATTCTGAACGAGCCCTGTCTTGACGGAAATTGGCATTCTGAGGTTTGGGTTTCATTTTAAGGTATTGATTTATTTTCATAAAACATTTTAAATCTGTACATTAGCAGAGGAGTTATCCTACGTATACTAGTAATATATTCTCTTAATGGGATACATTATAATGAATTTTTGTCTCAATAGATCTTTAAGAGCAGATTCAAGCTTCAAGGATTATGAGTTCAGTCAGAATAATGCCTTCTTCCTCTGCCTTATGGCTGGCAATAAGGCTTTAAAACTGGTTTTGATAATATCTAGGATATTACAGCAGCCATGCTGCAATCTAGGACTCTCTTCTGCTTCATTGCTTTAGCTTTGCTTAACAGCCTGCTTTTGTGTGGTAAAACAGTGATAGAAATTACAATATATTGATGAAGATATGCAAAATAAAATTGTATTGCCTTTACAGGAATACGCTTCAGATTATATCTGAGTTATAATAAAAAATCTCATGGGTCTGTAAGAACAGTAGGTGGGGTGCAAAAGATTTAATCCACTTCCCAGTGGTAACTTCTCATTCTGAGTACCCCATGGCATCAGTCCTTCAAACAAATGGGTCTTCAGCAATAAATGCACTAAAGGGCAAATCTTTTAACATCACCTTTCCATGCAAAGTATTTCAATCAGCCTACCACCACCCTTTTTCAGACGGGGAAGTTCCCACCAAACCATTAATAATAAATGCATTCAGCTATCAGCTCAGCTACTAATGAGTAGCTTTTAGCAGACAGTGCCTATTCACAGGAATCAGGTCTGGAAGATGAGAGCAAAGTCCTTAATAATTTACAAGACTCATTAATCTTATCCCAAAAGACAAACAAACAGGATTTGATATCTACTCAGATTTCCAGACCAAATCAAGGTACAGCATTTCAGAAGCCATTAGGATCTACCAGTTAATAAATACTCCTGAAATTCTTCTGTGGAGTAACTTGTCAGCCAAAGAATTATCCATCTTAAAAAGCCCATATTATTAGAGACAAAACATCAGGAACCTTAAGAAACTCGCCCTGTTGAAAATTAGATTAAAAACTGAAACTTATTCAATATGGCAGATACTAAGGATCTTTAAAATTTGCTATTTTAAGTAGACAATATGTAGGTCTAGTCTGCTTGTACGTAGAATAAAATATGAGTACTCTACACAGGTTAAGTAATCCCAGAGACAGAATTCATGTTCAACATCAAACACTTGCTCTGACAGTACAATACAGAGAACCAGGAGAGGGGAAATAGACTCATCCCGGGACTACACGCTCAAGTTCTGTACTTGGCTGTAAGGGAGATCCATAGTCCCACTGGGTATTAGTTACAAAGGGCAACCACGGTGATTGGTAAGAGTATCTCGAAAAGAAGAATTATTATGTAATACCTAGGTCTACTCGTTACGACCAGAACTGCAGGGTATGTCTAAAAACCATAAAACTCAACCCTAATACAAGTTGCTTAGTTTTCTTGGTGTCTCCTGCTCTGAATACACACCTTACTTCCAGAAAACTGCTTTTACCTCTGTGCAAACGCTCACCGGTAACAAGGGTTTGCCTACAGAGAGAAGTTATCTAGATAGATCTCCTGCATCTGATCCCATACGTCTGATATTCTTTCTTCTGTTTTGAAGTCCTCCTAGATGAGATAAGGTAAATGCTGGAGCAGCCTGCTGGAACACCCAGCCCTACTCTGTGGGAAAGGAGGGAGGTGCTGTGTTCTCCCACTGCCTTTGTTCCACAGGCCTAGGACAGGAGCTAAGGAGCTTTAGGTGCTCCACCTCGTTTCTCGCTCCATTTAGATCAATCATATGCACTTAAATCCATGGGTCGTGGATGGGGATTTTTTACAGACATTTTATACAAACTATTGTACCTTCCCTTCCTTATCTACATAACTAGCAAAATCTCCCTTCCACCTACAAAATCAATGAGCAGAATTACTATATGATACAGGATAAAAATGTTTCAAAACCAGATGTGCCTTAGAGCCCGTACCCGTTATATTCCTTCAAAAAGCAGGACACAGAACACCATTTTACTGTAGATCATTCTGAAATGGCTGTAATTAAGGAACATGCTATTTCCTTAACTGCAATTTCCTTTTTATAAAACACCCCTTTACTCACATCACTTTATATTACAAGCAGTGAACCACAGCACTCCACTGCCTTTTCAAAGCTAATTGTGTATGACACTTGTTCTTTCTTAAACTTCTCTTTTACCACACTAAGGTTTACCTACCACTTAAGGCTCTTAAACAGCATGTCGTAACACAAGGAGTGTTCCAACTGATCAGGCTATTTGGTAATATTTTGGGGCTACAAGGAGAAAAAAATGCCACTTAAAAATTATAAACCAGAAGGAACTTGAAATAAACCAGGAAAGGTATAACTAGAAATTCTATAAAATAGTCAGTATTGATGCAGATTATGAAAAGAATACTGGTTATCTTCCTGTAAACAGGTAGCTTTTACTGAGGTTTTGTATCGCATAATCTTTTGAAACAGGACACACAGATTAACGAATAGGTAGAACATATTTAAATTTTCTTTTAGCAACTTTGTATCCACTTAAACCTAATTAAACTCAGACCAACTAATTCCAGGCAGTTAAGAAAAACATCTTAGAAGGTGATTTGATGGGGCAAAATTATTATTTCAGTGCATGATCTGGGATATGTTAAAGATTAACTATTAGCAGCCTGTGTTCACGGAAGGAAAGTCAAAAGATGCCCTGTTCAGAAATACAGTTTTTCCTCCTGGCTCTTGAGAGGTCATATCAAGCTCATAAAATCTTAAATGCTACAAAATAAAAATTTGTATATGTTAATTTGTCAGTTCAACACAACTGCATGTCTCAGCCTACAAATACCACTCCCTGACCCACACAATTCTGGCTAATTAAACATCATTCTTACTTTTTAAAAAAGTTACTAACCTCCAGTCCTTGTTTTCTGTAAACTAGCAGCTACACCTACATTTGTTCATCCAGAATGTCGCCTCTTACGTGCCCTCTGCCCCACGCAGCTCTGGATGACTTGCAGCGCGTCAGGGCTCACAGTACCTGGAAGCCAGGCTCCCACCAGTGCTCCCTACTGCTCAGCTGGGACATCACCCCGTTACTCCTCGTGGACAGATGGATGGACAAACTTAGGCTGTACAGCAGATGAAGTATAAATACTGTAAGAAAAGCAAGTATTGCCAGATTAACAAACCTTGGTTTTGTGAAACTAAGAAATCTTTAAGGTTACTTTTAATCAAAAGTAGTACACTGAGAGCAGTAACTACTGGAATTTATCTGGATACACATTCAGCACACGCCGTATTTCAGTTTCAACATGCAAACCTTTTTTCCACAGAAAAGTGCTTTTTTTTAATTTTTGAAAGACCATTCTGTCTCCAAAGAGACCATTAGGATCAGTTTTCCATTCTAAACAGAAATTCCTATCTTCTCAAACAGCTCCAGCTCCTCCAAAATAACCAAACTATCCCAAGCTTTCTAGCATACCTACCTGCCAAAAGAAACACACGCTTCTAAAGAAGGAACAGGAGAAAACCGAGAAGTGTTATTTAACGGCAATGGAGTTTGAATGAGCAAAAAATATCATTGCTTTTCTTGGAATTACAATTATCAAAATTTTAGCCTAGAAATGCTCTTTTTTAATTAGGTGATTAAGATAAGCTGCCTTTACCCATTTGTTGTTTCCACAGATTGTTATCTTTAAAGATCAGTAATCTGCAAGTTAGAGATGTTCTGTGTTAAGACTTTAAAGATTCCTATTTGTGCACGTGAATGCTATCCTGAATTTTCATAAATCAATATTTCCCAAAGTTTGGGGTTTTTTTTACATCAAAGTCTCAGCCCTGAGTAATTCTGCTTTAAAAATCTGTAAGTCAGGCACTACCCAACACACAGTAACGGGCCACATACACCAGCTATTTGGTGTTATATGCAGCCAAGGCAGACACAAACCATATACTCTTACATGGAACAGAGTCTAAGTACGCACCAGAGTATCTAACATTTCACTTTCCCAGCTTGCAAGTTACTCAGGAGGGATTTGTGCAGTTATGAACCTTATTTTTCACATGTGCTCCTCTCCTCATCTCAGACACCAAAAGTTTTAGAACAGCTTTCTCCTCCGTAACAGGGCAGAACATTTTGACTACAGACCACACACAAAAGGCACAGCTTTACAGCTCAGGTATTTCAAAGGCTACCAAGATGCTGCTGTTATAAACGACAAAGGTCACAGGGCTTTCAACCGCCTGCTAGGAACTGCCAAGCTAAGAATGCCAAAAAGCCGGCAGTGGAAAATAGGGTTCAGAATTCACATTTATTGGCTGGAAAGTCACAGCACAGAGACATTAATTTACAAGGTACAGACAGAATACAGGATACGTTACCCCTGAAGAGTCCCATGCTTTCTTGTAGAGAAAGGTGAGAAAGATTTGTATACAAATCACTTCTTCAACTGGCTTTCAGGTCAATATTTTTTAATACTAACATTCCATTAGATATTTCCACCATGAAGTTATTGACAATCTGTATTTTTCTGTGCAAAATGGTGGGGATTTTTTGTGTCATGATGGGCTTTTTTGTGTGGTGGGTTTTTGTTTTTTTTTAATAGGGTAAGGTATGTATTCCCTGAGGATCTTAAGTTACTTCATTGCTATAGATTAATTTTCTCTACTTTTACTCCTTTATAACCCATTCAAATCTCTGTTCAAAGAGATTTTTCTCCCCTGGTGAAAAACGAACATAACATCAAAGTTGCAATGCTACACTGAGATATTGGATCTTTTATAGTGGAATTTGGTATGGTATTTTGTGGTCTAATTTATGGCACAAAACCTTACAAAAGTTTGACATTCTATTTTTTATGATTTGCAGTTACTGTATACGGCAATAAAAGTAATTAAATATATACACTTTTTATGATGTTAAATTCTCTACTTTAAACATAACATATAATGTAAACTCTCCTGCAAATGCCAGAGTCTTTCTATCTGTAGACACACAAAAGCTCATCTTCGTACCGCTCTCTCTTTCCTCTGTTGAAGAAAGCACTGAAATCAAATAGGAAACACTCTGTGGCTCAATTGTTGAGGTGTTCCTGAGGGACAGTTACAGTTTCATGGCTTAATCACTCCAACTTTGCATTTTCTTAATGATGTAGCTGAATAAAAACTGATACTACTTGTGCATTTGTTTTAATGAGTCCCTGGAAAGAAACTCCTGGAGGGAAGCATGCCCAGACCTCCTCAATAAGCAGGACAATTTCTGCACAAATATTTGAAACATCTTCAGTTTACATACATGAATAGCATTTTTTTGATCCTCAATCCCTACTTAACTTCAAAGAAAAAAAAAAGATAAAGTTTTACAGCAAGTTTCTTAGTGAAATATGAAAATCAGTGCCTGAGCTAACAAAATCCTCCAACCTCAGCTTCCCCTTCCAAGTCTTAGTATATCAATCTCCTTTCCTTTTAGCTGCTCCAGTTCTTGCGTAACAATGCCATTTCCTGAATTCAAATCTCCACAAATAAACCTTAAAGCTGAATAATACTTTATTAAGCTCGATGAATATTCCCTTAAGCAGGACATCCTTTTAAGACTAGGGTACACTATCACAATTCAGCATTATTTTCTTCGCACGTTCAGAGTAAGAAACAGAAGCACTGCAGCAACCAACAACCTAAAGATCTCACTGAAACATAAAACTACTACACTCTCCTGAGGAGATTTTTAACAAGCTACCAATGTTTTGTTTAAATTCTCATCACTCCGTATGGCAGACACTTCCTTCTCTGTGGATATGTATTTGGGCAAGCTCATAGGGAAATCCTGTATTTTTAAAAGAAGAAAAAACACACTGCTACCATCCTCTGCCTCTCTGTACAGCATGAAACCACATACCTTTCCCAAGCATTCAAACCATCAATGTTTAAACCTTAACATGAGTTGCTATTCCAGTAAAATATGAAAATTAAAAAAGTATTTGATCTATGAAATATGCTCAGTTTTGATCTGTCTGTTAGGTATAGGTAGTTCCTTTTCTTCCTGGTATTCCTAGTGAAAAAGCTCACTAGAGGCTAAAAACAAGTAATTACTGTGTTCAAACTCCTACCTGATCATGGGCTGGAGTTGCTGAGTGTTAGATGTTATCTACACTGTGCTACCTGAAGTGTGACTTGCAGGATGAGGACGGCAGTTGATGGCAATGAAGATTGTAGATGGACATGGTCCAGAGGAGACCTTTGACTAAAAGTGCATCACAAGCAAGGAAAAAATAAATCATCTTGGAGAGCAGCTACTATGGGGGAAAAATGTATTGGAGTTCAGAGGGCAAAATTTATTTCACAATTGGATTCATTAAAGCAAGCTATTCACTATCTCAGCTTTATCATTTACTTCAGATCCATGAGATAGTTTTTCTCAAAGGGGCTGGAGATTAAAATCAGTATTACTAATAAAAGATTCATTACCTGTTGTAGGTTTAACATTTTAAAAATGTCTTTCTAGCAATCCCTAGTGAAAAATACTGAATGACATTCAACAGGACAAGACAGTGTTTTGCACATTGAAACTATAAAAATTTGATGCATAAGTAACAGTAAGGACTTAAGCAAGAACAAACAGTCTTTCAATGTTCCTAGTCTACCTTGGTGGAAACTTAAACATTTCTTTTTAATCAGCCACGCAGCAATATGCACATTAGTCTGCCCCAAAACATGATGGAGCAAGTACTCAGTGCCTTTATAATCTCAATTATTTAGCACAGCAAGCGAATGCTGAGACTGGAGTATGCCATAGCAATAAGAAATGCCAAGTAGCAAAAACAGCTGAGCCAAAACCATTCCGTGCCAATCCAGCCTAAGCAGCGCTTTCCTAAGGAACGAGGAACAGAAACCAGTGCGATTTTAAAAAACTGATCTTGAAATTATACAAGCCAGGAAACAACCTTACAGCTCTTGGAGCGGTGCCACTATGATCAGCATCTCTGCACCTCCCTCCCCATGTGCTCCTTGAGATAAGTCCTTTAAGATGAACCTGAACAATCAACTGAAATGAAGGGAAAAATCTAGAATGACAGATTAGATCCCAAAGTATAACAATCTAACTAAAAAAAAATAAAAAAAAAAATGGAACTCTGAAAACAAAATTACAGTTTAATCCACCATATTTCAGCTCACTGTGTTAGATTGACATCTCTAATCCTGAGTATCTTAGAAGTCTTGACATCTGCACCAAAGTTTTAATCTGAAGCTAAAAATTGAGTGAAATTTATGTAGTATGAATACAGCAGTGTAGAAAACATGAACGACAGAGCCTTTTTTTAGCCTGCAAACGTACAAAACATGTTTACAGGGCTTTCTGCTCCGAAATATCCAAATTTATTCAGTAAGAAGCTTATTTTCAAAATGATCTATTACTGCATACTCAAATATGTTTAAAGCAACAAGCTTTTGCGTCTTTGTCTTTTTCTTTAAACAGTATGCAAACAGTGGAGCCTTTCTGAGCCCATCAGCGCGTTAATAACACATTGCTTAAGGTGCAGATGTACAATCTGCATAAGAAGATAAAAATCTGCAGTTTTGGTTGAAGAGACTATACCTCCACTTCTTCACTTCTTTGGCCAAGCGCTCCCAGTCGGAGCCGATGAAAGTGCTCCTGGCTTGTGTAATCAGCTGGATAGATGCGGTTTCTAATCTGGCTGGAAACTAATCCGCCACATGAGAAAACTTCCATCCAGATTAGGAATTTGATTCAGCTGGTCACATCTGCACAAGTGCTAATGCTGCCGAGACCCCCTCTCTTTGGCAGCACTGCCTAAGGGCAGCTTAACACAATCAAGAAACTGCATCTGCCGAACCACGGTTAAGCACCTCTGGGATGGTCACTCGTAAACAGCTTCATGCTTTTAATATTGCTCCACTTCAAGATTATGCAGAAGAGGCAACTTTAATTTGCTATCATGTCATTTTGTCTTTTTTGCAAGTTATTTCTGACCATGGAAACACATTTAGAGAAAACACTCTTCCAAATATTACGGTAATTCTTATGTGAAAACTTGAATTGGGCATGGTATAACAACACATTTTCAATAAATTCTAAAACTGTACTGATTTCCTATAAATCACATATTGGTATTGTCAGAAAATGAAGGTTTTTTTTTTTTCCTCTGTGTCCTCCCTTAACAGTTGCCAACCAAATAAAAGGAGAGTCAGGACTACAAACGCATCTTAAAATCTGCCAAAGGTACCAGGTAGAGAAGGCAGAAAGAGCCCAGGTAGCGGCTGCTGAGGAAGACCTGGCAGAGGTGAGGAATCTCCTGGCCAGGCAAACAAGCCTCTCGTTGCAGCTCCATCCAGCCATGACCCTGCTGCCTCCTCCTTGGGAGAGGTGCCAAAAGGCCGTGGTGAGATGCCCTGGGTGCAACAGAAGGGGATGCTACTGGTGGGAACAGACCAGACACGGAAACGAGGAACAAGAAGGCAAGTGTACTGGAAATTAAGCTTTCTGCTCTACTCACAGAGATAGTTAAAAAATATAAAAACCTCAGTTTTCCAAGAACTGAGAGTAAAAAAACTTCTTTTCAAAGAAATTAAATATTCCACAGCATTTTTAAGTTTTGAGCTTATGCCAAGCAATACCACCATGCTAAGCAATTCAAAGTTAAAAGGTTCAACAAAATATATTTCAACTCAGGAGAAAAAAAAATAATGTGTAAAGTAGCTTATGGAAATTTTTTTGTGAATCATTTTGGTCATGAAACTGACATTTTTCACTGCAAAAACTTCTATCCACCTTTTCTAAACATGAACAAATAGATGTGTATTTCCACCCCAAGTCTTATCTTCCACTTAAAATTTTCCAGCAACCTCAAGCACTTCCATTTCCCCATGAATCCCAAAAGGATAATCAACACCAGAAAAGCTCCATCTGAACAGATACCAGACCCATTACTGTATACCCTAATGGATAACTGATCCATAACTGTAAAATATTTATTTACATTTGGCATGTGGATATCAAACACAATCTAGTTCATTAGGCAGTTTGGTCCAAGGACACGCTTCCTGCAGGAATTATTCCAAGAAGATTATTCTCACAAGAAGGTGGGGTATGTTTTGAATAATCCCCATTTATTTAGAATACAATAAACCTGCAGAAGAATAATTGTTTAATTTACAGATCACATATTCAATAAATTCTCACAGAACCACTTAATTGCCTCCCGCAAGTAAAATTCAGAGAAAAGAGAATGCTCATACTGTTTTAAACTGGTCACTTCAGTTTTGCTTTGTGTCTCTTCATCCTGAATAGAAAAATTGAAGCAATTTTCTTACCCTGGCAACAGCTCATCTCTTGAATACACATTAATAGTTGGCTTTCAGTTTTGAAGATCAGTTTTGAGTAGTTCTCTGAACAAAATCCAAACATCATCAACTAGTACCTAAAGGAACTGTTTTCTTCTGGGGAGAATTTTTGTACCTTTTTCCTTAGACTCTCACAAAAAGGATGAAGAATTTCAGGTTGGTCATTTTTGATGCGGCTCTGAGCTTGGACTGAGTCAATAGGAAAACCAATTCACTAAGTCCATCTCCCATATCATTTAAGCTGAACTTGTGGGAAAATGGAAAATGACACCTAATTTAGTATCTGGAGGGAAGTGGTAACTAAAGTTATCAATATATGAATCTAGGTCAACCCAACTGTATTTTATGCATATGTAACAATGCAAGAAGGAAAGACAAAGAAAGTTATGAAAATACAACTGCTGCAATGCATTACATCAACAGATATTTACTGCCACAAATACATTTGATAATATGTAGTGAACAGATCTGGCACATCAGAATGAAATCGCTGAATAATCCTGCCAAGATAATTTTGAGACAAAACCCCTATAAGAACCTGATGGTATGAGAACCAGACAGGCTTTTTATTCTGATTTTCATTAAAAAAACCAGCAAGATTAACCATCAACTACAACAAGTTACAACCTCACTTGTGAAAAAGGAGCAATTCCAAATACTATCATCTGAAAATACTATTATCTGAAGGGCAGTGCAGCCTGGGAGGAAGACCAGTTTTGAAGACAGAGATTATGGTTTGACAAATTTCACTGTTGTTTATATGCAGTACAAGAGTACAAGTGAGAAGGTACTCCGAAGAGCAGTTTTATCAGTTTATCAAAAATAAACAAGTATTTATCAAAAATAAACAAATATTTTCTGTTATATTCCTAATTCCATCAAGATAAAACTCCTAAAATTTTGAATAGCGAGGAGCATTATTTTAAACCCCCAAAACCTGAACAAAAATTATTTTTCCAGAACTGCAACACCACTTGCAATATACTCAGAAGACAAATTCTGCGCATGTTTTCCAGCATTGAAGCAGATGTTTTTTTCTTGCATTAACAACACTTGATTATAAAATAAATTTCACCTCTGTGTAAAGAAAGGAGTGAAGATAATGGCTCCCTTAAGGCACAACTTTGAGGTATGAGGGATATTACTTCAATTTCTTTTTCAAATGCTGTAGAGAAGGATGACAGAAAGAAACAGCTTCCAGTTGTCATGCTCCTAATCCGTCTAGTCTATAGATGGCTTCGCTCCAGACATCTCTAATAAGCTCTATTACAGCACAACCCTTCAGTGTCCTTATAACATGCATACTGCAAGCTGTGTGGTCTAGTCAGACTAGTTCAGGGAAAGCGTTTTGGGTTTTGAATTATTTTTTTTTTTTAAACCTGGAATAGCAAGAGAAGGTCATTTCATTTAAAGAACCCACAGGAATCTCATAATATTTCAAATATTTTTATTTGTGTGTGAAGATAGACATTTGTGCAGGATGTGGTGGGGAAATTTTGGGTTTGTATATTAGTTTATTTTGGGCAGAGGAAGATTGCCAGTTTCCTACCAGTGCTTTTGCGAGATTATTTTGCAAAACTGCCTATAGTATTGATTGCCTGTTCAAATTTGAAATTTGTGGAATTCATGAAGCAGAAGGTTTCTAACCCTAACCTAATCCCAACATCAATGTAATGAGTCAACAGCAAAAAAATATTGAAAGGGGAAATAAATCTGCGTTATTTGGGTGTGGGAGAATTATGATTAAGTACCAGTGGTGCATTTAAATAGAAGAGCTACATGTAGGGAAACAGACTGCATTCAAGTATATATGGAAGGAGGAGGAAAAACAGGAAGAGGCATAAGTAAAGGACAGAGGAATGAACAGAATGAAGACTGATTGGATAACAAAACCAATGCAAAGTGGACCATCTCGGAGAGATGGGATCTAGTGTGCTAGGAATTCTTTGGCAGAGGACAGATAACATTTACAGCAGTACACAGGACTTAAAATTCAAAGCATGCTGTTTCACTAAGCCCAAGTCCTGAAAATAACTTTATTTTAAACCACATCCTAGAGTTTGTCACAAATGCTCATTTAGCCTATAAATTTTTCATTGCATTTTTAAGCAAGGAATTACTGACTGTGTCTCCAACTTTTTCTTTTAATTCAAATAAAATCATCAGAAATGTACAAAAATAATCCGAGAGCACGGATTACTAATTTTCTTTGTGACAAACTCAACTCAGAACACTGTCATCTCCCCACCCAGCTCTCCCCAACCATCCTGCTGCCGTTCTGCAGACTTGCTGCTCCCTCGGGTCCACTGACACATGTTGTTGCAAGGGGAAGCCGTAAAACAGGGTGTTCTCCCCTCCGAAATGATTCCCTCCTTGCCCCTCCATCCCAGGTACTGCACCCACAAAGTTTCTGTGGCCTGCTTTCCCATGCAGCCCTACGAATCTGTTTTCAGCAAAAATGAAGTGGCAACAAATTGTGATAAGCAGATGGGAATGCCAAGATGGCTAGGGAGAGGAAAAAAACCGCATAACATACCCCATTCTCAGTGATGCTGAGAATCGTCTGCGTGGCCACAGGTTGAACTGATTTGGGTAAACAATAACTCAGCTAAATAAGCATCACTCATCACGTTCCCAGTTTTTTGGGATCCATTTCTTGACACAGCTCTAAGAGCACACGTGCTGGCATAGCACAAAACTGAGAGGACGAGGGGCAGGAGGAGTAGGGCGAGTCTTTAAGGCGGCTTGTGCAATACCTCCCTCAAAACACTAACCCCAGACCGAGGGTGCAGATTCAGGTAACAATTAAAGGATTACACGGCTAGCAACAACCAGGAACGATCGTGCCATTTCCTTCTCTTCCGGCCCTGGAGCATGTTCTGTTACCTTCTCACATGCTTCAGTCCTGCATTCATCTGACCCAGATGAGCTCTTTCAGGGATGAAAAGCAATGTAAATCCTTAACAAAAGTTATGGTTGAGCAGCATTAACAGCTTGCTGTTACTGCCAGGGATATTGCATGGATTCCTTCCCCTTACCACGTTCCTGGTGCCAGTCTGGCTCTCTCCTTTGTGTTGGTTCTGATGTTTATGAGCCTCCTAACCGAGTCAATTTGAATTGCAAACCTATTGCTGAAACCATCTTTTCTTCACTGGATTAATTTTCTGTTGCTTTAACAAGTTGAATCAAGTTCAGTGGAGGGCCCACAGGTGCTGGTGACAGGGGAAGAAGCAGAAACATGCAGCTGGGGAGAGGAGGGAAGAGGGAAGGAAAAACTAGGCTATTATTTTTGGATTAATTTAGGTGCTGTTCCATGCTACAGCTGAGAGAAGGAAAGGAAATAAGATCTATAAAGAGAAAAGTACTGCTGCAGGGTAATTAAGACCTAGGAGTAAACATGCCAAATGGTGTTTGCCACCGACAACAAACAAATGTGAATCAGAATGTGAATCAGAACTTGAGCAGAGGAAGGAATGTTTTCTCTACTATTCAGGAAGCACTTCAATTGTTTGGAAAAGGTGTGAGTCATTAACTCTCGCATGTACAAGTGAGACATCCAAAGCTATAAATACTTGACATACTTCAAGGGCTCTTTGGAATGGAAGAATGGAAATCTATATGTACTTTTTCAAAATTACAGAAGCATGAAGCCATGCATCATTTCACAGATTTTGATTTGTTGTGTTTAGGCTCTTCTCAATGGTATTATCCAAGCATGACGAACTATAACCTTGAAAGGACCCGTTTTCTTGCTTCTGATGCTTTGGATAGCTAAACAGCTATTTGGGATAAAAGATGAGAGATGCACAGGACTTGACGGTATGCTATTTTAATGCAACATTACTGTATGTATGTAATTTGTAGCTTATCACAGCCATTAAGCGAAATTACCTTTCTGATGGCAACCAAAAATCTCACTGGCAACAGTTACTTGTCATAAAAACAATCCCCCTCCTCCTTTTTCTCTTTGATTCCATGTCTGTTTGTAGGAGCTCAGCATCAAAGCAGTAAGAAAGTTTTACTGCGATCTTGCAACATCGATTTTTAGGTAAACTGGAAGATTCTTCAAACTGTAACACGCACAAACTCTTCTTAATCTGTTTATAGCTCTTAACATAGTTTATTCCTTTTAAACACAGGTTAAAAGGCTGGTCGAACTTTAGAGGGGCTATTCATTCTCAGGTGAAAACCACCATGGTATCACAGAACACCAGTGCATTAGGATTATCAAGCACTGGTGACGGGCTTGGTTCCTAATCTAGACTTAGCTAGTCAGGCTGCTTAAAGCCAAATATTACTATAATAAAAGCATAGATTTTGCTCCTTCGGATCTGCAGCTTTAACATTTTTCCCTAGGAAAGTCATCAAGTTGAGATGGCATTAAACTCCTACACAACCCTTCTAGAGAAAAGGCTGTTTTCTCCACATGATGTGTTCTTCAAAACGATTCTTTCAATGCCTTCTACCTTGGGTAAAAGAGATTCCAAAGAATACTGATAGACTGTAAATGATCACGCTACAGGCACCTTCCAGAAGGGAATCATAAAGTACCCCAAGAGTTCTGGTTAACCCGGGTTCAGGGAGTAAATGCACAGTACTCTGCTGTGACTGACAAACTCCTGGGAAAACTGATTGCACAACAGGAAGAGGCAAAACAGGGCTTACGAGCTTGGACGCACATGAGACTCATTCACTTACCCCTGACCCCAAATCTCAGAATAGAAATACTCAAGAGGAACACAAAAAAAAAAAGTTATGCTTGGCTTTGTGTAAGCACACGGAAAAGTATGATTTTACAGTATCATAAATATTTAATTACACTTTTATAGCACTAGTGATATCCTTTCTTAATTCAAATTCCTTTAAAAATTCCTACTAAAAAACCTCTTTAGAACTATATTTCTGTTTTCCTTAATTTAATAAAGAGACTTATGGAAGAAATACTTCCATGAAGATCTTATTTCCCACTCCACATCTATTTAAGTTATTTTGCCTTCACAGGGATTGATCGGGTATCATTCCAAGCCAAGACTCTACAAAGTGATCTGTAAAACCTCTTTCCTCTGATGAAGAGTTTTTTGGAATGTAAAAGCCTGACTGCCCAGACTATTGTTGCATTTGAAACAGTGCAGTCTGTATTTAACTACTGCTACACCACACACAATTTCATTACTGCTGGGAAACCAGCAGAATACAAGTTGGTATCCTTTCCTTTGCTAGTAAGTTCCAAGTTTTGTTAAATTCTGTCACTCAGTGCAGGCTTTTATCTGTTACACGCTTCATATTACAGTCTTTTCAGACAGTGAGCAACATTCTGTGTATTTGATAAAAAAAAATAGGGCTGTTTAAAAAAAACCTAGAAGTCCAAAACAAATATTCACACTTATTACTTCAGAGCAAGTAAATCAAGAAACACTGATGAGCTCATCATCAAAAGTTCCTGCGTGTCAGAGCCGCCCAGGCTGCAATGTGATAACACAGAAAACCAGGCATCTATAGGTGGATTATCCTATTGATGTATTTGTACATAGTCACCAGGGTAATGCTAACAGTTCGTGTAATCAAAGGCATTTAAATTAACTTATACTGTGCCATTTCTGAATCTTACCCCTCCTATCATCCCAGGAAGGAGAAGCAAACTGCTACCGTACTGAGACCTGATGCAGTTGCCTTTGTGTAAGTGCCTGAAGGACAGCAAGGCTTAAATAGCTGCTGCTGTGAAGTCATGAGCTAAATTTGCAGCACATTTCATACAATGGTTCTCTAACACGGCAGCAATAAGAAAAACATTTGTCTCACTTTCAAGAAGTCTAAGGTAGTGGTAGGGCCTTTCAGACTGGAATCACAAATCACTTAACACTCTGCAATTTAAAAAGAATCTAGAGGATGCAGGTTTTCCACAGCAGGGCCCCGTTAGGCTGCTGAGCCAGCTAGAAATCTTCCATGATCTCCTTGAACACACATTCTTGGACTAAAATGCATAAAGTGGAAAAAGCTAAACGTGTAATGAAACAGACATACATGTATAAACCCATCTAAACATTTCAGAGAAATATCTTGTAAAAAGTCTCATTCAAACGATGGCAACATACTAAAGTGATTCTTTTCAAAACAACCAACTGTAGAAACCTACCAGGGACGTACATTTCTGGGTTGCTGCAGCAGAGGCAATACTGTCAAACGAGGAGGCGCAGGCAGCTGCTATTCACTCTGCCTAACACCTTTTGGCTTAAAGAAGGGGGTTGATAGATTTTCCTACTGCATCCACGTATTGTTTTCTCCCATTACCAGTCACCTGAAGAATGGAAAAAAATACACAATTCGAGAATGGGCTGAAGGTATCAGTCAAGAAGTTAAAACTTGGTCTTGTGAGATGGAGTGAAGCTCCATCACGCTACTGTCTCAGTGACAATGTGGTGAATGACTGTGCAAGCTCCTTCCAGTGCAAAGTGAAACACGTTAGGATATTTAAATCCTTAGCAGTGATGTAAACTAACCTGCTTCACTCTGTACTGAAATCAACTAAGAGATATTGCAGCTCTGCTCTGCATCTTGGATACGGGTACCAGCTTGGTCCAGAAGGAATTTATCAGTCTGCACCAACAGAGAGCAGAATCGAGTTCAGAGAATGTGCCTGGCAGGTGTAAGAACTTCAGACATATCTGAATCAAAAATAAAAGTCTTAAAAAAGCATTAGATAGTCTGAAAAAAAAATGTCTTTATTAACCAGATTTTTTTTTGTTGTTGTAATAAGGGGCCTCATTTTTAGAAACAGTAGTGGTAATGAGGCACACGCAGTGGTCAGCAAGAGTCTGCCACAGGAAAGATTTTGGGAACACATCAGTGCTCCAGGCTCTCAGCTTTTCCCCATTCCATTTTCTCTTTGATGTCAGTAAATTATTCCTCTTATTAGTTCAAGCTTTATCTTTTGATCAAACTTTTGTAATGTATAATGTGGAAATTAGTTTCTTAGAGGGACAAAAGCTGTCAAATAGTAACCCGTATCAGATCAACCCCAATGAAGTGGTAACAGCTTAGGACAAGTCAGAGCCAAAGTTGGAATTTCAGAGCATACGTGCAAATTATTATTTTTTAAAAACCACAGTGTTGACATTACAAGGGAAGAAAAGAGAGGAAAGATCGTATCTTCTGAGCCCTTGATCAAATTACTTCATAATTCACCCACTAAACCTATCCCCTGATTCCCATCAGAGACAGCAATCCGAGACAGAACAAGCTTGTGGATTTTAAAGCATTAAGGGAGAAAAGGGAACAAACTACAATGTTGCAACTAGATCTCTAGAGGATGTGGAAGCATTCAGACAGACTTTAACTAACTAAGCAATGTAATGGAATTTTTCAGATATAAAATAGGGGGTCAACTTGAAATGATCCACAATCTATGGGCAAACTAGGAGCACAGAACTACAGCGTCTGCAATTTCCTATGGTTTCTCTCAGTGAAATTTTTCCAAAGTAATTGTCAGAGATATTAGATTCCAGTATTTCGAAGATGGTATCTGGTAGTTCTTAATTTATCCGAGCCTCTCATCTTTGAAGCAATCCTGTTTCTGTCTCAGTGCCTCATTTCCATTTAACACATCCTATAATTGTGTTTGTCCTTTTGTCCTTTAAAGTTGACTTCTAAGAGATTCCCATCGTTAACACATCTACAAAGAACAAACAACTTGCTCCCTTTGTGGGTCCTTTGGTTGAGATATAATTATTAAAATTATAATTATTTTTCCTTACATATTTTAGAAAGTTGGAAATTGCTTTAAATGGCTCTTTTACAAAAAGTTGTGGGCTTGGACATTTCTTTCTTCTGGAAGGGATGTATGCTTTGCAGAGATTTCAAGATCCTTAACCTGCAAACTAACTGGTTACATGGGTTACTGTTCACTTGATCTTCTATGAAGTCCTGGCTATTTTTAATCATATTTAAATTCTTACAGTTTCCCTCTGCATATTTAGGAACTCCTCTCAGCCCAGAAATCTTACGCAGGGTTTCTAGAATTTCTTACTAAGATTTTTAAACATTTCACTTCAGCCCATCTACCTTGTTTCTCCTTTCTTAAATATACAACGTTCTCTAATTTTCTTAACGGGTAACACAGGACCTTTTTCTTCTTGGGATATGGACATGGACATGCTAACAGTTTTTAACCTGTAAAACTAAGAGCTGGCAAGTCCTCACCAAGATAAAAAAGCATGAAAAATAACTCCCAACATTGAGCTATGCCTATTTCATCATACATACTCTTTTCTATATACGAAAGTATAAATAGTGTCCACAGCTGTGCAATTTATCCTTAGCCATTAAATGTCTCCACAATCTTACAATTTCTAAAAGTGTCTGCATTGCCTACAAATGAGCTCCATTAATATAAACAGCACATGAACAGCCAGAGAGCCTATAAAACAAAAGCCCTAAGTACAGGGCTTAACTAAACTTTAAAGTACCACCTTCAGATTTAAAAAATAAGAGCTCGTAACTATTTCACAGTTGATCAATTTGCCAAGAACCCTTTCCAATGTTTTAATCCCACAACCTTGAATTCCTGGTTTATACTCCTTGAGAAAAACGAGAGCTTGCTTGAAAAAACATACAGCCAAACATCTCCTGTGCGCTCTGACTCCTCAGCAAGCTCATGCACTGGAGATATTTTGCATCCTGCTGAAAGTTCAAGAATTGTCTAGTTTGACCAGAACACCCAACACCCTCCCGAGAGCACAGATGATGAAATAACCTGGAAAGGCTGACAGCTTCAAACAAAGGATCAGGCAAACAGAGAGGCACAGTGAAAAACCCAACGCACTTCACTTAACAGCACTTTGCAGAGGAATAAGAGAGACTAAAATAAGCTGTACATTGTATCTTATCTCCATTTTAAGAATGAGCAAGTTTCTTAACCTCTTTGTCTCAGTTTCCAAGGCTACAAGTGAGGCACGACAAAGGCAGGAAGAAAACCCAGATATTTTTTGGCTCCTGTGTTTGGTTTGGTTTTTTTTTTTTTCTTCTTTTTGCTGTTCAGTCATCTTATCTTCCTGAACTGCAGGCTTTGGTTATTTAATCATACATATTATTCTATGTACAGCCTGGGGTTTTTTTGGCGATTCTAATCAGCTTTCCTTTTTGCAAATCTGGCCAATTGTTTGGTGATTAAATTTGATCTCTTCTTGCTTATTATACGCACTTGGAAATAATCAAGGAAACAATACCCTGACCAGTACTAGCTGAAGAAAGGACACATTCCTATAAAATAAAGTTAAACCAAACTATTTTTAAAGGTATGCAAATGATGTGAGAGAAGACAGGAAACCACATTTAAAGTGTAAATCAAACCCATTGTTCTGTAAAATTTCAGGAAAAGCTTTGAAAAATGTCTTTTTCTACTTTTCTCCCCCAGAATTTCTTTGTTCACTACAAAAGGAAAAACAAAGCAACAGGAAAATGATGTCCCTCCTCCGCAGAGAAGTAATGAAGTCTCCTCCCCCTTCCAAAGGGGATCACAGTTTGCCAGCTTTGGCAGCCACTGCAGTATTTAAAATAGAAATGAATCCCAAAATGCGATTTGGCAAACAACCACTGAAATATTCAGTAAGTCTGTTTTCCCTCTTTTCCACTTCCTTTCTACCACTCTAATAATATCTAGAGAAGCTTTCAAACACCTCCAAGATGAAATGCACGCGTAGCGGGCATCTAGACAAAGAGCCCCATGAACTTTAACACAGAGGCAACACATGAATCAGACAGACCTATCTTTGTAAGGAGAGGGCTCCTTGTATGGCCAGTGCCCAGACTGCTGTGACATTTCAAACAGCTGTTCTTATCCTCACACACAGCTTTGGGTTTTAAGGGAGGCACCCCGTATTGCCTTCCGAGTCCTGAAAGCATCAGTTGATTATTTCTCATTACTAAAAGCCAACACTATCACATTTTGCCATTGGCTCCATCAATTTTTCAGCGTGCATAGGCAGGACTAATATTTCCACAGCACAGTAAGTTTTCACCTACAATGAGGTGAATCCCACACTCCAGAACACACGATATTTTAGAGAGAGCATGCAATGCCGTGTTGAAAGAAAATATAAGGGCAAAAGACGGTAGATGAATCAGAAAGATATGAACCCTTCACAGGGACAGCCAAATACACTGCCAGACTGAAGCAGGCTAGCTGGAGTCAGCGTGCAAGAAACTCCTCCAAAAACAGCTGGTTTTGAAAAAGAATATTTAATGTGAAACACAACTTGGCACAGGGTAAGAACAATAAGCCAGATGCCACAGAGAGCACATTTTACTAACGTAGGTAAGAAATTAGGTGTGAGGAAAACACCACAGTTCAGTTTTTAAAAAATCTTTTCATCAAGAGAAACAGATCATGTGGCAGGTACAACTACTATTTTATTTTTTAAGTCTTTAAAACCACTGACTTCTCACTAACTAGGAAGTATTGTATATAAATTAATCTTACGCATTCACAGAATAAAAGGAGTTAAGTACTTCTGAATCCACAAAATGTTAGTTTTAACATGCAGCTACCCAGCCAGCAGGCTTCTTCGTATAGCAATTCAAATTCCAAGATGGGCAAAATGTCTTCAATGTACGTATGCAATAGCAACGCACTACCAAAATATTCCTGTTTGGTACCTTGCAACATATCTCCAGAAAATTTCCTCATTCAAAGAGTAGAGAAACTTTCCAAGTGTTTTTACCCAATATTTCGTCTTCTCTATGTTTTAACATTTCAGAATTTTTATACTCCAGTCCTGAGGTCTGACAGTCATTTCTACTCTGCCATCAATGAAACTGTTCAAAGGCAGCATCAGGAAGACTCAAAGATTGATTTCACGGATTGTTAGTCCAGGCAGTGTTTGTAAACTGCTGACCCAAAGCCATGGAGAATTGCTAGGGCCTTACGGATCGAAGGGAGACTTACAACTTGCTAGACAGTTTAAATTGATTTGAAACCCAAGGTTAGCCTGTCAGTTTTTCCTAAAAAAACTTGTAAAAGAGTTCATTCTAAATGAGTCATATTAGCCCACACAAGCAAATCAGCACATTGTTCTGATTTCCCCTCCCTCAAAATGCGTCGTGTTCTTTCAGTACAATCCTACTGCACAAATAATTCAGGACTTGCCAAAAGCTACCAGCAAGCTCTAATTACGGCAGTCATTTTCTGTATATTCTTAAATCAAACAAAAACTAAATCAGCTTGCTAAAAAACGGACAGTACTTCAAAATCTCCAATGCAGATTGCGAAATAAATCTCTGCAATGAAGTATTAGCCAGATCAGCCTGCTTCAGAACCTCAGTGCAGAAAGAGCCCTATTTTCTTGCTGCAAGATAAGACTGTGGTGCATATATGAAAACTGCTGTGCAAAATAAATGACCAAAAAGCATCAATTAATTTTACTGCAATTTTAATGCAGATCATTGCTACTAAACGTTTCAGACGTATTTCCACTTTGCCTTTCTGGCTGCTGTTTCCAAGTGATTCAGCTCCACAAGTGAGAATGTTTGCATTGTCAAAGTTTCTGTCACTGTCAGCATTCTGTTGAGAACACTATGCCCTATTTTAGATTTCAGTATAATTTACAGAAGAGTTAAAAAAAAAAATAAATCTGGGTACATGTCATTCTGCCGATCATTCTCATCTTCCCAAGCTTCAGTCCTGACCTGACAATATGAATGCATGCTCCTACTTTGCAGATATCCTGCTTGATTCCTTGTCACAAACCATGGAAAAAGTGATCTTGAAGTCAACAATGAAACCTGAAAGTATTTACTCAGTCTCTGACTTGGGAGTTTAAAGGCAGGATCTTCCATAGCCTAAAAATGGCACAAGCCTATTTACTCTAGGTGCTGTTCTCCCATCTTAATATGGAAATTTCTGATTAAAACAATCTGAAAACTATGCATCATCCCAGTTTCCATGTTTTTCCTGTTGCCAACCAATACAGAAATTAATTCCAAAGATTACTCCCAAATCACATGCTAACTTTAAGTATTCAGCCATGAGAAAAGTAAATACCCAACAGCAGGTTTGACTGCAAGCTTCTGATATGCAACGTAGCTCTTCCAACTCACAGACAGAAGTATTTAACTAGCAAAACCTACAGTTGCTCTGAACAGACCATAACACATGACCTGGCATGTGCTTTGACAGCAAGTTATACAAGAAAGATGACAATACAATGGAGTTACAAAAAGAAAATATAATAGTGCCAGGATAAGCTTCTAGAAATACACTTTGTGATATAAAGCCATAAATCTTTACTATTTGAACTAAAGACTTGAGCCTCTTCAAAGCAGTAGCCTAACTCAGTCTAACTGCTGAGGTCAAAAGACATACTCATACTGTATTATGGCAACTAAATAAATATTTACCATAGCTGTTTTCAAAAGGCTGAGTTAGTGAAGTGAGTAAGACTATGTGAGTGTCCTGGGTTCTCTTTTAAACACTGGAATAATTGACTTCAGGCAAGCTTTTAGTTCTTTTGTTATTAAATCAGTGAATTATGGTGTTTTGGGTTTTGCACGGAGATGGTTGAGAAAGCCACCCTACTGCCTATCTGCTTCCAACACACAGACAGCCGGGATGTTCATTAAATGTTTCCTCTACCAGCACTTTAAAGGAAAAAAGAATTATCAAACCAAAGTCAGAACAAATTTCTGGAAAGAGATGGGAACTTCAGACACACTCCCCTGACAGCGAAAGACTAGGGTCATAAGCTGCTATGAGAAGTTGTTAAACCATCGTTATCTTCCGCTGCTCTACTCTGCAGATAAAAATGGATTCTTCCTGAAATATGAACGTAACCAGAGATTTAACACTACTTGCTCAAACAGCATTAATAGCTGCTTCAACACAAATATGTCTGTAAGATACACACATACATGTCCACACAAATTCAAGTTCACACACACAGTTTTCAGTTTGAAAAGAATAAATGTCTCCTTTTTGAATGAAAGCTTGCAGAATAAATTTCTCCCCAATAACACTAAAATGTTGATTTTGAAAAATTAATCTTTTCTTAACCCGTGGATTTCAGTGCAACCTGTTGTACAATGATCATGTCTGTCCAAAATCTTCATGGTACTTACAATCAGACAGTCCTCTTCAACTATTAACAGAAATTATGTATCTTAACTTCCACAAATACTAACACAGATCTGTTATAACTGTTTTCTCTGAAAGTATAAATATATGAATACATGTAAGATATGAATTAGCAGAAGTTGGCACGTGAAAGCGCCAGAACTGATTAGTTTGCAGAGCCAAACAACAAAATAAATCACAGCTCTAAAACTGTTTCTTTGGTTCAAGGACTATTTTTCTCCCCCCAAATGGCAAATTCTCTTTTGTAAGTCATTGCCTTTTTGCCAGATTCCAAAAGTAGGCCCTTCAGACCAAAGTTTGCTTTGTCCACTAGCCTCTAACTATGAAGAGAGAAAAGAAATAAAACAGAGAAAATGAGTAATTTGAACAAAAGTTCCAAAAACTAACAGCTTCCACTGTTCATGCCAGTATTTTCTCAGGAAGTTATAATTTTCTACAGAGCAAATTCCAATGATTTTGAAATCTAAAAGTACTGAAGAAAATATTTTCTACTCAAAAGACTGCACATTTAAGCCTCCCATATGAACTGTAGGGGACTACAGGTCTTACAGAGCTAGAAGACAGGAAAATCTCTCAGGTTTTCCAGGGCTACAAGCAACAATTATTTTACTAAAACCAAAATAAAAACCTGAGGTCATGCTCAGAACTTTAAAAACATAAATATTATGTAATAAAAAGCACAAAGCTCAAGAGAGTTGCTCATCTGAAAAATATGCAAAAAACCTTTCAAAAGGGCACATTTATTCCAACACATCTTAAAGAGGCAGAAGAGATTATGTTCCCTCTATTTTCACATTGGGCACAGCTTTTCCAAAAGGAAATGCTTATCACCAATCCTACATACCCTGGAAAACAGTGCAGACATGTTAGGGTTGCACCAATTAGCAAAGCAGCATTTAGGAAGATAGTTATCTTCATAATGAGAAGTCTTCACTTTTCTCTCTCACGGAAAAAATAAAGAAGGCTGACTTACATGTCAATACTTTTTTCCCCTTATACTAACAGCTAGATTTCTGATTTTTCAGGTAACAATTAATTTCAAGAATCATATCCCTTTTGCTCTCTGCATATTTTCTGGTCTTAAATGACACTGTCATGTACACCCAAGGATATGAAAGTGATGAGTTAATGTGATGTATAGAACGCATTCCTTAACAGCCTGAGAAAGGTACCTCATGAAGATATGATTGTCCGTTCTCCTTGTGCTTTTTAAGCTCTCAGAATACAAACTGAGGTTTAAGTTCATCCTCTAACTAATGAAGAGACTTTCTTCTTTTGTGGTGTGACAGCTCTCCTGTCTAAACTAGATCACAAAACAACTGCCAAGAAAAAAATCAAGCGTGTTCAAGAAAAACTGTTAGAGGTACAGACTGACAACCACAAATGCACCCGAGACAGCAAGTCCCCTCCTGATTAGGAGACAGGAGTAGCCCAGGCTTTTAACTGTCCACTGGACATAACTTTTCAGAACTCTTGAGCAGATTAGGCAGGCAGGGCAAATATTATACTCTGCATATCTAATACACATTTATCTTCCCTGCAGAACAATTACCCCTGAAGCTCATGAGAAAGAGAGCTCATGGAAAAACAGTGATGGAAAAGAAGCCTTGAACCCTGTGGCAAAAGCAACTAAGTTAAAAGTAGCTGGGACCTATAGATTTAAAGTACCTAAGTTACAGACGTTTTGTAAACTGGCAGGAGAAAGCCAAATAAAAATTACAAGAAACCCTCTATTGCCTCATGTTCACAAAAAGAAAAGAAATAAAATTTTAAAATTATAATTAAAACTGTTCCCATATCACTTGAAATACAAGTTTGAATGGGCAAGGATCTTACTCATTACAAGCAAGAGAAGAAATACAAGCAGCCATACCCATCTGCTCTGGAGGGACTGACTGATACGAAGACTGTACTGATGAATGTTCCCCTATATTGAATACACTAAAAACATAATGACACTATGATTTGTGCAAAAGTAGAGCATGCATTTGTTCAGAAACTGATACTGATTTTCAATTATTTCACTTGTTTGATATTTTTTTTATCCACATTTCAGCTATTTGCATTCAGCACAATCACAGCAACTATGAACCAATACTGGGTTATTTTTCCAATATATTTTCAACATTTTTTTAATATTTTTATTTGATGGAAAAAGTACACCAACTCTTTTAGCCAGCAGAATATAAAAAAACCTTCAGTATGTTATCCATACAACACAATTTCAGGGATTACTGGCTGAACTTACAATCCCCTCTCAGCAAGCAGTGCTTGCCGCTGAAGACAACATTATTCATTATATGAATTAATATTTCCTGCTGCGTTCTACAGATTTCATTTTGTTTGGATGTTTAACAATTTTTATGTGAAGGCACCCAAAGTCAGCTTTCTATGTAGACAGACCAAGACCTGCAGAGAATTGCAGGCACTCAACTCTAGGGGAAAAATTCCAATTATGTAACATTTGAAATCTTAAGAAATCTAATTTCCACTTATATTTAAATGCTGTTGCTTTGGAATTTCACCTGTTTAATGTTATTTCCCATGAGAATGATTAGTGTGTGCATGAATCTTCCATTAAGTGCCCTGGCAGTTGCGTAGGAATGTTTTAGAAAATACTATTACACAGCCTTTTCCATAATCTCCTCTGTAGGGGGTTGAGCAGAACCCCCGATAACCCATATTGGTTATCTTTTTCAACATGTTTCTATACAACACTGTTCCTCTGTCTGCAAATTTGGCTTCAAAAGATCTGTCCCTTGCTATCTCCATTGTTCAGGAATAGCTTTGTTGATTTACACTGATAAACAAAGATAATGTATAACCATAAGCAATGCGGAGTCAATCTGCAAAGGACAGAGTAGGAAAAAAGCCTGCAATGTTATCACCATTATGCACTACAAAGAAAAATCACAGCCTTGACTAAAAAAAAAAAAGGGGGAGAACTAGAACTGGGATTTTTTTCCTAATACACCACTTCTTGCTATTTACAATATTAAGCAATCTAGTCCGATTTGCAATACTGTATTTAAAGAATGTATTTACTGAATACCATACTGATGCTGAGTGGCAACACCAATCAGAAAGGAACCTGATTCAGCTGCTCTCTTTGAAAGCAACTGCACAAACAAGCAAAACAATCAAACACTTCTCACATTCCAACAAGCAGAAACCCAGAGATAATTACACAGAACACAGGAGCACTCACCATGACTAAAGCTCCAGTGCAGCTGAGGAATCTCCGTCTAACTCCTTTGCAATCTCACCTTAAACCTGCAAAGCTGTCGCAGGAGGTTCTTCATGGCAACTGTTACTAACAGTAGCTCTCTATCAACTGCTAAAAACAGGTACTTTATATACCAGACCGCAACATTCCTTGTGATCTACCAGTTTCTGAATAACTCTATCATAAAGGAACCACCTATGGAAGAGATTGGCTCCCGCACTAAGAAGATAAGTGGGTTAACTTGTAAGGAACCATGAACCAGCACCTACCTGCCAACAGGTTCATGGAGCAAGATGGCAATTACGATACCGCAGCCAGAACCGATACAGATTACAGGGTAAATGAAACGTACGTTAAGCTCTGCTTGTACTGACATTTTGTCTAACAGGGATATTACCTTTGCTGTACAAGAAATACTTACTAGGCAAAATTCATAGGCACAGGAGCACTTCACGCTTCAGCAAGCTTTGTCCTAACATGCCTTCGTTTTCTGCACTCTCCAAGCAATCTTTTCCAGCCAGAGATAGTGACCTTTAAATAGGAGTCTGCCTCATTATAAGAAGGCCTGCCATAATACTTTAAAAATGTTGTTGTTACAGTCGAAAGATACATTACTGACAGCTTCATTAGCAGCAGAGAGGTTTGAGACTTTCTTGCTAATCATCTGATATTCCATTCCTTTAAACAACCAAGCTTAAAAAAAAAAAAAGATTACCACAGTATGAAACCATAATTTTACAGGTGTAAAGCGCTAAAATAGCCAACATTTATGCCTCAGTTGTATATTTAACACCAAGTTCAGCAAGCTGTTGTGCTGACTACAACAGACTGCGAACTGTTGCATGATCAAAGCACACATAACCGATCACATTGAGAGTTTTCATGCGCCCCACATTATCTACATCTTTCCTACGAGCTATCCCCCTGCTTCTAAAAACCCAGAATGTCTACGGTTTACAGTACAAAAGTAATTAAATAAACTGTCTTCTCCAAAGATAATTCCAAACAGTAGGAGTCACGCTCCTTAACCATATAGTTACAGACCTAAAGTCTGAGACTGGAGAACATTGTGCAACCTGTTTTTAAGCAAAACTCCCCAATCTAGACGAGGGAGGCAGAGAAAGACAATTAGCAAGGCTTAAAGCAAATGGAAAAACAATTACACAACATGACTTACTCCTCCATGAAAAACTCCTATACTAATATTTATTCTCTCTGAGCTTGTATCTATTTGCATTAAAATTCTAAGTTTATTAAAGCAATATTGTTGTAATTCTGAGCCTTTACAGACAGAAACAGTGATTTTAATGTGGTTCCAAATGGGTTCAGGGGTTGTAATGTGCACAAGACTATTAGGGGCTAATACAAGGTAAAGAGAATGGAAAAACTTGCCTGAGGAAAAAAAAAGCTGCTAAAAGACTAATTTCAACAGTTTCAAAGACAGTTTCAACAAGAGCTATAGGATTTTTAAGCATCTCTGTTACCTTCAGACATGCATGTTTCTGAATTTACTGGCCAATCTGGGGGCGATTATATATTTTTTTAAAAAAACCTATTCTTGCTTCCTCTTGCTGCACTAAAAAAGCTCACAGAAAGGACACCAACAAGTATAAAAGCAAAACAATGATACTCACTAAGAGGCTATTTGGCAGCTGTGACAACAGCAAGAGCATCTGTGATATGTACAGAGACTTGTAGTAAGAGGAAATATCCATGGAGTCAATGTAGAAGGATGTCTATATTTGTCCATGTTTATAGCGTGCATTTAAATGTCTTCCAAAGACACATGAAGGTTTTTCTGACAGTAAGAGCCTCAGAGCTGGAAGACTGGATATAAATATATACATACAGAATTTACATCTTTTGTATTGTATACTGTCTTCCTCCTTTGGTGAGCTTTGTAGAAAGGCCTGTATAAATACAGGCATGCATCCAAGAAAGAACATCTTGGGATTGAGATCTGCATTTATTTAATGGTTTTTACAAAAAAACATGTAAGGTCAAACTGTGAATGTATCACTAAACAGTCTCCTATAGAACCTATGTCAAATAATATAATAATCCAAATCTGCATAAACACCTCTAAGGTTGCATTTGGCAAATTATGTGCTGGTAGCAATATTTTCTGAAATAGCACTAACTTTATGAAGTCAGTGATGTTACTTTTTAGCACCACACTGAACTGGCGTCTCAGACAAGATGTTACTAAAACAAGTATTGCTAGAAGCCTACGATGTTTAGCCTGGCATGATTTTTATCCATTTGTTTACTGTGATTTCAAAAACTTTGCTAAGAATGTCTCCTGCAGTCAACAGTGACTGCATTAAGATGGTTGAGCATTTTTCAGCATTTATGTTTAAGTGCGTGTAAGTTTTTTTTAAGTGAAATATTACTCTTAAGTAAAATCTGGGATAAAGCCTACAAACTGAAAGGTTTTTAAATGCCTTTCCCAGGTAATATTTATAGGGTTTTGCACTTTTAAAAGATAAAATCATTTTTTCTCCATGTTGAGCATTTCATTTTACGGGGAAATTAAACATTCCCTGCTATAAAAACTGGCAACTAAAAAAAAGACTCTTAAGCAAGAAGAACCATGAATTCTGAAGGCATTTTGAGGTACAGATAACACTTGAACGCTGTTAAATACTTTTACACGCCATATTCACACAGCTTTTAAACATAAACATAATTATTTGGTGATCAAAGTGCAGATGCTCAACAAATTGTAATCAATTGTAATCTTTGTTACTGCTCCTGTAATTAATCCAAACACATCTGAGTTAAGGCCAGGCCTGTACACGGCAGGTTTGGGCAGTGAGCCTACGAAGGGACCTACTATTGAGAGATTTTTACAAGTACTCATGCAAAAAAGAAACTAGTCAGGTGATAATTTTCCCCAGAACCAAAGAATTAAAAAAAAAAAAAAAAATCAGTTACAGATAGATTACAAAATACTTCTCCAAGTGGAGCAGTTTAAAACTGATTTTGTACTGATCCTGCACAGCAATATGTGATTAGAGGGAAGAGAGAAATGGTGAACCAAGGGAATTCTGTTGTTCTTCTTGTCATCTGAACAGACAAACCCCAAAGCATTTGTGGTAAAGCTGTTTTGTAACTCAGTGAGTTAACATGGTAACTTTTGTAATAGCTGATGGGGTCCCATAAGAAAATAAATTTAAAGAAAGTGACCTCAGAGCTACACCCACTGTGTACTTTGCCTGACTGTTGAATATGTGGATAGAGGAAATCTCAAATCAACTCAGTCCACTTAAAAAGATATGGGGAAAGAAATTGCTTTAGTGACTCAGCCACTTATCTATCTTTGGAAAAAGGAAGACTGAAAATTTCTCACATGGCTGATCATTTCTGCTTATGATTTGGAAAATCCAAAAGCAAACATAAAGCCTACAACACTAAGCCACAATCTGTTGAAATTGTAGCTCAAATATTGGACAACTAATTAGAATTGTTACCAAGTAAACCCAAGTCATTTATCCTTGTTACTAACACCGCAGAAATACTAAAGCTCTCATATTCCTCTCAGCGTATACTGTTTACTTGTTGCACTTCACCCCGCTTTAGAACAATGGAAGTCAACTAGCAAGTCTTACTCCAGTTTGCAGCCTGTATTTTTCCGCTCTAAATTTAAAACTGTATGGTAATGGCAATTCAACATTATCGTGCTGATACACATGAGACAATCAAAGTATTTCAGCCTTAGGCCAATGATGTAAATCTCAGTGCAATACGTAGTCCTTAAACCGTGGTCAAGTGTGGGAGCACAGAGGGGTGGGAGAACTGGTAATACCAATAAAATCTCTCCAGATGAGGTCTCTGTACCAGCCTATCTCAGGTAATGCTAGCACAGAAAGCAGTCCCATGCTCCATCAACCCCTTCTGGTATTGGGGTTGGGATTCTCCGTTGGCATGGAGAATCTGAAGCCTCTTTCCCTTGGCTGTGGACTGGGGCCATACATCTTCTGCTCCAAAATCCATGTTACTTTACATACATACAGAGTGGATTTTGCCTCACTGGTGATTTTTGGCTGACGCTAACTGCCAGTAAATGCTACATATGGCTTGCAAATAACTTGTTTCTTTGAACTTCGCTTCAACTAATAAACCAAAACATGTTTAAAAGATTATGGCTTCTGTATGTTAAAAGCATCTGGAGTTATCACATATTAATAGCAGAAAGATAAGAAAGTTTTATTTTCAGTTTCCCCGTGTCAGGTGTTTTCTTTACAATCTCTTTTCAGCTCACGTGTACTCCACGATGTTCACAGTGCTTTTCACAAGTGCAACACTATCTCCTCATTATACCCGTGTCATTTGCATTTCGATATCCTGCCCATACCCGAATGTCAGCTATGACACACCGACTACACGGGAGGGAGCAGCTCGGCAGGATTCCTCGGGAGCTGCAGCAGCACAGGATGTGGGAACAGTGTGGAAGCTGGCAGGAGACAGACCTCATCTCTGATCCGTACCTTGCAATCTCCAGTTTAGACTCTTTGGGCTGTATTTTCAAGGGCTGGGGAAAAGAGGGCCTAACAGTCATACATAGGAAAAAAAAAAAAAAAGGGTATTGAGCTAACACCACCTGAAATCCAATCTCATCAGAAAGGAACTAGAACAAGAAAAGCAGTGGCAATGAGTAAAGCTGTAGATGCCTTCAGAAAAAAGGGGAAAGAAAACATGAGCAACCAGCGGGGATGGGAGGGTCTAATTCTATACTGGGATGAGGAGCAATTCCAAGGAAAAGGGAAACCTAAGAGCAAAGGCTAAACAGGAAAAGGAAAGAAATGACACAGTAGTGTAAATTCACCAACAAGGGAGAAAAAACATGTTACAACTTGTTACAGTTTTCACATATACATTTTTCCTAGCACAATGCAAAAGGTTAAACAATTCGGTTAGTTACCAATGTCTGTGACCCTAATCAATAATTTACAATAGTTACCTTAATATTTTACTAGCCAGATTAGGCAAGAAAACATTTAGAAACCATTTAGCCAAATAGCATCCTCTCCTTATTTTTCTTGAAATGATTAATTCCTACCAATTTATTTATTGAGAAAGTAAATAGAAAAGAATACATATTTTGGTAAATACACTTGCAAGTAGATTCTCTAAAGAGCTGAAAAGTCAGAAACAGAAATTACCTAAGAAGTTGAAGTGGTATTTTCCCTCCTAGCTCTCTCTTTCGCTGAAGCAACAATAAGACTTACTGACACATAGGGAATGCCTCTGTTTCAAAATAACCATGTATTTTTTAACATGGTTAATGTATGTTCTAAAAGAGAAGGAAATGCACACACTGCGTTCAGGAGTGAAGCTCGGTCTCTTATCAATTGCTTGTTTCCACACGTGTGCATCTGGCAGAAAGGCCAGGCAGGAAAGTCTGCTGGCTCCTCGCTCTACAGCTGGTACCTCCTACCCAGGGCTTGGGAATCACACCCTACCTGCCACCGCTCTTCAGGTGAGGAAGAGGCATCTCAGCCAACCAGAACAACCCAAGAAAGTAATTTAGGAAGTCTGTGAATTAAGTTATCTACACAAGATATCCTAACAATAAGGAAAATCCATCGTGAAATGAATACATAAGACTAATCACGGAAAGTTACTCATGGAAAAATTGGTAATTCACTTCTTGCATACTTCCACGTTTTAGAGAACAAAATGAGGTTTTCCTGAAAACACACTGAAGCAGTAGCTCTGCCAGGAAGATGTTTCATCTGGATAAATCATTTTAGCTACTTTACAGACAAAACCTTTTAAGCCAGTGTGAAACTAGATTAAGAGCTTTAACTAGTCAAAATGACCAAATAAAATATCCACAAGTATTTCCTGCTCTGCTACACCACTGAAATCAAACTGTCCAGATGGGGTTGTAAGTCAATCGAAAGTCACATAGAATTAAACACATCTAATTTTTAAGAAAGGTAGTTGTTCAGCTGGCAATTTTACACAAGTTTAAGTAAACTTTCTAACTATAGAACCTAATTATTGGAATTCCATAAAGCCTTGGCTTCAACTGTGTGTTCTTTCCTTCCTGACATATATCTTGTGCGTTATTTTTTTCCCCAAATGTCCGAGAATAAAGAGCTTTAGCAGACATCAGCCAGCCTTTGGCCACCACAAGTAAGGGAAAAAACTTTGAAGCCCTTTATGAAGGGATTAAAGAAGGAGGAAAGCCAAGCTCTACGAAATAAAATGGAAAAGACCTAAAGTAAACAGAAATTATGTTCTCTATTAAATTCGAGGTCAGAGACCCACCAGGCAACACTCCTGCTCCCTGTGCTCACCCAAGAGCAGCCTGGCCATTAAGTGTTAAGATACCAGCTGCCTGATAACTAATTAATCGCCGCAACGTATTTACATCGTCCCGCTTGCTCTCCCGATGCAAATCCCAGCTTTTCCAGTCCGGTCTCAACTTCACCCGCAATAAAAACGGGCAAACACACCGCCCCACCGAAAAGTCCAAAAGGACCTTCCAAGAGAAAAGGAAGCCCCGAAAGCCTGAGAGGCGGATGGAATGCAGCCGCATACACGTATACGCTGACAACATAAAGCCTTTTTCGACAAGAACACACGGTAGTAACGGAGCGAGGACGGAGCCCCGACGGGGCCAGCATCCACCTGGCACCGACAGCGGCTTCACCGCCCTCAAATTCCTCGAAGGTGCCGGCTCCCGAGCGGCGCAGCCCGGCTCGGCCACCGCACACTTACCACAGGATCACGTCCCACAACTTCCAGCCGAGGTTAGGGGCAGAAGAAACCGCCCTTCGCCGCCGGGGAAGCCGGG
>JAOXNO010000070.1:22149525-22229537 GCA_028565335.1 Limnodromus scolopaceus | reverse complement strand
ATGCTTTGTCAGGACAGGGACAGGTGTTGTTTGATAACTCCTTTTCTCTATTCTTGTGGCCATTGTAAGGAATTTTTTCAGCTGCTTTGATGTCCTGTCTTCTATTCCTAACTGTATCTGTCCTGCCAATAAATTGTGCTTAATTCTTCAGCTGTTGGTAGCCTTTTTAACAAAAAAAAAAAAGAAAAAAAAGCAGTGAGGATGTTTGCTAGTTTACTTCTGTGTTGACCAGAAGATTTGAGCCAGAGGGTCTACCATGGTAGTGTCTGCCATAAAGATGACCTTCATTTTGATTTTGAGTAGATGTTGGGACCAGATGACCTCCAGCAGTCCCTTCTAGTCTAAAGCAGCATGTGAATCATTAAATGTGAATGATACAAGAGATGTATTTCTTGACTTATGGAAGCGGGATTAATTCAGCATAGCAGAAAATGTGGACTTTTCTCACATCGTTTCCTTTTTCTTCCTCCACAACTGGGCAGGAACAGCCAACAAAGAAAATGTAGTGACTAAACACATCTTGTTATTAATGCTTTGATGGGTGGATACTAGTCAGCAAAACTAGTTGGAATCCGTTGTTTGTGTGGTTAGAAGATATTTACATATAAAATGTATGATTGTCAGGTGATGTTAGGAAATGTTACTGAGGCATTTTAAATAGGAATACAAACAAGTTCATGGTGATTAAGACATGGATACTTGAGTAGAGGAAGATTTCGGTGTGAAATGGATGAATCTTTCTGCTTCTTGATAATTGAACTGTTAGCTATAAATGAAACATACCTCAATTGTTCAAAAAATACTATTTTTACAAGCTGAAATTTCAAACAGCCTTTCCTAATCAGCTTGATTACTTGGTATAGTTTCAAATAATAGGCTTTTCCTTATATTTGTCTGTTACATGCTAAACTCCAAATACCTAGGGGTATTGTGCTGTGGATGGGAGCTGCTAAGTAGTGGCTGGTGCAGTATTCTATGGTCTCTCAGGATTCTTTATTTACACATTGCAGCGTACTCTTGGAGGTGTACTCATTGCTGTTACTTATTACCAGGAAGCAACAGGAGAGGTGACTAGCCTGTTTGGAGAACTGTGTATTGTTGCTGAAGAATCATATGGTAGTCAGGTAAGGGTTGCTTAAAGGTTTACTTACTAAAAGGTTACTTAAGAGTTTCTTCTGAAGTGGGTATTTTATCATGAAAACCAAAACTCAGTTGAGATGTGAACTGAACCTGCTGGATTCTTTTTAGTGAGCTTACCATGGAGCTTTGGAATGCCATGGACATATTTTGTCTACAGTTAAACATAGACGACCCTTTCTAGAGGTCAGGAAACAGTTCCAGGGTGGGAATTAGCTGTTTTGGGAGACTGTTAAAGACCAGGAAAGCCAAGCTTCCATTACTGCAATAAATGTTTTATCTCAGGAAGTCCATAAGCTCAAATATGATTGTTAAAGTTTTCATAAAAGCTGAATACTTTCTGCTTTTGAAAGTGTAATGTTTAAGAAGCAATGCCATGCCTTTTTTTGGTTTTGTTCTGGGAGATGTGGGAAGGAGCAAAATACAGATGAGTGCTATTTCAGAGGAGCCTCTTTTAAATGAAAAGGGAGTGCCTGCAACTGAAAAGACAGTAGGCTAACTGAAAAGCCTCTGAACAAATTTTTAGGACTAAAAGTGGTAATGGATCCTTGGGGAATCTGTGTATTTGCTTCTAATAGGCTGCAAAAGATAACCAACAAAAATAAGTTTCCTAAGTTTGCAGCTCTGTGCCTGCACTTCTGTTCTAAAATGTTTAGGCCTCAGAAATCAAAAAAGACAGAAGATTGCCTAAACTCTTCTTTTGCACCAGTTTGCTTTGTCTGTTTCTGATCAAGGCAATGAACTTCAGATTATGAGGTTATACTGAGGTGAAATCGAACCTCGTAGCCCTTCTGAAAATACAAATGTTTTTCCATTTTCCCATTATTTAATGTTGTGTAAAGCAGAGTGTCAGTGGCCTTTTGTCAAGGATCACAAAGACTTTAGATCTTACTTCTCTTTGCAGTAAGAACTGTATAAAGAATATTCAGGTCAGATTCTCACAACTACTGAAACCAAGTAATGACTAACAGCTAGTTGAGATGTCCGAAATAAAAAGGTTAAGCTTGGTAGCATTTTAAAGACTGTTTCTGAAGACTGTTGTATTCTTAGCTCTTAGAGATTTCCTATATGACTTTCTTTAAACCATCTATGCCTCTTTACCCATATATAGGGGTGTTGGGGTAATATTTATGCTTTAGCTCAGAGGAGCCTATTTACTTAAATATATATAGAAATGAAATCATCAAAAGGAAATGTAAAAGCAGTATAAATCTTTGCTGTTTGCTAAATACGGTAAATACTCAAACCTGAATTCCAAATATCTTTCAGAACATTTAAAACTAAGCATGCATTAGGAATCCTTTTAAATACAAGTGCTTGAGACTGTGTTACGTGCGAGACCTCCATCCTCTTGTCTGTTCAGTCTTTTGAAAAGATTATTGAAATCTATTTGAAACGATTTACATTCTCTTTTAGGACTAAGTTTATTGTGTACGTAGACCAACTCTATTTTGCAGAGCTTGTGTGTCTTTCCCATCTGCAGTTCCTGGTTTGCAGCATCTGAGGAGCAGCTGTGGAAGAGGGAAATTGGAAGAGCAGTTTATTGTTGGTCTTAGCCACACTTCTCCCAGGCTCTTGTTTGCTGTTTGGCTCCAAGCTCTAGGCAGGGATGCTCTGCTCTTAGTCGCTATTTTTCCATGGCTGCTTTTGACTTCTTGCCTATGATATTACACAAAGAAGAGATTGCAGTGTCAGTAAGACAGTAGGAAGAAGTTATCCATTGTCCTCACGGCTTTTTGTTGGGCAAGTGGCTTGGGGATCAGATGAAATATTGCAAATGTTTACCTGTGGTTTTGAGCACTCAGCCTAGGATATTTAGGCATGCTGCTGGCATGGCTTCTTTCTTTTCAGTCCTACTTCCGCTGCAAAATTAAGTATTCTCATTATGTGTACCATGGGTGTTCCAGAAATGTGCTCTCTGTTTGCCTCCTCCCATACCTCACACACTCCTCTAGATGTCTGATTCATGGCTTAAAAATGGAACGCATTCAGATTATTCCAGTAGGCTAGTGCCACTGTAGTTTTTTTTTCCCCCTTGTTTTCCATTCATGCTGCTAAATAGCGTAATTTTCTGTTGCCTTTGGGGGATGAAGATAGGTAAAGCTTTATTCTAATTTGTCTACATTCTACTGCTGATACAAGTGAATTCTTTTATGGAGCCATGGAAGTATGTGGGTTCTTGTATGATTTTAAAATTTGTGTGCTTTCCCTTTTGGTGGTGAGGGGGGAATCTCGATATGAGTCTAGTAAGAGCATATAGTTTCAGGTTTTTTCAATTTCCTTAACATTCTTTATTCATGTTTTAGGTGTAGTCTTTCCCTATAGTACTTGTCTTTACGCATTTCATCTGTGGCCTCAGACAACTTTAAAATCTTGTTAGCAGTGGTCAAAGGAGCTATCTGCTTCTCCAGGAGATAGGATGCTTTGGTAGGATTGTGCTGTCATTTCTATTTCTTTTCGTTTAATAAATCCAGACAAGTTTTTGTAAGCAGTGTCCACTGGTATCTTGATACTTGCTTGAACCTTGTATCTGTTCTTTTGTGCTTGTTTTCTGTATTGTTTTTTTTTATCAATCTGTGTCTGAGGTTCTATATAATTTTTATCCTATGATGCCAATGATACGATGTGTGCAAAACAACCTCAGTTTAAAGACTGTTAGAAGAGCCTTGGCTGAGAAGGGATTTTGGTACACTTAATGCAATATACATCCAAACTTTCGTTTCTGATACATGTTGATCTATTGCCAAAGAGCTTTAAGAACAGATTAGAAACAATGCTCAATTCCCTATTCTTGCTCTTAGAAAGAATTTGCTATTATCAGTTCTTTTGATCTTTTAAAAAGAGAGAAAGAGCAGATCAGAGTGAATGTTTATGTACATGTTATTTTGCACAACTAAGGCCAGCTAAAGATTGTGATTTCTTCTAAATGACAGGTTTTGGTTTGCCCAAACTCATTTGTTTTCTGTTGGAATTATGCAAGACAACAGCAAGAAAATGAGAGCAAAAATGTATGGAAGCCAGCATGTCATATTTTTTCTGAGGATGGGCCTTTTCTGAAAACAGGCAGAATTAGTTGCCTGTTTTGTGTGAGAATCGCTGGTTCTTCCCACACTTCATTTCCTTTAACCTTTGTCCCTGTACCCATATCAGTGCATTAAAATATCCAGTTCCATGCTGTCTTTGCAGCTCTTGAGGTCAGAGTAGATGCTTTTGTCTTGGGTCATGAAGCCTGTGGTGAGTCATTCTTTTAAGTATATACTGAATCCCTTTTTCAGTATGTTCTCACATCCAAAATATTCAAACCGATATGCTGTAAAATGGTCAGTAAAGACTTGTTTTGGTGGGTATGTGCATGACAAATTCCAATCTGTATTCCTCTGTGGCAGCAGCCAGTTTCACAGAATTGAAGTGAGCTGAGGGCATATGCAGTACTTCCCCAACAACTTGTGTGATGTGCAAGGCTTAGAGAGAGCAAAAGTGTTAAAATAGCTTTAAAGCAACTTTTTCAATCCCAGCAGGTGTATCCACTCTTCAATTATTTCATTTTCAAATATGTAACTTTTCATTTCACTGACCAGTGAAATTCACAATCAGGATTCCTTGACAATTCAGGGTTATCTCTAGTTCAGAATGCTTGTTTGGTATTTTAAATCAAAGTAGTCCTCAAGCATTAATTAATACTGTTTCTTGTTTCACTTGTGTGATGCTGGTAAATGTTAGAGCTGGGCAAACACCATGAATAACTTCAGTCTGTTCATTTACATTTTTTAATAAACTGCTTTGCTCGTGGCACTTCTGTGTTTGCATTCCACAAACAGTGAAATAATTGAGTCTTACTGACATAAATGATCAGAGGAACTGAACTTTTGAAGGAAAGTAACTATTTACTTACTGGTGGGGAAACTAGCAGGATCTGGTAAAGTCTTGGATGATTTACAATCACTGTGGTTTCAGAGAAGTGTCTGTGCTCAAGGTGTGGTTTGTGTGTCCGTTACATAGTTGGTGGTTGTGGGTTTTTTACGGGTTATCCCTTTTGCCTTGTTAATGTAAAAGTGGCTATTGGAAAACTTAGTCCTGTGAAATATGAGGTCCTTAGACTCTCGAGAAATTTTCAAATGGCAGAGCAGGTGAAGGGGTAGACTAAATTGCCTATTGTAACTGGAAATTCAGAGGAGATTTTTATGGACAAACTACGAAAGCCGGTGCTGTCCCTGGTGGTCAAATACTGGACAGACCTAGGTAGAGTGATTGACTAAAATAAAATTCTCAACATTTATTTTGATACTTATTTTTGTGATCTGAATGGTTTATGTTTTCTCTTGTGAGATGTATAACATGAAGATTGCATTAATTTTGCAGAGCTCTATATGTTAGCGGTATTATTTTAAATGGCAACCGATGGGATCATTAAGAAAGTTAATTCAGAATAAAATGAAATATCCTAATCCGTAGATGCTTAATACTTGCAATGAAGGGCTGGATGACAAAGCCTTCCCCCGGGTACCTGTACCACAGTTACTGATTTTTAGCTATCTAGGGGTGGATAGCACTACTAATTGTACAGTCGTCTCAGTGTGGGCATTTGTTTTCCCTTGAGTGATCTAAAAAGCTTGTCTATTGCTGATAAAGAATTTCTTTCATGTATTTGAAGGGAGAGGGAATTTGATGTTGCTGTTCTTGCTTTTGTCTGTGGAGTTGAGTATGTACAGCCTGTGTGAATAAGGGCTTAAATTCCAGAAAACGGGAGGATTTTATATGTAAGGGATGTCTTGCATATGCCCCATCCAAATGCATTTATATAAATAACAGTAGAATGTAGAATTGAAGACTTGTGAGTATGTTGGTTTTTTTAAAAAAAAAAAACTGAAAAAAACATTTTTGCAGATGTTTGGCAGCTGTTATGAAGATTTGAGTATTAATAGCTTTGTTAGCATTTGCCACAAAGATCTAAATAAATTAAGCATAAAACTAAGCTTTCCATCTTTTTTTTTTTTTCTTAAGCTGCTTGGAAATGCAGTGGAACTCTGGAATTTTTTCCTGCAAGTCTTTATTTTGGTCTCTGGTGTTTCTTTGTTTTTACTGGCAAGAAGTAAAAATAAAAGCATTTGGCTGTTCTCTGGTATATACTTTCTGGTCTGACAGAAAACCTTCATCCCATTAGGTTTGGCTTGCAATTTTCCTGAAGTCACAAAGATTTTTGTTGAATGAGTTGCCTGTAGGGGAAAAATCAAATCTGATTTTTGCAGTCAAGCATGTTGGATTATATGCTTCTGCTCCAGTTTGGTGGAGGAAGATGCTGCTGTCAAGATAATCTGAACTTCCTCTGACAGCTCCAAAAGCATGGGGTTTTAACTGGAGATGTACTTGCTTCAGTTTTCTTTCTGATATTCTGGCTACATGTGGACAGACAGGAAGCGATGATCCTTTGGGGCTTTCTCTTAATAAATAATCTGAGTTAAATAATTTACATTATGAAGTGCTTGGATTCTGATGCTTAGATAAGGAATACTGTGATTTTTCTGTGACGTAGAAGAACTATTTTTTTTAATCTATTATTCTCTGAATGGTAAGGTTTGGAGCTATTTATTCTGGCAAAGAAGGATGAGAGACTTCAGGAGTAGGAAGTATGAGAGGAAAAATCCACTCAGCGGTTAATGTTTCTAAAACTAGAACTGGCAATGAGGTAATTGGAACTCCTGCAGTGTTTTATAATCAGGCTGTAAATTGGATTTCTGATGCTGGCTTCACATTTAAATATGCTTAACTGTAATAAATACGTATTTATATATCCTTACCTTTTAATTGGATGACTAAATAGTTTAATAACTCTTGACTTTTAAAACCTTTTTTTTTTCCTTGGTTTAAGATCATCTGATACAGTGTAGTAATTGAAAAGGTAGCATTGCTAAGGACTCTTTTCACCCTTATTTTCCAGAGTCCAGGGCCATCTTAAGACTCTGTGTGGCCTTGGGGTGAGTAAGAAGTCAGGCTGCATTTGATAAGTGACTTACTGTATGACCACACCACTGCAGACACTGTAGATCCAGCCTCATTTCACATATGTTGTGAATCACTTTATGCAAGCAAAACCAAGTTACATTTTGTGGAAGCAATGAACATTTTGGAGAGTTCATTGTAATTGCTTTTCTTTGTGTCTGGAAGAGACTGTTTCTTCATATGGGGTGAGCCATGAGTGTGCGCAGTGTTAGAGAAGAATGGCTGCTTGTAGCTTGCATTGTTGTAACAGTCCAACCATGAACATGTTCATCTCTCTCCAGTCTCCCTCTTTGAAAAATTAAGAATGCAGATGTGCTACACTGAGGTGGTCTGTTAGATAAAATCACTTGATTGCACATTTTAAATGACATCTTTGCTGTTTGAGTAAAATTATCTGATTCTTTGAAGAAAAGGTTGAATTTGACACAATTTACCCTTCATTTATTTCATGCAGAGGAGGCTCTTACAAAAACTTAAGCTTTGGACTATGCATAATGTGTGTGTTTAGATCTGCTGCCCTATAATTGCATTGTTAACAATGCAACCACAGTAATGATGTTATGGAAAAGTCATTTTGCGTAGCTCCTATCATGGATTTGTTCACGCCCATGATTTTACAACTAACTTCTTTTAACTTTTGCTTTCTATTTGTACAGATGTGACTAGAAATTGGATCATATGGTAGCTTTCAGTCTACCCAAAATACAGCTCAGCTACTTCATCTTTCCGACTAGAATAATGTTACAATTCTATGGTATGGCCTACAAAAGTTAGTGTGAGAAGAAGTTAAGAAAGTGTATTTGAACTATACTGTGTTTGAAAAGGTATTTGATTACCTACTGTTTGATTCTTCCCTGTGTATTGATATAGGTAGTAGCACTTAGAACTTTATGCTGTGTAAGTGCTGCTTTCGTTTCCCAAGTAATATTGTCAAACCATGGTGGTACACTGTAGTATCAAGTGTTATCTCCTTGCATGCAAGTGGTGTCCAGCTAGAAAATTTACGCTGAAAGTTACAGAAAACTGTTGTAGATTTTCTGGACCATGAGGCGTTTGTTTTCCCTGAGAGATGAGGAAAGGGAGGGGGAAAAAAATAGATAAGCCAGATTTTTCATGGTTTAGGGTAATGTAGAATCTTCTCTAGGCTCATAAAAATGTTTAACCCATGTTAGTATAGGTGACTAATGGATCTTTGGAAATCTTATCAATGTTTAAACATTGAGAGCATGGAATGCTAGGAAGCTTGTACTTCACTGATACTTTTCTTGGTCTCTTCTTGGATTTTTGCTCACACAATGCTGCTTTGTTCTCTGGAGCTCAATTTTGCACTCTTCCTTCTTGATTCTTGTACTTGCATTTTTGGATTTGTTTTTTTAATCCTTTTTAAATATCGGTTGGTAGTGCACCCCAAACCAGACACCCAAAAACTTTTCCAGCCTCTGTAGGTCAGTTTGTTACTGCTGTTCCACAGGTGACCACTTTTATGCTGGATGTAGGAAATACAAGGAAAAAAACCCCTAAATCTCAAGTTCCTTGTGAGTAAAACAAGTGCACAGGAGAGCCTGGGGTGTTTGGAACTAAGGTAAAGTCAGAAAAATGTATTGCTAACTGTACTGGCTTATCCGTAGTAGAGTGGGGGGTGATGTCTACTGCTGGAATTCTGAGAATTCCAGGGTTTCTGTTTGAGCAGTATGGTCCTTAAAATGGAAGCAGAATCACTATGGAAACTCAAAGTAGTGGTCAGGTTGAGCATTACAGTTTTGGTTTGGCTGTAGTCTTTGCTCCACCCTACAGAAGTTGTAAAGGAAATATAATTGCTGGATCTTCCAGAACTGACCTGTGCCAAAATAAATCAATAGGTCTTCAAGCACTTTATCAAATGCTGTTGTTAACAAATAAATCAATCTTCTTGTATTCCTGCTTAGCTGATTTGCTTCCTTCAGCCAGTACAACCAGTAGTGTAGCAGTACAGTGAACTCAGAGCTCTTCTAGTTTGAATTAGTTTTATTTGGAGATGGTGCTTATTTGCATTGAATTGTGGTGCTTGTAAAGGTTCAGAGTTTAACAACAATTTCAGTTTTAAATTTGCATTTGTGTATACGTAGTTAAAAAATGAAAAAATAAAAAATGAAAATTATATATGTTAGCCATTAGAAAAGTGTATATTGTTTCCTGTGCCTTGAATTTAGTTGAATTTATCTGGCCAAAGCCAGAGTTAAAATTGACAAAGCTCCACAAATATTCAGAACAAATCCAGACGGGACTTGCCAAAAATATCCTTTTCAAGTCCTGTGAATTCTGCAAAGGCTGAAGTTTGAGAGCGGCAATTCCCTTCCTTCCCCTGTTACTGTTTTTTCCTCAGGTTTTTGTTTTGCCCACTTTGTTACATCCCTGAAATGAACGCGTAGCTCTGCAGCAGGGTTGAAACTAGCAGATAGTGGCTTTGAAGCAAAGGCATGGGACAATTATTCATGAGAAACGTGACTGAAAGACTTGTGAAGGTTCTCATCTGTTTTCAGCTTTTGGGGAACTGTCCTGATTTCTTACTTGCTAGAATAGATCATAAGGCATTGTAAACTCACTGATGTTAAATTTTCTTTAGGACGTGGCTCATATCAACTGAAAGAGTTAGGATCTCTAGCATATGGGTTAAATAAAAAAAAATATAATAATTAAAGAATGAAGTGTGTGTTCTCCAAACTTCCTGTGTTTGTGTTCTGTTTATATGTTGTTACAGTTGCCATCTGAGTGCCTCCCCACAGTTTGAAGGCAAGCTTAGACTCTGCTGCCGCTGACTAGGTCCAGATGTGAAGGGATGTATCGGGGACCTGGTGGGAAGGTCAGAGTGGGCATGAGGGACAGAAGCACTTGGTAATGGTATGCTCAGATGCAGAGGATATGTATTGTTTTAAGGCATGTGTGGGAGTGCTAAGTGCTAGTAGTTTGGCATGGTGAGGCTGAAAAGAAGTCCTTGACCTCAAGAAGGCTGCTGGAGGTACCCGAACAACAAAGATGGTTTATTTTTTCAGACCTGCGTGAAGCTTTCATGTGTGTGTGTGTATATTTGCAAGGTGTTAGTCTAATTGCTTAAGCTTCCTTTTCTGATGATACTAACTTTTCCCTTGACTGACAAAACTAGAAGATTGTATAACATAAAGCAAATCTTCATTACTCTCGTACTTGACAACTGCATGAAGCAATTTCTGTTGTGTATTTAGTAGCTGTGCTTAAACAGCTTTCTGGGCATCAGAGAAGAGCTTGTTCTTCAAATCAGTTGAACTTTTGGGTTTTCTTGTAACAAGTGAAGCCCCAGTCTTGACGAAGATTCTTTTCTACATGTGAGGAAGTATTGTTTGCACTTCCTTCTTTAAGAATTTAAATCCTGTATGTTCTAGCAGAGTATCTTGCCACTTTTCCTAAGAGCATTGTGTTACTTGAGATTTTTTTTTTCCTTTTTATGTCAGCGATGCTAGTGTTTGAAAGAAAACATAATGTAGAGTTCCGGTTCAGAGAACTGCAGATGTTGCTTGGAAGGGACATCTGGAGGTTATCTTAGTCCAGCCTCCCACTCAAAGCAGGACTATTGCCAACAGTAGTTTAGGTCAGTTACAGCTTTGTGTAACTGAGCATTTAAAATCCGCAAGGGTAGCCTCACCGCCACTTCTCTGGTAACCTGTTTAAGTGCTGCGCTGCCCTCCTGGGGAAATTTGTTTTCCCTAGAGTCCAATCTGAACTTGCAAAGCCAATAAAATTACTGAGAGTTTGGTTCTGTCATCTCTGCTACTTTTTTCAGATAGCTTTAGGCACCTATTAAATTTGGCCTTAGCCTCCTCTGCCAGACTGAGCAAGCCCAGTTTCCTTGACATCCCTTAGGAGGTCAGGTGTTCTAGACCTCTGACCATCTTGGCAGCCCTTTACTGGACAGTCTCCAGCTTTGCCATGTCTCTCTTGAGGCTGAGGCCTCAAAACCATACTCAGTTCCTGGCTTAGAATGGTAGAGCAAGAATTAGATTTCTTCCTTCCTGGTTGAGTCTTTCCTATACGTGAGTAAAGACGTTTCTCTGCTAGATGGCAAAGCCCAAGAAGCAGTCTGCGTAGCTTTGATTTCTAGAAAAAGTATCAGAATGATAGGATTCTTAAGGATGATCTAAGGATCTCAACAGTTGGAAAAGCAGAAGAGAAAAGGGTGAATGTCATCTGAAAAATGAGAGAAGGTGATTATTCTTCTTTCTTGCACTTGCCTGCTGTATAGGAAGGATACTGTTGTTTGGAAACTTAAATGAACTTCATGGTGGAAATTAGATTGGCATAATGCCTGCTTCATGGAAACCTTCGATTGATCTGCTGTGAGCATTAACTGAGCATTTGCTTAATGGAATAAATTGGAGACTTACCAGGGATTCATTTATCAACATCTATAGTAGCTTATGAAGGTGTAGAGCTGTTTCTAAAGGGAGTAGATATTGCTGTGTTTTCAAAGTGAGGTATAAAATGACTCGAGCAGAGCTCATGATCTCAAAACAGCATGTGAGATGTATGATTACACTCTTGGTTCCTGAGAACAGCCTTTTGAGTCCTTTGACCAATTCTAAGCAAATATAGTGGTGGAATAAAGGTGTCTCGCATCCAGAGTCCTTTGAGTAGGAGCACGGTGCTCATCTGTTTGGGTGGCCTGCTGTATTCACTGGTTTGTTGGCACAAGTTTTGCGCCGTATTGGATGTAGTACTTGTGGTAGGAACCTGCAAATGATATAAGATGCAAGAAACGGTGTCATTACTTTTGTTCGTAGAAAACCTTTATCTGTGGAAGTGGGGTGGGGTGTGGGAAAACACGTGTAATATTAAAAACACGGAGTGCAGGATTTTGTGCCTTGGATCACTTTGATTTCAATGCTGAGTAGGAGGCATACCAACCCAGGAGAAAGCAGCATAAGGTTATAACTTCTATTGGTATCTCCAAGCTTATAGCCCAAGTATACTAGCTGACAGGGATAGCAATACTCAAGTTAAATATTTGCAAGTGCATCGAAAATTACTTCTAAACTCAAAGAACGGAAAGTTCACTAGTGTAACCCTTTAAAATGGGCTGAAACTGCAACTTGTAGAGTGAGTTTAAGGCTCTTTGTTTTGGGATTTTTTTTCCCTACAATACAACAGTTCTTTATTTTAGAAGGGGATAAGTAAATTCAATTGTTCTTTGGCTTTCTTATCTCTTAGCAAAGTCCCATGGCATGCTACGAGTCCATGACATGCTGTTACTGTTATATAGGAGTTGAAGCTTAAAATAATCTAGCTAAAATTGCTGTGTTCTCTTACTTAGCAATAAAACTCAACTGTGTGCACAGGTATATTGTGAAAATGTGGACAAGCAATTATTAATTACAATCTTAATTTGAAATTTGGGGGTGACTTTCAACTTTCTTTGGAGTCAACACAGAAACGTGTGAGGGTACACAGTTGAGAATGAACAGGAAGGTGGATTGGAGGAGTGGGGTCTGCATGCCTATGTGCTGAATACGAAAACTTATCTCAAGGGATAAAATAGAATTCTACAGTGTGATTTCTAGCAACACTGGCATTGGCACAGGGCTCAGTTAAGAGGGAAACTCTGAACTGAAGCATTTATGATCTTTCTTCTCTGACTGTAAGCACAGCTGCCTGTAGGATCTGTCCTGAGGGCAACCAGCTATGACTGGCCAATTGGTTTATAGGGTAAAAAATCTGTGGTATGTTGATGTTTAAACTGAAGTGCTGCTGAAGGGAAACAATGAGGTAATTAACTTTTTTTGCATGAGATAATTAGCTTTTTGCCTTTTTTTTTTTTTCCAGAGGAATGGAGAACTTGGTGGCTGGCTCCACCCTTCCTTCAGTTTTTACAGATGAAGATGGATCTAAGGAAGGTAGTGAAATTACTGTGACTGGGTAAGCAACTACTTTTTAGCCATCAGCTGGTAGATACTAACTCTAGGCTTGCCAGGGAAATTGTTTCAGTGGGAAGAGGGGATTCTAAGTAACTTAAAAATAAAATAAAATAAAACCATCAAAAATAAATCCTACAACACTCCCTTGGCCTTGATAGAACATCACAGGACTCTGTTTAGGAACTGATGGAAAAGATCGCAAACTTCTCTTTAAAATCTTATATCTTAAAGAGTTTGCTTCCCTAAGATTTTAGTCCTTAAGACAACTTTGAATAGCATAGTGGAGGCAGAGAGGGAGGTTGTATCTGTTGGCCCTGCTAAATAAATACTGTTCATCGCTGATCTCTGAAAATCACTGAGAAACTGATGTCTGTGGTTTTTGTCAGACTGACTCTGCTTTCACAGACTGAAGCAATGGCCTCTTAAGATCACAATGAGAAGTTGTCATTTAAGACAACAGCAAGAATTCTTGCTGTGTTTTGATACTTGAAGTTTTTTTTCTGTTTTGTAAAGCAGCAAGCGATAAAACTCGGACTTTGCAGGCAGGTAGAGCCCTGTAAAAATGAATATGGAGGCTTTTACTTCAGTTCTGATTTTGGATTTATGTATCTGGGATTTCAAACTTGCTGGTGCCAAATGAGGTGCGTGTTCAAATTAGGTTTGTGTTTAAAAGGCGCCTCCTAAGGAGCAACGGATAGGAAAGCTGAAATGTTCTTCCAACTGTCACAGTGATTCTAAGAAACGGTATTGTTCTATTTTTTTCTGACACCAAATGTAATTAACTTATATGAGTGTGTACGCTTTGTTCCCTTTCTCCCTCTCTAATTGTTAGTAGTACAAACTCAGTCTGATATCTGAAAGTCAGGCATGGATCTCTCCAGCCCTTGTGTCTTTACCAGTAATTATGCCCTGATTGCTAATGATAGCGAGTAATGAAAATATGCTGTTCTCTGTATTTAAGGACAAATTTTGATGTAAACATTCAACTAACAGTTCTGTTTACATATCTCAATTTTCTGTAGCTGTATTCTACATTAACAGGAACCATTATTTGAATACTTAAAATGTTTGGCATGCATGTAAGCAGCTGTAGATCAGATAAATGAACAAAGTAGACTTCAAGCATACACTGCTGTTATTTTCATGAATGTGACTGAGCAAGGCCAAGTAATCTTTAGCCTGGCTCAAGAAGGGATTGGAATCTGAGTCCCAAAATCTTGTATTAATTTGCCCACAGAGTGCAGTGATGAGAAGGGGCAACAACTCGATAGTCAAAAATACGTGCTCGTCTCTTATCTACCTTCAGAAATGTTTCTGCGCACTTGCTTTCCACCCCCACCTCCAGACAGCTTGTCCTGTCTTGGAGTGAGGTTGATTTATTTTTGCTGCAAGGGCTATATCAATAGTGGCCATTCAGGGGCCTGTTGGGAGCTAGTCATGTTTGTGTTTTAAATACCCACATGTATCAACAGGAGATTATGGTGAATGAAGTTCAATCCAAAGTCGTACACAACCACAAACCTTTATGTGTATTTGTGCAGAAATATATTAAATGCGTCCAGAAAGGTGTATATTGATACAAGATGAGACCATTCGTTTCAAATTCCATACAGTATTTTTGAAGAAGTGTAGATTCATGTGTTCTGATTTCAGATCCAAACGTTTACTTGCTTGACAGTTGTTTATATAATCAAAAGCTTGACTAAAAAAAAAAGCAAATAACACTTTAAAAATCAAACTGTCTTTGAAAGTCCATAGTAACTATGGTAGCTATAGCAGTTGCGTGGATGGAACAGCCAGTTCTTCAAAAGTGACTCTTTAAAAAAATCTTTTCTTTTTTCTTGCTAGTGTAAGAACTGAATATATTTGCAACATTTTTGCATGTTTTAGAAGATTAGGAAGGAAGTGATTTAGCAATATGATGATTAAATTTTTTTCTTCTGCTATTATGTGCTTTTTCAGATTAGCTCATTCTGAGACTTCATTCAGTGGTGGAACTTCACAGCCTGTGAATAACCCAGATTTGGTGGAGGATTTGTCACAGGTTCAGCAGCTGCAAAATGAGTCCTCTAATACTGCTGAAAACACTGAGCAGAAGCCTGAGGAGGAGGTGAGATGAAATAGTAGTGACTTCTCAATGAAGCAAAAGCACGGAGTTTTGTCATTATAGTTTGTCTTACCTACTCAGATTTTTTTGGATAGGATCACAGGTTTTCATTCATTTGCCATTTTCATCTTTTGATTCCCTCTAGTTTTCTCCTGTGTTGCACAACTGCACACAGATAGCCAAGCTGGCGGTCATAGTATACAGAGAACAGCACACATGTCTCTAGCTTAGGCAGCAGGGTCCACAGACTCGTACTGCATTCACTCTTTTTCTCAAAACTACATATTGGGCTGTCACAACTTATTTTATCTCTTGTGAGTCAGGAAAGTGAGACCATTGTACCCTTCTGGGAGTAACTCTTGTCTTTGAAAGCATTATGCTTAATACTTTAGACTATACCTTATGTACCATCCTGCACTGATTTTTTGGTGACTAAATCATGAAGTAACTGAAAGTTTGACATGACAATGGTTTTGGTTTTTTTGATAGATGCATTTGATACTCCTCTTTGTAGGTTGTCTTCAGCTGCGAGGTCCTTGTTTAAGGAAGTAATAAAATTCCAGAAAGGAGACTAAAGCTAATATGATGGCAGGAACATGTTGATTTGGGGAGAGTTTAGAAGTACTGAAATAGATGTACATACATAGCATTCTCTGGAAAACACTGTTCTCTTATGCTGTAGTAGTAGTATGAAGCCAGGAGGATGAGTGGTAATTATGTCATTCCTGTGAGCTCACAGTGTGCCACAGGCAAATCTTACAATGTTCTCTCCTTCGGAGTTTGTTCATCTCTCTATTGGAGGTGGTTAGAGAGAAGGAAATCCTATACAATAGATTAGATTAGAAAAGCCTATGTACTGTCCTTTCACCCACATTTTGGGCGAATAAAGCATGAAGGTGAAAGACTTGGAAAGGGCAAAATAACTAGTTTACAATTGTTAGCTAATACACAAAATCTCTCCAAATGTGATATTGAGGCAAATGACTGGGGGAGGGTATGTGAGGGTGAGAATAATTAAGAAAACCCAACCAACTAAACAAACAACTAACAAAAAAAATATTTGCAGTTGTAAGTAGTATTTGGAGTTGCATTAGGATGATAATTTCATGGGCTATCAATCCCCTCATGGTTTTACAATCAGAAGTTGATGCAAATGTTACTTTATTGTCCCTGTGGACCAGGAAATACTGCAAACAACTTTTCACAATAAGACTTCTTTGGCCTGACTTAGAGGAAAGTCAGGATTGCTCTAAAGTGAGGTTTGAAACTCACATCCATGGAGGAGGATGTATTGCAGCAACATGCTCCTGGTGAAAATATTTGAGACGTGAATATTTATTCCTTCCAGAGGTGGTAATTCTTTTCCCTCAATCTGAATTTTCTTCCATTTTCATTTTGCAGCAGCAAAGAACTAAACGAGGAGGCTGGGCCAAAGGGAGAAAGAGGAAGAAACCCCTTAGGGACACCAATGCCCCCAAATCCCCCCTCACAGGGTATGTGCGGTTCATGAATGAGCGTAGGGAGCAGCTTCGAGCGAAGAGGCCTGAAGTCCCTTTCCCAGAGATCACCAGGATGCTGGGCAATGAATGGAGTAAACTGCCTCCTGAGGAGAAACGGGTACCATTAAACTCCCTTTTCATTCTTGGATTGTGATTGCTGTTAAACGGGAATATTGTTGTTCAGTAAGGAAGTTAACATAGGCGTTTGATGAAAGTTGTGTATAATAAGGGCACAGGTTCTCCAGAATTCAAGTAATGAATCCTGGTAGGGCCATAGTATCTCATCCAGGTGTGACTTGAGGAGAACTGTATCCTCTCGGTAGTGCAAGAATGTGCTCAGAACAGGGGATAGTGCTCAAGTGAGACCTCCCATAGTTTATGCAATTCATCTGAATGTAACTGCTGTATGTAACTCAGAGCTGAGACCTCCCAGTTTCCAAGGCTGAAGCCATTGGAAGGATGGGGTAGGCATTTATTTGCTGTGGCTGAGGAGATTTTGGTGGGATTTCAGAGCTGCTTGAAAGATTTCGCAGTTCTCTATTTTACAAACTCATCAATACATATAAAAATGTCTGCTTTCTTAGAGTAAGGCAAACAGACCTGAAAAGACAGATTAGTGAAGGAGATGGTTTACATGAATAAATTTTTAGACAAGTTTTGGAAGTATTGCTAGCCCTAGAAAGAAAGTTGAGATCTGTATGATGGATGGGACAGGGAGAGTTACGTGTTCTAGTTTCTACACACATTACCTCAGGAAAAGGGTTTTGGGGTTTTTTTCCAACTTTTGGTCAGAATGTGATGTCTTCTACTTGGGACTGCTGTGGCCTTCTGCCCTGTTTGATAGGTGAATGAAGACTGAGACAATATTCGTTCTGTTTCTTTAACTGCTTCTGACTGGACCTTGTTAACACTAATGGGTGTCTTAACCATCCACACCCGATTACCAACTGGAGATTACAGCAAAGCAATAGTTAAATCACAGTGTAACTTGACACTATAACGTGAATTTATCAGGATATTTAAGTTTTTGAAAATACTTTAAGGAAAGTGTTAATGATGGCTGGATGAAAAATGGGATTATGCAAAAAACGAGCTCCTTTTGTTGCTTTTTACTGAGCTTGTAGAGTACAAGTTATACAGAGGTATTATAAAATGGTGCATAGGCATAGCATTTTAACCAAATAACCCAGAAAATAGGTGTCAAAGCAAAGCAGTTGATGTGGTAACAGATCTATAGTGAGAACGATGTTCATGTCTGCTGCAAGAGGAGAGGAAAGAAAAGGGCAAGTGGTAGAGGGGCAGAATGCCTTAATACATTCTTGTCATTTCGGAGACAGAATTTTAACCTAGGAAAAAGGAGATTGAGTTCAAATCTCTATTCTATCCCCAGGGAATCCATCCTTTTTTGAGTAAAGCTGTGAGTCTCTAACCTATAGCGGCTCAGGGAAGGACCACTGAGGCTTCCTTCCCTTTAGTTTCTCCTTTCCCTTTTTTATTAAGGCAGTGAAGGCCACTGCTGCTTCAGAGCCTCCATCTCTAATATGACCACCCAAAATTCTTGTTGAAGCTGAGTAATTTTGGTTTTGGTTAGCTAACAACTATGAAGTCGTTATCCTGAAGCAAGCAATGGAGTCAGAGCATACTACTGCTGTGCAGGTTAGTGTCCCGTAGTCCAGGGGGAAAGCATGTCTGATATAGCTGATCTTTAGCAGTATTGGCGTCTGGCTGTCTGATATAACAGTCGAAGGGAAAGTCTCACATTTCCCCTGTTGCAGCCCTGCAGTCTTGCTACTTCCCTTTGTATTTGGCGAGCATAAGGACAGGTCAGTTGAGCTGACTGGACTGACCAAATAGTGAGTCTCCCCCAGAAAAAGGCCATTACTACACTCCTAAAGCAAACACCCTAATAATCATCCTTCTTGTTATTCCCCTGTATGGGGAAATATCTAATGAGTTGTATAGATCTGCACTAGAGAAGTAGACATCTACTTACAGGTCGTGCAGCAGAACTCATTCTTACTAATTCAAAACAATCCATCCAAAACATGGATTAATGAGGGAAAACTTGTATCGTTTTTAATTTAGCTACTGCACTCTTGCAGCAGCATGTTGCTGGAGATGGAAAACTAGTAATGTCTTATGGAAAAAGATGATGTCCAAAAGCAATGCAAACCCAGCATCGCCAAATTTGCACTTCAATCCAGAATGCTAAGTGCCCTCAGCAGGGTCAAAACAATGCGGTAAATGAATGGAATTTATAACTGTTACGTGTATTGTCGTGATGACTTAATGAAAATAAAAGGTGTACCAGCTGACTAAAGTTCACTCTGATTTAATGCTTACTTCCATTGAATTTTAAACTCATTGGGGCAAAAAATTGGGAAGGCAACTTTTTTCTTGAAAGGATCCCATTAGTTATGTTTTGTGACCACTCCTTAAATGGCTTTCAGTTCACCAGCTCTCCTAAAGAATTCTCCGGTTAAGTTTATTCTGTTATGTAGATGTGTAAAATATCTTGAGGCTAGAAAGAGGATTTCTTTTAACCTAAGTGCAGGTAGCTTAAATTGATATAACTTAGGCTTTTTTATCTTTATGCTTCTCTTCTCCAGTAGGCATGCTGTTTTGTTCACCTTTCAGATGAGCAAAGTGTGTGGTTGTAGAATGGTAGTGTTTTTTGTCTGGGGGAGAGGGGGGAACACACATGAAAACAAGAGTGTATTGGGACCCCACTGTTACAGATCTGAACCTTAAAACATGGTCTGTTAAGGAGTTCTTGTTTGGTGGCACTTTATCCCAGCCACAGAAAGGCAGTTCTTAAGTATTTGGTCTATAGTGTGTAGGTAACATTCAGTTGAGTAGCTTAGTAGCGGGTCTAACAAAAGGAGTTAACAGAATAGTGGTCTTAATTTAAAAAAGATGAAAAGAAAAATGAACACCAGAATACAGTAATTTTATCCAGAAATCTTATGTCTTTGCATCTCACATACATTCTCATTGCTTCTTCACTCCTTTCCTGTTTGCATAGGTGAAATGGATCAGCACTTCATCTGACAAGTTGTTTTTCTTCCCTTCCTCCTGAAGGGGAGGAAACTCCCTGAAACTCTTGGACTTTTTTGTTTCAGCGATACCTTGATGAAGCAGATAGAGATAAGGAGCGTTATATGCGGGAGCTGGAGCAGTATCAGAAGACTGAAGCCTACAAAGTCTTTAGCAGGAAAGCACAGGACAGACAAAAAGGCAAATCACACAGACAAGGTATTGAATGGGATAAAAATATGTACCTTGCTAGAACAACAGAAGATTCCCAGCTAGTCATATAGCCTGACACTCGTTTGAAGCCTTTGATTTAAAGGCTTGTTAAAATGTGAATGTGTTCTTTTTATGGCATTTGCATCAGCTGTGTGTAAAGTGATTAGATTTATGGAAATTTAGCTGTATCTAGATTGTATTGGAGGATGTGCGTTGAAAGCATCCAAGTTAGACACAGCTTCTATGTGACTTACTAGGAAAGCTGCACAAGTTTTCTGTCTATAACTTCTGTAATTATGGTTGTGAAACTGCTTTAATTCTTTAGTTCTTGTTTTCTCAAACCTTACGCATTTTGGAGCATTTCTTGTCTGGTTTTTTTTTTTTTCAGATGGAGCGAGACAGCAAGCCCATGATCACGAGGTAAACATCTTCATTCTACCCTTAGATCGGTGGGTAGACTTTTGGGTGACAAAAGCTTCTAGTGAAGTCAAAAACTAATTTCTGCCAGTTGAAGACCGTAATCAGAGGTTTAGAGTATGAATTCTTCCTATGCAGTTTTTAATCAAAAGTTAGAAACAACTGAGTCTTAGTAACTCTTGGACTTATGATCTGAGATAAAGCGAGAGTGTAGGGTACACGTAAAGCATAGATCTGTTTTGTAGTGTTAAATAAATCAATGGGTGCAAGTCAGTATAATTGAGCCTTTGAGTATCTGGTGTGTTAAGAGTTTCAACTTGCAAAATTTTTATTTTGAAATTTTGCAAAGCAGAGAATTTTAATTATTATTTGGTAAGTAAACATCAAGGTAAAACTTAGAAATAGCTTGAGACCTGGATAAACCTTCCAAGTTAGCACCTTTAGGTTGCTGTTTTGAGGTACTGATTTTCTGCAGCAGCATGAATGCCTGTGGCTTCCTTGAGATAAAAATAGGTGAAGTAACCGAATCATTGAGACATCTCTGGCTTAAACCTCTTCCTGCCCTGCCCCTCCCTTTGCAGATGTAAATATTGGAAAAGAGTAATAATGTCTGGCAAAAAAATGCCTATGCTTTAGTTGATGAAATATATCACAAATCTTGTGCGTCCTGGCTCGCTATGGTATCTCTCCCCTTGGAGTGCTGAAACTTTCCCTCTCCAGTTGTATTACCTGGGGCCACAGAGCTTCTGTCGTGCTTACCAATAAATTGCGAACAAAAAGCAATGAAAAATCTTGTTTATACACAGCCTCTTTGCTTGTAAGCAGTAGGCCTTTCTGAAAGATCTGTTTTTCCTTGCAAGTTTTTTTTTGCCTTGGGAAAGCAATCAAGTTGCTTTTTAATGTGATCATTACAATAACGACAAGGCTGTACACTGCTGAGAGACAACTACTGGTCTTGTCTACTTTAAGGAAAATAAGTTTCACTTCCAGGAGAAGCTTTGTTAGCTTGTCTTCGATATGTCTTTTTATTAACTCTTAAAGGAAGTACTTGCATTAAAATTAAACTTTAGAAGTACAGAATCCCCAGGATTTCTGATTCTGTAGTCACTGTATCTATATTAGTCTTTAATTGTACAAAAACAGATTACTGAAGGCTTCAAGTTCTAGGTTAACTGCAACGTTTGCATAACCTTTGAATTATACAGGTGGCAAACTGCAAATTCAGAGTGTTACCTCTCATCCTTCTCACTCATGCTATCACTGCTGAAATCTTACGTCATAATGATGGTTAAAAAGGAGTTCTCCATACCCTGTGCTGCTTTTAAGCTTCATCAAGTAGTTATTACACAGTTGAGCTAGCAACTTGTTAGGGAGGCGTCCTCTTCTGAAAGCCTATGCTTTTGCTTAGCATTTTTCACCCTTATATTATAAAATTCCACATGCTTATCTCGTGATACTCTTTCGCATCTTTTCCGCAAAGGAGTCAAGTATTATAATCCTGCACATGCAAGGGAGAAGCAGAAAAGATGTAGATTGCTTTTAGAAGCATATATTCAAGTTGTTACTGGATGTAAGACTAAAGATTTTTGTTGTCTTGCTGCTTTCTCTTATTCAGATTGACTATTATTATTGTGTTTGCGATTAGTAGGTTTGATCTGATTAAATTATTTCTTGAGAGAATATAAGAACATAAGGTCAAAGAAACCTTTCCTTCTCCCCTTGTTCCGCTTAGGTGTTCATGATTTAGTTTCTGTGAGTCAGTGTTGAACTCATTTTACATATTGTATATAGAGATGACCTCCAAAAAGTATTGCAATGAACAATTCAAATACCAATAATTATAAAAAAAATTAAAAAGGAGGTGGCTTGGGAAGGTGAGAGGAAACTTTTAATAAGATATAGCTATGAAACCATGGAGACGCTGTCTCAATGAGCTTATCTGTGGGCATGAAACATTTTTCTTCCTCCAAATCCTAGTTTAATAAATATGGCATATAGGAATATTAACTGGAACTATTGTCATCAGCAGTGACCAACCCATTGTTAATTGTTCTCCATTGTTCTGTTATTGCTTCTTTCCTCAAGCTGTTTGATTCAGAGTGGGTCTAGCTTCATGAAGTCTGTTACACAACATTTTACTGGCAAGATTTCAAAAATTTATACATGCAAGTCAGGGAGATTAGGCATTGCCTGGTAATATCTACAGCCTTTGAAGATAGGGAAGTGGCTGCCATGGTATGAGCACACAAGAAGAAAACCATCTACTCTGAGAATGCGCTTTTTTTTTTTTTTTTTTTTTCCTTAATGAAATATTATGTATATTATATCTGTTCCTTACATTGTCTGCACCTGACCATACAAAGAAGGATGATCTTAACACCCCACCACCACCAAATCTCATCTTTCTCTTTACCATACTTCACCATGTCTCTAAGAACTTCAAGTCTGTTTTGTTTTGGAACCTCCAAAGATCAATCTCGGTTCTAATAGCCAGATGAGAATGGTATTATTTGTTGACAGTATAGAAGTATCTCAGTCTTATTTAAGACAACAATAATTGAAACAATAATAGAAACAATAATTTTGGTCCTCTTTTGATTTGAGGGATGACAAAATGATTTGCGACCTGAACAGACTGGGCATTTTCAATAGGAGGTAATCAAAACCGTATGGTTTTAATCTTGAGGGAACCTCAGAGTGGCTTAAGTACTTCAGAGTTCTCAGGAGGATCTTTTATGTGCTGGGTAATGTATTCTGTAATGGAAGAGTGCTGATGGTTTTCATTATCACTCTTCTGTTTAGTAGAATTTCTTTGTTGCCTTTCAGAAGCTGAACAGCTTCATCGAATTGCTTTAATTTTTTTTTTTTTGGTTTTACCTGAAAAACCCGTATCCTTGGGCTGCAAATAGAATACCCTCTCCTCTTCACAGTACTCTCTCTTCCACTGTGTATTCCCTAGGAGCCAGCGATGATCCAAGCCAGTGCCTCTTTACACACAGGCAGCCATAGTAAGCGTGAATTAGAACATCCAAGATAGATGGCCTATAAGTGGTTTAACCAAGCTGCATAACCACCAACATTTCTTAATGGATATTAATGTTGAGATCCTAGGGTTTGGGGTTAAATTCCTAGCTATCTAGGGATTCTTCCCTAAAAATAAATGCATTATGCAGCCTTCTGTGCATAACTTCTCATTTCTAAATAGATACTTGTGAGAGTTTTTCCCTACAGTATCCAGTATTAAAACTTCAGTGAAGAGCGTGTGTGATCATGAACCCCTAGTGATACCCTACTCGCTGTGTCTCACAGCTGGGAAGGTTTGTTCCCCCTGCATCTAGTCCCATCTGTTTCTAGTGCTTCTTCAGTTAATTCAGGCCAAGTGAGCTTTGAGTTCTCACTCAGCAAATACAGAGCTCTTCCCAGCTGTAATTCTATCAGACAATAAAACTCACCTCATCTGTTACTTCAAAAACAATCCATTGAGAGTCTCCCCAGGTAAAGGCAGAGTATCTGAAGTTCCATCTAGTCTTGTCTATCTTGGTTGACTGCCAAATGGCATTCAGCTGTCCCCTTTGTGGCAGACACCAGTATGATACTCTGAGCTCAGGTGCCAGAATTCCCTTATCAGCTGTTAAACATTTCGGTTTTCTGCTGGGCACTAAATCATATTTGACACTACATAATTTTGGAGGATGAATTCATGGTACATTATCAACCAAGGTGTTTGAAAGGTTTGAAAAGCTTTTCTCCACAGAGATTCTCTCATGCTTAACTGTTTCTATATTAAGTAACGAGTTGATTGTAGTTGCTACAGTTTATCAAACCAAATTTGCATTATCTTTGTCAAGACAAGGCTTTAAAGGAAACATTATTTTCTGTTGATTTTCACATCTAGAAATGGTGACTGAAGTATATTACAGTTGTTTTTTCCCTTGATTCAAATCTAAGGGGGTTTTTTGACTAAGGTCACTTTTATCCTTCCAAGATACTACATATTCTGTAAGCAGGTTTCTGCATAGATTCTTACAAATCATGTTTATACACTTCCTTTCAGTAGTGGCAGCATCCATATAAATGTTTAAAAAAGACCTCTCTTCCAGTTTAGAACAGACATGTGGAATTGGTACACTGTGGAAAAGTAGCTTATTTTTCCTTTAGCTATTCTTTTTCCTGGCTGTTTTCTTTTCCACTTTGGTAGTGAAAGACAAAGAACCATGAAACTAACTGCATTTTGCTCTCTATCTCCTGTTTGTTGATACTCCTGTATAGACTATTTCAGAATATGTCAATTGGTTGATGGTGGAGTGCTTTCCAGAAGAAAATAAATACAAATTCAGATAGTTTTCAAACGGAATGATTCTGATGTGTAATTTCATTACAGCAAAAGGGTATATTTTAGTATGCTATATGGCATTTCTTGAGAATGGTGTTTGGCTTTTATTAAACCTTTATCTTAAAAAGCTGAGACCTACCCTTTGGCCTTTCTTGGTAGGAACTGGAAGTGTCTTCCATCCACCCAGCTCTTGATCTGCCTCAGTTTTTGGTCTCCTGTCTCTTTTTATTCTCTTGATCAAAACAATGTAACGAATTCCTGAAAATGAACAGTATTTAGCTATCTATTACTCTTTTCTTTTGTAGAAAGAAGCAGATACAAAGGAGAGGTCTGTTTTTGATATTCCAATCTTCACAGAAGAGTTCCTGAATCATAGTAAAGGTAAGTTAAACTTTTGTGAGGCCACCACCTCTTTGTATTTCCAAAGTTTTTGCCAGGTGCTGTCTAGTTGAAAAGTCCTTGCACTCTCCCATCCCAGCTCAAGTAATGACTTGGGTATTGTTGGCCAGTGTTTTTGATATTACCTTACCTCTGGACGAACATGGTGGCAGCAACAGCAGTTTTTCCTGGGTTTGTCTTATGAAACTATCTTTTTTTGGATAATGTTTCTTTTGTTTGAACTCCACTTGCTGTTATTCCAGACATTCCAAGCTGGATCTGCGGTTCTATAGGGTAAAGAAATACCTAAGATATGGTATGATTATGATTCATGCTAGTTAGCAGTATTTTTTTAACCCTGGATATGTTGAAGAATCCACTGATACATTTTCTGTTACTCTATTTGCTTTTCATAGCTGTATGTCCCAAAAGTTTAGAACGTTTTACCAGATTTCTTGGGAACTTTCTTGACTGAAGAGACTTCAGATTCAGACACCATTCCTGATGGTCAACAGAAATGTATTTTTGTAGCCAGCATCTTGTCTGTAGGCCTCTTACCACTGCTGTTAAGCAATATCATACAGAATGCATTTGAAATCAGTCTTGCAGTCTTCCTTCCTAATCAATTCCCCTATTCACTTACATTCTGATGCTTTGAATGTCTTCTAATTTGTCTATCTCTCTAGAAATTAAGTCTATTTAAGTACTATTGTAGGCACCATTGGTGCTTCATCTATAAACCAAAACTGTACCATTTGTAATCATCAGTTGAGCACTCTAGAACATTCTGCTTCATTGCCTACCAATCATAGATACATTTTTAATAGCTTTTTGACTACATGGGAATGGGTTGATATTCACAGCACGTGAAGCTGAGCTGCGGCAGCTACGTAAATCCAACATGGAGTTTGAGGAGAGGAATGCTGCTCTGCAGAAACATGTTGAGAGTATGCGTACCGCGGTGGAGAAATTGGAAGTGGACGTGATACAAGAGCGTAGCCGCAACACAGTGCTACAGCAGCATCTAGAGACTTTACGCCAAGCTCTCACAACCAGCTTTGCTGGAGTCCCACTACCAGGTAAGACCTCTTTTTTTTTTTTTTTTTTTCTTATGACTGACTGGGCTGTGAAATTTAACTTCAGATGTTTCTACAATGTTGTGAATTTACAGCACGTGGCCTGCTGTTGTAGTTCTATGATCTTGATCGTTTCTGAGCTTTTGTTGTGTTAAATAATGAAATCTTAAAATGCATGCAGGGGAAGGTTCAGTGTCAGTGCTTCAATTCAACGTGGCATTTTTTTTTCTTTTTTCTCACTCTTCTTTTCCTAATAAAGAGTCCTTGCTCTCGTTCACTTATTTTGTGAAAGTGTTACTAAATAGAAAAGACAGGAGCTGCAAGTTCTTTGATAAAAAGAAATACTGCATCTGTATTGTCAGATGCCAGGGAATGCACTTAGATTCTATGAATGACCAACTGAAGGAGTTTGTTACAATCAACTGTGAGACCCAAATCAAAGAAAGTCATGCTTCCTTAGTCCTGAAATCCTTGCTACTACTAACTTCGCAGAGTTAGGAGGACATTATTTTACAGAATCCGTCACAAGAGATAGTGCATAGCAAAACCACCTCCTATAGGAGTTTGTATGTCGGCACAAATTGCCCTTGGCATATAGTCTTAACTTTTTTGGAATTGCTGCAATCATCTAAATATTCTGTGGCTCATTTCACTGTGTTAACTGTAGGTAGCGGGGAAACACCCACGATGGAAACTATTGATTCCTACATGAATAGGCTGCACAGTATTATTATGGCGAACCCACAGGAGAATGAGAACCTCATAGCCACAGTTCGAGATGTGGTAAACAGACTTGAACGCTAGTGACTGGGTAAGTGCTCTCTCTTAGCCTGTTTTTGTTACGCATCTTCTCTGTACCTCTAGCACTTGTTCTTACACTGATTCTTGTGCTGATCTCATCATATTGTACAATCAAAAAGTTTCTTCCTCAAAGCCACGGGAGCAGGTTGACCTAATGAAAGTCAAATGGGGTTGAGAATACCCAACAGCATCAAAGGATTCTGAAATTCCCCTTGGCTCCAACATCTGTGTAAAGACAAATAGCTGTTTGTCCTATTATTTGTTGTATTTGTGTAAGGTGAATAAGAATAGTGACAGAATGGTGTAAAAAAAAAAAAATTTACGTTTTAGTAACAGGGTGACTAACTTAGAAGAAGGTTCCTTTCTTGAGTGAAGTAAATCTGAAAAATTCTGCATTAATTGTAGAATCTGATGGTCACACAGAAATTTTGTCTCAAGAGGTTACAGGTGAACTCATCACTATAATAAACTGAAAATACCATACAACTGCCTGCTCAGTAGCACCTGTAGTCAAACTCACCTGGATATGAAGGTTTACATGTAAATGAAGTGCTGATTTGTGGTCTAAGCTGTATGTAGCATTTGCTGAGACTTTAATGATCATGTGGCTTATGCCTAGATTATTACTGAGCTCATCATTCTGTAGTTTTGCTTCTGTTTAACAGCTTAGAAATCTTTAATAAGGAACTGAGTAGAAAAAGAAATGGACAAAGAAATATCAGTCTTTCTGCACTATTGTGCTGCTTTGCATTTCCCACACCATTTACTCCCCCACTTCCCCCATGATGCAAAGCACTAGACAGCAATTAGGTGTTTGCCTACTTCTGTTTTAACTGCATACATATCTGGATTCTTTAAGCATTTATTATGTAGAGATCTACTGTGCATGCCTTGAATAGTGTTTAGAAATGCAAATAAAGCTGTGTTGTGCCATCTGCAAATATGAAGACAGGGCTTTTCATCCCTTCTGATTCTGACCTTTTGTGATACTGTGTAGAACAGTTAATTACGCATTCTCCATTATAGTGTGGCTTAAGCTAAAAGATCATTGTCCTTCCAGAGGGTAGCCAGATGGAACGGACTATAGTTCCAAGAGATGACTGAGCTCCCAGCAGAATAAAGAAGTGCCTTTACTGCTGCTATTTGTGAAGGGAACAGCTTGTCGATCCAGGTCTGGGATTTTTCAGTAGCTCATCAACCTCCTCATTTTCGTATACTGTTTTCAATTAGCATTCTTAAGCTCAGAAAGAGAATCAGGGGATGGGGAGGTTTTGCAAAATGTATAAGAGGGAAAGTAGTTTCTCATCAGTTACTAGAAGGGCATGACAGGCCCTGAAACAGATGTTTGTCCTTTAAACACCTCGCCAGAAAAATAATATCTCAAGGCTACTAAAATCTAGACTTTGGTTCTCATGTCAGGCAGGGTCTTACTTCCTAAATGATGGGCACTTTCTGTGTTCCTAACAATGCAAATATCTTTCTTTTGGATAAACTGGTTTCAGCTGTAATTGGTTTGGAAAAAATACCTCTCGGTTTAGAATTACTCCTTCCACTTTGTATTTGAAAAATAGGACTCTATTCCCTTCTTCCCCCTCCCTCCCTCTTTTCAGCAGCAGTGTGACGCAATTAAAAATGTGATTAATAATCACCTAGTTTCATTATATAAATACGTACATGTGACTGGTTATGGTGATCAAGTAATTTATAGGACTATTAACAGTGATGTTCAGTTGGCAATGATTATATTTTTTTGATAAAGAAGGAAGCTTTGGATAGAAAGATTCAGCTGGCGTCCAATAAACTGTGTCAGCAGACTGTCATCGTCATTTGTTAACATGCATATGAAGTATATTCACCTAAATGTAATCTCTATCAACCAAATGGTCTGTTTGAGCTTGAGACATATTACAAATCAATTTCATAGAAAAAAATTGTTTATTATACTCTTGGAAACTACTGTACTTCACAGAACTGAAATGGCTTTTGGTGGCTCAGTACATTGTATTTAGTGACTGTTTGACTATTCACATCTTTTTGGTTTTCTGTACTGCATGGGAAAGAGAATTTCTTTGTGCAAACCGTATATGGGGGAGAAAAGGAAGTTTTTCATTATTTAGGACTGTGTACTTTGGATGGGAACAGGAATTCAGTTACAGCTCTATCTCTGTAGGCTTCTTTGCTGTACCTTCTTAATACTGTGTTTCCAGGTAAACCATCCAAAAAGTAATGTCACGATGCGTGTTTAGTGCTTGCAGCTCGCAGTCTTCTAACGCTTATTTTTCTGTTTCGTCTGCAGGTCTCGTGACCCAGGGATGCTTTACAAAATTTTTTTGGCCAGTGTGGAATAAGAAGCCATGAGGGAAAGACTAGGGGTGGGAGGCAGAATTGCAGGTTTGTCCTGGTCCCTGCCTTTGTGGTTTGTCAGTGAGACAAACAGATCGATGCATTAAAAGGTCTTAAGAAGCCACGGACACCACCCACTAAACATTTGGAACTGTCCTCTGTGTAAACATTTAAGAGCATGCAACTTTTGTGCAATCTTCAGTTTCTTATTAATTTTGCTGGGTGTGAGGTACGTACGTTCTGTAGACGGGCTGACTGTGGAGATGAAATCTCGCCGTTCGTGAAATGAAGTCAACCTACGTGTTGTCGTAATAACTTTGATGTGTTGTATTGCCTGCTGTCTTCTAGTGTCATTTACTTTTTGGCTTTCGTGTTTATCTTGTGGGGTTACCTTCCTCCGCTTTAGTTCTCTTCTTTTGATCTTGTTATCTGATACTTGCAGTACTGGATAGCAGCGCTTACGTTCTCTACTATAACAGGCCATCTTCCTTGGTGCACTGTCTTGTCCTACCCTGCCTGCTATGTTTGTATAAGCTTCTTTTTTTTAAGCCGAATCCTGTTGGTTTTTGTTAGCCTGCAACTTTTACAGTGTGAGTTGGCTCCTTGCTAGAGACTGGCTGTGATGGGCGCTTCGTGGCTTGATTCTACTATAAGACAGACTTCTTCTCTCCCCGCTCTCTTCAAGCACCTCTCTTGCACATAGCATCTTGTTCTACTCTGAAGGTCTCCTGTTATCTCTTGAAAACGTTTGGTGGAGCATTTTACTACCGCAAAAGTCAGTGGTAATCATGATAGAAAGTGAAATGCTAGTTGAGGGAAAATAGGAATCTCCATTTTAGACTAAAAACACAAAGGTTGCCCTTCCTCTGATATGTTGCTCAGTCTAACTTAATGTTACTTCCTTGATTTTGAGAGAATGATCTCATGGTGAGAGCAGTATTCTATAAAAAGAGAAATGGGCAGGGGGATTGCAGTTTTTTCTTCCCTCCTGAAATCACAGTGCTGGGAAGCAATATGCCTGGAAGCAGCACATGTATTTTTGCATTAATTATTACAGCAGAGAAGGTTATTAGCAGCTAGGTCCACATAGCAGCCCACGGAATTCTACATTACAGCCTGTAAGTGCTTTCACCTTTTGTACAGTTAAAGTACAGCCTGTGGAGCCTATAGCATTCAGCATACTATGTTCCAGTGTGACCTAAATGATCTTTCACTTGCATCAAGTAGAACTCTGCATGCTGGAGTCTGTAATCTTGCTGAGCTACTCTGCACCTCCTGTCAAAGATGAAGGCATCTACTGTCTGCACTAACTTATGCAAATCATTTGCTGCCCTTTGGTTCCCGTCCAACTGTTAATTCAGACTTTGGTTGAGCACTTGTTGGACATCTCTGGACTTTGCGGTAGTGGTTGAAATCCTCTTTCTTCCACATGACAATCTCCTTGCTCATCCTTAAGAAATCTTTAAGATTTTCCTGTTATGAATTGGAGATTGCTTTCATCACTGGAGTGCATTGCAGTCAGCATCACTTTAATGTATCTGTAAAACAAGTATTTGAAGATTAAAAAGAAGTTTCTTCTTTTCCCACGCTGTACACATGGACTTCATGCTTGCCTGAAGCCATCTCCAGGTCAACACCTTGTATGTCAGGTCTCCGTTTACTCATGGGCTTATAGCTGGAGCCAAGCAGCAAGGATTTCCATGGAAATTGAAGTCTTCCTTCGGGGAGGAAACTCCTTTCTCTTGTCTTCGGTTTCATTTTCAAGACTTCACAAAAAGGAACCTCGATTTGCTGCATTGATCTCCGTTTCCCTTAGCATGAATGAGACCAGCTGATGTTGGTATGAACTTCTTTAGTGGATTCTATGACAGATATTGTGCAGGGGGAAAATCCTACAGGTTAATAATGTCTCCAGAAGAAGCACCGATACCTTCTTCTCCTGGGTGTATCTTGTTCTTTAGAATTGCTGATATTTGAATTGTATTGAAGTGGCCAAAATGCACTGCGTAGCCAAAAGCTGATTTACAAAATTCTACACAGTATCTTACCTAATATCTGGAGTTGTATCCCATAAAGACTCCAGAAATTGCGATGTAATGTGATGGTAGGATGCAGTTCCAGGCTGTGACATAGACATACCGTAAATAAGGTAAGGGTGGCTGCAGGCTGCCCCTGCTTACATAAATTCAATGCAACTCTCAGCTTGTGACATACTGCTAATGCATCATTCTGTTGAGTAGCATGCAAGCGTTATGGGTTAGGAAATTTAAGGTGATATTATTAGCTGGGGGCTGACAAATCTTTTGCTTTTTCCCACGAGGAAGGAGGGGAGCTGGTATAACCCATCTAAAAGCGTTTAGGGAAAGAATAATTTCTTTCTCACTGATGACTTGACAAATGATGTTTTGTCTCACTAAGAAGCTTCTATTTACATTGATTAACCCTATAAAAATGGATTTTTTTCTTTCTAGTGTTCTCTGAGTGTCACTTCAGTTTACATTTTTCAGTGTTGGCTGATACAAAAAAAAAAAGTAAAAAATGAAGTCAAGGAGAAGAGCAGAATAAAATGCTTTTGTCACTTAGAGAAATATTAAGAGAAATATATGAGAACGGAATCCATTTGCTGGATTAATGTGTTTGGAATTGTTGAGATGCCAAGTTTTCTGTACAATGATTTTGTAATTAAACTTTGGAATTTCTTTGTTTTTAAGAAGTTGATGTGCTTGTTTGACACTTGCTTCATTAAAATTGTTCAACATTGAATCCATTCTGATTCAATTTTAACTGCATTTTCAAGAAAGAACTATTACTAGCATTGCTCTCTTGTCTGAGAGATTTTGGCAACTCCACATTAACCGTTGAAAGAAAAGAATGTGTCCTTTCCCCTCTCTGTCATAAGCGTGTCTCCCTTTGAAAAAGCTAAAGGAAGTAGTTATTACAGTGATGAAAACTTCAGAGTTCTTTGGTTATAGCTAATTGTCATCAAGGCCCTTCCTGTCCTCTTTGTTCCCTGGCTTGAGTAACTTTAAAAACGTTGTGAGTGTCTCTCCCTCAGTCCTTTTTTGACATCCTTATTTTCCTTTGTCCTCCCTAATTTCCCACCACTGTGTTTATTTTCTCTTCCTAGAAGAACCTTCTTTATCATACCTATTGCCCTCCACTTGATTTTCTTTTCCTCTACTAGATTTTTATCATTTATCTTCCCTTCTCCTTGCTGAGGATGGAGCCAAACTGTAGCTTTGTGAAATTTGTACTGTGGAGAAGTCTGGATGACTTCTGCCTGCACTGGTGCTCTTTCTGAGGTCACAATGCTGTAAACAACCATGTGTTTATGTTACTTTTGTGGTCATGTATCATTATTTTGATTGCCAAATTAATGCCTGGTGTATACTAACAGGCTTGGCTCGGTTAGTATCTCCAATCTGGGACGGACTGCACATTTAGATTTACAATGCTTTGGGAGATCGTGTAAAACACAAATTATGAAATGATAGAGACATAAAAAATAAAAAGATTATAGGGAGGTCTCCTACAGGAGAATAGGTGCCAAGTGACACTGGCTAGTCCGCAGTTGGAGAAGGTAATGGTGAAACAGGTGCACACCTGGAGGGGGAAAAAAAAAAAGAGCAAAGCTGCAATACATTCATTATAAGACAAAAATTTAGTTCCTTTTTAAGCTGCAGGGCTGTATGTGGCATCAGGAGCAGATGGTGGTCAATCATGTTCAATTTAAGGCAATGTAGTGTAGTGAAATAGTTCCACTGTTTTTTTGTTTGTTTCCCCCTGTTTATTCTGCTGCTGGTCCATTGGACCGATGATTAATAATCATTTAAGGGAAATTAGGGGAGATTTGAGGCCTTTGGGTTCTTTTAAAAGGAAAAAAAACACTTCCTCTTTCCTCAGGCAGGTTCCTGTTGATAATGTATTTGGAATCTGAAAAAGTACACTCAGGCCTATCCTCTACTTCTACTGTAGAATTTTTCTGCTTGTGAAACCTGGAATAGTTTTGCTGCTTCTTTCTTCCTCATTGCTCATAGTAATGAGGGTTTCTTTAACTTTTTTGAATATATTCATGACTTGCCATCTTAATTGCAAAATCTCTGGATTTTGTATGCATTGTACCATTTTGGTATGTGGTAAAATATCCACAGCCATTATGTAATACAAGGACTAACATTTATAAAAAACAGATTTATGGTTTATATTAATAAACTTGTAATTCTTATGCTGTGGGGGTTTGTTTTTTATTATTTAATGAGTAGACACCGATGGCTTGTGTATTTGAAGATACAGAAATTGGAGTTTGTGAAAGCTTGAAGCTTAAGTCTGTGCTATTACTGGCATATAAAGACCTTTTGAATATTCGTACCAAAGTAATGACAAGCTAACGCAGCTAGGATATTTCGAAGCAGAATTTTGGAGGGCAGCAAGAGGAAAAGGTGGCTGTACAAATCGTACTAGACATGAAAGCATGTGGCTACCTACTCTAAAGTCTACTAACTTAGAAAAACACTGTAGAGAAGAGAGGTGCGATGCCAGTGGTGGATATTGCTCAACTATGGTTAGTGTGTGATCTCTATTTCAAAGTTATTTTGGGAGGATTTGGGATGAATGATCTACTATTACCTCATTTTCCATCTTTGACTTACGTTTCACCCTAGTATGAGGACAAATAGCAAAACAGGTTTATTGTGTTTGTGTCTATATGTAGCCACAACACAGTGTTCAGACAGCTCTGTAGCTTTGAAAATCGATGTTTAAAATAAACTATCCAGGTTTTATTTGCATATGAATCCTAATAAGGGAAGCTAATGCTGAAATGCCATCAGTTCTGTTAATTGCTTCATGAAGTGCTGAAGTAATATTTGAGAAGATCTGCGTAGAGATGAAGAAGTAGAGAGAGAATATAAGAGAAGGGATTGTCCAGTTGAGTGGAGAATTGGGTCATGTGAAAATGGTTAAAACTGGGGTTTAGGCCCTGGTCCTGAAGTGCTTAAGCATGAGGTCAACTTTCTACTGGTGAATGGTTCTGCTGAGTTGACTAGACTTACACTCATAAATATTGACTCCCCAAATTACTTGCCACATCAGTGCTATATATCAGAAAGAAAAAATAAGAAAGCCCCCTGTAAAGCAAAAATCCTGAGGAAGTATGTATTCTTCAAAAAATGTCTGGGAATACTTATTTACTGAGAATACATTTAAGTACTGAAAACGAGTGTACCCAGTTAAGCCATGAATGAGATTTGAAGCTGTTGCACGTTGTTAATGAGCTATTTCAAATGCTCCTTATCTCCTTCATGCTGTGTCTTTATATCCAGGTTTGTGTCATCAGAACTTAAGCCCCCATCCTCCTACAAGTATTTGTAAATACTTCACTGATACCAGAAACTGTTCTCTGGAGCAAAACTTCTGCCCTCGCTTGCGTGTTTCAGGGAAAGAGAACGTATCCTCTTTTTAGCATGGGAAATAGGAGAGTGGGATTCTGAAGGGGCCTGCTGGGGGTTCCAGCAGTTCATATTGGGAACGTGGCGCAGATTGTTTTTTTGCAATACTAAAAGGAAAGTAGCTTTACATTAGAGATTGTGGAAGCACGAGGTTCTCCAAGGAACTTGGGTATCAGTACATTTTGCTAATTTGTTAGTCAGGTTGCTTGTGGCGTGTGCAAAGGAAAGTTTTGATTGAAGAGTTGAGAAGCTCTCTGGTTTAAATAAACAGAAAACTGTGCTTCTCCTGCTGATAACTGGAAAAGATTCCAGGTGGTCACAAGCGCTACTGCTTATAGAATATAAACTTTAGGAAAAGTAAAGGTAATTAGGAAGAACATAACCAGAGTACTCTTACAGACTTACTAACATGCGTATGTTTAGTTTTAATATTGTAAGCTTAAATACTTAAGCAAATTGTTAGAATTCATTCCTTATGTGCATATCTGCACTCAGGCCTGGCAGTAGGGTTCTGGTGCTGATTTTAGCTGGCCATGTGCTCCACGTACAGCGTGGTTGAAAAATTTGGTCTTGTTGATATTAAATCATAATGGTGTATATGTTGTTGAATTGATGCAAGTTATTCTAAGATACAGGAGGATTCTAAGATTCTTGGCTTTCTCTTTTGCTGTTGATGAAATGCTTCATCTCCTGAAGTTGTTAAATACTACTGTTTACAAGTTTCTAGCTTTGCTCACTCATGCTCTGAAAGTCATTTTCATTTTCCCCTAGAAGTATGTCTGTGCATTGAAATCCATCTGATCTTTTTGTTCTAAATGCTTACATGTAAAGAGTTCTGCCTGTCCAAATCCTTGGCTACTAGATATCCATCTCACTTCCTTGGATTGAGTAAAGAATCACATCAACGGAATACCTGGCTGTCTGAAAATCAGAAGGAGGTCTAGTTTTCAATCTGGAGTAATAGTACCATGGGATTTCTCTTTCTATCTCATATGGGCAGTTTTAGTTTTATTAAATCTGTTCCAGTGTTAGTCAAGAGAGAATTCCCTCATCTAATTTATGTGAAATAATATTGCTTAAGCCCAGGATACTTGCAGAGAAATCCCAAGCTGAAATTTTAGGCCTATTAACATACTGTTTCAACCCCTCACCCTTCAAATTGGATGTTAAAAACTGTGTTAGTATTCTGTTTCTTCTCAGAGGATGTTTCTTTTCCTCTATGACACTTCAACTTCCTGCTTGAGTTGGTTTTGTATCTTTAATATTGGAGGAAGAGAATTAAACTGTTTGGACTGGGGGAGGAGATGACGGAAGTTTAGCGGAAGTGCGAGCCGGCAGGATGGCTGAGTCCAGGAGAGTGAAAAGCTCTGGAAAACTGATCTAATGCCTTTCCCGGAAAGGATTGTGGCTTTTTTAGCATCAGTGTTGTATATGTGCTGAAACAGCAGTACACATGCTGTTTGCCTTGTGTGTAAGTATGGCTGATGGAGGGCGTTGACATTGTCCTCAAAAGATTTCAGTTCTTTTAAAGCACTTCTACAGAAGTAGAGCATCTGCTCCTTTAGAAGACATGTAGCTGTGTTATCAGCATGTGGCTTTCAAGCATATGTGGTGAACTTGATATGCAGGAGGGAAGGGTGTCATTTGTCATCTGCTTATTAGCAGCATATGTAAATGTACCGAGTCAAATTCTGTTTATGATCCTTTTTTTTTTTCCAAAAAGGTGAGTAAGAATTACCTGCTACCCTCACCCCATTAAAAATCTAAAAGACAGTGGGAATAAGAGGATACAGGACTAAAATTTGCATTTGCTCTTGACGTTAATGTTCACCTACTGCCAGTGCAAAAATGGTTGAGTTTTTAGCCTCAGTAAGTTTGGATTCAGACCTGAAAATTCCACACATTCTTAAAGTGCTTTTGAACAGAAAGAGTAGCAAATGTGAAAATGGAATCCCAGCTGCACCCTCGTTTCAAAACTTCACAGTTATGTGGTAAATGTACATTTCCAGATGTCTGAAACATCTATCCGCAGAAGGAAAAGAACCCATTTTCTACTGGGGGAAGCAGTGCCCTCTAATGAGAAATCTTGGTATCTCAAAATCAGAGTGAAAAAGGCTGTTAGGGGGAGCCAGTGCCAGAGAGCTTCTGCATGTGGAAACTTACGTCAATTCCCTGGTTTTGTTCTAGGCAGATGGCAGTTTCTTGAGTTTTGTGGTTTGGGTGGGGGGTTTTTTTAGTGTTGATTTATTTTTTTTTTTTTTAAATAATTATTTTGTTTCTTCGTTTCATGCAGATACGTTATCCTTTTCCTACCGTGCCTGGAGGGCTGGTCAGGGTGGAAGTGGGTACAGCAAGCATTCTTGTGTTACAAGGAAATGCTGGCACGGCGAATAGACCATTAACTCAGTTTGCATAGCTCTGACAGCAAGGAATGGCCGGGATAAAGGTTTCTAGTTGGCTAAAGCTAATGCCGTGTGTTGGCTGATATGTAAAATGAGCGCAGCTGACTTCTCTTGCTTCCCAACTAGCAGGAGCTATGAATACATAAATCCATGTGATGGAAGCTTTGCAACTGTTGGTATTTACATAGTTCTGTGTCTTTGCAGAGCTGGTTTTCATTTCAGGAGCCTGCAACAGCTTCACACTTAAACAGCACTGCCAGCTCTCTGGAGCTAGAGCCTATACAGCGTGGTGGTACCAGCTTCACTATGATCTTGCTCCAGCCAAGAGCATCCCTGCCCAACTGTGAACTTCATTAACTCATCAAAATAGTAGAAAACTACCTGGCTTTTTTTCTTGCTGAAAGTTTTCGCTACGTATTGTGAATTGGCTGAGCTCATGTAGAGGTCTGGCAAGCAGTAAGGTTTGTGCAAAGCAAGCAGAGGATCAGAGTGGAGAGAAAGGAAAAGTAGGAACTTTCTGGAGGTATCTTGCTTGCATTTTGGCTCACTGTTCCATGCAACTGTACACTGAAATGATGCAGGGGCACAAACTGTGGAGAACCATCCCCTTTTCAGTATCTGAAGTTGTCAGTAACTACATGAAAATCTAACTCCTAACTTCCTGCTGTTGGCCTTATCTGTATGTTTTCCTGTCCTGCCTTTCTTCCCCTCTCTTGCCTTCTTCCTTTGTGCTAAGCTGTTTCAGCCTAAAACGACCTAAAATTGACCCAAGTGCCTCTACCAACAAAGATTTTTTTTTTTTTCCTATAGAAAAGTTTTTTCTCAATGAGTGTCACTGGAGGAGGAGTGAATTTGGAAGGGGCCTACAATGACTGCAGTTGAAGTGTTCAGAAAAGGTAAAACTATGGAAATAGGTGTTTTAAATTGACTTGTCTTCTGTGAAATGGGAGCAACAAATCAACCCAGTAGCAGTGCCATTCTCTCTGGTACCGGTTTCCAAGCCAGATACTGACAAACCAAACTGCAGGTATAAAATCAAGGCTGCTTAATCTTCAGAGGTAGGGAGAGGGGCAAGATCATGTTACTGATAAAAGAAAATACCCGATATAACAAATTCCTGGCTGTCTCCCTTGGGGTATACATTCAACAGTAGAAAGAATGTTTATGGCAGAATATGTTGTGCTATTTAAGCATGCTTCAAAGAACGTATCCTTTCTTACCTTGTAGAAATTCTTCCTAATGGAATTCACTCTCAAGCATCTCAGTTTTTTTCTTTCCTTACCGTAAGTCAGTAGAACTGATGTATGTTACCCATGGGCCAGCTTGTGCAGGGGTAGCTTAATCTGGGCACGTCCTTACCTTGAATTGAAACTCGGTTGTATTTAATGGGGTGTTAACTCAGTTTATTCTCTGGGATTTGTGCAGTAATTTTATTGCCTGCAAAAGGAACAATTTGAAGCCAGATGAAGTGTAGGTATACTCTGTAACATACTTGCTGAGCTTGGTAGTGATGCTTGGACATGCTTGCCTTATTCTGGTGTTTTTGTCATCACCTCTCTTACATCTCGTTTTCTGCTAGTCCTGCTTTCAGTTTGAGGGTTATCTCCCTTTTTTCAGAAAACAGATCTATATGTAGTGCATCTGGTCTGTTTCCAAATCCAGTATCCCACCTTGGACTAATGCAGCCTTTTGATTTCTGCAGGTTTTCATGGGTGTAACAACAGGCAGGATTTGGTTTCTATGTCTTCCTCAATATGTCCCAACTCTGACTTAATCTTTGTCCCTTCTCACCTTCAGTCCTGGCCTCTCCTGTGACTCTTCATTGCTGGAGTTTGCTTTTGGCTTGCACAGAGTCATTCATTTGGTGCTCGCTCCATCTCTGAACCCTTTTGAAGACGTATAAACTTCCTTTTCTCATGTAAGTGACTGCAGAAGGAGTTCCAGGGTCCTCCTTAGGAAGTGACTGTTACGCAGATGCAATTTTGCTTTAGTATCAACTAGCGGTACTGAGTGTCACACGGCATTTCATGGACAATTGCTGTCTAAACATTCAAATTTTAGGTAAACTATGCTATAGAACATCTACCGAGACTTATCACACTCTGGTTTTGTTTTGTCCTGATTCAGTTCCATACAAGAAGACAAGACATGCCAAATGTGCTTGGCAGTGCAGACAGGTGTAAGAACAACAGTGGATTCTGAACTTAGTTTTTCCTAATAAGGCTCTTTGGTAGTGGAGTTCAGTGATGTTGTAGCAGAACCTACAGTGGATTACAGCCCAAGACAATGATAATGTTAAAGAAATGGGTTCCTCTAATGCTGAAGCACCAGCAGAATAAAGACGGAGGGGGAATCAATGACAAGGAACAAAAATCAACTTTAAGTTGACTGTGCAGTGTGACAGACTTTTAGAAAGACTTTTCTCAGATGCAGCTGTTCTGCGAGGAAGAATGGCATAGATCAGCATCCAGTCCTTAGGACACAAAATGGAATTGTTCAGTCCTCTTACATAGGTGATCTTACAACTTTCTCATGATAAGAGCACAGACAGTTTCATGAGTATTAAAAACCATTTAGATGTTGCTGAATTACTAGGCAGTATTTGTTTAATATGAATGCGACACACAATGTCATGTCTGAACTAGCCTCAATGCGTTATATGGTGTTAACACTGCTTATAGAGGACAGACAGCACTAACTTCATCATACCTATGCCCTGAACTAATATGCAGTATCAGGCTTGTATGTCTCAGATCAGTTTGTGTTGTGGTTTTGACATATTTAATTGAGTAGTAGATACTTCACAACTAGATCAACTGTTTTGCAGAGCCAAAGCTTCAGAGGAAAGTTTTGACCCCCTTGAAATTAATGAAAATTAAGTCACTGAATTTTCTGGACCCAGGACTTCATCTGCAGCCTTCACAATTATATCTGTGGTTGTGGATTATCAATCTGTAGAGAAGCCAAAACTGGCTCTGCAGCTTTCCCTAGACACATCCAGTATCTCCAATCCTGCAATACAGCTTCACAGAGGAATCTGCATGGGATGTCTCTAAGAAAAATCAAAGAGGAACTCCTGCAATGCAATACAAGACTGAAAAATCATACATTTCTTCAGCTAAAATGGGAACGCTCTTTCACATATAAATGGGGTCACTGTTTCTCTGCTGAGTTTCTCATATCATTGATACGTACCATACTTACCAGCTGGGTTCCAATTTGATGATAAAATATCAGCACTTTAAAATCCTAGCAATGAGAGAGTCCAATCACAAAAATGTCTAGTCCTGCCACTTAAAGGAACCCTTTTGTTACTTTCCATCACTGCTGCTACTTTTTCTTAATGATAGGAAATTTCAATTCAACTCTGAAGTTCTCTTGTAAATTCTCCAAATCCAATATTTCACTCTCTGGGGTCAATGCTTTTTCACATGCCAGGAGATCTGTTGAGAGGAAGGTGTCTTCAGGGTCAGGTGGGAGAACTGAGCCTGGATTCAAATAATCTGAGTTCCATTTCCAGCCTCTGGAATAGGCTTTCTGTGTGTGACAGCTGCTGTTTCTGTCTCATGGTTGGTCAACATACTAGTGAAAGATACTCGGATGCTTCAGTGATGAGGGTGATAAAAGAACTGATGCAGATGGAGTTCTTGAAGCAGGTCATTTGTGAGGGCTGCCTGAAAAAAGGGGCTGTGTCTTAGCCTATGTGTCAGCAGTGTCCAGGCAATATCACTGTGATCTGAATAGAAATCTATAGGCATTATTCTGTTAAATCACCTACCTCCAATAATTTTTGATTTTTAATGTTTAAGAGGATTAGGAGTTGAAAATATCAATTCCTTGTTGGCTTTGAAAATATTATTTAAGGTATCCTTGTGGTATCTCTGTTTGAGATGTGCTGCCTAAAGTAGTATAAATATTGCAGTTGAATCCTATTTTCATTGTTCTTCCTCAAGCTCTGGTCTTTAAGAATGCAAGCAGAAATGATATCTATACAAGGAGGTGGCAAAGGGCTTGTGTAGTCTTCTGAAAAAAGCCCTTTTTTGCTTGCATGGCATAGTAGTCAGAAAATGCATCGGGAAGCTATAGTAGATAAAAGAGAATGAATGACGTGACTGAGTGCAGGAGCCAGAAATAACCTTTTGTCTGGGCTTCTTCACCTAGGCAGAAATTATCAATTTAATGAAAGTGTGATTTTTTTTTTAACCATCTTTAAGCATAAAGATGTAGTCTACCTCTAGTGTAAAGGTGTAGTTTTGACATATATTTACTTCAAAATACTAAATTTTGTTGTAGATTCATTAATAAAATGAAATGATCCAATATTAAAATCACTGTCCATACAGTCTTACACAATTTAACTGTATCAGTGTAGAAAGTGATTTTTAGCATATTAATGAGCCCTGTCTGGCTGCATTGTCGACAGAGACTGCATAGTAAATAATACCATTACAGAAAATTGGTTTCTCAGGATCCTAAGTTCTCCACTCTCCGCAATCCATATCTTCTTTTCACTGGACTGCTTAGCCTTGTCTGGATTTCAGTCTTACGCCTCACTCAGTTCACGGTGAAGCACGTTTCTACTGCTTTTTTGAAGACTTAGAAGAAATGACTGGTTGCTACAAGGGGTTTGGCATGGCAAGGCGTGAATACTGAGTGCCCTTTCAGCTAAGGAAGGAGTGGCACAGCCAGGAAACATGTGTTGTGATTAGGAGCTGGTCATCGTGCTGGGAGGATGGAGCTGTGTACAGAAGAAAGCTGGTCAGTCAAAATGACCTTTTCCCACCTTTTGCCTTCTACACAAGGGGCAAGTAACACGTGAGAAATCTTGTTTTACTAATGTGGTAAGTTGGGAGGAGAGAACAGGATAAAACAAATCAGATTTAGGCTTCACTGGTAGATCTAGAGCTTGCTTAGTTGCTGCCCGTGAGGGAAAGGTTCCCGTCAGCTCCAGATCTCCCAAGAGACATCATTTGCTGAGCTTCTGTGATGAGAAGGTTCAGAGCTAGTGTCAGTCTGGATGGTTCACTAGTTTAAATGTCTGGTTTTGGGAGGTATGTTCTCAAGCAAAGGTTTCTAAATATAAACTAGTCTTGTGAAGTTTTCATCTTATGAATATTCACTTGTTGAATTTACATTTTGTTTTTCATCTCTGAGCTTCTAGAACAGAGCCTTGCAGAGGACAGCCCTCCCATCTGTCTGAATAAATTCTCTGACGGAAAGATTTTGCAAAAACAGTGCCTTGTTGTTTAATATGTCCATATTGTCTAGTTAGTACTTTCAGAACACTTTGAAGACCCAGCCATTGTCACTTGTGAGCTCTAATAATCTAGGACTTGAGCAGAATTTTGATCTCCTGTGGACCCTTGAATGTATTGACTGAAGTGGTGGAGGTGCATGTGGAACTGATAATACAATTTTTTTGTCCTGAGAGACTAAGGTTATTTGGGTTGCTGTTCTTGATGAACTTGGGAGAGAGCACAAACTTGATACGTGCTTGTGGGGCATTCAGAGTGGATGCTCTGGAACTACAGGGAGGACTATCTGTTAGGATGGAGGGTTATCACTAGACCTTGCAGAAATATCTGCCTTCTCTAACTAGACCACCATGGTTCGTGAGCTCTCTGAGAGCATTAGCTGTTGCTGGCAGTCCTGTGCTTTTATGTACAGTGCAATCATTTGAAAGAGAATGAAATACATAAATAAGAATATGCATTCTTCACAACACCCCTCACAATATCTTTGGATGCTTGGTTGCTTCTAAGCAGAGGGTTTTGTTATAGTGTTCTCATTTACTTTCTTTTTCAGCTATGTAACAAGTTATTTCCTAATCTGGCTTCATATGGTGGCTAATGGAACAGAATTGATGCAATTGCTCCAAAAAAAGGCTTTTAGCCAGTAGATTCTAATTAAAGCAACACCCCCCCCCCCTTTTTTTTTAGAGGAGAAAAAAGAAATCCTTCAAAGAACCCACTTTCTTTGTATCAGATGAATATATATGCAATAATTTGCCAGCCTAATGGAGACAGAAGTTGAAATATGCTTGGAGCAGTTATATTCAACCATATGTAAGTGCTGGCACTACCTGGAGCTTATTTCTCCCACAAGGTGATATTTCTACTGTGTAATTTTGCTGCTTCCTGCTGTAGGCTGTATTAGGGAGAATGTGTCAGAAAATTTGTCAAGATGGCTTTCTGTCAGAAGATTCCGTTTTAGTTATGCCCATGGAAAGAAATGCATAGATTTGGTTGAACATTCATAGTTCTGAGGTTTGACCAGCTTGAGTTTTAGGGGCAAGTCCATATGCCCAATTGCAGAAGCACTTTCATTTATAAATCCTACCCTCAGGTTCTCCAGGGAGATGGTGTCTTTGATCTTGCCCGCTTCTTCCACGTCCTTTGTTGCTTAGGCAGGGATGGAGGGGAGGAGCTTTTTCTAGTAGAGCTTTGCTTCCAGGTAAAAAAAAAAACACCACACCTATAAACATTATTATTGAAACTCACTAATTGAATTTCACGTGTGGTAGGTTTTCAGTGACCGAAGCCAGGTGCAACCATGAAAACAGTGGAAAGGGGTCTAGGCTGTAGTTAAGGCGCTGTAGTGCCGTGATGTAACAGGGACTGCTCATTGTACAGGCTGGGTCTAATCTGTCAGGGGGAGAATTACCTTATCTCTAAACCTCATCTCCCTTCCAAATCCACCTGTAATGTCAGACTGAGAAATAAGTGCTTAGGAGAACAAAGAGTCATCACAAATGCAGCTTCCACTCCAAGAGCCAGGAGCACTTTTTTAAATGCTGTATTAGTGAACCTACTTAACGAGCCTTACCAAGGTTGTTGGTAACGAGCCTTACCATTGCCTGACCCACAGCCATCCCCAGGAGGAGAATTGCAGCTAGTACTTACTCTAGCCTCAAGACTTGGTGAAAAGGTATGGTGGATAAGTGTGCAGGAGGCTCAGTACATGAGAATCTCTGATTTTCTTCCCTATGTAACTGTCCTGGTGCTTCACAACAACAGCTCTTGATAATTCTTTTCCTTTACCATCCTAAAGACCAAACAGCCTCTTACTCCCCAGCTTGGAGCATTTAGACTCTCTATTAATGGGGAACCATTCGCTATCACTCTCTACAAAGCCCAATAAGTTAGATCCCTCAAAATCCTTCCTATCCAACATTCCCTGATTTTAAAAAAAATTAAAATAATCCCTTTTCTGTCTCTCTCTTTCCTCCTGGTCCCTTGCACCTGAGGTGGCTGTATCTGTGGAGCTCCAAAGCCTGTAAGTGATGCTGTTTGCCTCTGAGTCAGAGAGGCTTTTAAATCTGAGTGTAAAATGAGACTCCTACAGCAGTAAACAGAGCGATCATATACCTCCTTTGAAGTTACCATTTAAATAACCTCCAGGGCTTTACTAATGCGGGAAGCGAGCAAGAGGAAATAATTCCCTCCTTCTCCCCCCTCCTGCTCCCCTCTCCAAAGCAGGGAAAATGAAAATGTATTCCCTGGCAGAGGAGGGACACTGGTTTTCAGAGTGTTGCAGAAGAGATGAACAGCTCTCACTTGCAGCTTAGTTAATGAGTCAGCACATATTCATTCATGGACACAATTTATTAACCCATAAACACTGCAGATGATGGTCTTATCACTGTGATAAAGTAATTTTAATTTTCTATATAATTTATAAGGTAGCTGCTGCATCAGAGGGAAGCCTGTGTCTGCTCATGTGTCCAGGTCCTGGCTTGGTGTTAGGGAGGGGAGAGAGGATCAGGGAAACAAAAAGGAGGGGTCCTAGTGGGACTACGGGAACTGACCTGGCTGCAGACCATTTTTTCTTGGTTCTCCACCCCTGCAGGTTGTTCCTGGTGCTGCTAATTCATGAAAAGCTGGATGTGTGTTTTCAGGCCTCCAGCTCTACATCTGAATTGATGCTGGGATTTTTCCTGAAGCCAGACAAACACATAGCAAGAGCACAAGTGAGTGTACACGACGTCTGACAGCTCTGGAGGGGTGTTCAGTGATGTGCTGGAAAGGAGGTCATCCTGTGCTGAATGGGACACTGTAATGTTGGATGGCAGCATTACATGCTCTTGAGATTATAGTAGGGTCTTCTCTGTGGGATGGTGGCGTATCGCTACCAAATATGAGCATGGTGTAGCCTTCTGAGACCTCTGTAGTTAGTGTGTGCTGCAATGATATAATGGGACAGCCTTCCAGTGAGACAGCAGGTTTACCCAGTACAGGAGGGACTGGGAACTGAAGAACCTGGAGAAGTAACACTCCTACTTGTCGGGGTATTACTTGTTTGGCAGGTAATTTAACTCATCAATACCTAAATGAGTTCACTCCTTTGTTAAGTCATTTATTAAATAGTCAGATTTATTCAAATAATTAAATAGACTTTATTAGTGTAGCATATTAACTGGAGAATGCCCTAAAGACATCTTAGCGTAAGTCTGAAGCTTACCAAGCTGCCTGAGGTCAGTTCCTCCCGGGATCAAGGATGCAGTGCTTGCGGATTCCTGCCTTTTCAGACTGCTCTTAATCAAGTGTTCAGGGCTTATCTTTCATAAGGAGAAATACGTGCTTGCCTGAACATGTTACTAGCCAGTCCTTGGCCTGACTGAAAATATGGGGAGTTTCCAAGGCAATTATACCTGCACTAATCATAATTTGTTCCTTAATCTAGGAGTATCTGCCTCTACGTCTGTGTTTATGTTAAGTTGCTGAACAATTTGATTAGGTGCTTTGAATAAACTGTGTAATTATACCATAGATATTCCTGATGCATACATTATTTTCATTATCTAAGTTATCACCGCCCATTGTTGTAGTGCAATAACACTTAGAGGCTGCTATTAGAACTGGAGCTCTGTTGTGATAGATATTGTACAGACATAGAGTAAGCTGCAATCTCTGTCCTGGAGAGATTACAGCTTTACTGTACTGTTGTACAGCAGCCCATTATAGCACCCTTATAGATGTTAGTGCCCAAAATAGTTCCATGGGTTCCAAGGTGGAAATGGTCTAGCAGACCTTTTAACCTGTGAAGGCAATGGTGTTCCTGAATTCGCCTTTGTGCATGTTTCTCCAGCATTATCAGTGCTTGTTACACAGAATTTTAGGAAATGTTTGCTTCAAATGTACTTGAGACTTGCCATTTCTGCTTTTTCAGTGAGCTCTCCTGAGGGTGGAAGATTAGACCCAGGCCATCCTCTTTCATATCCGCAGCATGAATTTCTGTTTTGTCAAATGCGTTTTATTGTGAGCTGAATTCTTTCCCAGCTTTTTTGTACTTCTCCAGATTCCCTTGACCTTGCGCCAATCAATGATGAATTGTACAAGTCCCTATCGAAAACACTGCAGAAGCCAGAGGAATGCCAGCCTTACTGTGTAGTACATTAAGTCAAAATATTTTAAGCTTAAGACTGATGGGTATGATTCTTCTATTTCAATCTGCTCCTTCAGATTAAAAAGCTGCTAAAAGCTTCGGGTTGTCTTGATGCATCTGCTGCTTCATGACCAATGAATGGCATGTCCGGGACTGGAGGCTGTGGGTAGGAGGATGATATTTTGTGATAAATGTATCTGATGGGGTTTTATGTTCAGAAAGTTTTTTTTTTTAAAAGCCTTCTACAGCAAATGATCAATCTGTTAGAGAGACTGCTGAAATAGCATCTAGCACTCCTTTGACTTTGAGGAACAAGTTAAGTCTAAAAAGACCATAGACCGCTAATATATGCAAAGTCACTTTTTGCTTATTCCTCTTTCTTGCCTTCCCCTCTGCCGTGCTATTACTGTGTTAGATTGGCTATAACTGTAGAATATCATTCTGTGATATGTTATGTATCAGATCTCTTATTAATTCTGTAACACTTGTTACAGTTTCATGGTTATATGATTAAATCTGCAAAGCATTTATATGAAATACTATAAAATAGCAGATTATTGTTATTTTTCACTTGCCCTGCATTCAGTTTCCAGTGTCAAAGGTTCAATGAGCCAGATTCTGTGGTGATGGGAATCAATGGCGGTAGAGTTGATTGATTTGAATTTAATGGTATGAGAATATGAGGATTTCCTAAGTAAACTGGAAGGCTGGAAACATGCTCAAAGACGTAGCTGGTAGAGCCAGTCTGTAAAACCTTTGAAATGATGAAAAGGCATAAATACTAGGCTTCTTCCTGTCAGACTGCTGTGATCTGTCACAGCACCAGCGGTAGGAGGAGGAGAGATGCAGAGGCTGGAAAAGGCAACTCATATTTCTGGGAGCGGCTGGTGGGATTTAGAACTGGTTTTAGCTCGCATGAAATTTTGGGACTGAGGCCAAGCACTATTTCCGGAATTTGAGGTTGACCCATGGCTAGGATTAAGGGCTTGAATTTGATTTAGTTTAAATCTGAGGCTGAACTTAGTTGAACTGGTTGGGATTCTAGGAAATCAAAGGAAGCTTCATTGACTGATGTGAAATTCAGTTTTCAAATACTGGTGAGAAATCAAATACATTTGAGCCATGTTCCACCAACAAAATGAGAACCCAAACTGGTGACACTTAGGTCTGACCTCAACACCCTCATTTCTCCTGCATTTTGGAACCTGGGGAAGGGGGACAGAGAAGAGAAAAAGATGTCTGGTAAATAGAAATTCAATTGGTTTAATATACAGACTATTTTGCTGCAGTCTAACTGGAGCCTCTTATTAAGAATCTGATGGCACTTCTAAACAGGGAGAGCTGCTCCCTTGGTGGGGGCAATCTCCAATCATACGCCAACATTGCTTTTGACATATTTATGACTCCAATAAAATCTCCCATCTGGTATATTTTAAAATAAAATTGAAAATTTATCACTTTCCTTTAGTTGGTTTGTCGTTCTCCCCGAGAGGAGATAGCCAGGCTGAGATTATTGCATCGGCAGCCTGTCAGCTGAGGTTAGGCTGAGGTGTGATTTAAATTTCAATACTTTCCACATTACAGCTGTCTGGGGTGGGGAAATTACAAGGAGAAAAGCAGAGAGTCTGTTATTTTTATTCATTAGTCTCTCCTGATTTGTTTTGTTTTTCTTTTGGTTAGCTCTGAAAGACATTCCCCGTTTTTCTGGATTTCCACAGCCTTTGCTTGGTCAGAGGCACCTGGGAGGGGATGAAGCAGAACCCGAATGTGCCTCCCCCTTCTCTCTGCCATTAGGCTGGGCTGTGATAGTGGGAAGAGATTCTTCTCCTTATGATGTACTGTGCAAGTTTATAGCATTTGTAGAGCCTGTCTTGAAGGGACTGTAATTTTTGGCAAAGCAGAGCTAAGGGAGCAGTGTTGATTCTGATTTCCCTGATGAAGGACTATGGGAGAGATGTGGGTGGCATTTCGTGTCACTTGGACAGCTGTATCTAAACAAATCTAAATTTCATCACAACAGAGATAAAAGGGCATTTCTGGAAGCAGGAGCAAACAGGCTGTGGATGTGCCTGGCTGTTTCTAAGCCTTTCTGATGGGTTTAGGTCAGGCACTTTTCAACAGCCTGAAATGAACCACGTGCCACAGGATTTCTTTGCGTGCCCACGGCTGAAATGGGAACTTGAAACAGCTGAACTGAGTCTAGTGCTCTAGCTGCTGGACAGGATCTGGCCCCCAGTGGATCACTGGGATTTGACATTTAGCCTGTAGTGGACAGAAAGTGAGGAATAGGGGTGACGTGAATAAGGAGTTTCCTCACAGAACTGTATGCAAATCTTTCTGAAGTGGGAGACTGTCTCTAGACCTTATGGGGCCCAGGCATGCAGCTGTGTATTCTGCCTCATGCTTTGGATTAATACTGGAGTCATGCCTGGCTGGCTGGGCTGGCATTGCCCAGTGATGCGTTTGATTAGGTGCATTTGTTTCTGTTAAGATACTTGATCATCTGACTGTGAAATTATCAGAGGTCTTAACTGGGCGATATAGAGGAGTAAAATGCCTTTATCCTCCACCTCCTGCAATTGCTTCATTGCTCGGATTGTGGCTGGAGCTAAGTGGAACTTGTGAGTGATGCCCTCCACTGTAGCTGTATAAGTAGTGAGGTGGGAGAGCACAGTGGTGATTGATGCCTGTGTGAAGGTTGCAGCATTTTACCCCCCGCCCCCCCAGAAGCTCGAATTCTGGGTCCCCCTAGTCAGGGGGAAGGAATGGGAGAATTGCAAATTGATCTCCGAATGGTCTCTTGGCTGGTGCAGCAGCATGGCAGCACTGACACAGTAGCTTATATGCTTATAGGCTAGCTCTGGGGAATTACATCCAGCAATGCAGGTGCTTATTCTGGGAGAAGATTGAATCCTATGCATGGTTTATGAATTATAGGTATTGAACCTGTGTGGGGCCAGCTGGGACCTCAGACCCACTGTTCTACGTGCTGTGGTGAGCTCAGAACTACAGGGTAAAACGCAACCCCTGGTGCATTAGGCTTATTAAATGCAGCCTTCGTTTAAGACATGGATTATTTTCTATGGAGTGCATATAAAATCTTTATGTATGAGTTCTGTATTTGTGTAGTGTGTTTCTCATTCCTAAAGTGTGCATTTTGGGCTCCTTATTATGCGCAATGGGCTTTTGTTGTTCTGATATATATTTGTGCAGGTGAACACATGGTTAAAGATCTGCCTGTGTGCATTTGAGCACAACATTAGTGTATGGATAAGTCTTTTGGGAATACTGTGTTTGTTTATGGCATTGTGCTTTCACCAGCGTACATTTTGTACACATACAGTACATATGTGTGTGTCATTTCATTTAATTGTTCTGTTTTCCTGTTTTCTAGACTGAACAATTAAGGGTGTTTTTTGATTGCATCAGATATATTATTTCCTTTCACAGCAATTGTACATTTGCTATTGTCCAATTTATTCTAAATGGATATACAGGTGCAATTCTTAATTTGATCAACCTAAATCTTTGGTACATCGAATGAATGGATATAGTGTTTGCATGCTCAATGTATGTATACTCCCTCGGTACCCACGCTTTTGGTGTCGATAGAAACAAGAGGCTCTTTGCACTGCAAATAACCTGTGCCTTCCTTATGTGCTGTAAATGTGTGTTTGTGAAGGTGGGGGTTATAGCATGTGTGTGCTGAGTGTGTAGTAAAAGTGTGGTTTATGTCGAAAAATCAGTGTGCTCAGTTTTATATTTGTGCAGTGTAAGCACATATTTTCCTGCATTTGCTGGCAGAGTTACAGAAGCGTTGAGTCTTCATATTGTTAAAATAACAGAAGAGTTGTCCACATATTTTCTAATTTTTTAAAACGTCCTCCAGCTTCCATGGTTTAAATTTCTAAGTGTCTGTCCAAGTGATATATGTCAAAACATCAGGAAGGATATTTAAGCAGTTATGTCAGTGGAATGGAACAAAGTCATGAGTTAATGCTTTTCTGATGCTATATAAAAGGGAAAATGGTGAAGAAGAGCCACAAGTAAAATACAAAATGAACAAGATCAACCCAGGTAAAGTCAGGAGGTTTGTTCTTAAATTGGAGACATCTACAGCAAAAGAATTCACATGACTGTATTTCTATTTTATGCCATCCTATGATCATACCATCCTGTCCCAGATCTCACACCCTCTAGGGTCAGTCCCCAGGAACCAGGAAGGATGATGTAGCCCTCCTAACCTTGTTGCTTCCTCTTGGCTGTCCTGTCAGGTGCTTTGAAAGTGAGTCAAGGCCTTCATTATCCCACCAGTTCTTTTCAATGACATTTTAAAAGACCTGACACAAAGTAGGAATGATTGAAGTGCCTGCTGCTTTTCTCTGTAATTATCCAGTTTCCTTGTTGGGACTGAAATTGTTGCCCTGCAAGAGAGCAATGTCCCTATTACCACGTAAGAGCTAGCCAAACACAAACCTGCCTGGCTGCAACTAGCACCATTCCACATATTCAGACGTTAAAACCATTTTCCTTGGCTGCTGGGCTGTACTGTGGAGTACGTGACCCAGACTGGAGCGGTGGAGCTGGAGGGAAGGTGGTATGTGGCTGGAGAGGCAGCGTGTTTTCATGAGGCTGGGAAAAGGAGAGAGCAGGAGCACAGTGAAAGGAGACGGGCAGAGAGCGGGGACGGCAGGAGGCACGCAATGCCAAAGGATGGGACAATGTTCTGAAGACCTTGTGCCTGAGGGCTCTGGGGTGGCTGGAGCAGAGTGTCAGACCAGGCTTGGGGAGGTCTTCAGCCTGCAGGGTCAGTGCACCAGTCTGAGCAATGGTGAAGCTCCATGCACAATCGAGGGGAGGCGGTGGTGTGCTAGGAGGTGGTTACAACTGGTTTGTCTTCTTTTTTTTCTGCGTGTCTGTCTTTTAATGGTAACAGTAGTACACTGAAACAAGGGAATATGGTCCCTGAACTGTAATTAGTCCTCAAACAGCCTTTGCTCTGGATTGCCCAACTGAAGGCCTTGCCTGTAGCCTGTGGTAGGAATAGAACACAGCCAGGAGGACAAATGAACAAGTATGAGAAAAATGAAGATTGGGTTGAAGTCAGAGGAATAAAATGATGGTTGAGGAAAAGTCTCACTCAATTATGGAGTGCCTTCTGCAGTGTTTCCTTTTTAGAAGGTGTTCAAGGAGTGTCTGCAGCCATTGCCAAGGGAAACTAGATCTGGAGACAGGAGGAAACACAAAAACTGGGAACAGCTGAAGCTTTCTCAGCCTTCTAGCAAAAGGTAGGAGCGTGCCAGGAATGGTGTGAGACACCAGAGGGAGCTGACAGGGATTCCTGTAGGTATTCATTGCCCAGCTGCTATTTTGTTGTCAAATCCTGAAGAGTCAACAAATAACTAGCACTGATGCTTAAGGACTGTCCCTCTGCAGTCTGTCGAGTTCCCTGTCTCCACCTGGACTGTAAACTCACTTCCAGGATGGATGCTGGCGTGTTAGTGGATGCACGAGGTGAGAGAAGGAAGGGAAGAACAGGAAGATTAGGCTGAAGGATCAATGCAGTACATTACTTCCACGCTCCGAGAGCTTGCAAGCTCTCTGTAATAAGGAAGGAGGCAAAAAGAGATCCTGCGTGGCCTCTGAGGCGTGTGGATGAATTTGATCTCAGCCTACGGGGTTTTCGTGGAGCTCAACTCGCACCCCAGCTGCCCGGCCCTCGCTTCCCCCTTCTCTTGGCAACACATGCTGCCTCTCCCCTGCCCCCTCTCCCTCCAATTCCTTGTGACAGGCTTACAAATCCCGAGACCCCTGATGCTGGAATGGCATTTTGGCCTAGCTGGAATTGTTTATAAGCACTGAGCTTTGATGCTGTCTCCAAAGCCCCTGGAGAACTGAGAAGGGCTATTTTTCATGTGATGCTTTTGGAGAATGCTATGGGAAAAGGTCAAGGGACAGAGTGGGAACGAGTAGGTCACATACTCATTGGTTTAGGGCACCACGACAACATTGGTTCTTTAAGATCTCAGAGCCTGCTTTGTAAAAATAAGCACCTCTCACTGAGCTGCCTGGGAAAGAACAGGGGCACGCCTCCTGCAAGCGGATGTTTGCTGCGTTCCTCTGGGTTTGTTCTCTTGCCTTGGCAATCGCTGCGTCTCAGCATCCCTGTGAACCGGACAGATCCCTCAAACTGTGTGCCGCATTTTAAAAAGCCTCGGTGCTTACCATTTTGACCTTTGTAATACGAGGAGAAATTTTGGAAGAGCAGGGGCCAGCCTGCTGCACCTGACACAGATGGCTGCCTTTTAGTGGGGTCCTGTGCTGCAGGATTCCTTGGTCCATCCCTGTCACCACACTGCGTCTGTGGGACAAAAGAGCTCAGGGATGAACAGCTATTTGACCTTTGTTTTGCCACGTGTTATCTTTGCTCATTTGAATTTGGGTGGAGGGAAGCAGTTTAACAAGGATTGTCCTTTTTCCTTTCTTCCTCCCTGATGCACACACGCTACAGATATCAGCCGGCATGTGGGGAGTGTGTGAAGGAACAGGAAGCAGAGGGGTGAGGTGGCAAGTCATTTACATTGGAAATATAAGCTGAATGTGCATTTCCCTTCTCTACTGCCATCAATCACTCAGATTTCCTGTACACTACGGAATAGAGGAGTGGAGTTTTCTTGCTTCCCACTTCCCCCGGGAATGGAAACACTCATTTGTTTCACTGCCTAGAAATGCTGATCACTCAAAACATTTATTGTTTCAGAGACACATGCAGTTCTGAAGATGAACTTTTCAGCTTCTTCTTATCTGGTCTTCAGAAATGTCTTCAGATGTGCCGCAGGCCTGGAGAATGACTGCTGGGGCTCTAGCTCTGTTAGAGATGTGAAGGTGCTGCTGCAGTAGTACAGAAAAGCCCATGGCCAGCTGAGCAGATGCTTTACTGCAGAGCACTGACAGACACCCTCTGTTCCCCATCAAACCAGTTGATTTAACTTGTTCATGTGATCTGGCACCTGGTCCAGTGAAATGAGTTTTTCAGAAGCCCAAGTCCCACTTGTCATTGGAAACCTTTTAGTGACTTATTTTATGGGGCTAACAAATCTGCTGAGAGAAATTGATAGCGGGGAATTACGTGGAATAGATCAGTATGTGTTCGCTGTTTAGCTCTGTTGGAAGGGATGGGGACACTAGTAGAAACAAAGCATGGGAGTGGGAAAGGAATGGAAAAAGAGGAGAAACAACAGGATAAACAGCAAAGTGAATGAAAAGTCCATCTCTTTCTATAGCAAATAGCAGAAATGAAGTAAGTGTGGAAGAATTCAAATAGCCTTGTCTACTGCAGAGGCACAACAGAGAATGCCCAGCTGTGTATTCATTCACCTTCTGATAATGCTGAGGTCTGGGATACTTCTGCAGTTTCATAAATGGTGGTATCTGGTCTCTGATTAAGAAATGTCTTCTTCTCATTTAACAATGTCTCATTAGCCAAATTCTTGTCCTTTTGACAGCACCGAAGAGGTGCTGACTTAATTCCTACATGGGGGCACTCAGGCTATGGACAGTTTGGGGCTTGTGGATAACCAAAGGGATGGGGCACTATAAAACTCTTGTGTGACTTGAGCAGCCCTTGTTTGGTTATGGCACAGTGTCTCTGAAGCATTTGTGATATGACTGGGACTGGGATGATGTTCGTGTTCAGTTCAGTTGCTGTAATAAAGAGGCTGATGAGGCACCATGTCCTTGGAGCACGGTTGTGGCCAGGAAGCTTCTCCTGGCTGTGGGGGACTGGAGCCCCGTTCCCTGGGGGTGTGAGCTCAGCAACTTTTATGAGCTCAGCCACAGTGGTCTGGGCAGCAACTCACAGGGGAGACCTGTCAGGAAAACCCAAGGGCTGGACGGAAATGCTGCTGATGACTCAATAGGCAGAGCTCTTCCCTCTGTTGATGTTGGAGCCGAGCCACACAGACACATCCCTCCATAATTACCTACTAGTTACTTATAGTTCATGTTTTGTGACCACTGGCATTCTCGTTTGTTGTCCTTGCATCCAGACACACGAGGCGAGAATCCATTCTGTGAAATCTGGTATCGCACTGATGCTTGCAGCCTCCAAGAGGCGAGGATGTGTTTGCCTCTACAATGAGGCATGTTTAGCCCATGTGTACACGTATCTCAGGCATGTACAGATGTTGTGACCCTGACCGTGCCCACAGATCATGGACAGTGTTCATTGTTGTATTCTCTTTGCCCAGGAGAGGTTGCGTGTGGGATTGCATGCACATAAAACCCCAGAAAGATATGTCATTAACCACTTGGTTCAAGACTGGTGAGAGGAGATGATGTGAGGTGTTAGCGGTTTGGTGTTCTGGGGACCTGTGGGATGGTTGGGTAGCATGGATGAGGGAAGGGATGAATTTGGATGACAAAACATGATGACAGAGGGAGAAAAACCTCTGCTGTGGCCCATATTAAGCAAGAGAGACCCTTAGCGGTCACCCGGAGAAAAACAGTGGTGCTGAGTTCAATGCTGTGTGAAATGATTTGTTTTCTTTTCCATTTGCTCATTTCAGACATGAAGTCAAGTAATAACTTTAACTCAAGAAATAAAGCAAGCTTTGGTTTCAAGTGGTTTAACTGTAGTGAGTAGTTTCACCTTTTTTTTTATATTTTATTTCTTAATGATCCACTTTGAAATGGGGAGGTGTTTTGTAAAACTGACACATTTTCAATCCGTATTGATTGCCACATGATATTGGTGTATTTCATTCCAATTGCTGCCTTATTCTGAGAAGTTATTACTTCAAATCTCCTTGTAAATCTATTTCACCTGCTCTTGTGCTTCCATCCAGCCACACTGGCTACCTCTTCTCCCTTGCTCCCCACCGGTCCAGTGTAACTGAATTTGGTGAATACCTTTAGCTGACCTGATTCTGCCACACCCTCATCCACCTTGCTAGCCAATGCACAGATAACCTGCAGGAATTATTTCTCTGTAATTAATGTCTTTGCTGTAACTGGCAGTGGGATCAGCCCAGCCACACAGTGGATAGTTCTGGCTCTGCAGCGGCACCGCCTTCCTGTTCCAGCAGGGATGCCGACACACATGGGCTGCCCTGTGCTTCTGCCTCTGACAGCTTTTTGTGAGAATGGCATCTCTAAAATTGACTCAGGTAAGCAGGAAAATCATCCCTGCTCCCGTGCTCTTCATGGGGTTTGCTCACTGTCATCTCGGTGGTCAGGGACTGCTGCCTTCCAGGGGATCTATTGTTGCAGCTTGATGAATGACAGGCTGTGAATTGGAAAAGATGGGCTGGACATCTTGAGGGGTGGCTCATTTTTGGTAAGTCACTTTGGGTAAATCACATGGAGATGTGCAAAACAAGGATAATGGTCTGATTCACCTTTGCAAAGAGCTCAAAGAACTGACCTGAAGAGTGTTTTGAAAGAACTATGTTCTGTTACAGTGACACTGCCTTTTTCTGCTACCCCTGTACTCCAACAAAGGCAGACTCTGAAGACCTCCCTCAGGACTCTGCCAGCAGGATTTCTACTGGTCTAGTAGGGAGCACAGCAATATATTGCAGGGCTCTTCCTTCTATCTCTTCCAGTGATGTTCTGCAGTGGTACATGAGGTACCACAAGATCAATGTTGCCATCGTTAGGTTGCTGTGTGTAATCACCACTCAACGTGTTCACTTTTCTGGCTTCCACAAATAGAGCTCACTGATCAAAACTCAAATGATCCTGCAAGATGTCTAGAAAGCTGAGATTTCTTTTCAGCCCAGATTTCCTTCCACATTATTTTCATTATTATCTCTCAGTGCTGTAAGTGGTCAATTTTGTGAGGTCATGAGCTGTGACTGCATCAAGAAAAGCTGCAAATGATGTTGCGTACAAACACGTGAAGGGCACATGGGCTTAGAAGAACCGTGGGATCCCAAACAACTTCTAGGTACCTGGATAAAGGATTCCAGTAGGGACCAGACCTTAAAGGTAGTGTTTTGATCACTATTAGACCTCTTCACAGACCTTCCAGCTCTTGTGTCTGTAGGAGACGATGTGTGTAAAGCAAGTGCTGGTTGTTTCTTTAAGGTCCCCCTCCACTGCTCCTCTCTTGATATTCCTGCTGACACAGATTTTTCCTCTCTTGCTCAGTTTCAGTGCACCTGCTCATATAAACTAGGCTGTGTGGGGTTTGCTCAAGCTGAGCTGGTATATGACAACAGAAGCATCATCCAAAAGCATATTCATAGGCTAAGAAGAGTCATTAGTATGCAAAGTGAAGCCTGACTTAAGCAGCTCCGCAGATGACCCACAGAAACTGGTCACTAAGTGAAGATGTGCCTTTAATTAGAGGTCACATCAACTGACATAGGAAACCGCAGGGATATTTTTTGTTAAACCCATTTCTGTGTAATCAGAAGGACTTAAAGATGGGTAGGAATGCCCTTTATGGTCAAGTTTCAGGGAGCTGGAGTGTGCCAGGTGGGAACTGGATAGAGGGAGCTGTGTAGGAAGCTGGCAAATGGATGGAGAAGCCTGAGAAGATTGGGGCAGCAATGTGCATTGAGTCTGTGCGTGCTTACACCCTGTTGTAGTTGTGATGAAAAACGCAGTCACGTAAAGTGTTTCTGTGATAGCTTGTTATGCTATGCTGCATGCCTGGAGAAGGGAGTTACTTGGTCAGAAGGACAGGTACAGATGAATATCTAACTTCTGAAATGCAGATGTGATCCCTGGCAGGATCTTCTTTCCTCCCCGCTTTCTGTGTGTCGGACCTCCCCGAATGCACCGCCTGGCACATTACTAATACCATTCTGTGTTCTTGGCTGTTCCCCGTGGCTTAGGGGCTGTAGCACAGTCTGTAATCTTCCCCAGTGCGCTTATGCAAGCTGGGCTTAAGAGGCTTGGGCAAGGCCAATGCCATTCAAGAAGCTGAAGTGCTCCTCAGGCCCTGAGAACTGACAAAATAACTGTGGTGAGGTTCAAAGTTATATTGCAGAGAAGGCAGCGTTCCTTGGATTCCGGGTGGGGGTTAATCAATGTACATTCATCATTAATTTATGCATGTAAGGGGGTTTTGGAGTAGAGTTGTCATGCTGGTTTTGATAATGCTAACTCTATCCACCCTGCCAGCTGCTGCAATGTCGTGGTAGTTTGTGTTGCTGCATGCAGAATTATGGTGCTTTTGTGGGAATATTATGTTCCCTGAATAGAGCCCCACAGAGCAATTTGCTTCATCCTTACAAACCCATCCAAATAACTGGCAGTGCCTTACAAATACAAAACAATTGAGAAAATAAATGTATTATACTGTACATCTGTGACAAAACAATGCTTTCATGTGCAAAGAGAGAAATGTGTTTGTTTAACTTACGGTCTCCCATTTGGAAATAAATGCATTCATTTAAATCAAAATGGGACGTTCCTCACTGTTACAGTATTTTGCATGCCAGATGTAAGAAATACGCTGCTCGAAGAGCAGACTAAAAACTTGGAGTGGTTGATGTTACCAAAAGCACGCATTTGCTGGCTTATCCTAGACACCGCCTCTCTTCCTGCAGGGTCTCCTCTACGCTGGAGTGGGAATCTCCAGGCTTTGCGTGCGAGGGGTCCCGGTACAAAAAGTTTGGGAGTGTGCTTCTCCCTGGTGTGGCAGTGGGGTGTCCTGTGCGCACGCAGGAAAGCCTATTCTTCACCTGGGCCGCGCTCAGGAGAGAGCGCAATCAGTTGTCACACATCAGGACTTCGATTCGCCGTGACCACGAGGCAGGCGGATTCCCTGCAAGAGTTGTAGCAGTCCAAAAGATTTTTGATCGTTTCCAGTTTTTGTGTTAAAGAAAATTTAGTTTCATTTATATGCAGCAGTAAAAGTGTTAGAGAGGGGAAACGTAATCAATAAAATACAGGTTGAGTGTTCCAATATTTGTTTTAAAAAATGTGCTCCATCTTGTAATTTTCATCCTTTAAAATGGTTGAGCTCTTGTAATGAAAGTCTGCTGCATTTCAGTTTACACATAAGCTTAACATCATCAAGCCAAGTTTGTTCTGGGAGTTAACATTTGCATTTTTGAAAGCAGCAGCCTAATCCAGAGCAAAACCAGATGAGAATGTACTTTCATACAGCGGTCTGCTGGTAGGTGTGGGCACTCTCAAAAAGGTGCTGAAATTTGATTTGGGTAACATAACTGCAGAAGATTGAAGATCACCGCGTCCAGTACTAGGAGTTGTAAACTGGAATTCCATTGTGACATGATTTTTAGAAGGAAAAATAGCAAGAAAAAAATAATGTACATCCGAACCTAATTTTTTAATAATAATAGTTTTCAGACCATCTTGTAGGCTCATTATTCTTCTTAAATTGAAATAACTGTTCATATTACAGATGAGAAGGAAAGGGTTAGGAATTTTAGCCCGCTGCCAACGTTGGCTGACACACACTGTTGTGTAATGGTATTTTTCATGTGTAGTATCAGCACTATGCAAGCCTGTGATTGTATTTGTCCTTTAGTAGCTGGAGGGCCACAAGTGATGAGAATCACAATTCAGCAAGTCTAGCATTAATAAACACTCTTTAGTTCAGTTTGAAAGCACGATGGTTGCATCTTCCCCATCTGAAGTGTTATATCCATCTTACTGTTCTATCCAGCCAGCCGGAGGACTTGTTATGTTCTACCCAGCAGGAAACATGTCACATTTCTGAAAGCCAGCACCTATGTATTGACTGATTGACCAACAGGGCTATGCCGCAAGGATAGTCTGGCCTAGCTCTGTTTTTCCTCTGGATTGATTAATCAAATACTTCAAATAATTACTGTAGTTGTGATTAATGTCAACAGCATAGCTAATTACCCAGGAGATTAAAATGACTCTTTCTGTTTTAAAAAAAATCCCAGTAAATGGGTTAATTATTTACTCTGCTCACCTCTCTAACCTTGTTATGCTTGTAAATGGATAGAAATATTGATCTTGGAACTGATTTGGGTGTTGCCCGTCTTGCATCAGTTTAATTAGGAGGTTCAGCGTAACCCTCTTTGCTCCCTTTGACCAAGCACATGCTCTCTCTGCTTTGCTTTTGTATAAACCATGAAAGTGGGGCTGAGAGGGACCACTGGGGTATAACTGACCTCCAGCATCTGTAGGGCTTCCTGGCATTAGCACCATTGCTACTCTACCTAAACCACTGCTGGCTCTTTGCAGCAGTGCCTTCTTGACCACATCTCTTGGTAGCAGACTCTACCACCCAGTGGCTGTTACTGTTAAAACAATCTTCTGTCTCCTCAGCGAGCCGTTTCCTTCCATTAGCTTCACACCACATCTTATTTTTCCATGTTGTCAATCTGTGAGTACATTTTCCCGCACACATGTACAAACTACATTTTAATTACATCCCTGTTTGCTGTAACAGGTTTCTCCACCATGAAAGCACAGTGTGAGAAGGCTATGGATTTTTAATAGAGATGCCTGCTGTCTTCACCTCCATGAGAGACCTGAATGCCTCCAATCTAGTTGGTTCAGCTAGGGCTTGTATACCACATCACTTTTCCCCTCCCAAACAGCAAGGTCTCATGACTTCCTAGGAAAATGTTGGATTCCTTGTCAAATGTTGGAAACGTATGCTAATTTTGAGAACATTATTAAGGATGTACCACTTACTGAAGGGATAGCAACCCAGAAAGCTCCTCTGCTTCTAACAATTGTATTCATATAAATAAAAGAAGCTTTAAGGTCATCTACTATTTGAGGTTGTGTCAACTCCCTGTGCTTACATTTCCTTGCAATTTGGTTTCCAGTGTTTCCAGAAAAAGGTTGGGTGTTTCAGCTTCTGGAAAGGCTATTTCAGACATTGCCAAGCTCAGGTCTTTGTCCAGCTCTAATAGGCTCCCTCCTCTGCGTGGCCATCTGGATGCTTTGGTGCAGCTCTGTCTGCCTTGCTGGGAGACATTAACATCTCTTCCAGAACTCTGCTAGAAACTGCTGGCATTTTGTGTTTACCTCACTACAGCCTGATGCAGAGGAGACAGCCATGGTGTTCCCTCTGTGTCGGGGAGACTTGATGTAGTGTGCTGGTCTGTGTCTTATTTTTTCCCTTTGTTTTCAGTCCAGCAAAGATGAGAGTCAGACATGCTCCTCAGCTCTGGAGTCATACTGTTCATATCAAGCTGTAGAGACTCATGTTTGCCCTGTGAGCTGTCATGTGGCTCATGGAGAGCTAAAATGGTGGCTACCATATTTCCTTCTCTTGCTTTTCCTTTTGTTTCCTGAAACTGAGGATTTGAAAGGAAAACATGACAATGTGGTCAGCAACCAGTATCTTTGCCTCATGGGGCTTGTGTCAACTGTCTCTGTTAGGCGAGCGGATGGTCTTTGAACAGGTTGGACAGTGACTGTCAGAAATAGCCTTTCAGAAATGCAATCCCAGCCCTCAAATCCTAAACCATCTGTCATGGTCAAGTTAATGTCACCTTCTCCCTGCCATCAGTGAGAGCTGGGAGAGTAGAATGCGGCCAGTGCTTGGTCCAGTAGGATTTGATCTGTTCGTATGGCTTTCTTGCGTACTTGGATCTGTTCCACTGGCTGCTTTGTGGCAGCTCCGTTCTCAGTGCCCCCCTCAGCCCAGATGGAAATGGTCCGAGTTGGTGCTGAGAGATCCAAATTTTCTTTTTTTTCCAGCAAGAGACTGAGTTATATATTCAACCTCAGGGCTATATGGACTTAGTACTGGCTACAATGATCTGATGCAAGAAGCAGTTTTGCTGCTGGACTCAGTGGCTTGTAGAACTCAGTGCCATGACTTTGTAAGCCATCTGCTGAGTGCTAGCCTGGAGCTAGCAAAGTCAGAGATGCCTGTGAACATGCCTGGTGCCAGGTTGGGTGGTCAAGGCCTGTTGCTGCAAGGGCAGGTAGTTGTACTCTGACAGCCCAGTTCTGATGTGGTCAATGCCAGGTGCCATCAAGGGAACTTGGCTGCAGCTCAGTTGCTTGAAAGTTGATATGTTTTCTTATAGCTTTTGAATGCGGCTGTGTTTTCTGGCAGCTGGAGAAAATGGCTTTGAAAAATAATAGCAGCTTTTTAAGTCAAATTGGTATCAACATTCACTCTAGGCTATTAAAAGCTAATCAGTTTAAGTTCCTACTTGGCAAATGAAATTCCTGACTTGTCAGCCTCTCTCTGGAGCCCAGTTCTCATGACTGCTACTTGTTTTTCAGTCTCTTTCTTTCTAATGTGCCTGGTCAAAGAGATGTTTGGTTGCTGAGGTGTAGAATCTGGTGTCATTTTGAAGGTACCCTAACTTGAGCCTCTCTCCTCATTTTATAGGATCGCTCTTGTAGTGGCAGAGGAGAAAAAAGGCAAAAGTTGGCGAAGCTTTAGCACCTGCCTTGAGCACAGTTTAGCTGATGAAAACCACCAGTCACTCCTCTCAGCAAGGCCCCCGATTCCAAACATCATGCTTGGACTGGGACAGGTGGGTAGTGAGGATCCATGGGGGAGCCATTACAGGCTATTCCAGGGGAACAGAAAAAGGAAAGAAGCAAGGCTGCTTGTGAATAGAGAGAATCAGGAGAGCAAGAGGTAGACAGGCTGATGAAATAATGCTGTCTTTAACTGTGAATAAGTAACAGCATCAGAGAAGGCATTCAGGGCAGCAATTCTGAGGGGTTAAAATGAAGGTTAAAGATTACATTTAGGATTAGGAAAATCAGGACCCCTGAGGCGTACTCAGTGAATGCTAAAGATAAAGGCTTAGGCAAAACCAGATATGTCTGGAGTGATGTCTAGTAATTAGGTATATGGTATACATATGTATGATACACTATATCATCTTTTGTGATAACAACAGCTATGTATATGATATCTATTACATGTACACGTATCATGTACATTGTATATCTTATTAGCAGATTAGATGTTACAATCTATGCAGACTAATTCCTTGGATTTATGGAAGCATTAGAAGTTGCTGTGCCAAGAAAAAGATTTCCTCTGGCAGCTCTTTACATCAGCTTCTGTACGACAGCAGCTTACACATGAGGCTTTTCTTTTGCTCTGAGCCGTGAATGCAGCCTTTGCTGAGCCCGTAGGTTTGACTGGAGCTCCTCCTGCCTTCCCTTGAATGTTCGGGGATAGTGCAGACTGTGTTAGCACGCAATGCAGATGCTGGTGAATGAATAAAGTGGAGAAGGAAGAGCGAGTGAGCCTGACTTCCTCCTTTTCAGAAAGCGGAGGAAGACATCAGCAGCCTCCAGAGGGAGTTTCTCTTCCCAGCTGGTCTCTAGGCACGGGAACTGATGCCTCAGGGAATCTCTTGATGTATGAGCTGATTTTACTTGGCTCTGTTGTGATCCTTCAGAGGGCATATGTTTCCTGTTTGGTTTTAAAAGATTGGGTTTACTGTATGCTAATTTTGTATGAGGACATCAAACCTTGCAGAGAAACCAATGCACCAGAACAAACTCACTTCTAGCTCTGTTAGGAGTCTGTCTGCTGCTTTGCCTACCAGCCCTGGGCTCTGCAACATGGGGCTCAAGTAACGAACCTCCCCGTCAGGTTTGAGACTGAGCAGCTCTAACTACAGAGCCACGTGTGTGGTGCAGGGACTGAATTACACAGTCATTCCTTCCCATTTCTAGAGCCGTATTAGGTCTGCTATGTAAGGGTTGACTGAGTTGTTTTGTAAATCTCAGCAATAAAACTGTGTCCACAATCACCCAAATAATGGAAGGAAAAGATGAGAGCATGAAACGATTACGCTGGTGAAAGAAAGGAAGACTAGTGGAGTCTGAAAGAGATGTGGGCAGGTGAGCAATGGGCCTTGTGAAGCAGAACGAAATGCATTATTATTTTTAATGGAAATTCAAAAAAGGCTTTGTAGATGCGCTGGGCAGAGAATGAGTAGAGAAATTGCTAATTCTATTTCATAAAGATGGTGAGAGTGAAACTGGCTTTGTTCCACTGCTCAGGCAAATGGATGTGGCAGCTGGAAAGGACTATCTGGCAAGGGATGGAACCTTACATGGGGACTGCGCTTCGCACCTGCCAGTTTTTCTTCCCATTCATGCCACAGAAGTCCATTGTGCTGGTGTGAAGCTCTGGATTTCCCTGTGGAGGGAAGGAGATGTCTCAGACATTTCAGTGAGATGCTAATGCCAGGCTTCTTGCCGCCCCTCTGGCTTGAGTCTCAAGCCTGGCCACACCGCATGTTTTCTCAGGTTTACTTAGTCCCTAAGCAACCTTTGTGGCCTAGGCTGTCCTCCATCTAGCATCTTGCCAGTGTGCTTGAGGCTTTCTGCCCTCAGAAAACTTCCTGCATGTGGGATTTGCAATAAAAATAGTAGAAACTCTGGAAACCGTGAGCTGAACCATTAATAACATTTGCTCTGAGAGCATTTAAGGGAGGAATTTCTGCACAGCAGTTTTGCCATCAGACCTAAATCTGTATGGAGGCGTTCTCCTATGTAAGTAGTTTAACTGTTTCGTCCAAATTACAGGTAGCTAAATCTGCGCTTAGCTTCCAGCTCATGAGTTACAGGGATCTCTTTCTTGGGCCTGGTGCCACCACCAGGGAGCAGAAGTCCTGAGACTTCCACAGGCTCAGGTTCTTTCTCTCCTCCGTTCTTCTGGGTCAGGTGCCTAAAGCTCGGTTTCAAAAATGACAATATTCTGGTTAGGATACATGGTGGTGGTGCATCACAGAGGACATTCCCATCACACTCAGTGCTCCTTAAAAAAATGGTTCCTCCTATTCCAGAGGCTGATAAAGAATGTAAAAAAAAAAAAATTAGTCTGTGTCCATGGGGAGAGCATTCCCAAGAAAAGCATTTGCTGAGAAAAACCTTTTACTCTGCTTCAGGCAGAACCAGAAGTAATTAAATATCCTAGTGAAGCACTGGGAGTGGGTGCACTTTGGGGAAGAGGCTGATCTCTCAGGTAAGAAGAATCTCAAACCTGAGAATAAACAGTTCCAAGAGAGGTGGTTGGTGAGATTTTGCTATGGAGGTGAAGGTACCAGAGGCAGTTTTACCCTCTTACTGGCTTGAGGCAGGGGAGAGGTGGAACCAGTGATGCTGGTGGAGTGGATTCTTCCTAACCAAAGCACCTTCAAGCCTTTTCTGTAGACATAGAGATGAAAAGTAATTCAGCTCTTAGCAGTCTCGCTGGCAGCCCAGCTACACATGGGTGGGATGACTCTGGGCCTTTGGCCAGGTGTGTTGTAAAAGGTTAAAGCATCAAATACGAAGTCCTTTGACTCTGAATCACTGAGCTCCTTCTCCAGTCCTGATGGCTGGCCTACCTGGGACACTCAGAGCCCTGTGGGGACCTGGACAGTCTGCTGTGATGTGCTGCAGCAATACCCTATGACTAGCGTAGGTTGGGTGTGACAGGAGCTGTGCTAATCCCCTCTTGTATTTGCAGGGAAAAACGCTTGAATGTGGGATCCTCAAGGCAGTGAGTTATTCAAATGGCCACAAATAGCGAGTTACAGAGTCAGAGAAATCCCAGGCATCATCTGGAAAGAGGGTGATATTGGCAGGAAAGTGTTGTGCCAGCCTTTGGACACCTCCCCAGTTTGAACAACCCTCTGGCTGGTTAAAGGAAGGTCAGTGCCATGGGATGGGGGAAGGGGTGGGACACTAAATGTTTGGGAATAGGGTGTAATATAGGAGGTGTAATATCTGTAGCCAGCGTTGGAGCAGAAAGCCAGAAATTGGCCATGGCTGTGGGGTCTGAGCCTAGAAATACCAAGAGCTTTGAGAGAAGGAGCAGATGGCTGAAGGTAGAGGCTTAAAAAGAACACAGCTGGACTGAGCCTGGGGTCAAATGCAGCTTTTTGGTATGATCCAGTTCAGGTTCTGGAGCTAATACATGACTGTGAGAATGAGGTAGTGCAAACACAGACTTGAAAGTCAAACACCACTTTTATGCTGCAGTTTTTCTCTGTATCAGGTACTCATTTACAAGGAAGGATACGTGCCTTTCTCCTGTCTTTGTGAAGGCCTTAGCCCTAGTGGTAGAGAGTTGGGGAGTGAGTGTGAATTCCATACAAAAGCAAAGCACAGATTCTCCGGGGGCAGGCACGGCACCCGCCCAAGGCAGCTTCTATGGTTGATGGTTGGCTAAATGGATAATGTAGAGGGATTTAGGTAATAATAATGGTCTATGATGGTATTTAATAGAAAATGGTGGTGGTGGGTGTTATTTCTGGGGGATTTAACCATTCTGGATGCGCAGCATAAGCTTTCCTAGCATGAAGTAATACGATGTGTTGTGGTGGTGCTGAGGACTCCTGAACCATGGCATAGTGTCCCTGTGGGCATCTGCCGGCCAGCCAGATGGTACAGGTACAAGGTAGCACCACTCTCACCTGATGAGAAATAGGTAACGAGTAATGTATCTCAGGGGGCACCTGATTTATTTGTGCCAAGTCCTCTTTTACTGAGAGGTACCTGTGCCAGGATGGGCCAGACTATTGGGCCACATCTTCTCACTCTGGCTTAGCAAAATTTTCTCCATCCGTGTCTGTGTAGTCTGAATGCTGGGCGTTCAGCCTGACCTTTGGTGTTTCAAGGGACAGTCTGAGCAGTGCCAGGGTCTTCATGAGAGAAGCACTGTGCCCTGGGACAAAAATAGGAGCGTTTGCATTTCCTAGGCAGCTCAAGCTGGAGCTTGAGAGGAGAGGACCAGGCTCACCTCCCTGACAGCCCACCAACATTAAGCATTTCCTTTGTAATAGCCAGTGCCCAAGGCCTGATTTCTACGCAGGGTCTGTAGGGAGGGGGAAGCAAGAACAAAAAGAGAAAGAGGTTTTAGGATTTGCTTTCTCAATGGCAGTTCATTCTGATCCTTTGTGCGTGTGCTTGCGGAGTGCAGGAATGGAGGGGTTGCCACTGCTTCATTCAGTGCTCCAGAAGACTAATGGACCTTGACAACTGCAGCACAACATGGAAACTATTAAAAAGGGAGGACTGATTAAAGCCCCAGCCATCCCAGCATTCCCCTGGGCTCTTAACCCCGTGTTGAAGCTGAGCAGCCTAGCAATGCCTCCTCCCAGTCTGCACAATTAACATCTCTTGTCACTAATTGATTCCTGTGGTGCTCACAGGACAATTAGAATTTAAATTGCCTTTTACAAAGGTCATGAAAACATGATAAAAGACGAATCTATTAGGAAGGATCACTCAGGAGTCTCTCTCCTTTTCCACAGCACTGGCTGTTGGTTATCATACAGACATGAGTGAGGGGAGCCAGGAGAGCGGTTCATGCCTTGGGTTCATTTCTTCTTGATTGTAGTTCATGGCAGAGGCTCAGCTCTTCGTGACTTGTGAATATTCTTGCACTGAAGATGGCATTTAATATTTTTACTGCCTCTTTTAGAAGGGTTTTATGTCTGTATGTGCTATCCCTTGTCTGTCTCTTCTGATAAACATTGAAATGAAATGTTTTTGCATTTGAATCTTGAATTCACTGCAGGGGGGAACCTGTTTCCAATGGAGGGCAAAAGATTTACCTTCACAGGGCAAAGTTGTCCTAGCACCAGCCTGTCTTTATTCCCAGAGGGCGGACTAATGGATTAAAACCTGACATGACTCCCTGGAAAGCAAAGGCTGTGAGAGAGAGGGCAGCTAGAGCTCTGCCTGCACAAGGATGCATATGAAGATGTGAGTACATGGTTCAGCATTACGGTCACTCCAGCTTTCTGTAAAATAGCCCTCAATAAAGAGGTCTTAGAAGAGAATGCACAAATACAACCAAGTGAAAACATTGCTTCTAAACTTGTGCTTGCAGCTTTCCTCATCCGCAGCTGATACTTCTACAAATGTCATTATGACTTTAGAAACCTATGGAACTCACGCCATCACATCTAAACTGGGTGCAAATCCTGGGTACAGGTGCCTGTAGCATCATGGCTTGGCGAGCTGAGTTTTGCCTCCAAAGTAGAATATGGCCATTTGGGGTGAGCTTAGGTGGGGAGCTGGTATTTTGCTGGCAAACAGGAATATTCAAAGTTGTTAGTTATGGCAATGCTCCTCTCTGTCACCCTCAAACCTCAGCAGTGGGAAGAGATTTAAAGCCTTGTGTGTCAGGTTTAAGGCAATGTCCTGTAATTGCAGCAAATCAGATGAGAATGGATCTTGGCAGGTTATCTGGTTCGTCTGCCTTCTCCAAAGCAGGATGAGCTCTACCCGTATCCCTACTCTGTTATCCAGAAAACCTCTCACAAAGGCGCCTTTGCTGTGGTGGGGATTGGGACAGGGGACAGATTACCCCTTGTAGGATTTAGCACATCTTGTTCTGATGCGCCCGGTCCTGCCTCAGGGACAGCATTCGGGACCAGCTGTATTTCAGGTCTGGATGCAGTGTAAAGCAGTCTTAAACGCTGTAGTTCAGTCATTTCTCTTCTGTCACGTATGCCCCAAGTGTGGAGTTTGACAGGGAAAACAAAGTTCGAGAGCCACTACTGTGGTCCAGAACCAGCCTTATGTAGCTACAGCAATATTTCATGCTGAGAGAGAAAATCTAGCCAGAATATCCAATTGCCGATCCCATCCTATCCCAGTGGCATCCCCATTATAAAGAAAACCGGCTGGCTATTTGAGAAACTCATGTCCTTTCCAAGTTCTGCCTTTGACTTCTTGCTATTCTGGTTATTGAAATTGATTTTGCACTCCAGGCATGGGATTTTCCATTGCCAAGTTTAATGTCGGAGATAATAGAAATTATGTTTCTACTCGCACATAAATCTCAGGGCTGTTTGTGCTCAGATGACTGGACAGTAAGTACAGGTGAAATTGCTCCTGTGATTGTTTCAGTAAAAGTGTATTATTGTTGTAAGGTTTTATAAAGTGTGTTTAACTGGCTTACATATATTTCTAGCAGTCACTGGGTAGGTTTTTGAGGGTTTTTTAATTAGAATAAATACAAATCTCTAAGCAAGGCGTCTAATTTCTCTTCTTGACAGTGTGGTAAATTGGCTGACTTTGGAAGGAGGCCAAAGAGTGAGCAGCAAGACCACCCGGCAGTTGTGCAGTACCCCTCCGCTGTGCTTGCCCTGCAGGTTTGTGCTCGGAGAAGCCAAACCTGTGCAAAAGATCACAAGGATCTCTCCGCTTTTGCACAGCTCCTCATGTGGGGCAAGCACCAGGCTTTGTAGTGACGGCAGCACAGTCTGCTCTGCACTATATCTTGCCATCATTAGTCAGTGCACATAGGACCTGGCTTTGAAAAGCTTGGGAAAGAATAACCAAAGGTGAGTCTCCCGAGCTTTAAGGGCAAAACAGCCCGAGAAGGTTTCTCAGCTCCCAAGAGCTAATGGAGGTAACGGTGTTAGTTATCAGGCCCACAGGGATCAGTTACTGGATTGTGGCTTGAAGGCACTCTGGCCTTTGGGGTTCCCGTGTCCTAACCTGGCAACTTTTTCTGCTCCCAGGAGGAAGAAGGACTTGTTGTTCCTTTTTAGAGTGTATGAGATAATCTCACACTCTGAAAGGATAAAGGGAGTGGGAGGGAGTCTGGAATGATGGAGGGGCTACAGCCTTCATCCACTTTGGCTGTGGGCTCCTCTGGTTAGATGTGGATCTGCTCGGCTCTGCAGTCCTCACCTGGGCAACATTCCCATGATCTGAAGTCCTTGATCAGCTTCCCAAACAGCTCTGTGTAGCCCAGCCAGCTGGCTGCCAACCAGCCCTGCTGCCATCTGCTACCCTCCGCCTCTGTTGTGTCTGGGCCCTGGAAGCCAAAGATGCTGCTCTAGTTCCTTCCTGAGGGAAGCCCAGACCCTGATAATTCAGGTGTTCTTCAGACAATATTCTTCCTGCAGTAAAGTGCCAGCCTCAAACAACCAGAGCATGCTGCGTGGTGATTAGAGCACCACAATGAGTAGAATATATGCAAGATGTTTCTTATGTGGCTTCCTACCTGCCCTGACCCCATATTCTTCTATGCTTTGCACGTCTCACGTCCTTGGCTCAAGGAGTATCATTAGTGTGTGTCAGGTAGTGCCCAGCATGGTGAATCCTCAGCTTGAGTTGGTGTTTTAGATATTGCTGAAGGGTTAAAAATTATGCGCTTAATGTTATTTTTGCTCTCGCATGCATTTGGCAATGTTGCTTTGCTGTATTACATTGCTTTCCTCCCAGAGATCTTAACTTTGGCTGGGAGCAAAGGGGCTCAATTTATCTCTTCCTTACCTCGCAGGGGTTTGGTGAGGCTCAGCTAGCAAAAACTTGTAAATTGCTTGGAGATCATTAGAGGAAAAGTGCTGTAGAAGAGCAGAGTATTATTTATTAATGTGCCTCTGTCTTACAGTGCCATAAATATCGAGGTTTTAATTGCGCAGACTTGTAATCTGAGTAACTTCCTGGATTTTTTTTTTTTTAATTTTTTTTCCTTCTTTGATTGCCTTGGTAAATAATTTCATGGCGCAGTCACTGCACAAAGCCATGCAGGAGTGGTGTTTAAAAGCCAGGTCTGTCAGGGGTAGATGGCAATGGGATGCCACAGCACGACTTTCAGCTGCTCGGTTCCTTTGGCTCCTCTAACCTCTACTGCCCCAGTCTTATCCTCTGCATCTGAACTTGCTTTTCCTCTGCCCTTGTCTAAAATCTCACTTCTGCTTGTGAGAGGAGTGTGCGAAACGGCGTTACAAGGATGAACAGAGATCTTACATTGCGAGGGGCTCCGGATCACTTCATCAGCAGTATGTGACCATTAATAAACTCCAGCCACGCCTGAAAATTTGCATTATACCCACTTTTGGGCAGGACATGAACAGTACAGCAGAGAAGGGAGAAAATCTTTCCCCTCATCCCACTAAGCTTCAGCTGGCATGTGGAAGGGTGAGCTGGACGTGGCCACGACACTTGCTCTCCAGGCCATGGCAGCAGCTGCCTCTGTTGCAGCCAGTTTGAAGCAGCGAGGCTGGGTGTGAACTGAGCGTAGTTATTCCAGGAGGATATTGACCAGCCAAGATGCAGTTAAATATCTCTTGTGAAAATGCTGAAGTCAGGGTTTTTCTCTGCATCCGAGAGCTGCCTCCAGACAGGTGGTATTTGGGCATGTCAACTGCCATCTTGCTCATCCCACCAGGAACGGGTTGGGATATTTCAGGTACTTATCTCTGTGCTTGTGAGAAGACAGAAAGTCTGATATTGCAACACACTGATCCGCAGAGGCTGATGTCAGAAGCCTGGTGGGATGATATCGGGTGATCCACAAAGAACAACGTCAAACACTGTGGTGTGGGGGTTTAAAACCAAGCCCTTTGTGCAAGTATTTCTCATGTGCAATGAGGAAGTTCCTTCCCTCTTTCTCTCTCTCAATCTCTCTCTTTCTCTGCCTGTTTTGTTTTTAATTGCCTCAAAAACATGGCAAGGCTCAGCCCGCTTCTGTTTTCCCAAGTGGATGGGCAGCCAGCTGCTTGCTCGTGCGTTTCTAAGCTCTGGCATAGGCTGCTGTAATACATTGTTCATAGGCCTCTGAGATTACCCCATTTCATGCAAAATTCAGCAGAAGCAGCGGCAATTGTGTGTGTGTGTGGTTTTACTCCTTCCCAGCTCTGGCAGATCAACACCAGCTTTAAAATGTTTGCATTGGCTGTCAGTGAAATATAGAACTGATCTGAAGACTTTGCTTTCTTCTGGGGTGTGAGGTATGAATAGCACAGTGCTGTCCCTCCATGTCTCACTGCTCATACTCTCTGCTCCTTCCCAAGCTCATTATGGGATTCTGATGGCTGTAACATAACCATCTCATGTCAAATTCAAGGGGGTATAATCCCATATACATCAGCACTGTAAGGAAACCTTCAGGTAAGGTCATGAGCGTGTCTCCAGACAGCCCAAGGGTACCACACCTCAGGTGTGGTGAGCAGACAGTTTCTCTGTGGTCATCACAAGGGCATAGAGAAGGAGAGAATATCTACTGTTGTGACCTTCACACTGAGACCATCACTGAAATCCCTAGTCTCCAAGGGATGGGCTTTCAGTTGGCAGCAGAACTTAAAGCTTCATCTGACTTACCCCTCAGTCGTAACCATCTGCCTTTTTTGCTGCCTCAGACAGCTCACTTCCCATTCAATTAGCAACATTCCCCAAGGGACTCAATTACGCCACCTGAGACAGAAGAAGGGGAACAAATGGTCTGTGCTTCAAGGGAGAAAAAGGAGTGTCAAGTCCTAATTCGAGCACAGTGGCAGACTGGCCTTTCCTCATGAGATAGCAGTAATGCTTTTTCAGAGAGGAAGTCACTAATATCTACTGCTGCTGAGACAAGCATGACTTCCAGAGGCTCCATGAATAACTGTGAATGCATCTGCAAATGCTGAGGGCCATGAAATGTGCACCAGGGAAAGATCTCCTGTAATGATTGCCCATTACATGGGCAATATCAATCAGGACAAGTCCTAGTCCCTTTAGCTATGCGAACCATCTTCAGTGCCAGTGATTCATATGCTCTCTGTTTTATTTCAAGTATGTGGTTGATATTGAAAAGATGCATTTTAAGCATAAAAAGTCTTTAAAGAGCTGTGTTTATGCTTACAGAAAGGAGATCCATGTTTCAAAGGTGTAGATGAAACGACATCAAAGTGAAAAAGGAAGAGAACAGCACATTTCTTGACTCTATGAAGATTTGAGAAGTATTTTGAAACCTAGAGAAACTCTTTGCAATGTGTTTTGGCTGAGATTTCCAAAGACATTTGCAACCACAAGCTGGAGCCTGGGGAGATTGTAGTGGTGGACTGTATGTGTAGGAGCAACAGCAATTACAGTGCTGCTGCACTCACTGGGCAAGCTCTGGTGTTGCAGGAGGGAGATGTAGCATAAAGGCTACCAAGGAAGTTGGTATTCACAAGGATGCCCTCAGGAGCATCTGTAAAGGTAGGGACAATGGCTGGACCTTTAATGAGGATGTGTCTAGAGTTCAAGAATTGACTGAACTAATACATCGAACAAACCCTGAATAAGACTCGAATTCTCTCTCGGTTCAAGATCTTCAGCCACGGGAGTGATCTCTGTGCCTCACACATGCATCTGATGGCTTCTGACCTTGCCTTTGAGCCTGGCACTAAAGAGGTGGAGATGGATCAGTGCAATGGAGATGGAGACTGGTTGTGCTATATGCTAGGGCCTTGCTCATGCAAGGCTTGATAAAGATGCAGAGTTATTGCCTAGTAGGAGAGCTGGTGTGGACTGGTCAGCAGTGAAACTGCCCTGTCCTGCCCAGCCTAGCTCTGAGCAGGCCTGGGGTCTCAAAAACGTCTGTATGATCAACCTGTAGTGAACTGCATGGTGAAGCCCAGGAGTGCTCATATGGTGGCCCCCTATGATCAGAATTGGTGCATAGAAGCCAAGAGGCAGTAATTTTTTCTGGGTTCTTAGTAAAAATGTTGACACCCTTCAGCACTTTGTTGCACTTGGCTATTGCTGTTGCTGGCAGAAGACCTGGGGGCAGGCTGAGGAGCCTGGTGGTAAAAGCTTGCTGTCTGGACTAAGGAGTCTACCAGCATTCACAGCGTGGCAGGACTTAATGCCAGCCCCTCGAGTACAGCTCAGCTTGGGACTCCCAGCTAGGTCAGTGCTGCGGGCATGCTCATATTTATGATTGGAATTAATTGCTTTTATATCAAAGAGCAGATGGAATAAGACAAGAGGGAGAAAGAGGAGGGGCTGTGGTGCAGATCTGGTGTTCTCAGCTTGAAGAGCTCCGCACGCCCATGTGGTTGCTGCTGCTGTGCTCAGCTGAATGCATGCTACAGCCAAAGGCAGCAGTGAAATGGTTAAAATGCATTGGCCAGGCTGCTTTAGAAATCCAGTGTGGGAATAACAGGGGCTCTTAAGACTGGGACTAAATTGTGATGACAGGCTTATGTGGACAAAGCCAGTGGGGAGACTTTAATTTCACCAGTGCTCAGGAATGGAAAAGAAATGAAAGCTGGCACATGATTCTGTTTCCACTTATGAAGCACCCATCTGCCTTTTTAAAATTCAATTTATGGGAATGGTGAGTAAGGCTGGGCCAGTTCTCAGCTATTAGATCCATGCCATTAACATCCCAGCCGCTTCATTGTATCAATAGCACGCACTGAGCGAGGAACATCTCTCATGCAGGATTGGCAGAAATTGATATTAATAAATGGATCTAATATTCTTAAATTTGTATTCCTTCCTGAGACTTGCAGTGACCCCAAAGGGCAGAAGAAATAATAAGTAAAGGCCTAATTCATTATTTATAACCAGGCAAACCAGGGAGGTAACTCAGGGAGATTACCCGGATAATCCAGCATTAGCATCTTGTTTCAGAGATCTTTATTAGGACTCAGGAAAGGCTTCTGGGAGAATGAAGACGGTACAATAAATTCATATGCTAGCCTTTGACCCTGCCTAGTGCCCTGGCCTTATAATTTACTTTGGGATGTGCGTGAGTTCAACAGAAAGATAAACACTGTTGGGTGAAGAGTGGGGAAAGGAGGCTGAAGAGGGGCAGTACCATTTTAAGCTGCTTGGAGTGGATTTCAGAGTCGTCAGCAAAGCTGCCTCTGCAGTTGTGCACCACAAACAGCCTCCAGCTGCTTTCTCTTCTCTTGCCTGGTTTATGGGGCCACATTAATTTTGGGAGGCAGTCCTCAGTCTTTTAGACCCTATTTTACAGAACGGAAAGAATAATATCACGTCCTAGAGATCAGGCTCATGAGGTTAATGTTTATGTGATGCTTTGAGGTTAAAACACATTAGTTCTTGTAGTCCGGTGTCTGTTATTCTTTCTCAATGCATGGACAGCCTATAGGCCTTTGGAAAAATTATTACTTTACTGTCCTGTCCCTTGTTGTTTTTGTATATTGTATGCGGACAATTTTGCAGAAGGTGGGGGCCAATTGCTGAGCTACAGGTTGAAAAATATTATCTTCATTGGGTTCTTGGTTGGTTGGGGTTTTTTGGGGGTTTTTTTGGTTTTGGTTTTTTTTTTTTGCCTTTTTTCTTTTTTTACCAGAAGAGGTTTAGAATGGTCTTAGGTGGCGGGAATGACACCAGCTAAAAGGTCGCAACTGAATTTTTGCAGGAAGAAGTAAAAGAGCATACCATGGGACAGAGTGGGGACACCATCCTTCTGAGATTGCCAGCTCAGTTCTGCAGATGTGAAACGTTTGAATAAGTTCCGGGAACGGAATTTAATGCGTGTTTAGTCCTGATAATACCTTCAGGTCTTTATGCTTTGCCAAGCAGTGCTTTATTGGGTGAAGAGGTTTGCTTTTGTGTACTAATAGCAAGGAGATGGGAGATGCACTTGTTGGAAAATTCATGGGGACTCCCCTCTGGATGGCCTTTTGATTGGGACTGTTACTCATCTTAATTCTTTGCATTCATCGTTGGTTCAGATGCGTGGGCAGAGAGTTCAAACAGGAGCAGAGCAGGCTGTCAACAGTTAATAGACTAGCAGTGCAACTACTTTGCATTTATATTGTACCTTCCCTCAGAGAATCTCAAAGTGTTTCCAAATATTAACTAATCCCCACTAGACACCTGCCAGGTAGGTACAGTCAATAATAAGCCCATTTTAGATGAGGAAGGCTGAGGTGGAGCAGTTTAACAGTTCCATAACAGATCAGTGGCAGTACTGGGAATAAAGCCCAGGACTCCCAGATGCAAGTCCCTGGCTCTGATACACTCTTCTTTGCTTCTTTTTCATCTGAATGGATTTACCCATCCCTAACACAAAGCAGATCAGATCACCTACCATGTCTGCATACACAAATTTCCTTTAAACACTGGCTTTCAGTGGGCCTTTTCGTGAAATTACATGCAGAGGAAAGAGAGAATGTTACCATCTGGGATATCATATCAGCACTTCTAGAGATATTTGGTACAGGATGTATCCAATTATAAATGAGCTAGAAGCATACAGTCTAACAAAAGCAGGTGGAACCTTATCAGCAGCAATGAACAGTTTAGGAAAGGAGACTTAGCAGGATTATTAACCCTCCTGAAATAGATTCTGTCTTCCAAAAGGGAAAATAATAATGTCCATAACTGAAATAATTAACAGAAAAACAATTTGCAACACTTAATTAAATGAATAAGAATATGCTAATGCAGAGTTAAGACTGCACAAAGGCTTCTACTACATTGCATGCTAAATATGCAATTTTCATACACTCATCCTTCGTTAAATCAAAGCCAAACTTCTTCCAATTTAGGAAAGCACAGACTCCTCATTGAGACCGTATGTGCCAGGCTTCAAGCACCAGCCATGCTTTCTGGCTTTTGGGTTGGGTGTTTTTTTCCCCCAAAGTGTGCTTTTCATCCTTCTGTAACTCACAAGCAGCTGAAGTGATTTTTCTGAGATGATTCAAAACACTCTTCAGCTCTGGGAAAACATCGGATTGTGAAGTAGTTTTTTTTCAGAAGCGTGTTGAAACGGACTGGGCAGGAGAAGTGTCTCGAAGCCGTACCTGCCGCGGGTGCTGGCAGCTCCGCCTGCACTAAGCTTATCATTATGTGAATTGCATTACCACTACAAATTGCGTCTGGAAGCAACGGGCACTATACAGCTGCCAGAGCCATACTGTGATTCCAGATATACCTGCTACCCAAATGGTACCTAAATTACTAGGTCTTGATATTGTTATGGTAGCAGTTCTGTGCCACTATATCTGGCCCAGCTGATCCACATGCTGATGTGGTCGTGTCATTTTAGCTAAGGGCTGGCAGAAGAGAAGATCCCAGTCCTTCTCCTGAAAGGGCTTATGTGTGTGCTAAGAGGCAGGGGTGTTTTGGGAGGGCCTCAAAGTGGTGCCTGGTTTATGTGCTGCCTGGGATGCACCAAAGAGTGGAAGCTGCAAGCAAGCCAATTCTGCCCTCTTCTGCTGGTGTGTGCCTGTGTGTCAGGGAGCCAGCTCTGTTGTAGGAGTGGCTTTAAATTAGCTAAATTAGGTGGCTTTAAGGACGTCTGTGTCTGTGCGATTACTGAAATGGTGACAGAATTGGAGTAGGACTGAATCTGAAAGGTTTTTCTGATCTCATGTGCAAGAAGAGCAGGAAGAGGTGCTGCTTATCTCTCAGGATCATGTCCTTTCTGTTCCAAAAGCTGACAAAAGGAAAAGAAATTAAAAGGAGAACATTTTAAAGCTGCTTTTGGCATCTTCTTTTCTGGGTTTTCTCCCCTGCCAACAGAGCTACATTTCTGAAGGTGCTGGTAGTGGATTGCCTGTGTGCCTTTTTCTGGTATCAACCTACAAACATTACCTGGTGACACATAAAATGTCCAAATAATCTCTATTGGGCAGTGTGCATTTTTTGGACCTGCTTCCCTTGAGGTGAGAACTCTTTGGGGTTTAAGATTTGCTTTCTCGGTGATGAGGAGACACCATTCACCACAGAAGCTTTTCCAAACAAATAGCACCCCTATTGCAGAAGCGAGCCCAATTCTGGGTTAATGGTAATTTAAGTTGAATATACCTCCATAGGTTTGCAGTGAATTCAGTATACTGGAACTGACAAGCATACACGATAGCAACGTTTTTCCTGGAAAATGCTATTAAATACAGCCCAGGAAACCATGTTGTGGACACATCAATATCTGCTTTGGGAGATGGTTCAAGCCTTTTAAACTGATTCCTGATATTGCAGATTTCTCGGCTGAGAGTCCCAGTGGCATTCCTTACATCTACTACTCCCTTATTCCTGGAGTCAGCTGCTGAACAACTAGTTCTAGGGTTGGGATGTGGGAATAAGGGGATTTGGTTAGGAGGGGTGGATTGGGCTGAGGAGCACGTGAGTGGAGGGCTGGGGACTTTCCAGGATGAAGATGAACCACTGCTCTTCCTCCTCCCCTGTTCACAATACACAGGCTGACTTCAGCAGGTGGGGATTGTGGGAGAAAAATGACAAGAGTGTGGGAAGAGGAGTGTTTGGTTCTTGTGCTTTCTTTGCTGAGCTCTGTGTTTACTTTCTTCCTTCTTATGAGAAGGTTGAGAGAGAAGTTCCTGCTGAAGTCCCAGGCACAGGGGTTTTAAGGGAAGAGTACAGCAACACGAGGGAGGAGAACACATGAGAATGGATTTTAGCAGCTCATTTGAGTCAACGTGACCCAAAACAGAAGGCTCTGGCTCTAGCACATAATGACTTATTCCCACGCTGCCAAAATGCACACTTCTGTGTACGCTATCTACTGCTTCATGGCTCTTTTAAGGCTGAAACGATGGAGAATTCTCTTCCACAGTATATGATTGCTGGGTTTGCAGGCTGCTTGGTAGCTGTAACGCACCATAAGTGCAGGTGCTTAGGTAAATATTGCCTCTTCCTTGGCTGAATCAATACCCGTGCTGATCACTTTGTAAATTGATGTGCTTTGATGAGAGAAGAGGGTGCAGTTTGCTATTTCACAGTCGTTCTGGAATATCTTTTTTCTTCAGATTGTTTTGCTTTTATGGGACTCTGGCCCGTATTCTGCAAATAACCCTGAAATTTTAAATAGTTAAATATAGTTGGCCAAATTCTTCCCTTGGAGATACCAATGTAGTTCCCATGGCATTGCTGAGAACCCAGAATGCATTTCTGAGGACAAGCTTAAGCCCAACAGAGCCATTTCACTCCAGGCATAACACTGTTCAAAGTCAATGGAAGCATGATTTGAGCACATTGTGTTTATATTTTTACAAGTGTTTTTCTATATTCCTTTATTTCCAGGCTAGAGTCCAACAATGCGAATGCCAGGTAGAAAATTGCTGTTTTCTTCTTAACCCTTGTTTTCCGTGAGCTGTGCATGTGTTTGGGGAGTGTACCATGGTGACGATGGGTGGGATGTCACAATAGCAAGGTGGGGTTGTGTTTAGAACACTCAAGGTGAAGAGAGCAAAAGGTAGGGAAATCGGCTTGGGTTTCTGGAGATGTTAAGGTTGCCTTGGTTTGCTCCCACTGAAGTTGGCTTAAAATGTCGGCTTCCAGTGGCAGAACGAAGCTGGAGTGGAGAGCCTTGGAAAAATCTCATCGCTCCCCAAAAAAGGTTGGTTTCTGACCAGTTAAAAATCATTTCCTCCTAGGTTAACTGTCTGAGGTCAACTCTAAGGGCCGGTAGCCCCACTCACTTGGGTTAAAGGACCAACTGCCTTGCTTTCATGAAGTTTAGCACATGATTAGCAAGGTTGACTTGACATAGGTTTAAAATTCTCCGAGGGGAGACACAGGCTATTGCTTGTGCTCCATCGTACTGGGCCTGGGAGGTACCTTGGCTGGGTCAAGCTGTCTGCGGTAACAACCTCCACCCTGCAAATTCTACCTGCGCCCCCGAGACTCCCCTGTTTGGTCTCTCTTGCCATGTGTACTCAGAGCTTTTTGCATAGTTCTATGTGCTGAGATGCTGTGGGAGATTTTTGTGGCCAATTGTAGGACAATGCATCTCTTAAGGGAAACTATGAAAAGGGTTTGGAAGGCTACCAAGATGGGAGCGATTTGGACTGCTGAGAGGAAGCAGTATACAGCATCTAATCTTTACTCACACCAACAATAGAAGTGTGCCCAGACTTGGGCTGAGAGCTGTCTGTGTAAATGATGGGGCATTTTATGCTAAATCCTGGGTCTGAGGGAGTGCAGGGTGCACTGTGTGCATGCTTTAATTGCACAGATTCTAGACTCCACTTACCTTAGATAGCCTTGTGCCTGTCTTGGGAAATGATGTAGCACCCGTGTGGTTCTGTTGTGAGAGCAGTTTAAGATGAGCAAGTCCAAGGTAGTCGGTGCAGTTGGGCACGTAGAAAGTGCCTGGGCATGTGCAGCCAATCCTGTTCTTGGACATTAAAAAAATACTCTTGGCAAATTCAACTGTCTCCCCAGCAACTGGCAAAGTGACAGGAAAATTGGCCAGGCAGGTTTCCAACTGGCTTGGTGGCACCCTGATTTAAGATGAATATTCCCTGTCAGATTTGTTTAGAAGCTAGAAATATCTACTTCCTAGTCTCTTCTCACCCACTTCTCGTTGTTTTGCTGCTTGCTCCCCACCATCCTATTTTTTCTCCATTTAAGGCAACCGTTGGCTAGGGTGAGCATCACCTGCAGTTACACAAGACACATAAAAGCACCTTGCTCAGCATTCTGTGCTCAGACTGGTTCACATAGGAAAAGCCCATCCTTTGGGGACATTCCTGCTTCCCTGTCCTTTGGGAGTTTTGAGGTGGGCTTGCTCTGGGTGGCTGAAGACTTACCCACCTCTCGGTGTGCAGTTTTTTGGGGGGGACCTTGCTCTCTCCAGAACTCTCAGACGGGCAGCACTGGTGGCTGGCAGGGCAACGAGCACCGGGGAACAGCTGCCCTTGGGAGTCAGCTTGGAGTGCCACTGGGCTGGAGCGAGATCCTCTGGGTGCCATGACCTGGGCTGCTGGAGCCCTGGTACTACTGTTTTAACAAGTCACTTAAGTCTGGGCATTGAAAGCTTGTGATAGCTGTGTGTGGAGAGAGAGAAATTAAGCCAATTCTGCTGGAGATAAGTAGCAGCAAAGCTCTCTTGGGTCCTTTAGATCCTCTTCCCGTCCAAGCTG
>JAOXNO010000070.1:22113047-22148155 GCA_028565335.1 Limnodromus scolopaceus | reverse complement strand
ACTTCTCTTAATCCTGCCACTGAAGCAGATGGGGTCAGTGGGTCACAAAGCTGCTGTGTGTGGTGTGGGGTCCAGGCAGCTGCCTGCCCTGTGTACATCAAGGAGGAAAGTTTCTTTGGAGTCCTGGCAATGCTGGCCAGTGATCTCAGTGGGGCTTGGTGGAAGGGACTGGCATGAAAGACTCTGCTTCGTGTGAGCAGGAAGGATTTCTGCCTCTCTCCAGTGATTATAATTACTCTTCTGCCTTTTCTTTCTCTTAGTTTACCTTCCCTTCTGTCATCTTCCCTTCCTCCTTCAGCATCTGCCATCTCTTGCAGCTTCCTCGTCTTCTTCAGCTTGATACTCTTTGATAGCAGCTCTGGAAGCAAGGAGCAACCTCGAGCAGCCCTGTTTCTTTCAGAAGAGTCTTCCTCACGAAAAGAGGCAGCAGAGTTGTCCCCTAAAACACAGCATTTCCCTGTCAGGGCAGCGAGTGCAGTAATAGGCTTTAATTGTCCTGATCATCCTCACCTGGGACCTCCATCCACCTGCCTCTGCCCATCAGCCCTGGAACACTGGTTAAGATCTGGGCTTCAGTCCTTTCTTGACGTCTGGTGTATCTGCTAGCAGCCCTTTCCTGAAGTGAGGATTGTTTGGATTTCCTGGATTGACCTCGGACCAGGTCAGTTACCTTACTTTTGCTTGATGTTCTGTTAAGAGGACCTGTTTCTGTCTGGTTTTGTGGGACTATACCCTGTTGATGAGGTTGCTGCCCAGCCTGGCTCATGGCCCCCTCTGCTTCCAGGCTTTTACTGAAGAGCTGGACCTTGCTGTTTCCTGATACTTCCTTGAGAGCTTAAACTTGCAGTAACTCTATCTCTCAAGTTAGATATAGAGAAAAAGCGCTGTAGAGCATAGTCTTGCTCATGGACCTAGAGCCTGGTTGTGCTGTGTGGATGTTGAGTTATTGGCTTGGTGACTGTGTGCCATGTGCTCTGCACGTGAGCAGATGAGGGTGTCCTGGAAGGCAGTGGCTGTTGCCCACGCTCCCAGGCTGCGCAGTGCTGGTGGCAATCCCAAGCAGTACTAAATTCTGTTTCAGTTATACCTACAAAAGCTGATGCAGTCAAATAAAGCTGTTCTGACAGCAGCATTTAATAGCATTGCTGTCTGCAAAACCCCGGGTTCCTGTACTCGCTGACAATGAATGTGTGTTTTTAGAAAGCTGAATTTACTGTCTCTAGAGCTAGATTTATAATCTAACCGTCTACTGAGTACCTCTATACACAGACTACTATGAAAGACAGTGAAAGGGAGGGGGGACGTGTTGCATGTTCAAACAGACCAAGGGGAAAAAAGGCAGTAGCTTTTGTGCATCTTGGCATACTGAAGTCAGCATATGGTTAACTCCTCCATCCTGAGGGTAAAGAGGACGGCAGGGAAGGGAGGCCAAGCCAGGGGCAGCCAGACATCTCTCCTCCCACAGTGCTTTTGTTTTCTGTGGTGTGGGAGGAAGATGTGATTGAGGATGTGCTACAAGTTGCAGTGCGTGGAGCTATGCTTCATGTAAATCCAGCAGGCTCTTCATCTTCTTAGTGCTTTGCTCTGTCCTTACAACATCCTCAGCCCCTGCCACATTTATGCCTGTGAGGAAGGTGCCAGTGGACAGTAGTGGGGGTGTTTTCAAGGTGGGAGCCTCTGACGTGTCTTTAGACCTTGGAGTTGCTCTTTAGACCTTGGAGGTGCTAGTGAGGGTCACCGTGCATCAGGGCCAGCAGCAGGGTTAATAACAAGAGATCTGCTTCTGGTTTCTCCCATCTGATTTTAGGAAAATTGTGACAGGGAAGAATTTTGGTGCTCTCGACATGTTTCACTTCTGTTTTCTTTTTAGGCTGGGTACAGCCATGCTCATATCTCCCTTAACAGATTCGGTGCTGTCACTGCACACAGTTGCATCCCACCCTAGGGGTGGCTGCATTTGGTGATTCATAGTAGCCAGAGGAGTGCCTGCTTCTTATTCCATCAATTTGATGGAAAGAGGCAGTTGAACTACTTGTTCATATGATTACTAGAATGCCTGCATGGCAGAAAGCTGTATTTGTAATTAATATCTGTACCAACGGCCTAACAGTTAGTCATTTTTCATTACTGCATGGGAATTTTCTCTTCTGCAGCTTCGATGGCGGGGTCTTTCCTTGGTGCTGTGGCTAACAGCCACTCAGTGGTCAGGGGCAGTCAACTATCTTGATAGCTTTTAGGCTCGAGCAAAAGTGGCTTAATTGTGCTGTATGGCAAGGAAGCCATGGCAGTCTTCCTCTTGTTGCTTAATATCTAAACGAAACTTCCAAGCGACACCTCCGGTAGGATGTTAGAGGCATGTTCTGGCTAGCTCAGCTAAGACAGAGGACTTTTTTCTGGTATTTTTCCTAGGAGTATCTCCTATCCCCTTTGGTAAGCAAAGTTGGTGTGGTGAAGGCACACTTCTCCAGCCCATTACGCTCTCTCAGGACCAGGATTTTCTGGCCCATTTCAGGAGCAAAGTTAGTGGTGGGTAACTCATCCTCATTGTAATATGAAGGAAAAGGGACTGATTTGCCGGTCATTTTCCCAAGGACTTAATCAGCCAGGGTTTGGCTTAGGCTGAGGGAAGCACTTTTTGTGGGCCCCTACAAAGTGTTGAGGTCGTGTGTTATTCACTGGTCTGCTGGGATTTTAGGGGTGCTCAGCGGAGGCAGATGTGGGAGTGAAGAAACTGGATGAGAGGTGGGAAATTCTATAGTTGGGGGAGCGGTGGAAGGGATGGAGGCCTTGTATGGACTTCTGGGGCAAATCCTCCATGGGAATAGCCTTGGGTAAAACAAAAAAAAGTAAGCACAGCCCGTCTTTCTCTAGGGCTGAGTGGCAGGTTTGCAACAGGTCTGCAAGGAGTTGTGGATGCCCCATCCCTGCAAGTGTTCGAGGCCAGGCTGGATGGGGCTTTGAGCAACCTGCTCTATAGGTGTCCCTGCCCAGGGCAGGGGGGTTGGAACTAGATGATCTTTAACGTTCCTTCCAACTCTAACCATTCTATGATTCTATAAGAAGCTTCATCTGGCAGGTCTCAGACATGCTGCCACTCTCACCTGGTCCCTTCCTGTTTGTTTTCCCTTCTCCCCCTCCTCTCCATTTAGAGCGAGTGCTTTGGGACAATAGCCTCATCTTCCTGGGTGTTTTGAAAACACTTAATACGTACTTGGTGCTGAGTAAATTACCGCTATTGTTGTTCTTATTGCATTAATTAGCTCAGGGCCCCTTTGCATGCACCAGACCAGATCATTATAGCAATTTGTTTATAGTGCCGTGGCACAACAATCTGGGGCTCTCGAGTGAAGCTCTGGAGCTGCTGTGCCAGAGGCTGTGGGCAAGCAGGAGGGGTATGGGCTGAGGCTGGCTGGGAAGGGGATGGCTGCAGCCACAGCCTCCTACCTCCTCCTGCCCCATGGCTGGTGCGTGGTGGCCGATGTGTGGGAGCTCCCACTCTGCTTCAGCATGTGATAAAACAGTCCACCTCAAACACTGCAGAACTGGGCAATCCTCCTTGAAGATTGAATCCTCCTAGCTGGATGTGGCAGGTTTTCCACCTTTATTGCACGTGGCAGTGGTGAACTAGACCAATGCAAAGACAGCAGTGACCTGAAGTCCTTTGGTACTTCTTACCCTCTGCAGTGTTCCTTGATTTCCCCCTCTTCCTCCACAGCTGGCTCAGCAGGCAGGATGTGCTAAGTGAATGCTTTGTTTGGCCTAAAGGGTTGGTGTGACTTGCCCAAGACAACCCATTAGTCAGGAGTAAACCCAGGGACTTTTGCTGCCCAGTTGTGTGTTTTAACCACTCTGTCTCGCGCCCCAGGACACTTGGATCCTGTTGGAAGCACAGCAGATGGAGCCAGGCAGCAGGTCCAGCTCCAGCTGGCTGGCAGGGAAAGGGCGAAGCAGCAGCACCAGTGACCTTGCTGATTTATTCATTAGACAGTGCTTAGAAGAAGGGGAGGATTGATTTGTCTGTCAAATGCAACACCAAACCATGCGGCCTGCAAGGGGAGGACTAATTGTGCCGCTGACACAGAGGCCAGTACTGACTCAAGCAGTCAAGCACCTTTTTATTATATTTTCCCGCCAGTCAGCTCTTCTTCTTTTCATCTATCCTATTATCTTGGGCAATTTATTGATGCAAAGTCAAATTTAAGTGGTTATTTTGCCTGTGAAAATGAGGAAAAAACGTCTAAACTGAATACAGTGAGGTGTTGGATCAGTCTCTCCATTATGGTTATTTGGAACCAGTTTGAAGCTGTCTGGCTGTACGAGCCTCGGCAGCACCTCTATGGTAGCAAAAGACCTTCAAGAGCCTGAGTCCCTTGTTCAAAAGCACTTTGTGGGCTCTTAAGAAAAGTGCCCCAAAGCATTCAGGATGTAGGTTCTTGATTTTTGAAAGCACCAAACTGGCTGCCCTTGAAATCAGTGCCAGAGCTGCTTGTTTTGTTGTTGGTTGGTTGTGTTGTTTTTTTTAAAAAGGACAACTTTCTGTAAGAACAGTGTGGTTGCTCTGAGGCAGCCGTTCTTGAAGAAAGGCAGGGGCTCTGCCTAAATGGGCTCTGCCTATTTTGTGAGCTGCTCAGGCGTTGTCAAGTCTAAATTAGCACAGTACTGAGTTAACGTGTGCCTGGCTGGGCGGCAACATGGGGCACATGTGAGCTCGTGGCCTGTGATACATCAGAACTGCCTCCACCACTGCTCCCCCAGACTGCCAAGCAAGTTGCTCTTCATCCTCATCTTTGCAAGAAAGATGGGGCATTAAAGACAAATGACCGGTCATGCAATCAATGAGGTCAGCCTTCTTTTTTCAGACTGTTTCCTACCTTGTTTGGCAGCTTTACCTGCACTCCAGCAGAAGGCTTTGGTCTGTTCCCCACAGAGCTGAAGAGATTGCAGTTCATGGGGGATACCTTCAGAGATCTCAGGTCTTGTTCGGTCCCAGATGGCTCCCGCTAATGGTTCCCAGCCCAGGCCTGGCTGGCAGTCTTTACAGGTCAGTACAGCCATTTAGATTTCCAATTACTGCAATGGGTGCTGAGTTAAGCCTGCACCGAGGGCACAGGGAAGAATTCATTGTCTTTACTAATTTGGTTCTCAGATTCTCCCCCACTGCTCTGCTAAATGGACCTCAACCCTGATCTTGAAGCAAGCACTTTGCAGAAATTTACACCCCTACAGGAGTCGAATGGCTCCTCCTTTCACTTCCAGCCTCTCCTTTCCTTGCAATTTCTGTTCCTCCTCCACAATTTTTGGAGGCCATTTATCCTATAGTTGCAAAGTGTGCATCCCCCTCCCCTACTTTAGCTCCTTGCTGTCATCAGGCTGTTGAACATGATTCTGTCCTGTGTTGCAAAAATAATCACTTTTTAATTATGTAAAGGAAAGCGCGTTGTAAAAGCCCTTCAAAGCCCGTGTCTCCGAGTCCTGCTGCAAAGCAAAAGCAACGTGAGCCTGGCAGTTTGTTTATGTGTTCACCGTGAACTGTTCCTTTAAGCCACGTATTACACCCTCCACCAGTGTTTAGTCATGAACGAAAATGCCAGCTGAGAGATTCCTGGGCTGTTGTGAAAGCAAAGAGGGATTAATTTGAGCAAGAACTGAATGCCTCCCTCCCAGCTCCTTTCATCCCCACAGAGATAAATTAGGGATACTCTCAGCATGAGGGCAACATAGTTGGAAAGCCAACTGTTCTGCAGAGCGATTTCAGAAAATCTTGTGGATTTGGCAGAGAGGACATCAGTGAAAGTAGCCAACTGCCTCCCAAAGGGTAAACCCCCCCTGGATCAGAGAAATGTTGCTTGCAGTCTGATTTGGTGCTTTCTGTCTCGCTATGGTGCTTTTAGGACTTTACAGGGAGTAATGAATCAAGGGACTCAACTTACTCATTCTTAAGACTTCCTTTTTGCTATGATGCCCCTGTGAAACAATAATAGCGAGGGCCTGTGAGAGATCCATTAATGTCTCTTATTCACACTGCCTGGTTTACAGATGGTCACTAAACAGAATGCTTACTAATAGATGCCATTGAGTGCCTTTTTCTCTTTCTGCTGTGCCCTGCTTTTTCTCCTTTCATAGTTCCTACCCAAAGAGAGTAATTTGTATAGCACCTAGCAGTCACAGAGAGGCTTTGGGGGCAGCAGCGTAGTTTGCCGTGGGACCCTGACCCTCTCCTGTGTCCCAGGGTGATTGTTCCACTGGGCTGTTACTGAATTATTGTAAGGGCTTTTTTTGCTCTCCTGAAAAAGTCTACCTCTAGCTGTGGGCCTGAGATATGACCCCTCGGGATGTGCTGTAAATATAACTAACAGATGGGAGTTTAAGGGGCAATTTTCATGCATTTCTTATAGATGAGAAAACCTTGTTAGATGAAACATTCAGCTAACACAGGGGCAGATATCACAGCAGATCTGGGATCTCCAGTTGCTGGGTTAACCCCAGCTGGCAATGAAGCATCAGGCAGCCGCTCGCTCACTTCCCCTCGGTGGGATGAGGGAGAGAGTCAGAAGAGTAGAAGTGAGAAAACTCGTAGGTTGGGATGAAGACAGTTCAATAAGTAAAGCAAAAGCCGTGCACACAAGCAAAGCAAAACAAGGAATTCATTCACTACTTCCCATCGGCGGGCAGGCGTTCAGCCACCTCCAGGAAAGCAGGGCTCCATCACGCCCAAGGATTACTTGGGAAGACAAACGTCATAACTGCAGATGTCTCCCCCTTCCTTCTTCCTCCCCCCAGCTTTTTGGTGCTGAGCACAATGTCATACGGTATGGGGTATCCCTTTAGCCAGCTGGGGTCACCTGTCCCGTCGTGATCCCCTCCCAACTCCTTGTGCACCCCTAGCCCACTCGCTGGTGGGGGGTGTGAGGAGCAGAAAAGGCCTTGACACTGTGTAAGCCCTGCTCAGCAATAACTGAAACATTCCTGTGTTATCAACACTGTTTCCAGCACAAACCCAAACCATAGTCCCATTCTGGCTACTGTGAAGAAAATTTACTCTACCCCAGCTAAAACCAGCACACACTGTCATGTGCATTGTACTAGATCACGCTTTCTGTTGTAAGGTCGAGGAGGAGAAACGCCAGGCTTGGATATTTGCCTGGATTTCTGTGGGCGACTGCTCGAAAGGGAATCCTGTGTTCTCCTAGTTCTCTGCACCTGAGCTGTGATGGTGAATAGGAGCACAGCTTCCCTGTCAGCATCTTGGTGAGGTTGGGGTGAGAAAACCTGGGAATGGGTAAGCCTGAAGAGCATACAGGCCTTGCGAAAAACAAGAAGCAGACTTGAGCTTTTGGCATGAAGGATTGAGGGAAAGGCAAAAGGGAAGTGGGATGGTGAGGGATAGGCAGGAGGAATCTGAAGATTTCTATCCCAGCTGTGTACCTACCTTGAAAGGCAAACTCGGATCAGTGTTTTCAACCTGCCTTGCCTCAGTTTCCTATTTGTAAGCTACAGTGAGTGATTCTGAGCTATCATACGGATGCAGTTGTGCCTGGGAGGACTGATATCTGCAAAGTGTTGTGTTCCTTAGTGTGAAAGAAGAGCAAAGTCTTCTTTATTGATACTGTACTATACCAGTCAGAAACCAGCTGTGTTTGACTTTGGAAGCCTTCCTACCCCAAGAGAGGCCCATGATTAAATCCTTGTCCACCATCCTCCAGGACAAGATGACCCTGGAGGTTAGGCAGTGTCCTTCCCCAGCAGAGCTGTGTGCTGTAACCCTATGTTAGCAGTTTATTTACATATTACACATGGCTGCAGGCCTCACTGCAAGCCTGGGAATCAGTCAGAGCAGTGATGCATTCAGCTGTCGTGCTGGGATTCAAATCCTTTACAAGTCAGTTCATCTCTTGATCTTGAAAACACAAAAGTAATGAACCTCTTGAAAGAAGGTTGCTGTTTGTCCTGTTGTACTACCACATTGTTTGGACACCAGTTAGAGGAGGCTAGAGTCAAAGCAAAAAAACTGTTGAATGAATAAATCGGCTTATAGAGCTTTGTAGTGATTTATTCCTCTCTTTGGTCCTTTGGGCTTGTGTGCAGCTCATAAACGAGCTTATTATTCTATCATGATTCATAGCTTTGTGGCGGAAGCTGAGGGTATATGTGCCGCCAGGGAAGACAGAGGGGCTGGAGATGGAGTATTTGAAGTGGAGATCAGGCAGAGGTCACACTGGAACGCAGAAGAAGAGGGAGAAGCAGAGGTTGTCCCTGCAGCCAGCCAGTGAACGACAGGGCTGATGGATTGCTGCGTGCGCAACGCAGCCGGTGCAGGAGATGACCCTCCGTGATGAAGGCTTAATTTTGTCACTGCTCTTTGGCATTCATTTTAGAGATTTCAGAGATCTCCTAGTGACAGGAAAATGCTGTATAGATCTCCTACTGATAGGAAGCTTTGCAATGGGCTTACATATAGAATGTCTGGAGGGAGGCTTCAACCCTTCCATCCGTATCCTGGGACTTCTCTATTCTACTTCCCTCTTCACAAGAGCAATTTCAGCCTTTCTTCAGCTCAGTGGCAGAGTTTCTTACTGGGATGTTCTGCCCTACCATGCATGAAGGTACCTTAGAAGTCCCTTGTGCTCCCCTTGTCATATATGACATGGTGTCCTACTTACAGTGCTGCACAGCTGCTTTCTGCCTGTTGGGGACCCCTTTGTCACTGGAGATTAATGCTGGAAACAGAAACTGGGAGGCAGCTTGAGATGGGGCTTCAAGATGTCCCAGCCCATCATCTGTGTGTCTGATCTAATCTGTCAGTCAGTCTCCTTGGCAAGGGAGCAACAGCATGAGCCAGGCTGCTTGGCCAGATGCTGTGGTACGTTTGGTGTTGCAGAGCTGTCAAGGAAGAGAGGAGACTCTCTGGCCTTTAGCACCTCCCTTTGTTTTTCCAGCATGAGCCTGAACTGCATCTGACGGGACGGTGCACAGCTCCGTGCACAGGGAACGAGCAGGTGGGCTTTATTCTCTCTCCCCAGGTCAGGGGAGCCCAATACGTGCTGCCCATATCTAGCCCCTGTGCTCAGTGATGCCCTTTACTTTTGGAGGGACCTCCTCAGCAAAGGCATCTTGGCAGAGCCTGAGAGCTGCCGGTGCAGCTGTGGATATGTTTTCTTTGCCATGACCTTGGGAGGCCCCCTTTGCACATCCTTCTCTCTAGAATCATGGTGGGACTCTGGTCTTGTTTGCTTTCCCTTTGGCCCAAAGCGGGGTTACTCTGCTGAGGCTATTTGCCCACAGTGGCACAAGACATAGGAGCGTGAGAGAGCAACCTTTCTCACAGTGTTCACAGAGACGTTGTCCTGCAATTCTTGAGAAACATTTTACATCAAAACTCACTCTGCCAGGGCATTAATTTATCATACTGGGCGATGAGGTGCAGACTCTGTTCTCCATGTGTGCATGTTGTTGAAGTTTGGATTCATCCCACCCAAGCTGAGGAATGCAAATGAACTGCAAGTGCAGTCCTGTGTGTTGGCCATGGTATCGCAGTCAGGCAGCACACAGTCATTGTGCTCAGGGAGAGAGAGAGAGAGAGAGAGAAATCAGCCCATATGAGTCCATTTGCCTTCTGGCCATGCCTTCCTCTCTCACTGGTTATGAAAGGAGCTTGGGATGACTATTCTCCTGTACTCCCTTGGGTGTTTAAGGTTAATATAGGTCTCCAACCCTAGAGAGGAGCCCTTTCTGAATTGCATCAAGAGGTAAATCATTCATTGTGACACTGTGGCTCTTTGTTGTAGCTCCTGGTGCAGTGCGGCGATGGGCGGACACGGTGTAGAGATCTGTGGGGGTTTGTGTGAGTAATTCAGAGACACAGGTGAATTTGAGAGTGCTTTCTTTGCCTTAGTGCAGTTGCTCTTATGTAGGCTATGTGAGATCAAATGTCCATCCAGCCGAGTTTTCTTGCTCCTGCGGTGGTAAATAGTACATGCCTGAGGAAGACTGTAGGAACAGGGCAAGCACGTAGTGACACCTCCTTAATATACTCTCTCCACCTCCAGAGATTTATGACTTTCCTAGCCAAATGTAGATTCATTACATTCAGTAGCTCTAGATGGGGTTTTCTCCCTGAATTTGTGCAGTGGCTTTTTCAACTTAGGAGAATTTATAGCATCCAAGCCCCCTGAAGCAAGGAGTTCCACTGCTCAAATCCTGTTGGTGTCCAAAATACAGTATTTCGTGTTGGCTTCACTCGTAAAGCAAAACCAATAACTCAAAGAGCTGGAGGTCCCTGGGCAGAGATCATTGATGCTTCTGAAAACTGAATGGGTTTCAGTGGAAGTGTGAGTCAGCACAGTGTTGCCCGTAGCTTAGAAATATTTTCAAGACTCCTGGCACAAATATTTCTTCTAAAAACCAGGCTCTGGTTTGTATCTGTCTGTGCTCCGGGATTCTGGGAGTCCCCTGAAGATGGATCTGCAGACAGGCATTTCTTCAAATCAGCTGGGAAACAGTAAGGCTGGGAAAGAGAGTAAGTTAATTTTTCTCCTTCACATCGGGTTACAGTTCTGTGCAATAGTGCAATCGCAGGTGCCTCCTACTTACGGAAGGTAAAGGCTGTGTTTGTCAGCCTCCACTACCTGTGTGGTGTTAGAGCAATACCGGTGTAGAAAAGCCAGCTGTTAATTTTGTGTTTGACAGGTTGCCTTTGCCAGGTGCCAAGGAGGGTGTGACACTCTCTTTGCTGGGAAGGGGCTCTGAATGGGAGAACTTTGAGATGGGACAACAGCAAGGGAGAGCAGAGAGCGGCAGAGAGATTTGGTGGTGGTGACAAACGTAAATAAAGGTTCTGCTGAAACCACAGGAGCACTCAGCAGTCTCATCGGTCCCTCTGACCCACCATGCTAACACCCAAGCTGAAAAGAGTGCACTTACATTTCAAAGAGAGGTAGAAGGTGCACAGGATGAGGCAGTTGATTCGTTTGGTGATCCTGGGACAAGGTTAAAGAGGCAAGAATGGACTCCTTTTCTCCTGCGCTTCAGTCACATGTGCAAAACGTGAGACTGCTTTCAGAAATAGTTGGGAGCAAGAGGTCTCCATCAGGGAGACAACTCCAATTCAGGGTGCACACGGATTGATGTCACTTTGTCAGAGCTGCACCTGCTTACGCCAGCTCTGAGGGTGGCTGAGGGCCAGACAGCACTTGGGTAATCAGATGGGAAATAAGGAAGTGACTTTGACTAAAGCTGAGAGACAACATGTGGGGGAACAGTGGGAGGAACCACTCTGGGCCAGTGGAAGGGAAATCTACTGGAAAAAATGATGGGGAAGGATTTCTGTTGTTTGAATGGATGAGGTAATAAGAAAAGAAAGGCTCAGGGAAGGCTGCGGGTCTTTGGGAGATGTGATGGTTTGGGACAGCAGCAGGAGAACAGCCAAATTCTCCTGTCATCACATTTCAGACCCACTATGGGCAAGTGGCACAGCAGCTTTTGGAAAGAACGAAAGAATACTGAAACCTAAAGACTTTTCCTAGCAGTGGGCCCCTCTCCTTAGGGAGACATGGAGAATAAATGAGGTGTCTGATTCTGGGATGTGCTGGCCACCTTCTGTTATATGCCAAAAGTCCTCCTGAGCCAAGAGGTCAGGATTTGGCCCTATGCTGTATAGTGTACACTGTGAAAAGCTCATGTTGGGTTATCGCTGTGGTGGAGCCTCTGCTCCCTCTGGGATCCTGCAGGGAGTTGGCAGCCAGAGGACTCAAAGGGGACGGTGACGTTGAGCGCATGGTGGAGGCAGAGCTAATTGTGAGCACGTCTATGGGGTCTACGCAGCAGGTCAGGCTCTGGGATCGTGAAATCTCCGAACCTGTGCATTTGTTGCACAAGCCTGCCTTGCTCTGTTTCAGGACATGGGCAGGGGTGTGTGCCCGTTTGTGTGTCTGTCAGAAAATACTGCTCGCTGGGGCGGCTGCTCTCCAGCAGCTCCAGAACTGCATGGGCAGTTTGCGTGGTGTGAAACTGGTGGGACTGGTAGAGCATGGTGGGCTTTGTTGTGCCCCGTCACCATTTTTCTCTTGGCTTTGCTGTATAGCCTCCTGAAAGGAAAATGTGTGGGTTTTTTTAAGAGCTTCTCGGCTATAAATTTGACACACCAAAACAAGTTTGTTTGTTCTTTCAGTGAAGTGTGTTCCCTCTGGTTGCCGAGATGTATGTAATATGGCAAACGGAGGAGGAAACTCTGAACGAACAGAGAGAACAGTCACCTAACCTTCCTCTTGTCCTGAGGGTGTGACTTGCTAAAGCCATTAGATTGAGAGAGGAGGAAATACAGTGTGTGTGTGTGGAGAGGAGGGGAACACAAACTACATTAGAGCTTTGAGCAAACCATGTGAGACCCTGTATGATTGAGTCACTCTGAAGGGAGGTAGAGTCTGTCACACATACCCACTGTAATGAGTATGAACAAACCCACAACAGCTGGCTGTAGCATATGGAGCATCCAGAAGGGAACAAAGCTGAAATAGTTCCCTTTCCTCTGCTCTTTGCTTATCCTGGCCCTGATTCAGGACCGCACCAGGGACTGTGCTCATCTTTAGGCCTGTGCTATAGGTCCCAATGATTTCTGTGATAACGAGTTTCAATTTTACTGTTGACTTAATGAGTTTTCTGTGCAGGTAAGTACCTGTGTGAGTGCAATTGGGGTAGAGCATCCCTTAATCACAGACTCCGTAAGGGGACTGGCTCTTCTGTGGAGCTCGGGTGGGAGGCCAGCACGCACCCATGCTCCTGGGTAGAAGCTGGGGCTTTAGGTGGGCCTCCATGAAGAAGGCAAGGAAGAACCACAGGATGGAGTCATCTTGTCACTCACAGTTAGCTAATGGTGTTTTTACTTTTCCTTAGAGTTGATCAGGTTTTTGATTTTGAAATCAAATAGTTTCCTTCATCTGCACGCTGCACACGTGGGAATAACTGCTCCAGTAAACTCAGAGTTGGCAGGTTTGCTTGAGCCTTCAGAGAGAATTCGGTAGAGGTTTTCTACTCTTTTCCACTTTTTTTCTATTTCCATCAGAGGATGCAGGGACAGAAGGGCACAAGCAGATAATCATGCCCCGTTGCCAGTATTTCTGTAGCAGAGCAGTGACAGAAGGAATGAATTGTGGCATAGGCAACATATATGCGTATATGAAAAATGTGAATGTGGCATAAGTGATCTCACCCATCGTTTCTGGCTTTAATGCCCAAGAGAGGATAATTATCAGCTGCTCTCGCACAGGGATACAATGGTGGGGTGGGGGAGAGTCTGTCAGAAACCAGTAAGAGGAGCAGAGGAATTCACAGGAAAGCTGCTTACTCCTTGTTAAAAATCCCTCTCTGTGTGTGCACGTAAGCGTGCGTGTCTATGGGTTTTGCACTTGCCTCAGCGTTTTTGGGTGGGCTGTGAAGCAAATTTCCCAAGCAGCCTGCACCTCCTGCTATGCAAAAGCTGCCTGAACATTTGTTAGGTTAGTAAAATGCATCTTTGTGGTACCCTTTAAGCAACTGCCTCATTTTAGATAAAAATCTGTTTGTGATTTTTAGGCCTCTTCCAATTTATTGGTTCCTCTGATATCCTAACACTGTTAGTTCTCAACCCATCCACAAAATCTTCCAGAGAAACAGGATTGACAAGACCTGAATATCTAACTGAAAAGTGAAAAAAAAAAACCCAAAACCCCAAAACCAAAACCCAACCAGGAGCGAAAACAATCAAATCAAATTAAAAAAAAAAAAAAGCATCAAAACAAAACCCAACCCAAAGGTTTCAGGCTCTACTTTCTATGCCATAGGAAGGGGGTATAAAGGTACCGCTGTTTTCTTTGGGTTTTTTCCTCCCTTTTAAGCAAAGTGTACCTAATCATCCAGGCTCCCAGTGGATGGACTGGGATTGTACCCTGCAGGCAGTTTGCGAGCCGCTGGAGAAGCAGCCTGAAGTGAGTGGGAGCAGCTGGATCCCACAGTCATTTATAGCTCAGAAATGCTGCTGTTTGGGATCCTGTGGCCCTACTTCTCTCTGGGCTGCTGTTGAGCGAAGGCCAAAAGATACAAAAAGAAAAAAAAGAACCTGGAACAGGAAGGAATTTTTCAGCAAACCCCAGCGTTGACATTATAACATATTTCCCAGCTCCTAGGCATCAGCAAAGCCTTGCTATTACCTGCTATTCTCAAAGGTGCATTTCATCTCTATTCAAATAGTCATTCTACACCAGTTCTTTTTTTTTTTTTTATACAGTCTCCTGAAGACTTTAATGTTAACATTAAAAAGATAATGAAAACAGGCAAACAGACAAATCATGATGCCCAGTGCTTTGCTTCCTCATTGATAAAACATGAGAGCAGCTCCCCCCTGCAAGATTTTGACTTTCCAGACTGCTAGTCATTTATGTTTTTATTTATGAAAAGGAGAAAAAATGAGTTTCCATCACAGCACCTAAGCATAATAGAAAGGGAAAGCTTTCATGTGTTCTGCATGGGGTTGTGCTGTCAGGCTGTGCAAGTGGTTAATAACACCATTTCTTTCGTTGCAACCCAAAATCTGCCGTCCAGGTTGATCACAGAGCTCAAAAATATGTTTGAGTTTGATAATGTGCCTGTTCTGTTCAACCACAACTTTCTGCTTTGTACTTTTTTGTCCCTTTGTGATGTTTTTGGGGGGTTGTGCAGCCCTGTCCCTGTCCGTGCTGCTTGCATTGTTACTGTTAATAATTATCTGTATTACAGTAGTTATTAGAGGCCCAAACTGTTACTGGCTCAGTTCACGTAAGAGACAATCTCTGCCTGAGGAGCTTAAGGTCTAAATAGGCAAGGCAGATACTGGAAATGTTATCAGTCTTATTTTTACAGAGAGCTTAAATGACCTGCCGAAGGTCACACAGGGAGTCTGTGGTGGAATCATGACCGGAATACAGATTTCCCAGGTTTTATTTCCCCATCTAACCCAGGTTCCTTGTTAAGGCAGGCAGTTGTGAGGATGCTGCCTGCGTGTGTGTGAGTCCGGGTGCAATTCTGGGTCGTGTACTGGATTTGCATACGCCCTCCTGGTCCAAGCGTGTCTGCCAGGAGCTGTAATAAATGCACAGCTAGCAAATAGCAGCTACGAGATGCAGGCACACCTGGAATGCATGTCTCTAAGTAGTTCAAGGACAGAGCCTTCGATGAGGTGGCAGATGTTGTTGGAGTTCTTATTTAGACCTGCACTATTTTTGACTATGTTACCAAAAAATATGTGCAATACTTATGAAATATAAAGGATGGTGGTCAGTCAAACTTTAGGCAGATGAAGAGCACAGTCTTGTGGCTGGTGTGCATAGTTGTGTGGGCCTTGACGTTCAGAAACAGGTAAGCAAAGAGCCTCAAACTTTGCAAGAAAGAGGGTGTTTTAAAGTGTTGTTAGAACACTTTGGAGTGTTAGGACAAAATACACGCTTAAAAAAAACCCAACACAACAAAAAATGCTGTGAGGTGCACAGGTTCATGTGTGATGGGAACCACGTGAGTGCTGAAAGTAGCATCCACCTAGAAAAGTAACTGTCCTACAGAGCTTCCTTCTGCCAGAATGATCCATGCAGGACCGGAGAAAACAGTGATCCTTCCTCTAATTCCTGTTTGCCGGGTCAGGATGTTCCCTGCACTGTGGCTCTGCTGTATCTGAGGGTGTGGAAATGGCTTCTCTTGGGCTGAAAACCCGTGCTATGTAGAGGTCCTCTGTCTCTGAGATCGGCTGAAGGAACGCTGTACGATAGTTTTGACTATCATTTCTTGGAAACTAGATACAGGTGGGACTCTAATATTGCAGAATTAGCACAACCACCTTTCTTAGCTAATTGTTTTAAATGACATTTTAAAGAACTGCTATTTTCCTTAACATTTCTAGTCTACGTTTCCATTGCCTGCAAGTAGAAAATTCAATTTTCTTAAGTGTCAATTTTTATCTAAAATATAATCCTTATTAGCAGTTTCAATGCATTTCAATGTATCTTTGTTTTTTTAAATTATTTCACGAAACTCTTTACGTGTATAATTGAAATTGACTTTAATTTGAAACTCGGCCTTAACAGAGTCAATATTTCTGCAATCTGTCTTAGCTTGTTTCTCAAGGAAAATGTTATTTCTGTTGTTGCAAAGGGGAGGCAGGGACGTGATGTTTGCTCCGGGAGTTAGGAGCCTCAACAGCCAAAGTTTAAAGAACTTTGGCCAGTTGTGACTATAGGATTTCTGAAGCCTGCGCTCACGTTATCGACTCTCTCAGCATGTGCTGGAGTCAGGGTACAGCTCCACAAAGCTTTTTGAGAAATTTCGGCCTTTGAGTAACATTCTTGGTTTCCTGAGGTTTTTTTCAGTGGCTGAATTGGATTAAGGCAGTTTAGTTAATTGAAATGGGAAGGCAGACATTTGAGAGCTAATGCATATTGCTGAATGCAATTCCTTTCTGTTTTATTTTTTTCTGGATACAATGTGTTCTTAGATTAAAGTTGCGTTTATGGCCAAATAGTTTCTCTTCAACTCCCTTTTGTAACTTACCTTTCAATTAATGTGTTTTGCCATTGTTTTAATTTTAAAACTCTATCATTAAAAAGCTTTTAGAATGCTGTGAAAAGACCGTAAGTGGCGTGGAGTACTGAAAGTGCCTCCCTGTGTTTGTTAGCCTGAAAGAGCTTAAAAATTGCTACTGAACAATCTGATCCTCTTCCACTGCACCAAAGTCACTTCCAGTAGCTTAAGAATATTTAAAAAAAAAAAAAAAAATTCAAACGTAACATATAAAAATGCCCTGTGGGAACACTGGAACGCTTTGGGAGATAAGTCAAAAAGATTTAAAATTTTGCAACACCACCTCCTTGATCAGAGGATGATACGTCCATAGTATACTTGCCATATGATATATTCTTATACTCCATTAGCCTTGGGAATATACAGCTCCAGATACAAATGAACATGAACATTACCAATTATAAGTGGAGACACTTTGCCAATATTGAAATAATTTCATTACAGTAAATCTTTAACTTTTAAAAATATTCCAAATGAAATTTCAGCGCTTGCTTTCAAAGTAATCAAGAAGAGGATGGGTAGCTTCCTTTTCAGCTTTGTGGTTATAAATGATTATTGGAAATATTTTTATATTTCCAAAGGTTGTAACATCAGAGACAGAAATAAAATTGTCCTTCTCCAGGACGTCTTTATTTCCTGTACTGAAAAAGAAGTTAATATATTTTTGTCAATAAACAAAGATTTTGCCTTATGAAGATGCAGCATTTTGGCTACAGGTTAATCTTGTAGAAACAACGTTATTTAATTTGCTGCTGCATTCAAGAGATTTGTGCAAGCAACTAAATAGTGTTGTTGTGTGCCTTTGTGGTTTCACAGAAGCCACTTCGTTACTTTCTGTATTTCTAACCAATAACCCTTTTCAGAATTGTTGTTGTTCAAAGCTGTTCTGTAGTAACCTTCACAACGGTTTGTCTGCATGCTGTCTTGCATCTGACAGTCCACCATGGGCAACTGAGAAACTTCTTCTGCAAAACCCGTTGGGAGTCTGCTGACAATTATAGCTACCTTCAATGATTCATGCAAAATCATTTCTCCACTCATCTTGGAAAATACTAAATCTTCAGGAGACGTATCTTGAGTTATTGCTGTAGTGCTGCAATTGCCAGGGAGGTTCTTACCTGACCAAGAAAATATAAGTAAATAATTCTTAGACTCATTTTTTATTACAGACCTTTTTGTTGTTGTTTTGGTTTGGTTTTTTGTTCTATATCATTCTGGTTTGTGGGCCAGCAATCCTGCAGATACTGGGACTCAGGATTTAGGCCATGATAAATATAGGGGAAAGAATAATCTTTAGAGATCAACAGGCTCAGAAAGTATGATCATCTGGGTAAACTTCTCTTTTTAAAATAGCTCTAGTCTGCCCGCTTTGCCTTTTGGATCCTAGTGACAGTTGAGGCCATTTCTGTATGAAATTTGTAAAGACATTTTAGGGTCCATTGGTCTTGAAGATGCTATACAAATAGGAACTACTGCCGTTTGAGATCTCTTACCCAACACTCGATCTCAAATAACAAGATAGTCTGGGGAAATGAAGCAGCCTTTGCAAGACAGCTTGAGTCACTCTGGACTGTCTCTGGGGGAGCAAGCATTTGAAGTACCTTTCTCAGTCAGTTCCTTCGACTCGTACTCATCGATTTTCTCCATTCTCGAGCTCTAACCTCGCTGCAGGATTGGAGGGAGAGCCTGTGCTTGCTTTTGAGGAAATCTTCATCTCTCTTGTCCCCAAAACCACTTGTCTGTTTCTTATCCTGAGCTGTAAGTGAGCTCATTATCTCTGCTGTGCTGCCGGCAGCTCTCCTGCAGCTGGGAACAGGTGAGCCCCGAAGGGGATGGAGGTTCCCTCCATGCATATAGGCAGCTGAGACAGGGCAAACATTGCCACAGTGCTCTGGGGCAGCCACTACTTTAAAAGTTTGAGGGCCCTACCAGAAAGGTCTGCTACCATATTTCAAGACCCTGTTTTTGCACACAGTAGTGCTAAATCTTTGCAATAAACTGAAGTAATACTCACTGTGGCAATTGTTTGCTTTTCATATTACCTTAGTAAACTCCTGCAGAATTGTTCTTCCTTGCCTTTCTCTCCCTTAACTGGGTTACAAAGCCAAGGAGCTCTGGGGCAATACCAAGCAAAGCCACGGTTCCCATTTCTGGTCTGTAGTCTGGTACAAGTAAAAAAGGTTTTTCTTTTTCTCAGTGGAAATGTGTGGACAATATTTGTTAAAAGTTGAGGTTTGTTCAGGTTGAACTCTCAACTGAAACAAGGTTTAATCAACAGTTAGGCTGCTTAGTGGCTTTTTTGGCAGTATTTTCTTTGATTCGATTTTCTCCTTTCTCTAGTGATAATTGAATGAAAAAAAGATGTTTTCTAGAAGAAGGGTTGCTGGGTGTTGGGATTAGCTGGAGGGAGTGAAAATCTGCCCCGTGGTGTCTGTGCATTTCTACTGTATCGGAAAAATGGATCAAATGTGCACCGGATTTCAAAGTGTTTTGTAATCCAGGCAAAACATCTATATGTCCGAATGTGTCATTATTAAAAATACAATAACAAAGTAGAGGGAAATGTAGGCTGAGAGCTTAGACTTTGGAAAACTCTCAAGGGAAATAATTTAAAACCTATTTTGGGGGGGTCTAGACTGTACAAGGTATAGTGGTAAAATTTAGAATTTGTTATCGTTAGGTCACTTATAGCTTAAACAATATTCTGAGAAAGAATCAGTCACTCATACGTGCCTGAGTAAGAAACATTGTTCAGGTATATAACAATACTTCAACCCTCCATGTTGTGAGTTGGACTCCTGAGGGGCTTTGTTCATTTGTTCTGTGGAGGTGCTGGAAACCTGCAGCTTCCACTGAATTTGGCAGGTCTCGAGTGAGGTCCCTGGCAAGCTGACAAAAGAGGACAAGGATAGTTGAAACGTTTTCCATCTCAGCTTTGCCTAAGGCACAGGTTCAGGTATGTGTAGGTGTCAATCGGGTCTCTGTCTTATTGGCAGTGTTTAAAATGGAGACCCGGGCCCAGAGCAGCTGCTGCAAGTCAGAAGTCGGGAAGAGAGGGATTCATCACCAAAGCTTCTTTTTGCCTGGCTCTGGTCCCTCACCCTCACAAGTGTTAAAACTTAACCAAACTTACCTCGCAACAGAAGATGGTAAACAGCCAAGACCTCCCCTAAATTATGGGCTGGTTGCAATGGAAAGCAGATGTGTAAACCCTTCCCAGAGCAAGGGGCTGCTGGTGGGCGCCTACTGGAATGTTAAAAGGGAAAGAGAGGACAATTTTCTTGCTGATGAAATGCTGCTTTGCTCAAGGGACCGTATTATTGCTGTTATTTATTATTTATGCACTGCCGAAGGTGCGCACAGAGTGCTTTATGGAGCAATAAAAAAAATGACTGGTGTCCAGTCCCTGGGGGTGTCACGCCACTGCTGAAGTGTGGCAAAGGGGCAAGATGAAGGGGTTGATTCTCCCTCCACGATGATGCAGAGGTTTGTTATTGTTACAGGGTGTCCTCTTCAGACCACTTGGCTGGGGATGGTAGAGTAGCTTTGTCACTGTTTTGCACAATTGTCTATGATAGCGTTCGCAAGGGCATGTACCCTGTTTGATATGCATCCGGAGTCTGGCAGCAGTGGGAATGAGTGAACAATAAAAGTGCCGCTGTCACAGCCCCAGGTTTTTTGGTTTTTTTTTTTTTTTTTTATTCTTACAGATTCCCAGCCATCTGCTGCCTCACCAGCTGCTCACAATGCAGCGCAAAACTTATCTCCCTTCCAGAACTCACACCCTCAAGGAGGGCCGGGGTGATGGGCTCGAAGGTGCCTAACTGACCTCCTGTGCACTGTCTGCAGCCACAGCCCCAGACCTGGGGCCAAGCTCCAGAGATGGGAACTAAGTGTAGGAAAAGGGTAGAAGAAGTGAAGTTCAAGCACATGGCCGGTCTCTTGTTCACTTCTTAGGAAATACTGGCCACAGAGGTGTGTGTGCTGGCCTGGAGAGCGGTGAGAGAGGGGGCTGTGGGCCTGAGAAGACCACAGGAGATGGCCCAGCCCCAGATTTGACACCTCCTTTGGTCATCATTATGTGTGCAGAAGTGAGGAAAAGGCATTCCTCCAAGGGTATGGAGAGCTGTTGTGCTGCAGCCAGCTCTTTGCCCTGAGGTCGGTTTTGCTGTGGAAAGGGAGCCAAGCCTGGTGGCATCGTTAACTGGAGACAGGGAGAAAGCAGCAAGTTCTGCCCTAGGGAAACTCAGCAGCTACCAGCATGTATAGCGGAATAGAGAGACACAGCTATTGGAGATTTGTGGGGCCCAAGGGCCCAAGAAATCCTACTGCTGAGAAAGTGGCATGTATTATTACTCGCTGTCTTTGAGACACCTAGATGAGAATTTCCTAATTTCATTAAATCTTATTTTTATAATCCCCTTGGGATCAAGACAGCTGACCTGAATGCTCTCTAAACTTACCCCTCGGTCCCTCCTCTGCCTGCTCCCAGGCAATGGGGGTGATGCTGGAGCAGGTGAGAGGAGAAGAGGCAGGTTGGCCGTGGGAGCCGGGAGGGAGTGACCAGGTTCCCTCCACCATTCCCAAAGAGCTCCTCTGCTTTGCCTGTGCCTCTTCAGACCACTCAGAGCACCCATCCTCCCTCCTCATGCTTTTATGCATTTTCCAATTAAATTTTCTCCACGAGAAGGAGAGAGGCACTCTGAATCCATTAGCATTAGTAATTATGCAAATGCTTCAGGGAGTTGACTGCCCATCATTACATATAATTAATGTTTCTGGTTATGAATGGAGGGTTTGTTACTTTTTTCCCCCCCTTTTGTGCTGGAATGGGGCGGGGTAGAGGTGCAGGGGGGATGATGTTACTGTATTTAATTTGCATAATCAGGAGGCCTGATTGGGTATGCATGAGGGTAGGGGCGGGGGGACCTTCTCCAGTGTGCACTCTATTAAGCTGGCAGCAAATCTCAGGAGGGAGAGATGCAGAATGTAAAGCGAGGGTGAGTGCTGCACAGTGACTGCAAGCAGCAGACTCAGGTTTCGGCAGCACCACTGGCACTAAGCAGGAAAGGAGGTGCCCTTGGGCTGGCGTGGCTTTGCACGGGTGTCTTATCCCTGAACACGCTTACCCTGTCCTTTTGCTTTACTTGCCTGCTAGAAATGACATAGGGATTCTCCAGAGAGATCCCATTCCTGACTTTTATCTTGGGCAGCACACTGAGTCCACAATTGCAGCCTCCAAGGATGTGTACACCATGTACTGTGGAGCTGGACCCCAGGCACACCAGAGAGCACCAGGGGAACTGGCAGCAAGACCCACAGCCTCCTTTTGTGCCCCATTTCTCAAAGCTGAGCACAGAGACCTGGATCTGAGTATCTAAGTAGGCATGATTCTCGTAGGGGCTGTGTTGTGTGTAGCAGGAGCTGTGGATGCTCGGTACCTCTGGAAAAGCAAGGGGCTTAGCGGGGAAGTGTATCTGGATGGACTTGGCTGTCCCTGTAAAGGAGACACTGTCTCCTGTCACAGGAGAGACAGTGAAGCGGTAAAGTTTTAGCTCAGCACCGTACCTCTGAGGAGGAAGAGTCAAATTTTACCTCCTACATCAAACATTACAAAAGCCGGGGGTGGAAAGTTTCCTGTGCATATTCTAGCTACAATGAATGCCCTGGGAAACCTCTCTGCTTCCTGATACAAGTGAAAAAAATGTTTCTTATCCACTGTAAAACATCTTCCTCATGGTCTTCCCATTCCCTGGTCACTATCTTTTAACTTTTTGTCTCTTGTATTTCTCTTGTCTCAGTTTTATGCCCCAAGAACCCCATTTCTTCTTGGTGTCCATCTCAAGCCTACCTTGTGTCCTTTTCCCCAATCCCTGGATGTAGGCAAGTCCATCACTGGCCTCCAGACTTCCTTGGTTTTTAAGTGAAAAGTGCTGTGTTCCCTGACTCCTCCACAGAAGGCATATGACCCCTGCTTTTGGCCAATGAAGGGCTTACAGTTACAGATATCCAGTGAAGGGGATCTGGAGGGGTGGGAGGAGAGACTCGGGAGACAATATATGCTCGTTGAGATAATATTGTGAAATAATAATGGGAGGGCACTGAAAGGACCCAAGCAAAGGAGAACACAGAGGTTCTTAAAATAGAGGGAGATGAACCTAAGGCTACCATGGAGATGAGAAAAGCATCTGTGCAGCAGAGATTAGATTGGCCAGAGAGTGTCTCAAGCAAAAAAGAAAGAGGGAGAGCAATTACTTAGATGGAGTCTGGAGATCCCATGCTGCCTGGGGTACTGTGTCCTCCTACTCTGTGGCTATCGTTATTTTCTGTCTTGATTAGAATCCACTGTTTTCGACGCAGATACTGGATGGATGTCTTCTGGCATCTCCCTCTTTGATCACCATGGGCAAGGTGTGAGCTTTCCCCAGTGGTGCAGGAATTTGCAGTAGCAGAGGTTCCCAGGGTAGGCAGGGGGAAAACTGGCTTTTTTTTCCACCCTGTTATCCTCACGGATTGGAAATCTGTCTCACATTTCTACAAATTCTAGTAACGCTTAGAAGAGGTGAGGAGCAGGACACACGTAAAAGGAAGAAACAATCCAGAAAAAATATCGTGTTTCTGTGTATGTGTTTTGTATTTGTGTGTTTGTTTTTAAAGCAGAAGAAAATTCTGTGTGTTTGTTTGTATGTGTGTGTTTGGGTATATGTTTTTAAATGAGTATAAAACTAGAGAAAACTTGAAATACTAAACTTAAAAAATCCCCTCAGACTCTTGATAGTGGGGTGTTACAAAAGGACACCAATTTTGCTCTAAAGGTTGGCTTTTGCTACAGGAAACTTGTGGCAGTACTGGATTCTGTTCTTGTCAAGCTTTTGTTTTCTCTGACTTGAAGCTACTTTGGAGATTTGTAGTTCTGAGGTTCATGTTGTTCAGTATTTTGTAAAGCATTTGTACACTTGGCCTGCTGCTAGGGAAAACCACTGGGGAAGACTTTCAGTAAGTAGAAGCACCTGTAAAATCTCCGATGTACACAAAACCAAGATAACTGATTTGCTTAGACCAAGAACTTCTCTTAAGGATGAGAAAGGTCCCACTACTGATCAGAAGGGTGATCTCTGAAGGATTGGGTGAAACCTCAGAAGGCACTTGCTAGAAGTAGAGTGTAGGTCTTAGGGAATTATGTGATGAATAACTGCTGTAAAATCATAGCAGCAAGTGATAGTCCTTCCTTATGTGGTAGGGAGGGAGCTTTCTGGCTGTGACATGGGAAGATATCAATAGCTCTGCTCTGGTTTTGCTTTCTGTGATGTTCATCCCACAGCAAAACATGCCACCAGGGCAGTGGTGGGAGGCAGCCCTACTGGCAAGGGGAAGGAGGAGTTGTCTAGGAAGTAATCACCCATGGGAAACAAGGTGGGCCCAGCCTCTTGAGATGGTTCATTGGCCCAAGCCTGGGTTTATGTTCCTGGAGGTCAAATCTGTTAACTCTGCTGTATCCTCAGAGAACAGGAGACAAGGTGAAGACCTTGCTGTCTCCCAGAGCTGGTCAGGAGGGCTAAAAGAAAGGAAAAGGGAAACAATTGTCAAAACAAGAGAGAGATTGATGAGGACAAGGGCAGTATGGAGTCCAACCAAGGGAAGGAAAAGGAAGAGGATGGCAAGTTGCATGACGACACCACAATCGCACACTGTTTCATCACCCAGGAGGATGCTGTATGTGAACATACTGTGGCCATGGTCCAGGGACCATGAACTGCAGGAACAGAGCTTCCACTACACACCTGACCTTCTATAGGGTATCGGCTTCCTGAAACAGACTGCTCTGTATTCACTGAAGCTAACAGACGATCAAGTGTTTGATGATGTCACTGTGGGAAAAGGCAAAGAACAAGGTCCCCTCTGAACCATGCTCAGTAGCAGCTCCACAAGGTTCACCTCGCTGCTTTGTGTGGTCATGGCATTTTCTGTCTTTTCCTCCCCACCCCACCCCCTTTTTTTTTTTTCTTCTTTTTGCATGTGTGGGTGGGTCAGGTTGTGTATGTGCAGCAAGGACAAACACAGAAACACACACATGAATACAGACAGGCACCCAGCCCATGCCTGCTCAGTCACTTGAGATTGCTAAAGGCACAAGTTAAATCCCACATCAAAGCAGGGAGCTATCGGAGCAGCACTGTTCAAAGGAGCCAGCTTCCTTCCTGGGAAAGACAGATTGTCACTTTGATTAAGAGATTTTAACAAGAGAGAAAAAAAAAAGAGGGAATGAAAGAATGGAGAAGAGAAAAGAGAGAGTTTTCATTTATATTTTTTTTCCCCTTTGGCCATCCAAATAAGGTTTTAGTTTGATGAAAAAAAGACCCCAATTTAAAATAAGTTTAATGTAACAATGAATTATTTAAGGGAGAAGAAAATACAAGCTGCTGCTTAAAAAAAATAGAAAAAGTTATTATTGAAATGTCAGAACAAATACCCAGCTTGATCTGCATTAATATGATAAATACTAATATATTCATTTCCCCTGGTGCTTCTGGGCTTGCAGAGGTACATCTGCAGTGCGTTGCTTATGGTAATCAGGTCACAGCTTCAAAGGGAGACATGCAAGGTATTCTGGGTGATGTTGTGCAAGCTGCTGTTAGAGACCTTGTGGATCACCGTGTAGAGTTGAGGAGAGCTGATCAGGGGTCTTCTGGAAGATCTCTGCTGAAGAAAATTGAAAATCTTGTCATATTCTTTGGTGGACCACTGGTCGTGGGACAGCACTGGTGTCTGGTTGTCGACTTCAAAGGTGCTGTAGACAACTTAGTAAGAGAGATAACAAGACTGAGATGGAGAAAGCAAATGAGCTTCCCACGTTCTGTCTCCACAGCTTAATTCCCAGCATCTCTGTGGTTGGGAATAGATGCTGTGGGCAAGTTGTAAAGCATGGCTGCAAGGCAAACACCATCTCAGGTTTTGCTGAGATGGGGTCTCACAGTAAAGTTCTCGGGAACAATTTAGTGGAGCTGATAGTTCGAAGCTTCAAGAATGTTCATACAAACGTTTTTGTTTATTCAGAATCTAACTATCTGGGAACTGGAGGCAGGATGTTTTCAGCAGGGACAAGTACTACCTTCTACTAGGCATTGTCTCTGCCTACCCCCATCCTTTTCCTCTATTGGACAAGAAGTTCTGTTGTAATGTGCGTCATGTTTGCTGGCATCAGCACTACCTATGCCCTTGAAAGAGTAACCTGGAGACCCCCTTGTGGATCGTATTTCTTTTCTATAGCCAAGGACTAGATTTCGACAACTGTGGTGTAACCAGGTATCTGCAGAACCCAATAGTTCAGGATTAAGAGAGCTTATTTGGGAGAGATGTGGTGCAGAAGGTGTTGAACTGTTGTTTCCTGATATTACAGCTGACAGTTGAGTGACAGATTGGGACTGCAGTTAAATTAGGATGCAAATTAATTGAGCTGGTCTTCTGGTTGGTAGAATGAGGAGAAAATGTGGGAGAGAAACAAGGGAGGGCCAATTTTAGATGAGAAGAATAGAAAGAAGTAGAGAGAAGTTCAGAGGCAGAAAGCAGAGGAGGTAGGCAAGAAGTGTGTTTGGAAGGAAATGGAAGAATATAATTACCTAATGGGAACCTATCAACGTGGCAAGGTGTTTTGAAATAAAATCAGGAGGCATTCAGTCAGGTTTTGCCCTTATTGGTCAGGATTTCTTATAGAGTATCATTTCAATTGAGGTAGCTCAAACATAATTAATATATTGCTAACCAACCCTGAATTCCTTTCCTGGTAAAGCTCCTGTTAGGTGCCACAACGAAGCTATTATCTCATGAGACGTGGAGCTCTTCCTAACAGTGGACATCTAGATCATAGGCTCTGTGAGTTGGTCATTTGCCTACCTCAAGGAAGGAGTTATTGCATCCAAGGGAATTTAGCTGGCCATAGTGCCTGGAGTTCCCAGGTAGATAAAAGGAATGTGCTTAAAGTTTAGCTACGTCTGGTTAGAGATCTTCAACAACTGTGCCTGGGAATCTGTTGTGATAATCTGGACTCACTTGAGAATCTCCTCTTCCATGTGTTTCTCCATGAAATGCTCCAGTTTCCAAGGAGCACTAATGTGCTTTTCCGGTAGATTTTACTCACAAATGCATAGAGTCTTAGTCCATCTGCTTCTGTCCCTTTTTCCCTCCATTGCCTGAATTGGAATGTTTAATGCTGGCTTTTGGGCACAAGTGTGCTGTGTCCAAGCTGCAGACTAGTTCCTCAATTAAAAGATGCGTAAGCTTTACTATTGATACATTTTATTTTTTTTTCTTCTTCTCCCTGGAGACGCTCCATAGGGTCTATAGTTTGCTGGAAACCCCAGCAACAGCCCTGGCTTCTGACTTCAGAAGGTGAACTCTCCCAGTGGCTATTTTCAATCCATTCACTGGCAAAATGTGATTACTTCTTATTTATTGAAGTTAAGTATTCCTGCTTGTAGCCACTATGGCATTAAAGTAAAACGTTCGGCGTTTAACACGATGAATGCAGAGACATGAGGCTAAATGCACTGCATAAAATCTTTATGGGGCTGTAAACAGACGCCCAGAATATTTTCAACTGTTTTGCTGTGAGTCGGGCTGGGGTCTCCCCTCTGCCAGGCAGCTTGCCCCAGGTCTCCTTGGGAATTGGCCAACACCGTGTCAACACCGCCTTGGCCTCCATAGGGGAAGGGGCCTGGGGAACAGAAAATGAGCTGACCTGCTTGCTGGCGGCTACTGCTCTTACCAAGACTGGCTTTGGCCACACTAGGGGGCTGTTTGCTGCATCAGGGCAGATCTGGGGGGGGTAAATATAGGCTGTGATTGCTTCAGAGCCGCTTTCTTCATTATCGGTCTCAGATAAACACAGCTCAAGAGAAAATCAGATCAGAGTGAGTTTTGTCAGCTTCAAAAGAGATTCATTCCTGGCGTTGTCAGTCACAGGAGACTGATGGCTGAGATTACTGAGGAAAGCAAGGCCTGTGGGCATTAAAACAGATACTGTTACTGGAACCCAGGGTTTAAAGATGAGATTTAATCTGGAATGTGGATTTGTACAAACTCCCTTCCCCCTTCCAGTTTCTCACTCCCAAGGTCTGGTTCCCACGGGCACACTCAGGCTTCTGCACTCCATATGCATTCATCGGCGGTCCGATCAACTCACAAGTCTATTCACTACCTCCTGCCTGCACCGGACACCAAGTGCAGGGGTAAACAAGAGAGCTGGGCTCTTACTTGACCTTGTTCTCTGGCTGTGATGTTGTGGCTTGGCTGTGTCCTCACCCATGGAGGGATGCAGGAAAATTCTCAGCAAAATGAGCACCTTCTGTCCCCAGGGAGAAGCAGGTGGGGTCCCAGGGAGCTTGTGCCAGGGTTTATGCAGTTCAGCAGCTCACCCAACCAATGCTTCGTGGTACTGTGGCACGATGAAAATCAGTTATGCCACTCAAAGTGACCTTTATTTGCAGTAATCTGTGCCGCCATTAGACATCTCTGCAAGCGCTAGGTGTGGTTCATGGCAAATGAGGAGACAAAGCTGAGACCCAAGATCTGGGTATCTTTATCGCTTTAATAAAAGGCTGTAGAAGGCATTTAAATAGCCTCCTGAGAACCATTGAAAGAGCATCATTCCCACAAAGTACAGTCAAAGGCCACAATTCCATATTTCACAATACAGAGTACAACCGGTTGTGTTTGTGCTGCAGGGAGGTTAGCACAGCACTGACCGACCTTCCAGAGTCCTTTTCTGGCATGTGTGAGGCTCAATGACAAACCTGAGAGAGTTTATCCCGGGGGCTGATCTTATTTTTGATCGTTCCAAAATTGTGTCCTGAAATTTGGAGTGGCATTTCCCTAGAAAGTTATCCTTTTGCGAGCTTTGCTCTTGGTAGAAACTATAACGTGCCTGTTGGGAATGCCCCTGCCTGTCTGCAATAAAGTGATTAGGACAGCTTTACATCTTTGCCCTCCCTCGATTGCTTTGGATGCTTCATTGCCACGAAGGTTCCTGTCCCACATCCATGCCTCCTGCCTCCTCTCCCGCCGCCTCCTCTTCCATTCAGTAAGTGCCTCTTGCCTCTGACATATGGTCAGAGCATGTTCTCAGCAATGCCGACGCTTCTGCTTCTTCACTTCAGCAGCCGCAATAACTGTTGAGCGGGAAATCTGTCGTTTAACTCGGCCGTTTGCAGTCACTGAAGAGAAGTAATTACAATGGCCTTAATTGGCTGACTGCGGAGCCACTGCCCAAGTAGTAATAAATAGTGCGTGCTTAGGAGCCGGATGAGGTGCAACCACCCAGGCTTTCTCCTCCTCTTCTTCCAGCAGGCCTGGATCCAGTTCCCTTGGGCGGCTAGCGACGATGGCAGGCTGCTGCCTTGTGGATCCAGCCCTTACACAAGAGGGATGCTGGTCAGCCGAAGGCCCAGGGGTCTCTCCTGAAACTCTTTCAAGGGATCCTGGCAGGGCAGGCTCTTGGCAGCTCTAGTGCTGCCTGCTTCTGCCTGGGTTCCCTGCCTTCCCCTTCTCCCGCTGCTGCCAGGCTGAAGCACGTTTTTTTTCATTAGCAGTGATGCAGGCAGAGCGGGGCCAATTACTCACTGCTTTATGCTTGCTGGAAAACCCACCCAGGACTGGTAATAGCCATTAAGTGAGGGTGCAGCTTTAACTACGTGCCATTACATTAAGTTTCAAGTTGATATATGGCCAGAGCAAATTGAATTCCTGCTGCTATCCCGTCTGACATTTGTTACATTACAATGCCTGCTCTTTTGTTTTTGAGTCAATAGCTGCTGCTTTCGAGAAATATGGATTATTAGAATTTATAGCCCGTCCTACGCGTCTTTTCAAACACTCATATCCTTTTATCATTTCGTTTTGTTGTTATTCTGCCCAGCACAGTTTGTATTTCTTCAGGTTTTAGCACCTGGGACTCTTGATACTTGCGCTAAATCAATACCCTTTGTCCTCATTGCTTTAATATACACAACCATTTGTGTGATGCATGAATTGCAGTGGGTTTTCTGCCTGCGATAGTCATTTACTCCTCCTGCTCAAGCATTCCTTCCCCTGTCTGCGTGCAGGTCGTGCTTTGCAGTAAATATCACACATCTACATTTAAATTCCTTTATATGATGCTTTCCAGGCACCTGGCTGCACAAGAGAAGGTGAATTTGCCGGCTCCTTAGTGGGGGGGTATCACAGGTTTGACTATTCCAGTGCCTCCTGGAAAGTGCTGGTGTGCTAAGTTTAAAAAAATCCACTTTTTCCTCTTATGCTGGATTCACGTCTTCAAAATCTATGCTTTAATGCAGCCACACCTTTTTATGTAGCAGATATGAAGAATCCCAAGAGCAATAAAAGGGTAAAAAAAGGCCTTTGGAGTTTTGTTGAGGTGTCCTCAGGTCAGTAGGAACTGAAGTTGTCACTCATCAGTTGGCAGTTCCAGAGGCTTGTGGGAGAGGAATTGCTCCGATAGCTGTCCCACGGGCAGTTGTGTGTGACCGGAGTGGAGAGACCCAGGCTGGTGGCTTGGGTCTAACCCTCCAGTGGATTTGGAGTGAGAGCAGAGCACAGCCTGTGCTGTCACTGCGTCTGCTCTGCCTTTCTCTGCAGATGGAGATGTTCCCAATCTCATACCTTTTAAGTGCGGTGGGTACTGGAGCAGGCCACCAAGGTCCATGGTAGAGATTTGTGTTTGTTTATGCATGTACTCATCTGCTGACCCTTTTGGGCTGTTCCCCCTTTCGTGTGCTGGCTGTGGGAATCCAGGATGTGCAAGGACAGCAAAGCTGCACGTTCCCTCTGAATTTTATACTCTTTTGCCAAATCAGGGGGTGCAGGAAGGAGACAAGAAAGATGAAGGCATAAAAGATGGGATGAGAAAGGGAAGGCTTAGCTTGACCAGTTTGCATTTCTCATGCAAGATGGAAATCTTTGCCTTCTGGCCATTACCCTTTTTCCAGGCATTCTTCTTTTCCCCCACTCCATGCACTGGCAGTTGCACACTCGGCCATCCATCTCCTGGCATCCTCCTGGTCCTGGTCATCCTTCAGGCCCTCGACTGGAGCTGCTCGGCTTCACGCCACCACGTTTCAAGCCCCTCTGCTGCTCCTCCACACCGCCACCAGCCTGTCCTGGCCTTGTGGCTGTCCTGCCACCATTCCCACTGTCTCTACTCTTCTCCTCCCCGCCGCCCGGGCTGTCCAGCTCCCATGCACAGCACAGCCCCGCGCCTGCCTTCGTGCTTGAGAGGTGACAATTTAACTAAGTGCAATTTCTGAGAACGACGAGTGTGATTTTGAATGTCTCATTGAAACGCAGGGCAAATCCTTCATCCCCAAAGGGAGAGGCGTTAAACGCTGCTTCAGAATTCATCTGCGGAGCGTGAATCTCGCTCGCCGCGATGGGGAGAGACACCGTGGCATCCTGCTTTGTCTCCGTATTCACGGCAGTCTCCTGGTTTATCTCTGCCACCGCTGTTTTTTGGGGCTCTCCCTCCCCATCCTGCCTGTGAATAATGAGATGTCACCTCCCTTCAGGGCGTGGGTGTTCCTGGTAATGTATTTTCCATGTAAGTAAATGGGAGTGATTTACCTATCAGGTACATTAACTGAAGTAGAGCCTAAGAGCAGCAGAAAAAGGGGTGACCAGATCCTCTGCTAGTCTGTTGTCATTGTCCCCCAGCACTCTGCTCCTGGGGGGCTGCAGTCTGGGCACAGCCATGGTCTTCTGTGCTAAGCATTACAACTGCCTTCCTCCAGATTTATAGCAGCATCACTAGAAGTGGAATTTAACCCCCCGACTTCAGGGAGGAAGTGAAGCAGCCCAGCAGCTGACCTTGACTGAAGGGTTTTCCCTGGGCTTCAAGTCCTCCCCCTAAATCCCTTTATATTCCCGGTGCAGCCTTTTCCATTGAACGGGGTTTCAGGCCTTCAGGTGAAGCACCCATGTCACAGATCCAGGGGGCAGAGCCCAGCAGGGGTGTCAGAAGGTCCTTCAAAAATCTGTCGGCGCAGGTGGCACGTGGCTGCATGTTCCTTGAAACATAAATGCTCCTGAATATAAAGATTATTTACATTCCCAAACAAAGCTGCCAAACACTTTTAAAATGCGCTAACGGTGCCTCTCTCTTTCCGCTGCGCTTGCTGATAAAGGGCCATAAACAAGCTTGACACATTTATAATAACCTTTCTCTCCTCCCTCTTCCCTGTTCTCTCCTCTTCCTCTCTTGCCTCTCTCGCAGGCTGCATCGGGTAATTTTTTATTCTACTGCCATTAGCTGGGATATATTGTTTGATAGGGGGAAATAAAATGTCGAATCTCTTTTTATTTTTATTTTTATTTTCTTGTTCTAGCGGCAGCTGCTTCAAATGCCAACAGCGGATGTTTGCTTTTAAAATTTTGTTTCCCCCAGCTTTTTTTTCCCCTCTCTTCATTTTCTCCCCTTTTCCTGTGTCTCCCTTCTAAAAGGTCATCTTAAGTGATGCAAGGATACATGCTTTTGCAGGTTGTTTTTATCATTAACAGCCTATTCCAAAGGCCATTTAGTCTTCTAGGCAAAGGTTGTAGCTTTCAGCCTCCACTTCCCATTTACAAAGGAAAAATGGATGCTGCATTTCTAGGTATATAAATTAGGTATAGATATAGATATAAACCAAAATGCTAACCCATCTAAAATAAAAGATCCCTGTAATTTCTTTGTCTTCAGTCTGAAGAGGTCTCAGGTTCACCTTTTTTCATGTCACCTGTTCCTCTTAGAGATATTGATGGAAGTAACACATCTAACGATTCCCTCTCCATCCTGTATTGATGGTGCTGTAGAAAGGCCCACTTGCTAGAGATGAAAGGATGAAAGGCAGTGGTGAGCGGTCCGGGTACAAACAGTTCCTTTGGGGCTGCTCTTGTGGCTTTTTTTGTTTAGCAATTCATGGCTGCGAGAGAAAGTTTGCGTGCAATGGGCATGGGGGCACCAGGGACTGCGCCGTGGGGCCTGCAGAGTTGAAAGTGTGCATTTCTGGAGCCATCCAGCCAGTCCAGGCTTTGCAATTTTGTACTCATAATGATAAAGCACGTATTTGTTTCGCCTTCCCTTGAAGCACTGGCCAGAGGGAGAAAAATGGATGTGGTTGACCTGGCCTGGAATCGCTCATCCCCTGGCAGCAAATGGAGCCCTGGTGAGGTGGGCTCAGCCACTGCCACTGGGTTAGCCTTGCCGGGGGGAGTTATGGTCCAGGAAATCTGGGAAAGAGGCAGCAACAAAGCAACCATGTAAGGAAACATTACCTGAGACATGGCTGAGATAAGGTGAAAATCTCCCTCACCTCTCCCCACTTTGTCTTATATAGTACATATTTTGGGGCAAGGACTTTCTATGAGTATGTGTATGGCTCCTGGTACCGCCAGGGCAGTAATCATGGTGTGCAGACCTTAGATGGGGCCACTTTCACTGCTTCAATCTTTCAGGTCAGAGTTGAGGAAAGGGTTTTTTATGACCGATACATTAAAACCGTTGCTTTTCCTCTTCACTTGGTATATTCTGTTGTATGTGCTCTATAAATTTGCAGAGATATGGTTGTGGTTATGGAAATCACACAATGGAATAATTAAATGGGCTAATTGTAAAGTATATTATCTTCACCATTGCACTCATCAGCTATTCTGCTGCACCTCTTAGAGGAGGGCAGTAATTAGGAAAAGCTGACACAAACTTGCACTCAGCAAGTGAATCCAGCCAAATCCAAATTTGGTGAACCGATCCCACAAGCCATTAAGCCCTCATGGTGGTCTTTGACATAGCCAGAGGTTGAAGAAATTGAAGGAGGGGACAATAATATTTGAGAGAGAGATCATGAGGCATTTGCATCCCAGAGAAAGCCGGGACCATTTAAACTTTGGTACCACCCTGTCCCTCTGAATCCGTTCTGTGGGTCTCAGCTTTTTGTCATGTTCAAATCTTTCACCCTCTGTGGTCCTGGCTGGAGTTCTGTCGAAACGGGGCTGTGCTAGACATCCCGGGGCTTGTGGCAGGACTGGGGGCTGACGCTGTCTAAAAAATGAGGGAGGAATGAAGTGTCCTCTCTAATATGACACAAAGCCCTCATCACCCGAGCCATTTTCCAGCGTATTAATATTCATTTTGCACTAATGCGGGATGAATACATTTCAGTGTTTGGCCAGAGCACATTCGTCATTTTTATGTCATACTCACAGAATGCATCAGTGTGATATATTGTGTATTTTACCATAATAGTAGACAATACAGCTCAGTATTTCATTTGGACAAGTAGCAAGTATGAGGCAAGGAGACGGCCGCTGCTGGACAAGGGGTGAGCTCAGGAAAACAGAAATAAATTAAAACATATTAATCTGGAGTGAAAAGTCATTTCTCCAGTAAATTAAAAGCAGCAGCCTTCACCTCTTGTTGAGTTGCCCTATTAAGCTGCTTTAGAAAGGCTTGGCCAGGAGCTTCTGCTGGATGTGGCTACAAGTGTTGGGCGTTTGGCCATCTCAGCCGCGCAGATGGCAACATCCTTGGCGAAAGGCAGCACCCGAGAGTGACGGTGCCTGGGGAGGGGGGGGCGCAGGGCTGGGAGACCCGGGATGGTGCCAGTTGGGCTGGGTACCCACAGCCAGATGTGTGACAGGAGGTAGCACGGTGCCTGCTTTCAGAGCACGGCTGTGGTGGACTGAGGTGCTCTGTGTGTGGGAGGGAGGGATGGATGGATGGAAGGAGGGGGCAGCTTCTGGGAGGATCTGTAGGATGCCCATGGAGGGGAGGCTGAGCAGCAGAGAAGGAGGGAGAAAGGGCCTCAAAAGTGGCCAGTGAAGTCACAGTTACTGGATGGACTTTCACCTATTGCTTTATTTGTTCCCATGTTTTGCCCTGGGCACTGATGTTTGGTAATTTCGACCAAAGGGATCTTAAAGAGTTGCCGTAAAGGGTAGTTCAAAAATCAATGGATGTTAGAAAGGGTCAAATGATGCCATAAAGAGATTAACAGCAGCATGGAGAGATAATATTCCCCTGACTGCAGAGCTGGCCCTGAGAGCTTTATGACAGGGAAAGAAAAGGGCAGAGGCAGCCAGGCACCTCTTTCCCTGCTTCACTTCTCCCCCTCCTGAAAGCTCAGGGCTGTTTGGGGAGAAAGGGAGCAGGATTGCTGGGGGCAGAGAGCAGGGAATGGCTGTGGAGAGGGGAATGAGAGGAGACAGGCAGGTGGGCCATGCCGCTGCCTGATGAATTCTTCTTCTAATCCAGACAAACTGCAGCTCCGTCGACAGTCCCTGCTAAATCACCCAGGAGGAAATGACTTACTCAGCAATCAGCCACAGGTTTATAGCACCAAGGTCAGATTTTACGAGGGTCCCCTGGAAATGCACAGGGGAAACGTGACACGGCTGTGTGTCACTGTCCTGGCATGGGACCTGAAACGGGGGCAGGCAGTGTGCTAGGCAAGGGATGGATCCAGCCAGAGCAGCCTTCCCTCCCCGCTGCTTTCTCCCCAAACCCATCCGTA
>JAOXNO010000070.1:22084542-22110186 GCA_028565335.1 Limnodromus scolopaceus | reverse complement strand
AGAGTTGTACAAAGCAATTTACCCTGAATATTCAGGTTTTGATATTGCACCCCCCTCCCAGCTCCTTGGCATGGAGGGAGCAGTACATGATTGCAAACTCTTCCTGGATTGAGCCCTGGAGGAACAAAGCTGGAGATTATATTCCTGGCGAGGACTCCTCTCTAAAGTTCATTTGTACCAAGGTTGTATCTGTTCTAGTAAATATAACGAGCCAGGATCCAGTCTCTGGTCCTGAGGGGATGTGATGGGGTATGGTTTGTGCTGATACAACTAAACTTTGGCCTCTCCCATGCAGTTCACTGGTGACAGTCCCTGGCTCATGCCATCCCCTGAACCGTGTCCAGGATCGTCTGGGAGAGCGCTGGCCAGCGTGGGCCAGGGAGCGTGTGAACAGTTAAACGACTTGGATGACCGTGACACGGTGTCTGAAGCCTGTGCCCTGGCCCTGGTTTTGTTACCAATATAGATCTCTCCTGAGACGCTTTCGGCAGAGTAGAAGCAGTTTCCGAGACTTACCGGTTGGAGCCAGGCGTGCGGGCTTTCTCTGCTCACTAGCAGCACAGGGTGGTCATGGCAGGGTGAGGCTGGAAGAGAGTGGGGGAATTTGGATGGAGAGGGAAGAGTGATTTGTGGCAGGCTGGGAAGCCTCAGCAAGCAGGACCGGAGGCAGGAGGACCCTCTCAGTCTTTTCCCCGTTGTCTCGGTGCTGGCATGAACGCCCTGCCTCTGCCTGTGTCAATGGGAAGAACTTGGCACCCTCCATCTCGCTGAGTGCTGCATGGAGACAAATCAGCTGCTATATTTGTATGACTAAAGAGACCCAGGAGCACAATCATTCAGGAAGTGAAACAAAATGATGGCAACGTTTGGGCCAATACCCTCAGCAGTCTTAGGGATATGGGAGCTCTTCAGGCAGGTGAAGGAGCAGCTAAAACTATGGAAAATGACTGCATATTCCCCCGGACCCTCGGGACCATGAACTAGCCCTGAAGGGGCAACAGCTGCACTGTGATATTCTCTTAGGAAGTCCCATCCCCGAGGTGGCATTGCAGATATTTTTTCCTGGTCGGTGTATGGTGGCAGCGGCACCCCTTTATTAAATCCTGCTGTTTGTTCTGCATCATGCTGTGGCTGCAAAGCAGCTGATGTTTACTGGGCTTTTTGTGCTTTTGGACTTCAGCCTCCGTCACTAAACCTAGAGCTAAAGGACATCTCTTTGGGTTTATGGTCAGCAACAGAGGCTGCAGGTGTGACATGAGGCTGCCCAGGGGCTCAAGGCCAGCGTTGAGTGTGCAGCCTTCACAGCCTAAGGCCAGACCCATAGGTCTAAGCAGGAGCAACAGTTTTGTTTTTTCAAGCAAGGCATTTGGAAGATGAAGCTACATCAGAAGGGTCCTTCGTGGACTCCTGTCCATCCCTGGAGAATGCAAGCCAGGTGAGATGGCCAGCCATCACCTGAGGGATGAACATCTTCTCACAGCCTGACACAACTCCACCTACAGTCAGATTCCCCCAGGCTGGCTCTTGCTGTGGTGGCTTCTCTCCACAAATCCCTGCTGGGTTTTGCTTTTCAATGCCTTTCTCTGCCATTTCTACCTTCCCTTCCCTCGTTGCCCACAATGAGCAATCCAGCATGGCCCAGTTTAATATTCCACAGATCCTCCCAGGCTGATAAATGAGAACACAAGAAGGAAGGAGGGGGTGGGAGCCTGGTGCATGGGGGGGATATAAAGCCCTGAGCCTGTATTCAGAGCGGCAGAGATAACAATAAGCGAGAATAATAGTCTAACAAGTCGGAAATGTCACACGCGATCTGGTGCCATTAACACAACATGGATCTGAAATATCACATAATTAGTTTTGTGCCTGTTGTTCTGATTTGGAGAGAAAAAATATTAAAGGGAAGAGATTTGGGGGGGCAGAGAGGGGAGTGCCAGCAAAGTGAACTCATAAAAGGGCGAAGCCTACAGCGTCTAATGTTTTTGGAATAGTATAATAAAGCTCTATCTCCTTACCCATGTTTGAGGCAGCGATTTTTATCTGGCAGTACGGGATAAAAAGAAATGAGAACTTGAAAAGGGTAGATAAAATTGCGATTGATCTCTCTAGGACTGCCTTGCCTCCTTTCAGGGAAGCTTGTGGGCCTCGTGAATTGCTCCACCACTGAGATACATGATCCCCACCCCTTCCCATGCCACCTCGCTAAAAGATGAAAAACCCTGATCTTTTCAAGGCCTTTTTCCCCATCTCGGTGCACAAACCCCATGTTTGAAGGCTGGAAAATGACTCAGAAGCCGTTTGTCCCGTGAGAGCGAGCCTGATGCGTGGGTGTGTTGGGGACCCCCGTTGCTCCCGAGGCATGCGAGTCCTCATGCCTTCAAACAGGCTGCTCTGAACATTCGGCCGCGCTGGCTGGTGTGTGCCACCAGCTCCTGAGCACAAAGCTCCTGCCCCTGCCTGCACAGCCCACGTCGTGCTGGTGACGTTCTGTAGCTCTCTGAGGGATACAGGCACTGTCAGAAGAGACAGAAATGCCCAGATCTCGGTGGGATGGGGAACTCTCTGAGGACAGTTGTAACAAGGATTGGAACAGGACTCTTCCTTTTCTCAAAGGTGTTAAGAAAAGAAAAAAGTTGCAAACGTCACGTGGGACAAACACTCTCAGTCCTATCCTACCCTGCAGCCTGTTGGGGTGTGAGTAACCTGGTGTACGTGCAAAAGCCTCCTGAGACTCTCTGGTTGTGTCAATTGTACACCTGACTGTGTCTGGGTGAGGTTAGGAACAGCTTTAAATTGAGAGCAAAGTCCTCCGGCTGGTGAGGACAGCCCCACAGCCTCTCTTGAGACCAGGCACTCTGCGTTTTCTGGCAGGAGCTGCCCCTTTCTGCAGGGCCCAGAGAAGCATCTGAAACACACTTATTTGAGACAGGAGCACGTGAAATGGTGGTACTGCACATTTACCCCCCCCTCCATCCTGGAACAACTTAACATTTTCAGGATCGACAAGGTCATGATGGGGATGGGGAGGGATTTCTTATGCATGCTTTATTTTAAGCGTTCCCCTTTCCACATGTGTTTTCCAAAAAGCCCTTTAACTCACTGCAACATGAACAACAAACCCTTTGCCTCCTCCTCCAGTGAGAAAGCTGGAGCTGCTTGCGCTGAATCAAGCGTGGATTTTGTTATCTCCTCTGGCAGAGAAGTCCCCTTCTCCATCCCCAGGCTGTAGGGTGGCCTCTGCGAGGTTGATGGATGCCTCAGTCTTGCTCGTGTAGACAGGTACTAATCACACATCGGTGCTTTTCCAGGCAATGTTAGCTGAGAGGCTGAAGGACCACATGGTGTACAGAGACCAGAGTTGGATTTGCCAGGTCGTTTTTCGGAGGGGAGATGGGAAGGACATTTGCTCCTGCTGCTGGCTCTTGCCCTGTCGCTGTGGAGCAGCTTCGCACCCGTCCGGGCCCACATTGTCCCTTTCCCTGGTCTCTCCCGGTCTGGGTGAACGGGGAGCGGAGGAAATGTGCTAACCATAGATTTGAATTTTAATGCGTAATGAAGCTTTCTGTCATTTTTTTGATGTGCCAATTGCTAATCACTTTTAAACATATTCTGGGAAAGAGGTACTTTAAAACAAAAGCGTCTCTCTGGTGCCAAAGGCAGGGATTGCTGTGTCCAACTCCCGTCTCTGGAGGATGCCTGTAGGATTGGGATTCAATTAATTCAGTCCCGGCGGATTCATCGCTTTGCCCGCTAATGGCCGGGTACTGACAGCGAGTGCGACAGCAACGTTGATCTATGGCTCACAGCTCTGGCCAGTCATGACAGGAGGCTGCTGTCGCCGCTCGGCTGTCACCTCCGGAGCCAAAGCCTTTCGCACGTGAGATGGGATTCACACAGGGATCAGCTGCCTCGGGTGGAGCGCAGCAGCTATTTAACAGAAATCTGCTCCCTGCCTTCGCACGGGAAGGGAAAAGTACTTCTGCATTTCGTTCACACCGAACAGAAGTGATAAATATTAGGACTGGGGAAGGAAAGAGTTTTCCTTTCGACAAGAAAGTCTGAGGCATCAGTTTTTCCTTCAACTCTGAAACGAACGTTAAAAATTCTGATGAAGCATATGTTCTTCCAAAATTAAACATTTCATTTCTATTTCAGCCTTCGCAGCTTGCCAGTATTTTTAAAATACAAAAACAATGATTTTGTTTGGAAAGATCATTTTGAACAAGGCGTTTTAGACTTATCAAAATGCTTTGTTTCATTTTTTAAAATTGAAAGACTATTGAATAGTGTTTTCTGAAATGTGTTGATTGAAATGAAAATTGATTAATTTTCTTTTTGTTGGAAAGTAATGCTTTGATGAAAATTTCTGATCTGCTCTAGTAAGATAGGCAAGGTCCATATTATATATTGGCCTCCATCCAGAGAGCCAGGCAGCTGTTATTGCAAGACGTATAGGGAAGCTTGCCTAGAATCATGGAATGGTTTGGGTTGGAAGGGACCTTAAAGATCATCTAGTTCCAACCCCCCTGGCTGGGCAGGGACACCTCCCACCAGACCAGGTTTCTCAAAGCCCCATCCAGCCTGGCCTTGAACACCTCCAGGGAAGGAAGTGCAATGTTATCAATGAATGAAAGAATTAAATATCTTCTAGCAATTTGCAGGGAATTTTATCAGAATGATGCAAGTTGACTTATTCCTAAAGCTTTCTCTTCTGTCTTTGTATGACTCTGGTTGCAATCCTACCACCTTCAGCTGGATGCACATGCACCATCTAAAGAGTCGTTGCACGTGTGGTCACAGGCTGTAGCACATCAGATGCAACTTCTGGAGCCATTTTGGAGTTTTCTGGGTCTCCAGCCATGGAAATGGGCTGGGAGATGAGCTTGCCAGTGCTGGTTCTCCCATCTGTTTTAGTATGCTTGGGTTCTCACCAGACTCGCTGAGCCCTGACTTGTGTTGGAGGTTCAGACAGACCCCTAACACCACCTTGAGTGTCTGCTGAGAATACAGGTCACAGGAAACCGGGCAAACCCCACCGGCTCTGTGACTTTGCATTGCAAGGCTGAAATAGAGTCCCGCCTCAACCAAGATGCTTAGAAATAAGGGGGCAGCTGAAATGAGAGATGTGTTAGTACAGACTGTTTCAGGTGGTAGCAAGGACAGGGTGGGGGTAGCCCACCAATAACAGCCCTTGCTCAGCCCTGGGGTAATTGCAAGCAGATGACAGTGATAGGGAGGAGTAGCAAAGAAACCTGATGCCAGGTGAACATTGCAGCACCTGGAACTGGTAATGAGAGGTGATGAAACTCGTTGACCAGACATGAGGGTGAGATGGTCAGGGCACTGGAGAGGGGTGTGCAAGCAAGGAGAGATCTAGGGGCAGTCCTGGCATGTTGTTTCAGCTTCAGGGGAGATGAGCCTCTGCAGAAGCCTGAGAAGGACTGTGAATGATTGCTTGCTGAAGGGTGAGTGATTCGAATGGGAAAAACTCAGGAATTGAAGATACGCTTTGCTGGATGTGTTTTGGTGGTGGATGTGGGTGGAGAAGAAGCTACCTATTCTAGACCTCATTCCTTCCCTCTCCCTCAATTGTGACATTGGATCGAGGTAGTGGACTGAGTTGCACCAGCCTTGTAAGCAGGGACAGGCTGGTGGGTGTGGGACGAGGGGCTGCAGTGAGCTGTGCTGGCTGGTACCCTGGGGCACGGGTATCCTGGCCTCAGGGAGGGCTCTGGTATGGCTGGCTTGAGAGGAAAAAGAAGGCTACCCCCATGGGGGAGCGGGCTGTGGGCTGGCTTCTTCCTGGGCTCAGGGGAGCAAAGCATGCCCGTCCCTACATATTTGTGGAGGTTATAGTACCAAATCTTGGGAAAGGGCCTTCACATTGTGCAACTCAAAGAATAAAGAGGGGAGAAAAAAAAAATAAAGCATGTTCCATCTGGCTTGCGGCCCTTTGAGGGCCAGCTCTTCCCTCCCTCCCCAGCTCCCCATAACCATGAGGATTAGAAACATCCCATCTTCTTCAGTTGTTTCCGAAAGCGAGGTTAAGTACGGTGCCTACGACTCCAGGATCTGAGGGTATGCAATTCCCTGAACTCGTAAAATCATGACTTGGCAAAACCGCGTTAACTGCAGAGCTGTTCATACTCTTAACCTGTATTTCTCCTAAGCCAATTAGGCTGAGTTTCTAGTGAGGGCAATAATGGCTGGGCACACTCTTTTGAACCAATAATGTAGGTGGCTGGAGTAGACGAGTGGCCTGCTAATGAGGGAACGGCTGCCTGCTAGCGATGCATAGCTAATGACCCCTGTCTCCAGCAGTCCATGGCCAGGCAGAACAAAAAATCTATTTCCACCAAGTGCTTCATTACCATCCAGCTACACTCAAATGAACAGCTCGATTCGGTGGCGAGAGGGGAGGGCGATGTGACTGGGATGTGGCTGTTGTGGGGAAAGGCAGCATGTTTTCCCTGGGTAAGCCACTCTGCCTTTTTGGGTGTTCTATCCCCTCCCTGCCTTTGCAATAGCGCTGCTCTGAGGATTGCGTTGGGAGTGAAATGGGTTGTGATACGTACTGTGGGTTACAGTGGAGAGGAGGAGTGCCAAAATCTAGAGGTTTTAGTGCCACAGTTTGGAGATGCCTGCCTGGCTAGCATCTGTCACTTCTTCAGCCTCTTCTAGGGGCTAATACCCTCCTGGGTTTGGGGAGGGAGCCCTGGGAAGCAGGCAAGCCCCAAGATTTGTAGTCCCTGTGAAATATAGAGGTTTCTCCAGGCTTGGCCCTCGTCTGGTGAAATCAGCATCAAAGTTGCAGGCGTGCCCGTGCTGTCGTGCATCTCTGCACCAGGAGGAGTGTGTACCTTGAACTGGGATGACCTGGTGTGGCGCAGGGGGAGGCAATTGGTGGCACTGGTATCAGCGGCCCAGCTCTGAGTCCCCGTACACCAAAGCTCAGGTGTGCGAGAGGCTGTGCCAGCGCCTCTGAAAGGGCTAGGCTTGCTGCGTGCTCCTCCGCTTCCCGATGCGTGATGGTGGAGGGAAGGGCGGGAGGAAGGTGGGCAGGGTGGAAAAATCTGCTGAGAGATTTCTTCCTTTCAACAGATTAAACTCTTCTTGCAGAGCTCCCGTGTGTCTCCCCTCCCACTTGAAATTATAAATACATTTTTCAGCGAGTTAGTGAAAAATTCAAGCTTCCTACTGTAAAGACCCCATCTTCTAAGCAGGCCCTGTGAGATCTGCATGTGTCAGTTGTTTTTATGTGTCAGTTGATTTAGCCTCATTGGGTCACTGTGGTTGGTAAAATGTATTGAGGTGCCTCCAAGATGCTAAAGAAACAGAAATGACTGCTGTTAGGCTAATTTATTACTATTTAGCAGAGAACAAATACATTTTTAAAGGGATAACGGCAAATTAAAAATCCTATTAAGCAAATTTGCTTACCTAGTACTTAATAACAACTTGGGCTTAGATCCCACAGTCGCTTAAATGCGCACGCACCGTTGCTCAAGCTTGCAGGCCCAAAGAAACCTTAAATCTCTGGGGAATCAAGGACATGGGTATTAAATGTAACATAATTAAAAATAGAAAACCCCCAACAAATTAGTCTCTTGCTCTTGGTACCAGTAGTCTCCTCCTGATTCTTCTTCTGCCTTTGCTTGGAAAATGAAAATTGATGAGGCCAGTTTTACTTCTGTTTCTAGTCAGTCTCCAATCGGTGGCCTCAAGGCGGTGCTGGTTTTGCAGGAGTGTGGTATTGATGCTGCCTCTGATCTGTAGCACTTGACGGCGGCAGAGAGAAACTCGTGCTGGCCTAAGAGACAGTGCCTGTCCGTACTGGCGGGACAGGTGGGTTGCACTCGCCCTCTGCCTCTGGGGGTCTGCGGGATGCGATGCTGTGCCCCCAGGTACGTGAGGAGCGTGTTGGCTGGGTGGATTTGGAGAGCTGGCTGCTCTTGTCCAGTGCCAGGTGGTCTGCGCTGCCAAGGGCTGGCTATTCAGGGACAGCCCAAAGCAGGATTCACTGCTAAATATTATTCTGAAAACTCATTTTCTTGGGCTGCTGGGTGGACACAGTCCACCTTCTTCAGGTGTTTCTTAACTTGCCTTCCACACTTGTGCAGCAGCAATAGCTCATGGGCTGTTCTGCTCCCTGCAATTCCTACCCCCTTTTTGAAATATAAACACCCAGGTAAGGCTCCTAGAATTAGTAGAAATGAGTTTTTCTTCAAGTTCTAGTTCGTATTGTAAATCAAAGCCAGAGTCTTTCTGCACTTCTGGGTCAGGCTGGCATTTATTTATTTTGTTAGCTACAGTTTTTTGTGTGTTCTGGTGCAGATAATGGGTTGCCGTCTTTCCAACGTGGCTTGCTAATTCTGCTATGTGCAGGCTTTTTCATGGCATGGAGTAAGCCTTGTGGAGGTGGCCCTGGCTGTAATGGACTAGCGCGCGTGAGGTGTGTTGTGGCTGTGGGAAGCACCAGAAGTCAGCTGTGGTGCTTCCACAGAAGTATGTGCAGACATGAGCAGTGCAAAGCCAGAATGAAGCCTCGGTTCATCAGCTGAGTTACTGCTGGGGTCAGCAACCCTTAAGCAGAGAGCACACACTGAAGTGTTTTGAGCAGGGATGTGTGCCTGTGATGCTTTGTTGTGAAGATGGCCTGAGATGGTCCTACATGGCTCCCTTGGTTATGCTGATAAAGCCGTTTATGGGGCTTCGCTCTACGTTTCGTCACTGCAATGGTCCGGTTGTAAAACACCGCTCCCGATAGCTGTACCAGCCCAGCGGAGGTGTGCAAGCACCTTGTGAGCTGTGGTGTGAGGGCAGGAATGAGCTGCTGGGGGTGCTGGGATGAAGAATGGTGGTTGTGGGGGGTGGAATTTAGCAGGCTTGGTGTGGCCATGGTATGCTCTGAACCTATGCCCCATGATTTCTAGTGTATGGCTAGCAAGAGCTGAGATCCAGCTTTCAGGTGAGCTCTGGCCTAAAAACAAGATGTGTAGAGCCCTCCTCGTTTCCATCGCTTGGAAAATGAAATTGTGGGGGCAGTGCAAATAAGCTCTCACCCAAAAGAGCTGTTTAGCACAGGGCTGGGTTGTCACTGTGGTCACCAGCACTCTGCTTTTTCTCCACACAAGCCTCATCCCTTGCAGATCTCAGTGCTTGCTGGAGTCTTCCTTCTCCTGGTCTCGCTGCATCTGGCAATCCAAGTGACAGTCTGCAGCGAGGTCTGCCCTGCCCACGCAGTGTGGGGGGGCCCGTCCCCTAAGACTGGTCGTTACTAGCTCTTCATTAGCAGTTGACTTGCTGAGGAAGGCCCCCAGGGGGGCTGGAGGCAATTCTTGCTCCAGGCACCCACTGGTTTGTGCCTGCTCTGTCCGTATTTCAATTTGTTAGTGAGTCCTGTGCATGTTCTTGTTGGAAATGACATGTGCTATAATTCCTGTAGCAAAAAATATACTTGTGAACGCGTTCCTCAGGAAAAGTGGTGAGTTCAGATGACTGCTTTCAGAAATCTTTCCTCACTATTTGTACAATGACTTCTATTTATGTGAAAGTACAGCTTCTGTAAGCACCCTAAATTTGAGCTGAATTTGGTAAAGACTTTTTTTCAGCTGAGGTGAAATTTTGATAGTCAAAACACTTTGTTTTGGATGTACGAAGCAGTTTTAAATTACTTTTTTTGAGCAAATTTCCCTGGAACTAATCCTTTCTCCTAGATATGAAATACTTTAGACCAGCACTTGGATGCTTTGATACAGAAACAATGTTTTTCAGTTGGGGCCAGCCTTAAAGCACTTTTGGGAAGGGAATTGGGCTCATTCAGTAGTCCAGGATTTGTATAGCTGTGCCTGCATCTTGCTTAGGTGCCAGCTGCCGCTCAACAGCAGTGGTCATCCAGGCAAGGAAAAGAAACCACACGAAGTGACCCATTGCAGAGCGTGATTAACTACTGGAAATCGAGGGTATTGGCCCCAGGTTCCACAATGTGATTGTTACCGAACTGCAAGGATGCTATGTGACCCTCACGGCCATAATCTGTCTGACTCTGCCTTAGATTGCCATGCCCTGTGATTGAGTTTGATAAAAACCAAACCAGGAGATGTTTTGATAGGAAAGTAACACCTTCCTATGAAAAGGGACGCCTCTTTCTATTTTTAGTCTGCAACGGTGCTATCACAAGCTGCTTTGTGAGTTGCAGTATGCTTTTATTGTGCTAGATCCGCTGGGCAAATATTCTTCAAAGCAGGTTTTTTCTTTCCTCCCACAGGCGGGTGTTAGCCTCTGTTTGCAGGAGAGCAAAGGGAACCCGTATGGGGAAAGCAGGAGCCTCTTGGTGTGTCGGCGTCCTCGTCGGGCTGGTGGGGTGGGTTGTTTTCCGGGATGCAGGAGCTGGGTAGATGTGAGTCATGCCTTGCCCTTGTCATTCCCTCGTTTCCTGAGCCGGCCTCGCTCATCTTTCTGAGCGCAGGATGTGGCTGGCTTTATTTGGAATGTTACAAGCATCCCTGTCTGAGTTAATTGACCAAGACAAATTTTGTTAAAAAACCTTGACATTAATAATGAGAAATAAGAGCTGGGAGGTAAAACACACGCTCTCTAGACATGCATTAGCAGCACCCCCACCCTTCCAGACTCCTCCTGAGGTAGTATGGCAGAGAGCTTAGGTCAGTTAGTTTTAAAATTAACTTCTAGTCCTCAAGGCAGCCTTTAAATAGAGCATTTGAACTGTGACTATCACTAGTCTTTTTAGGCTGTATAAGGATGTGAGTCAAGGAAGGATGGAAGAGCACAGACCCAGGGAAATCATAACTGCTGGTGATGGGCCTCGTGACTGATCCTGGGCAGATCCTTCATTTCAAGCCTCCAGACCCTGCAAACTGAGCTGGGATATGGTGCACTAATTAGCACCAAAATGGGGATATTTGTCTTCTCCAAGGGACAGTCTCCACATGCTGTTCGGCTGCCCTTTGCAGCCCTAATCTGTCAAGGTCTCGCTGTGATAATGTAATCCAAATGGACGTTGTTCCTGCTCCTCTCACCTTGGGCGACCGTCTGCTGATGTAGCTGTGTAGAAGGCTTGGCCTTCTTTGCATGTGCAGGGACTGGCTGATGTTGCTTTGGGCAACTGAGTAGCTACATCAGCCCTTTGATGAGATGCGGAGCTGTTCCTTTCTCTTGGAGCAGGGGGTGGAGCCCAGGAGACACACAGGTTCCTTGTCTAAAGGCAAGAGATAAGGGGAGGAAATTCCTCAGATAAAAAAAAGTAATAATAAAGGAGCCCCAGACACCCTCCAAGTCTGCTAAACCACGTGAGGCTCCTGAAAAGGCACCTGCTCCTTGGCTGGTATAGTGATGTGACAGTCTAAGCTGCAGTGACAGTCTTTCCCAGGTTGAAGTATGGAAACGTTCATGTGCCTCTTCCTTTTCCCTTCACTGTCCGTGGGGAGGAGTCTCCAACAGGGCTATGGCTGCTGTAGTGTGAATCACATAACGTATTTCTCCAAAGGGGCGAAGTTATTCCTGCTTGGATTTCTACCCGGGCCTGGAAGCAGCGTGTTGAAACGATGCTCCTGAGAGCATCAGGCCAGTAGTAAAAGGAATATCTTCATTTGCTTCTGGAAACAGGCAGAAGCTTGACGCTCGGGGTGGCTCCCGTCCAAAGTCACGGTGCTGTCCTGGTCTCTCTCGGGACGCTGTGCTCCGTTGCCTTTCCCCGGTGACGTGGGCCTTGCAGGCGATCCATCAGCCCGCGTCTTTTCCGAAGTGGCAGGACTGCAGCCGTACATCTCTGATCGATACCGCCCAACCTTGACACGGAATCAGTCACTCGTAGCCAGCTCATTACTGCTGGCTAACCGTTTGCCTGCAGCAGCCCCTTAATAGCCTCTCCCGGCTGCTGCCGAGTCACAACAGGAGTGTTTAGCAGTCTTATTTACATGCAGCTTTTCACCAGTCCCTCCTTCCCTCTTGCTCACAGCTTGCCATCTGCTCCGGAGCCTCAGAGGAGACAAGGTTGCGAAGCGGGGACAGGAGCATCGTGCCTGTGTGTTGTCTCTATGGTGACTGAGTGCCCTTCTTCCTGCGGGCTGGGGCGGCTGGTCCCAGGTCTGCCCATTTTTAGGCCTTCCCTGCTAAAAAGCTTTCTTTTTGCAGAAGATTTTGGCATTGTGCTTTGCTTTTATTCTGGCTTTGACGCTGATTTTAGCTACAGCAATTGTGAATCTGCTGTGTGTTTCAGCCTTCTCATCGGTGTTCACACTCTCCAAGGGGTGGGGAAGGCTCAGGATCCTCTTCCTAGAGAGCAGCTTTAAAATGGCAATTTATTATTTATGAATTGTGGGATGGATGAGGTCTGGGAATGGAGTTCCTGCGAGTCTATTAGCTGGGCAGGTTGTGCCCTGTGTCACTGCAGGGACGCTTTCCTTTATATCAGCAGCAAAGTCTTAGACTTGACTCCTGACCTTGGTCATGAGCCATTAATGATCTCTGAAGGAAGAAATACACTGACACACGCACATTAGGGGATATTTGGTAAATTTGCTAGCGTGCCACCGATTTACATGAGCAAACTCAGAGTACAAGGTTTTTTTAAATGGCTTTTACTTAAACTGAAGTCCAGGTTTCAACTTTGGCCTCTGATTTTCGTGAGAAGAAACGATTCCACCCTTGGGAGCGAGGATGTGGGTGATGGTGAGAAATGAAGTGTGTGTGCAGGCAGCAAGGATGGAGAAGCAGCTGGGAAGGCATGGTGGAGAATGGGAAAAGGCAGCAGCACTGGAAAGGGGGGGAGGTGGCATTTGAGACAAGTGGTGTTGCTTAAGTGGCACTAGTAGGGACCTCTCCTCCTCTTGCTGAGGTCACTCTTCTCTTCCTCCTCGTGTGGTTTCTTACAAGGCAGTGTCAAAGGCCTAGACAGCGGGGTGTTGTGACAGAAACCCCAGGCAGAGCAGTATCTGTGTGTCTGCTGCTTTGCTGCCTGTTGTGATGCGTGTGATGCTCAGTTATGGTGTAGGAACCCCCTGCTCTGGCACTGCAAACGCACAGAACCGAGGGGCAGCCCTGCCCTCAAACCCCCAACATCAGACGTGTGGGTCAGGCTGATGTATATGCTGTCCCTGCTGAATAAAAGTGATGTTTCTGTGAATCTTAATGAGTTCACTAAATTACTTCAAGTGATTATCCTGTTTCTTTTCCGATTAGGGAAAATCTTACTTAAATACATTGAAGGCAAGATTTCATTCTTAGACATTTGTGGAGGAACCAGCAGTGCTGTTGAGGGAACTGTGTTAAAGGTATCTTTACTCTGATATGAAAGATGGGAAGGCTTGGTCCAGGAAGCTATGGGTGAGGAATGTTTCCTGATCTTGTGTCTAGGATCACCATCTTAGGGTGATTCTAGGTTTGTTTTCAGTGGTGGGAAAGAAACGGTTGCTTTAATTTCCTTTTTCCAGTGCAAGCAGTGTTTTGAGTATTGAAGTGCACTGTCCACTGCATTTAATGCCAGGGAGGGAAAGGCCCTTTGCCTAGAGCTTGAGCTTGGTACAGATTTGAAATTGCAGAAGGTTGGCAGCTAAATGTTTTCCTTGTAGTCGGGATCTGCAGTCAAGCAGCTGGCAGAATCTGGGAGCTTGACCCCCATAAAGGATCCAGGAGCAGGTACCCAAAGACTTTCTGTCCCTTATAGCGTGGGAGAGTCCTTGCACTCTGCAGGCCATGGGCAAGGGGTACCCGACTCAGTGAACTGAGGTTTTCATGCCTGTGCCTTTCCATGGGAAGGTGGATACAGTGTTCCTGGGAAAACTGGGTCTCTTGGCATGTTTGACAGAATATTACCAGCCTTTTGGGGTAAGGCTGAACGTTACTGCTTGTCTTGGTACTGAGACCAGGCTTGTGCAGGGTGTGTGCTCCCCCAGCTACATCCACAGCCTGCCTCAACAGACCCTGTGAAGTTATTAATGCTCCCACCAAGGGAGCGGCTGCGGCGTGGAGCTGCACCGTGTTAGCTTATAGGATTACAGAGGAGGATTATGGAGGAGAGGCTCTGAATGCTGAAATCACGGGAGCACTTCAGTCATCATTTGTGCTTCCTGCCATGGCAGTCATTGAAGTATGAGGCACGCTTGTAGGAGATCAGGCTCAGCACAGTGCCGTGCACCTGCCTTGGTCTTGTCTTCCTTGCCCTGAAGGAGCATGGCTCTTCCAGTTCATCTGGGACTCTGTCCTCACATCAGTGGCTAATGAAGGAGAATTTTGTGTTTCAGGGTAAGATTTTTAGACCTCTGTTTCTCCTCTTGATTTCAGGAGCTGAATATATGGTTTTACAAGAGAGGACTTTGTGCTAGGTTCTCTTGAGTACAAAATGTAGCTCCAGAGACTTGGAAGTCAAAGGCAGCCTGAAACGGCTTTGCAAACCAACTTTTATGCGGCAAAGACTGTCTGCAGTGCGACCAAAGTTATTTATTGTCTTTCTTTCCAAAAAGTTTGCCCCTCTCCTCTAAGTTGGAATCAGATGATAGATTAATTTTCTTTTATGTGGGAAAAGCTGGAGCTTCTCTGTGGGGTGAAGTAAAAATAGGTCATCTTGACTTGTTGCATGATTTCCTGGATTTTGTTTCCCTTGGAAAAGTTGTTAGGAAAATAAAACACTCTTTCATGCCATCCAGCCAGCCAAGGAGAGGAGAGGGCTGAGCTGGGTGGAGGGGCCAGGCTAGAAAATTGTCTTGCTTCCCAGGAGGCCAGTTGAAGGTTGGTACATTCTGGGAATACCAACAACCTGGTTGCTGGGCAATGGGTGAAGGAGGTGAGCATATATATATATATATGTATATGTATATTTATTCCAGAGTCAGAAATGGAACAACAGAGTTGTTAGGCTCCTAATCTTTGCAGTTCCTGCAGCTGGGATGGTACATCCTCCCTGCAGACTGGGTGCTCTGGAGTGAGTAGGGCTACACCAGCATACATAACATAGCACTGGGGTACAGTGTTCATCCCCTGTCTGAGGCTGGGAAGATCTGTGCAGTCCTGGTAGCCCAGGGTGATACGTGACATCAAGGTCTGAGCAACTGTCTAGTCCATCTCCTTCCTTCTCAGCAAGACCTCAGCCCCCTCCGCTGCAGTAATCCAGAGGCAATCAATCTGGCACTTTCAAATATTTATGAATCATTGATGAATTTTTTGAAGTTAGAAGTTGTAGCTTTCATGGAATTTGGTTTGATTAGCTGGAAAGTCAATATTTTCACTGTGCTGTGTCTGAGCTGCATTAATTCCAGCCCAGGCAGCAGCAATAACAGCACTGCAGAGCTAATGGCTCTCTGCCTGCAACGCCTGGCATTTAGGTAGCCTGGGATGAGCTTGGAGCATGTGGAGGAACCTTAGAGAGACGATAATAAAGCAGTACAGCTCATGGTGAAAATTGGCAGAGGCAGGTAAAGAAAAGGCCTACAGCAATGTTTGGGAATCTGCAAGATGAGGCGTTGAGGCTGCCTTTCTTGATAAGTCATCTCTTCCAGCGCATCCAAACAAGGTGGATTGCTTTTTACCACAACTCCCATTAACTTGTCTTAAAAAAAATAAAGCACCTTCAGCAGAGTGAATCAGAACCCCATGGGATCAGACCTTTATTCTTTTTACCTGATGCAAATAGGAAATTGACAGGTGAGCAAAGTTATCCTTGTCTTTACAGATGAGGGAGCTAAACCATAGGGGAATTGTATGAACTCAGCAGAGGCACAAACACCATCTCTTTCTTTCTGTCACCTCATGCCACGATAGTCATTGCTTTGACTGGAGAGCCCGCCTCTCCCCATTCTTGTCTGTAATATCTGTCCTCTTCCAAATAAATTGTCCTAGTCCTGTTCCAAAGGAGCCAAACAACTTCCACGCTAATTTGCTGTGGCTGAACAGGCTGACTGAGAGCTCGTAGGCTCTCCCACCATAGTGCAGGCTGCAGACAGAGCTTCCTGTGCTCTGGGGGTGTGCATCTGAGCATCTTTGAACCATGCATTACAGCGACTGTGCCTGCGTCTGTCAGGGCCTGGTTATTTTGGTTTCATCCCAGAGGTTAAGTGCCTGCAGTGGAAAGTCATGTTCTAGGGTATTGCCTTTAAATCCACATGTCGTGGTGTATTTCTGTCAGACCAGGTAGCCCAAAGAAACCCAGTTTGCAGCTGGAAATGTTTATGATAACCTGTGCTCCCTGGGGAGCACAGCTCAACGGAGGCTGAGAAGGTTGTCTGCTGTGTGTGGGTGAGATCGGCCTCTGTGAGGCACCATGGTGCTCCGTGATGATCAAAAGTACCGTGTCCAGGACTACCTGGAAGGCAGTCTTAGCTCTGTTGATGAGGCTACAGGGAGAGGAGGGCCAGCCGGCGCCTTGAGTTGGGTTTCTCCTTGATCTCTACATCAGGAGCTGTGAGACAGAGGCCTGGTGAGGTCGTGATAATGGGATTACAGAGCGCTCAGGGATGCAGTGAGTATTTCAGCTAGAGCTTCTTGCACGTTGCAGGGTTGTCATATTGCTGTGGTCTAGCTGAGAGGTGATGAAAGGCATGAATAACTGTGGCTGTGGCACGGTTCTCACTCTGGGATGAGCTGAGATCCTGGCATTAATAGCGTGGATCACAGGTGCTCTGACATGGTAGCTTAAAGGCAGCAAGGGATGCAAGGAAGCATAAGCGAAGAACTGAACTGGCTCTGCCAGTAGCACCACTAACCTCTGGCTTCCAGCACTCAAAGTGCAATTTTTGTGGTGAATTTACATAGCTTGTAGCTTCCATTTGTCTCCCAGTGTGGTCCCTTCGCTGTGAGCTGATCTAGTCTAAGTTCTAGGACACCCTTGTGGCACTGGCATCCGTATGAATGACAGAAGCGATGACAATCCTGTTTTAAACTTCACAGGTTTTTTGGCAGTATTAAGCGTGCAGCAATGATGCCCAAGCTCTTCTGAAGGAGGAAATGCAATAGCAGGCTGCAGAGCCTCACCTGAGGGCTCCAAGGTTTTCAGATGCTGTGAGACTTGAGGAGTGTGTACAGATGTACACGCATAGCCCATCCCTCAGGAGAGAAACTGCAGTAAGCACCGGTGAGAGAGATGGCAGGTCCTCATAGATTTATGCTGATCATAGAGGTGTTAATGCCTCGCTTTTATGGCTTGATCTTGCTCTTCTCTCTTGTGGTTGCTAATAAATACAAGCCAGTTCATCTTCTGCTTTGGCTCTTCCCATGACATTTCTTTGAATTTGGTCAAGTTGCTGATGCATAGATTGTCTTGCCCCTTGCCATGAAGAGACCTGCCCTGGGATGACCCCGAGTCTCACTGATTTCTGCTGCAACGCTTTATTTCTGACTTTACTCGGGAGGGATAAGGCTGCATTCAATCATGCTCCACAGGGTGCTAAAAGCCCGTGGTCTGGGTGATGCTCTGTGTAACCTGCCTCGTCAATACCCATCGCTCACATCCACAGCGGTGAAGAGGGTTTTGCCAGCTGAGTGGGTGCAATGCTGACTTTCCTTCCCTAGCCCAGCAATCCTGCTTTCATTTCAAGTGTTTTCTTCTCATTCTGTGTTCTTGGAGCACGTGGTAAAATCACATCATAATCACCCCCGGGAGACATACACACAGGGAGTGTGGTACGACGATTTCCTCATTATGTTTGAGGGAAGTATCTTCCTACAAAGCCAGCTATGGGGGGCACTGCCATCTAGACCTCTGTCTTAGCTGTTGGATCATGTTCCCATTAGTCACCTCCATAGGAGCCAAATCAATCCATTGCTACTTTGCAGTCTTTCCTGAAATTGGCTGTGATAAACAACTCTTTTAAGACAAAGAAATGTCAATTATTTGGAAACTCTTCTTTCTTATTCTGCCAGTGAATGAACTTATCTGGAACAACAGAGCTGCCAGGGCTGCAAGGTCCAGTTCCCTACCAGCTCGCCCTGAGACAAACCGAGCGCATGGTCAGAGGGGAAAGCCCAAAGGTCATGTGGAGAATGGCTGCAAGCGTCTCTTCCCTGCAGGCTAGAAATGTAGCTCATTGCAGGGGCTTGGCCATGACTTTCTATAAAAGGTGCCGTGTCTGGGTGTGCTGGCTCGTTATTTTTGCAGGGCAGTTGTGCTTTCTTTACTTCCAGTGGCAAAGTCCACTGGCGATGGAAAGTCCTTTTCTTGCAGAGACTACAGGTTAAAACAGTGTGAGATGTAGCAGGGGAAGAGGAAGATCACTTGACAGCAGCGTCAGGTGCAGCTGGTTATGGGAAGGGCTTGAGAAGGCAGTTGGGACAACTTTATGAAACATGTACGGTGTGCACAGCAGTCAGATCTCGTATGTGCTTGGCTGTCATCATTAGCATGATGTGCTGCTGGCACAGGAACACCTTCCCTGCTGAAGCAGCTCTCAGAAGAGACAGCGAATGTGCCAGTTGCAATGAGGTGACAGTGATGCAGCAGATAAAGAGCAGCCTGGGAGTGGGAATTTGTGTTTTCTGATCCTGTTCAGGGCCCTTTGAGCTTGAAAGTGATGCTGTTTGCAAGCGGCTTGGGAAGGGATGCCCTGGGTGCATGCCTGCCTAACACAACGTGCTGCTCGTCTGTCTTGGACCATAGATGCTACTGTCATAGGGTCAAGAACAAGAGGCCTCCAGACCCCTTGCAGCATCAGTAGCCCTTGATATGCAAGACTAGTGAAGCAATAGTCCCTGAAAATTTGTTCTTTGTATTTGGACACTTGTTCTTGGCCAGCTGATTATTCCTGCCTGAGAGAAAAACCTGGGCCTTGTATCTGCCTGGCAAAAAAAAAAAAAGAAAGGATGATTTCTTGAGATAACAAGGTCTTCTAAGAGTACCTACCATTCTCCCACCTTCGTGCCACCTGCAAATTCAGTAACTTTCCTCCTTCTCCATCATCCAGGTTAGTAGCGAAAAGTCCTGAAGAGAGCTGGTATGTGACAGACTCCTGCAAAATCCTGTTTGTCACCATGTTCTTCCTTTGTAGCAGAGGAGACCACTGGTATCTGCCCTCTGCATATGGCTCTGAGCAGTTTTATACCTGCCCTGTCAGAGTTTCTCTTAAAGCTGTATTCCCCTTGCTTTTGGGGATGGCAGGCAAGACAGTGTCAAAAGCCTTCCTAAAGCTGAGATGTTTGACAGGTAGTGCTCTCTGCCGAAAGCCTGTTACGCTGTTATAGGAGGAAGATAGATTGGCTTGATGTGATTTGCTCTTGACAAATCCATATTGGCTGCAACTCATCTCCTTGTTATCTCATTGATTTTTTTTTTTTTGGAGGGCTTGGAATTGGGTGCTTGGGGAGCAGGGCAGTGCGTGTGAAGGTACAAGAGCTTCCTAGCTGTAGTACGTACATTGTGTTGTTGGCTGCTACCACTGAAGTCTGTCTCCTGGTCCCCAAATTGCTTGTTGCTCCTTAGTACCAAAGTGGCTATGGGGTGATTATCTGTGTGCCCTCGGTGGTGTTTTGTCACACCCTAGTGGCTAGATGGCACAGCGGCCATGGATGTGGTGCTGCTGCAGGCTTCACTCTTCCTTTGGAAGCTTTGGAACTCCTTTGGCCTGGGGTTCAGTCCCCCCTTGCTCACAGCATGCCTGTTTGTCTTCTTGCAGGCTCTGACAGTGTTCAACCCCAGATTTTCTGACGGTACAGCATCCCTTGGGGTGCTGACCAGCTGCCCTTGTTCGTGCTTCTGTTGCACCAATTCTTTTCTACGTGTTAAAAAGGATGATGATTACCCCTCCCACCCCTTCAATAAGAGGCTTGGCCAGGGAAAGGCAGGATGAGATGTGATTTCCCCAGTCCCTCTCCTCTGAGCTCCCATCGAAGATGTGAGTCACTTCCTGGCACTGTAATGACAACGCCAGCAAAAATGGCCCTGTGGAGTCAGCACCAGTTCCTGCCCACTTGGAGGAAGGTTTGGCTAAGATAGGTCTTTGACTTACTCTTTTGTGGCGGCTCTGGGATCATTAGTGTTCAGCATCTTCACTGGTGGGTTTTGCAGTCAGCACCTGGCTAATGGTACGACATGCAGACCCCAAAGCTGGGGCAGAGGGAGCTTGTCACATACCTCCCTCACTCGGGCTGTGGCTTTGAGGTCAGACTGGTTTGTGGCTTGAGCCCATCCCCTCCTGCTTAGAGGAAATGGGTGGAGGGAGATCACCCCTATCCTGAAGAAGACACATCGTTCTGTGGGTACAAGTTGAGCTGCTCTGACTCACTGGAAGACACAAATGCTTTGTCACAGGCTCCTTGGTGGCTGTTTCTCTTTTAGAGCTCCCTGAGCTACGGGGAGGGGTGATGAAAGATTGTTCTTTGCGGGTTTTGGGTTATGGGTGCCTAAGGAAGCACTCGTGGCTCAGTTGTGAGACCGCTTTTGCTCTCTCAGTAATCGAGTCTGAGATCGTAGGGCTTCTGACATGTTAGCACTGGCATCGAGCTGCCCCCGTGGGAACACTGCTCAGATGGAAACCTGTGTCCTTCTTGTGAGGCGAAGCAGGGCATTGTAGGGCAAACCGTGCTCAGGTCTCCTGGCTACTAGTCCAGTTCCCATCCTGCCAGAGGATATTCTGCCAAACTGAGAGCAGACTGCAGATGTCTGGGTACGCAGGCCTGCAAGAAGCAGAAGCTATTCTTGGGCCTTTAAAATCCAGAAATAACTGGCGCTGTGAAAAGTCTGTTTCAAATTCCCGTCAACGTACCAGAAGAAAACTGCTGAGTTTGTGCCCTTTCCCGTATGGAAGCAGCGAGCATGTTTTCTGCTTACAGATGTTAAGGAAGTCAATGCTGCTGCGATCCCATGTTGTCTTCCTTCCAGAGCTTTCATCTCACCTTTGTCTCGTGTAAGGGATGTAGCTGAATTCTGATTTCCTACTAATGGGACTCCTGTGCCCTTGCCCTCGCCCTCCTCCTCCTCTCGCTTTGATCATGATATCTTTAAATATCCGTTTCCAAAGTGTCTGAGTAGCATCTGGAGTGGATGGAGGAGAATATATTTGAACCTGAAAGTTAAACACAGGTTTTTCTCAGCAGCTTCTTTGCTTGTTCACAATATGTGTCTGTCAAAATTCTCCCATGGTGCTGGCTGAGATTCCCGTGGAGGGGATCTGCTGAAGGCTTGAGGGTCTGAACGTGGTGGTGACTTGGGACTATGGCGGGGAGAGGTTGGAGGGGATGGGGACACTTGCAGCTGACACTCGTGACGGCTGATGTACCTGGTGGTGGCTGTGCCATACTCATCATCTGGCTGTGCTTTTCCAGGCGGGGCTTCCCTGGGTCGCAGAGCAGAATAGAGATGCTCAAGGCCAGCTTTGTCATATGGGTGCTGATAGCAGGAAGCGTGCTGAGAGGCAGCGGGACCTCTCTGAGGGCTGGAAGTGACTGGATCCAGGGACATGGGGGCAGCAGGACAGAGGAGAAAGCCATTCCCTCTGTTCTATAGAACCTCAGAAATGCAGCTGAATCTGGAGCAAAATGTCTGGGCTGTCCTTGCTTTGTTTACTCTTTCATACTCATATCTCTGATAAGAGGCAAACTGTGCTCTTGAGTCAGGTGGAAACTCAAGGTACTGGTTTCTCCATAGTCTCCACATAGGTAGCACTGGTGGTTCAGATTCCCCCAGAGATGGCTGAGGTGTCCCAGTAGGCTTGCTCTGCAATGGTGCTCAAAAGAAATGTCACTGAAGTTTCTTGTTGTGCACTGTGGGGTAAAACAGGCCGTTGGGGATGCTTGGTTCCTGGGTTTGCTCTGCTGACATGCTCTTGTTTTTCCTCTCCTCCTTAGCCACCGGAGGGCAGGCAGGAATCCCATAATTACCAGCCACTGGGGAAGGAAAGCACTGGAATAATTAAAAAGCAATTAATGCTTGCACTGCTAGATCTGTGGTGGCATTGCTCTTTCCAGTCGCATTCTCTGCCTCTGGCCCCCTCACCACCTGCTTCACTTCATGGATTTTCCGTTATCATTTTCACTTGAGCTGGCTGTGAGAGCTGGAGTAGAAGTTCAGATTAAGTTGCAGCTGAGATCTGCCTTGCTGGGAGGATTATGGAGTTGGCTGTGATGTGTTTGCTGCCAGGCAGGGCAGGAGGAGCAAAGCCTTTCAGCAGGCTGTGATCAGACAGAAGCCTCTGCTTTCCAGGGTTGAAAATGCAGCTGTGGGGCCAAACGTTCCTAGGCTCTGGTCTGCACTGGTGTAACCAATACCACTTCTGTTATGGAACTGGTTGATCCAGCCTAAACAGGACAGCTGGGCTGTGTTGACGTCCTTGGTAAACTGGAGCTTCTGGACTAGCCCTGTAGAGCTGTCAGCACTGGTGGAGCTTCAGGCAGCAACTGGAGAAGAGCAAAGTCTGCTCCCACTGATGCATTTTAGTCTGATGCGGGTCCTAGCTGTAGTAGAGGGGAAAATTGGAGCTTTGAGATATAGCTCAGCTTTTTTAATTGTTTGGGTGAGCTCAATTTCTGTAATTGCTTCCTCCAGGAAGCTCCTTGGCTGTGCCTGTTGTGCATGTCAAGGAGATGCATCACCTGAGGATGCACTGCTGTGAGCTGGGAGGCAGAGCAGGCCAGGACCAGCAGCTGCCGTGCAGGGAGGGGGAGAGCAGTAGCAAATGTACGTGCGGTAGGACTGGGCTGAGTGCACGGACTCTCTACTGAGTTAAAATAACCGATGCTGAGAGGCTGTTTCTCTCAACATGTTAAAAATATCCCCGATTCTCCATGAATCTGAGAGATGCAACTGCAGTTGCCTAGTGCAAGTGTGGATGACTGTCCTCCCTCAGAGCCCTGGTGGGAGCTGTAATACTTGCACTGAGTTGATATTTTAAGGGCCCTTGCAGAGTAAATGGCCTTATTTGTTAGTTTGGCAGCTGGGTTGACCCAGCTTGGATGCAAACTAGTGGTTCGGGGTGACCTCCTCCTTCCAGTGACTGAGTGTGAACCGACCTCATTCATTGCTCTCATGTGGGGGCAGAAGGTCCAGCCCATGAAGTTGTCTAAGTGTGACTGAGACTAAATATTTTGAGCAGAGTGCCATATTTCCCAGAGAGCCCTCCAGAGGCGAGAGCCTCCCACGTCCCAGGGTGGAAGGACCCTGCGGGAAAGCATCCCACTCCTCCCATCTACGGAGCTTGCTGGGCTGCGGTATCGCCCTGCCATCGTGCCACAGCACTGGGGTTATACTGCTGCCTCTGTGTAACAAAAGCACAGTGGTGCTGTGCCTTCACTCTGCCCTGCGTGCACGTCTCTTCATTGCAGCCTGTTGCCAGGTGCCGTTGGCATCCTCTCCCTCCGAGCCCTGGCTGATGGAAGACTGAGTTCCATCCTGCCACCTCCAGGCCTTTATTTCCCCTCTGCTGTCACTTCCCTGAGTTACTCCAGTAGAAATTCAACAAGGAAGGCTGCTGTTGCTGGAAGGGCTGCCCTTTTCAGAGCTGTAATCTCCCCACCCCACCTGTTCTGAGCTCCTGGTGTTGCAGGCACAGCCTTGCTTGCCATCCGCTTCCGACTCCAGGACGCACTCGGCAGAAGCGCTGCACAGCTTAGCAGGGGCCAAGGTGATCTCTAAAAGCATCTGTGTGTTGTTGAGATAGTGCTTATCTGTTGGGAGGGAGTGAAGGAGTGAGGAGGCCTGACCTCCAGAGCACAAATGAGGCTTAAACCTCATGCCTGAATCTCTCAGCTGATCTACCAGATCTTCCTCTACCTACAAAAACATGAAAAAAATCAGCAAATAAGATAGCGAGGTGCTAGAAGGTGATTGTGCTAATGGAGAGAAGAGGATAGCGTGGTACTCGCAGCCGTGAAGCATGCTATAAATTGGGTCCTGTGTGATGCTGAGCCACTGTCACAACATATGGCAGCCAGTGTGGGCTGTAAAGTCTGAGCCCCTCGGCGGGTGCCTACTGCCACCCAAAATGGCTCAAGGCATCTGCTGTGACTACCCCTACTCCCACCTCCTGCTGTAGTCATGGCCAGAGCGTGTATTTCCTGCTCCTAGCCTTCAGAAAGCAGCCGCATCCTTCTCTTAAAAGAACTTGGAAAGCTGTAAACCCAAATGTTTCATGTAAACCCTCATGTCAACAGCATGTTAATGTGTTGGAGATGTTACAGATGCTTCCTGTCCTCCTCAGCTGTTTGTTCCCTACCGAAAAGGGGTCAGGGGTGCTCAGAGCTCATGTCCAGACTGAAGTTCTTAAAATAAGGGACAATGAATGTTTGTTTAAAATTCCCTTCCTTCTAATCTCCACAGATGCTAGTGAGATAACAACATTTTTTGCAGGGTTACTCAGCAACGAAAAAATATTTGGGTCAAGTTGAGCTGTTTACATTCGTCTTGGTTTATCCATCTTGTAGGGAATGAACAAGTTTCTTGTTAAGTTTTTTCCCCTTCGTTTTATTTTTATCTCGGTGCTTTTTATACAAAAGTCTTCCATGTGAATCATGGATATTATGATTCCAGTCATGATGAAGGCCTTGTGACATCTCTTTGCTGTGGTGGTACGTGAGGGATGAGTAAGCTGGGTTGGGTGCAGTAAGAACCAGCCTGGTGTCTGTCTCCTGCACTTCGTTGGCCTTTTGGTTTTGAAAGGAGTGGCCCCAGCTTGTGAACTGGTGATGATAATAGGAGTAAATTTGAAGTCTTGTCTTCTAATGAGATGCCCAGTGGCCCAGGGTTTCACACACGCTTCTCCAGTCGCTGTGTGAAAATGCTCTCAAGGGAACAGACCTGTTCTCTACACTCATATTATGTTTTCATGAACTCTTTACTTTCTGATTCTAAGTGAAGGTGCAAATAACAAAATGTCTTTCAAAAGTCAGTTTCCGCTCTTTGTGTGATCACAAAGTCCTGATAAAGAGACTTACTGAAAGATTGCTTGTACTGGGCCTGGTCTTGTGGAAAGCTTAGTGCTGTCTATGGGAATTCATCCATCCCAAAAAAAAGCACTAATTGATTGAAGATTGTCCCATAGCTTTAGAGGAATGTCCCATGCCTATCCCAATATATTGGTCTCTGATTCGTGATCTGTGTCCTGGGGCTCTGTTGGTCTTGCTGACTTCAAATGGTGGAGGCTGGAAAGCTAGAACTGATCAGCCATCACTGAAGGAGACCATCTCCTGTGTCAGCCCTCCGTGCTCACCACCCAGGGGAAGCTGTCTCCCTTTGGGGCTCCCTGGAAGTGCTGCCGCTTGAAAAGGATGGAGAGAAAAAAGCCCTGAAGGAATGGACTGGGGACAGATGATGCTGCGCCAGCTCCAAGGAAGCGCCAGGCCTGGCTGAGTAGTCTGAAAGCCTTATCTATCATTAAAGTCAGAGATTTTATCTTAGTACCCAGGAGCCATCCCTGTGCCCAGAGCTCCTGGTGCTGCTGCAGGGCTCTGGGCAAGCTGCGGATGGTGCCTCCAGGAATACCTGGGGCTGCCATAGGAGACAAGTGTGTCGCAGGCACATGAATGAAAAGTAGGCCAGCAGTGGGGAGGAGGTCTCCATGGGCATTAACGTGCCTGCCTGTGTCTGCCAAACTCAGCGAATGGAGGGGGGAAAAAAAGCTGTTTTGTGTGGTTTGTTTTTTTTTATCCTTTCCTTCCCTGTGTGTGCTGTGGAGGGAAGAAGGACAGATCCTTCTCCAGAGCAAATCTTTG
>JAOXNO010000070.1:22042030-22081181 GCA_028565335.1 Limnodromus scolopaceus | reverse complement strand
GGGTGTGAAACAACAGTGGGATTTCTACACTTAAAATGTTAGTGTTAGGACATTGCCTTGGTGGGGAGGGAAAACAGTAGAAAAAATGCTAGAATAACAAGACAATCACTGCTTTCGAACCCTCCTTTGTCACTTGTGTTTCATTTGCCTCAAGCTTCCCAGAGGTCTGCCCTGCTCAATGAGCTCCCTGGGGCACATCAGCCTCACCAAGCTGTCTCTGGCCAAGGCTGGGGACAGGAAGGTGGGAGCCAAGAGTCTGGTGTGACCACCACCACAACCTGCTGCTTGTGCCTTGTCTCTGTGGCTTTGTTAATAAGAAGCTCTTCAGAAGGTTATAGTCCCCACGGGAGAGGTACAAAGTGGTGCCTCTGCTTGGTTAGGTCTTACATTAAAGCATTGAGTTAAAACAGGAGTGGGACTGGAGGGAATGCTTAGGGCTGACTGATGAAGGTGCTGTGGATGAACAGAAGGTTCAGAAGTCCATCTCCTTGTGCTCCTGCCCGTTTCTGAGGCTGCGGCAGCCACTAGCCATGGCTTGCTTACTGCTGGGAGGTGGCGAAGAAGGGTTGGGAGCAGCAGTAGGAAAGCAAAGTTGTTACTGAAATAGGCCCAAAATGCTCAAGTGGTGACTTTTTTATGCCTGCATGTTTCAGGGGCACTTGTAAAAGCACTACTTTAAAAAAAAAAAAAAAGGCAAGTGAGATTTCTAATCTATTATTCATTCAGGAAAAATCATTTCAGAGTAAAATAAAATATTTTCCTTCTCCACCTCATTCTTAATATACTCTCTTCTCTCTTTCTCTCTCCCCCGCCTTCCCTCCACCCTGCAGGGCTCCAGGGAATGGTATGTATGAAATTATTTTGTAAAATCCAATAAAAATTTTAATCAGGTCAACATCATTACAGGAGAGGAAAGTGATGGAGCTTTCCTGATGCATTAAAAAAAAATGTAAAGAAAAAAATAAGGCGATGTAAACATGCAGTTGTAGAAAGAGGTATACAGAGAGCTGCACGCCTGGCCACCGTGCAGTGCTGCCTCCTCCTCCTCATCCCGTCTCCATGGAGCACAGTCTTGCTGTCAGCCACGCACATGCCAAATCTGTGGCTGTTCGCTGACACAGCCAGAAGCGTGTGCACGTGCCTCATCCTCTTGCACAGACACCAAATATACTCCAAAGTAGGGAGATGCAGGCAAAAGTCCTTGGCGTGCGCCCTTTAGGAGAACACCCACCTCTGCCTGTAGATCTTCACAGAGCCTTAGGCCCATATGTCCAGCTATTGCCTTTGAACAGTGGTTAGTAAAGCAGAGGGACCAGCTAGTTATGTGGCAACTCCCCATTTTAATCCTTGTCTCTCCGATTACCACGGAGGGGAATGAAAAGCCCTGGCAACACATGGTCATGCTCTGAGGATTTGCATAGTATATTAAGGCTTGCTAAGATCTCATTCCTATCCTGACATTTACAGAAACTGCAGCTGGTGAGGCTCCTCTCCATCTTCCCTCTTTCAGATTAAATGTGAACTTCTAAATCTGCCAGGAGGAGCAAAGGGAGGACTAGGGAACGTAACTGTCTCACGCCGACCTTGGTTCATTACCACCATCAGAAACATGGAGCTAGGCCAAACGATAGGAGTGATGGATGTCCATGCAGGTCAAAACCCCTATGGGAGGGGAGCAGACATACCAAGCCCTAAAAGTAATGTACTGTTGACTCCAAGGGATTTGCAAAAGCCTCCAGGAATGAGGCAATCGGTGCTTGGGATAATGTATTGTCACCATCAGCTTCTTTGGGAGAGAGCAGGAGGGGCTGGTTACCTATCACACCCTTCCCCATTAAGGTCAAAGTGGTGGTTGTGGCTGACAATGCCAGCTCTGGAGATGAGCACTATATTCTGAGGAGCCTACCTACACAGTGGGAAATGTAACTGCTGAGAGCAACACAGCTACTGGTAGAGATGCCCATCTCTGCACTGTTAGGACTTCTCCTGTGGAGTTTGCTGCTTCCCTTGCTGGGGGGGAAGCAGGGACCAATGGAGCAACCGTGGGTCCTTGTGTTTTTCTGACTCTGCTGGCACATAGAATTGTCCTGGAGAACTGGGGATGGTTTTGTTGCAGTTCAGAGAAACTGGGGTGGGGGGTTCACCTCCTGAAGGTCTGGGTGCCTTGTGTTTTCAAGATGGGGACAGTGGTGGTTTTGCTTACTGAGAGGGTGGCATCAGTAGGAGCACAGCAGTGATTGCCAGGGCCACGAGCTGCCTTACAAAAGATGGCTGAATCCTGCACAAGGGCAGGAGGTATCTGGGGGGACTGTATCGCCAGCCAGGGTCAATCACTGAGGTGTTTCTGGTGACACCACGGCTTTATATCAGGGTCGGAGCGTGTTGTGATTCATCTTCTCAACAGTCCCCTTGGTGGTGGTCCCCCATTGCGTGGTGGTGTCTTGTGTGGCTTGTGGGAACATGTGGCTGGGACCCTGAGCTGGAGCCTCTGCTGCTGGCAGACGGGCTAAAATAGGAGTCAAAACACTCAGTGCTGCTGGAAAGAAAAATAAACTCCCAGGCAAGTGCCAACTGCAGCAACCATTTTGGCAGAACACTGTTGTGCCGGGGGTGGGGGTAACAGCCCCATGGTCAATGGGGAACATCTGTAAGTGGAAACCGCCCCAGCCCGGGGTATCTGCACTGGCAGCCCCTCGCAGCCCACCCAGCAGCGTCCGGGCTCTCGCCTTTGCCTCCCCCAGGCGTGGGCTGTGCGATCAGAGGCAGGCAGAAGGCACCCGGCCCACGGCACTCGGGCTGGCACCTCCCCTCCTCCCCGTGATATGTCTTTGCCACCCTCTGAGTGCACGCACACACACATCCTACAGCTCTGACGTTATTTCTCCTTTGGTTGATGTGAAGGACTCAAAAATGTCCATTTTAGGGTTTTTATATTTTGGGAGCCAGACTGAAAAAATCTTTTCATGGTCAGTGACAAGCAGCTTATGGGAAACAGATGAACAATACTCCCAGGAATTCCTCTTATTGCTGCCTGTGTTTAAAATCTAAAGTTAGAAAGGGAAGGAGGAGAAAAAAAAATAAAGTTTTGTAGGCTAAATTCCAGTTGAGTGCTATGAGACAGTCTCTGCAGCTCTCCCTGTATGGATACAGAGCTCAGATGGTAGAAGTGGGCATGGAAAGCTTGGCCAGGTACAGATCTGATTTGGAGTAAGGCCCTGCTCCCCTGCCAGGAAGCTGCTCATCCTCTCAAAGGGTTTGGTCTTTTCTAGAGCCCCAAAAGCAATGGCAAGTGCACCCAGAGACCGACAGGCTCTGGTAGTGTCTGTATGGTACACCCCAGCCAGCACTTGGTAGCTCTTTGCAGAGGAGACTGTGTTCCTCTGGTCTCCCCCACTGTGGAGAAGTGAGGGAGACCTTATAACAGCTTTCCAGTACCTGATGAGGACCTACAGGAGAGATGGGGAAGGAATTTTTATGAGGGAGTATAGCAATAGAACAAGGGGTATCGGGCTTAAACTGAAAGGGGGAGATTTAGGTTAGATATCCAAAAGAAATTCTTTACCATGAGGGTGGTGAGACACTGGCCCAGGTTGCCCAGAGCAGCTGTGGCTGCCCCATCCCTGGAGGGGTTCAAGACCAGGTTGGATGGTGGATGGGGTTTTGAGCAACCTGTTCTGGTGGGAGGTGTCCCTGCCCAGGGCAGGGGGTTTGACAGAACTAGATGATCTTTAAGGTCCCTTCCAACCCAAACCATTCTATGACACTTATGATTTGCTTCCAGGCAGCCTGATGGCGATGGAGGACTTGGGGACCACCCTCAGCCACCGCTGGTGTCTGCAGCAGGGTTGGGTCTGCCTGGCTGTCACCTTTCCCAGTGTTGTAGATGTGGGTACATAGGTCCTACAGGACTGATGCCTGGACGTGCCCTGTCCTGGCTGCTGGATCTTTTCTCAAAGCCTTGTGCTGCTGCCTGCAGGGCTGTGCCTGGTTGTGTGTGTAGGCAGAAGCTGTGCCTGAAGCTGGGAAGGGAGAGCTGCAGCTCCCTGTAATAGATGGCAGAAGGGACTGATGGCCCAAGTGGTAAATAAATCTTGTGGGCTGGGTGATATAATAAAGCACTTGACCTTTGCCCTGGTGGTTTATTTTGTAATCAGTGCCCAGCAATTGATTTATGGGATAATCAATCTCTCCCTCTTTCCCTTCCTCTGGCCTTGGCGTTGCCTGCACCATGGTCCTTGCTTCTGAGTGATGGCTCCAGGTTACAAACAGCACCCAGGGATGAAGCTGCCTACCCCTGTCCCCTTCCCTCCCCCATGCCCAGCTCAGGAGCCGACTTGCTATTTACAGCCTCATCTGCCCAATAAATGTTTATTAGGTAGCTCTCATCCCTCTTGCAGGGGCAGCCCTCTCCGCCTTGTCAATCTGCAGTGCTCCTGGCCTGACAATGGGCTTCCCAGCACCTGGGTTTATAACTCCTGCAACAAATTGTCCTGAATGAAAGGCTTTCATGCCTTGTGATGGATTTCCCTCACATAAATTGAGGCTGTGAGCATCTGTGCTCTTCCCAGGGATACTCTGCACTGGGAAGCTGGAGTTGGAGCAGTGAAGCTCGTGCAGGGGCAGAATTGATGCCCAGGAGATGAACGTCTCTGCTGCGTGTTCATAGCATGGCTGCGAGTCCTCAGGGCTTCAGACAAAGAGCAGAACAAAGAGCTGCTCTGTAATGTGCAAGTAACTTCCTCCCTGGCTATAATGCACAGTTTTTCATCTTTGTGGCTGTTATTCTCCTTTCTCTTGCACTGGCTTGTGTCTTCTCCACTCAGTGCTATGCTGCCTGACAGCTGGATGGAGCTGTGGTGTGGATGGAGGGGGGGGGCAGGTGGAGGGGAAGGACCACGGTGTGCCTTGGGATGGGGCTAGCCAGGGTGGGGGCTACCTCCTCCTTTGCTCCCCAGTAAATCTGTTCTTTCGGGGCCCTGGCTCCCCTTTGCTCTCTGCCCAAGAGGCTAACGGGTTCCTCGCTGCTCTGATAGCTGCTGTGTGGCCAAGGTTGCCCAAGCAATTGATAGAGACCTTAAAGGGATCTCATAAATACAGTAACATAAGGCAAGAAAAGAGAACAAGTGAGGGAGCTCAGCGTGCAGCAAGTCTCTGGCGGGGACCAGGTTCACCCAGGCAGAGGTAGCTTGAGGGAAGCATCTAAGTGCCAATTCCAGCTGGGTGGCGCTTGTGATGACCCAGTGAGATACGAGCAAAGGAGGAAAGTCTGGATCTCACCAGGTTTTACTGTGGGAGAGACAGTAGGGCCGAGGCCATAAGTTCCTGAAAAACTCTATAAAATACTTCCCAGTTTTAATAGCATTAAATTCAGGCGCAGGTTTCTATCAGAGGCTCATTCTAGCAATGCAAGCAAGACCTGTGTGTCTTCCACACATCCTGAGGGTATGATATCATGTATCACGCTATGGGTGACCATGGTGAAATGGTGGCACCGCAAGAGCTGCCTGCATTGATGGAGACCTGTGGGATGGATTGAGGGGAGCTATGGTGAATATAAAGTGCTCTGAGCGGGAGGCTGCTGGGAAAATAGAGACCCAGCCCCATGGCACATAGGGCACAGCTCTCTGTGAGGGACACCATAATCCTGAGGTGATGCTTTGTGGGATGTGGGGCTGAGCTGGCTGCGATCATTCCTAGTGATAGCATCTTTTCTTGGAGCCTTTTTAAAATATCTCTTTCTTCCTGACGGGAAGTCTTTCCTTACATCAATTCTAAAATTGTCCTTCTCTTATTTAAGGCCATTCCTTCTTGCAATACATCATCCTTGGTCAGCCTTAAAGGTTGGCAAACCCTGAGGGAAGAAAGGAAAAGAGTTATAACGTCTGAGGGACTAAAGGTTTGATTTGGATGCAACCACATTTATTCAGCAGCAAATTACATCTTCAATCAAACCGATGCAAATCTGACTCCCACTTCAGTCTATTTGTTTGGACTTAGTGAGTGCAAGGGGATTCATTATTTCTTGTTCTTCTTTCCATCCTGCAAAGTTTATATGTGCGCGGACGGACTTGCACGCACTTGTCTGTAAAATCCCTCTTCCCCCCCCAAGGTGTCACGCCGTTGGGAAATAAGTACGTGATGATCTCGGTCTGCAGGTAGAGCCTGTATCCCTTGGGAAAGCAGTAGGAAAACGGCAGTTTCTGCCCAGGGATGGTACCGTGCGAAGGAAGGGAAGGGTACCTCGGAGCTGCAATTAGAGCTCTCTGAATAATTCAGTTTTTCAATGTGGTGTCTGAAGTAGAACAGTTAAAAAAAAAAAGTCTCTGGGAGACTGACAGTGATCCCTTTCCCCTCATACACACCCCGAGGAAGAAACAAACCATGAAAATCTATTTCATTTGTTTGGGGTCATTTCATTTTGCTTCTTGTTTGTGCATGCCATCTCGCTTCTGAAGTGAAAAGTGCTCTGTTGCAGAAATGTCCAGGAAAAAAAAAAAAATCAGGTCTGAAACTTTCTTTTTCACTTTTCCTTTCTGAAGTTCATTTCCAAATTTGACCTATATTTCTCTGGGTTGAAATGAAACCTGTATTTCAGGGGGAAGAGGGAAAAGGTAAATCCATCGTTTTTATGAACAATTTCCTTTGCCTTTGTCCCAATCTGCCCTGGCCATCTATGTGTCTGTTCCTGCCTGAGCCTGCTAGGAAGCCCCTCTAAGTCCTTCTCCTGCACCTTGTGCCCTACAAGAGGATGGGGGAGACTCGTCCAAGCCCCAAGTCATGCCACAGGCAGAGCCACCCATCCTGTGTTGTCTTCTGGAGCATGGGTAGTGACACAGCCCAAACATGAAAGCAGCGATCTGATTTCCCCCGGGCAGAGGGAGGCTTCTTCCCACGTAATCGTCCTTTGTTTCTGGAATAGCCATGACAGTGTTTGTGGAGAAGAACCCGCTTGTGGGTTTTTGTGTTTGATCTGCTTGGCTGCAAGGTGGCGAGGTGAGGGGGAGCACGCCGTGGCCTGCAGCATTCCCCAGCTGCCTGCCTGCTTGTGCCTCTCGCACACTGGGGCCATGATCCTGCACGGGCTCACTCGTGGGCTTAATTCCCTGCCCTGGCAGATTCAATAAAACTTGACCAATAAAGCCCAGGAGATGTTTGCAAGATCTGGGCTTAGGGTGGTAAGTCCTTCAAGGCTGGAAGTGTCTTCGTGTTGTATGGGTGTTGCGTGGGGTTTTTGCTCCTGCCTGCAGCCTCCTGTTACCCCTGCCCACCAACTCCAATCTGGATTCACTGCACAGACCGTTTTGAGCTGAAAACAGCTCAAAGCACCGCTTGAAAATGGTAGGAAAAATGTCTATGCTGAGTATAATAAGCGGTGAGTGCAGAGGAGGGACACAGCGGGAATTCCTCTCTCCTAGAAAGTTGCTCTGAGCCTGAATTTCAGTGCCACAAAGACCTTGGAGGATTTAGTACATGGGTCTGGGTTTGTTGGGTTTTTTCTCTCTTGAATTGGGTCAAAAAGCTTGGTCTTTTTTTTTATGGATCCAAAATTGTACGTGGCATTATTTCAGAAGCACTGCAACTGTCGTTTGCCCGGGACTCCCCCAGTTGCCAGGGAATGGCTGGGACAGAGACCCGCAGGCTTCCCCTGGGATGTGCTCATGTTCTGGGGGACCAGTTCCTCAGGGTTGGTGTTGTCTGGCAATGATGCGTCCCTCAAATATGTGCAAGCGGTGCCAGGGAGGATGGCAGGAAGGGCTGGAGGCAAGGAGGCTCATAAACTGGTACAACACATGTAAGGCTGAGGTATTTGCCCTCTTCTTGAGCTGAAACCTGCCCTTATGGGCGAGTGGTGGATTGCGCAAGCCTGGCTTTTGTGAGTGAGCACAGACAGGTGGACTCTGGCTCCTCCAGGTTATCTCCTGGCAGAAGCAGAGCTGAGAGTTTGCAGACCTTTCCCCTGACTGCCAGCAAAACCCATTATGAACATGAGGTCCTGCACACAACCAGCTCTGGGCAGCAGAGGAAAGATCTCACAAGCATCAAAAGACTGCCTGTGCTTTCAGAGGGGCACGTGGCCCCCAGTTTCATCTGGTTGCCCGCTTTTCCAGGCACCTTGCTCACTTTAGGCAAGGGGAGCTCATCTCCAAGCTCCCATAGCAGCCCATAAGTTGTTTCATTTATCTTTTGTAGATTCTCCGCTCTGCAAATATTTGCTTGTAAAGCCAAAGTTACAGACAGTGTTGTTTGTGTGGAGGAAATGGATATTTAGGGCTGCTGCACTTTGTTATTGCCCGCATCATTTTCTGAAGGCCAGACCCCTTTATGTAGGGCAGTTGCTGCCGTTACCAGGATTTCTGAGCTGGCTGGTTTAGGGCTTTGCCTCCTGATGCCTCTCACCCAGGAGACTTGGCTGAGCTTGCAGGGGGGTGCAGTGACTTTTTCCTTGTGCTGTGATTCCCTATCTCTTTCCCCTTTGATCATCCCTTCCCAGACAGGTCGCTTTTCTTCCCTTCTACCTCAGACCCCATCATCTCACTCCCACCCTTTCCCCCCCCCACCCCCCCACAATTCCCATAGCTTTTTGAACGTGCTGTCGATGACTGCTGGCTGGCTCTGCTCCTCTGGTTCCAGCACAGGGCTGGCCCCGTGCCCTGCTTTCCCTGATGTTGATAAGCTGTCCCTGGCAACAGCTCCGCACCGGCAGAATGCTTCCCTCCTCCTGATCCCTCATCCCACAGACCCTCTTGAAGACCTGTCCTCCCTTGGCAGCCCCAAACCGTCTTTTCTGGTTTTCTGTCTACCTCTTTGTTTAGCTTGTCTGTCTGAAGATCTTCAGCACGCTGGCAGACAACTGGGCTCGGGAATGTCTCCCTGGAGCCCATCCTCAGTTGCCATCACCTCCTGTGCTGCCTGGACCCGCATCTCAGCATCCGTGTGCAAGCTCCGCATGGGGAACTGAAGGTTACCCTAATCTAGGGGCCAGCTCGGCGTTGCCTGCGGGTCAGATGGCTCTGCTGGGCCTGTCTCGCTCCCTCGCCTCGGGTTGCTAAGGTACAGCTGAAACGCTCGTCTGGAGTGTCATCATCTCACGGCTCAGTTCCTGCAACATCCTTTTCTCTGGCCTTGACAAATGCAATCTTCTCCCACTCCTGCCTGTTCAGGGCTCTGCTGCAAGGATCATTTTCCTCGCCTGTCATCTTGCTCGTGTCACCCATGCTTTACTTGCTTTTGCTGGTTCCTGCTGGCAAACAGCAGTTACCTGTCTCTGCTCTCCAGCCCTTTTGCAGCTTTCTCTCCTGTTAACCTCGTAGTCCCTCTCCACACGCGGTTTCTCGCTGTCACTCAGCCTCTGGTGACAGCCTCTGCCAGCACTCGCTGTGTCCCCCAGTGCACAGCTCTCTGCTTTCTGCCCCACTGCCTCTTGCGTGAAGAGGAGCTCCTAGATGCACCTTGCAGGAAATGTCTCCCTGCCCTTCACCCCTCCTTTGCCAGCCTCTGTCCCAAACCGGTGACAACGGCTCGGGTGAGAGTGTGGGAACCACCCGTCTGTCAGGCAGCAACCCTGCTTTCTCCTGCTGTTTTTTTTTTTTTTCATCTTCTGCTTAGGCTGAAGACCTTTGGGGCAGTGCCATTTTTAGCAGTGGTTGCCTGAAGAAATATAGGCTTGTGAGATCCTCCTGGCTCCGTGCACGTGTGCTGTGTGTCTGTCCTGCGGCCACGCTTTATGGAAGCGGTGGTGAATTCAAGCTGAATTTGGCAGAACGGGTGGGGATGTTACATTCCTCCCAATTTAGTGAAAAGAGGTGTCTGGGTACCACAGAGGGACCTTCTCTGGCAGCGGGAGACGGAGGTTTGCTTTGCACTGGGCTTGTACACCTCAGGTTGAGCCCCTGCCCCTTCCCGCTTGATGCCCACTCCGTTGTGCCTGGAGCCAAGAGTTGCTCAGCCAGCCCAGGGGAGCTTCCCTGGCCCTGAACCTTGCTGGTGGCTGAGGGACACCCCAGGGCAGCATCTGCTATTGCAGACCGAGTCTGGCCCCAGACACTACCTGCCAGGTCTAATCCAGAGCACGGGCAGGTTTGGGGTGATCCTGAGCAGCGCGTGGGGCTGTGCTCCAGACCACAAGTGCAGGAGGGAGATAAAAACGCATCAATGCCTTCATCTGCCCTTATGGATTTTTCCACCATATTTTCTAAGCGTTCGTTTTTATTTATGTGAGGTTAAAGTCAGTCCAATTTGGAAATCAACTTGTCTAAGGAGCTCCCCTCAGATCTTATTAGCTTCATGTAGTATTTCTATTCATTTTTGCTAATGCCATTCACCAGGCTGGCTGCGGTGGTGGCTGCCAGAGATGGTAACCCTCTCCTTGCCAGGCTGCTGGGGCACTGAACCCGGTGGCTTCCGGGCCGGCTGTGGGAGCAGCAGGATCCGGCCAAGCAGTGAAGGACTGGGCTCCCAACTTCACAGCTTCCAATAGCATGGGGGATGGCAGTTTCTGATATCTGCTTCTGCATAGTCGCCCTCCTTGCTGCATCCAGCATCACCAGCAGCCCACCCATCGCTGCTGGCATGGAGGGCATCTTTACCTGCTGGCTCTGGAAATCAGTGGCTGGCTTGGACAGAGAACAGTTAAGAAGCGCTCGGGCTATCCTTGTAACTAGAGAAATTCCTGGAAGAAAAAAAAAATAATAAATCCATTGAGGGCTTTTAAAGGAGACATAGGATGCCTGACTCAGGAAGTCCTTCAGCTGCAGATTGCCGGCGGCTGGAGGAGCGTCCTGGGGAGGTATCAGTCTACGCTTGGCCGGCTTTTACACCCGTCCCCTGGCATTCGCTGCTGGCCCCTGCCAGAGAGGGTATTGGCAGGATGGACCCCTGTGCTGGAGCTGGCAGGCTCCGCTGGCCTTCCCCGGGCGTTATTTTGGTAACCCCAAAGGAGCTGGTTTTAGCATTAGGGTGGGGGTCAGACATCAGCCCCAAGCAGGAGCGACGGTGGCTGCCAGCATGGGGACCCGTGCCTGCCCTCCGTGCCTGCCCTCCGTGCCTGCCCTCCGTGCCTGCCCTCCGTGCCTGCCCTCCGTGCCTGCCCTCCGTGCCTGCCCTCGCCAACGGCACAGCACGAGTCTCCTGAAGCGTCACGGCTGCCCCGTCTCTCCCCTGCCTTTGATTATTTATTGAAGCGGTTTGATACTGGGTGACTGTAATTAAAAGAAGAAAAATACACACAATAAAATGATTTCTAAAATGGCAACACGCTGGATGCAGTGAAGCAAGGAATGTATTAAATATTTATTGCCACTGGTCTGCTGGGGAGGGGGGGTGTGTGGAAATGAAAATTATTTAGCCTGAGAAAAACATTTTAATTATTTAATTTGAGGGGATACCTCCCCCACAGCCCTCCTTAGTACTAAGCCCCAGACAAATGGCAGTGTAATGTAAGGTTTGATTAAAATCTGAATGGGATGAAGGCCTGGAGATGGGAACAAGGGATGGGGAGCCACGTGGTTGCCATCTGAGCCTGCTCTGCCACGGCAGGTCTGTGCTGCGATTCTGTGTCTTGCAGGGGTAATTCTCCCTCTCCCGGGCTGGTTTGTGCTTGGCAGCAGGTATCCGGGGATTTGCTCCGCATGTGGGAGTCTGGGCTCGGGATGGGAGCTGCTGGGTGCATCTATCACGGGGTAGGAAATTGCAGCAAATTACCTCAACCTGCCATCTGCAGCTTGAGCTCTCTGGACCTGTGGGTTGCTCTGAAGAGCTTCGCCGGGGACAGGAGCTCTGGTGTGTCCATCCCAGCAGCCCAGCTCCACCAAGCAGGCTCAGCTGGGCTCACCAGGCTCAGCTCTCGTGGGTGGCACAGGGTTCAGGCTGTGCAAACAAGCCACAAGGCTTTGAAGCTGTGCCTCGTGGCATTTATATATTGCGGCTGTGAGGCTTTTCGCGAGAGCTTCAGCAGGAAAGGCGTTGGGGCCGACGTCCTGTGGGCATGTCCACTTGAGGTTGGAGCTGAGGGTCTTCCAGCCGCGTATCAAAGACAGAGAAGTGGGAAGCGTGGGGTCTGGCAGTGGCTGATTGTTTTCTGGGAGAGGAGGGGCTGCCATTTTTTTTCCCCTTGTGTCTCCAGATTGACAGTCTCTCATTATTAGCCCCCTGGAAACAGGCACTTTGACTGAAAAGAGCCATCCCAGCCCTCACTGTAACAATCAAAGCGGCTCAAGAATAAACATGGCTTGGCAAGAATAAACACAAATTGCAGTGCTTGCTGTGAACAGTGATATCCAAGGGAGCAAACATCAAATGAAGGATTATCCCTGTTTGCAAGGAAGCTCTTCTAACAAGAGATTGAATAAGGACCATCTGCAGCCCAGAGCAAAGGGGCTAGCAGGAGAACCTGCTGGAGCCATCAGGAGCTCTTCTGTTTGAAGCTCACATGGTCTCCTTTAGGCACTGTCTGGTTTTACTTCATACGCTCTGTCGGCTGCTGAAGCCCTGAGCCCTTTGCAGCTCCCTCCAGGTTGCAGACAGCGTGGGCAAGCCCAGAAAGCCCCAGGAGGGGAGTTGTGTCGGAGGAAGGTTAGAGAGGATGAGGAGGGCTTCCCTGAGGTGGGCAAGGGGGGCAGGTATGGGACCTGGCTGGGGTGGTTGCTAGCGAAAATGCTGAGTTCCTGCGGGAGCTGGAGAAACATCACATTCACCAAGTCCTGGGGGAAGCTCTGCTCCTGACACTAACGCTCCTGGTCTTGGGGCAGGAGCCCTAAGGGCAGCTCTTAACCAGCAGCTGTCCCCCACCACCCGCAGGAAGCCAGGACGAGCAAGTTCTCCTCCCCAAACCCTCGCTGAGAGACAGCCCGCACGACATAAATCAAATTTGGAGGCACGGAGGTTCCATAAACAAGCTTATTTTCTGAAGCCAGGTCCCATTATGTTATCTGTCACTTTATTGGGGTTTCTGAGCCATTTATTTTTATGTATATACATCGGAGCTGGTGAGCCGCCGTTGGCCTGAGAGTGTAAAGCTGACAAGACACGGTAGCGGCGTGTGAAACCTGTCAGCAGAGCAGCCGCCTGTGAAATGAACACGAGAGCCGATGCCGACGATTTTATTTATGGGGAATCTAAGGTAGCGTGTGCTCGAGTGGTGGGTGCCACCGGGCTCGTGCCTGGCCCCTGGCCGTGCCACCCCCGTACCGGCAGTCCTGAGCCCTCCCAGACCCGTCACAGGCAGGGGTAAGGTCTCGAGGCAGCCAGAAGTGAAATTTTCTTCTTACAGAGTATCTTAAGCTACTGAAGTACTTTGGTCACTCGGAATCCATATAAATGGGCAAATTTTCTTGGGGTGGAAGGTAATCAATACAGTTCTGCAGCACTTTGCTCCCCAGTGCTGATCTTGTTGGTAATTGTTCTCTTAATTCCTTGTTCTTTTCTTCGTATTTAAGAAAAATGCAGATTTAGTGTGAGGATTTGTTCTGAAATGGGAAAAGTGGAGTTGCCTTATCTAAAAAAAGTAAGGCATTTAAATGTTTTTGAAACTTTTTTCCAGTTTTCTTACCCCTGGAGCGACATTTTGCCAAACTCAATAGTCTTTACAAAAGCCTAAATGAATAATTGTTTCTGTCATGTTCCAGGAGAAAAGTATTTAGATCAGCATTTTTTCCTCTCAGCTGGAGCAAACATTTTGGATGCGAGGTACTTTTATGGGTCATTGAAAACCCTAAAGAATCACCTAGATCGTTATCAGGGCGATGGTACAAAACATGGCCCCTCCTTCTGCACGGCCCCCTGATCTGACCTTGCTGTAAGTCCTCTGGCTTAGCACAGAGCAGATGTCGCTGTCGTGGTCTGGTCCTTCAGCAGGCGAGAAGGGCTTGGTGCACCCACGTTGCTTTGGGAAGGCAGTGGGAGATGGCGAGCGGCTGTGTTGCCCGGGGAGGTTGGTGTCCATTGCCTTCTCTTGCCAAATTTTCAGCCCGGGTGATGAATACATTGGCACTTGCTGTGCCAGCCCTCTCCGTTCCCATGGCACTCTGGCCAAAGCTGGTAGACACCAGCCTGGCTGGGTTTCAGCAGCAGGAGGTGGATGTTACGGCTCGTGCTTGGCAAGGGAAGGGCTCAGCACCGCACTGTGTCCCGGTCCCCCGGGGCTGGTCCTGTGCAAGGATGTCTCCGATGCATAAAACCCGTTTAGGTTCTGTTTGGCAGCAACAGTACTCTGAAATTTTAATCTAGACTTCATGGTTCATGAGCAGTAGCCATGTGTCACCTTCCCGGAGCGATTCAGGAAATTGTGTCTGGCGCAGCTGGGTGTCCCATGGGTGCCCCTCGGAGAGCTGAAGGACATGGGTTAGGTGGTGGCATTTTTCCTCCTCAAAGCAGCGAGCCCTGACCTGTTGGTAAAGGTGAGTGGTATTATTTTAATCCTCAGCTTTGTCTCTGGTTTGTGTGAGGAGCATCTTCCATTCCCGGTTTGACTCGCAGCCTCTTCTCCCAGCACGTCGGGTGCCGGCCAGCTGCAGGAAGGGCCTCTTCTCCCTTCTCCTCCCTGAGCGAGAGCAGCAACTCTGCCGTGATCGATCTGCTGCCTTCCAGCTCAGATCATTCCTCTCCAGGTCTGTCTCTCACCTGCCTGGGCACTGCTAAATCTTCTCCGGAAGGAACAGCTATTTGTCAAGTGAAATAGGAAGGTTTGAGTCTCATGTTCCCCAAGGCCACTTAGCAGGATTCTGGCGGCTCTCTGGACACTTGCTTGTGGTAGCAGGGAGAATGAAGGCCACCACAAAGCTTTTCTGGAGCTGCCTTCACCCTGCCCGTTGTCAGTGCTGCTGCTTTGACCCTTCAAGGTGAGGACTGTGTGTGGTTTGTCCATCCCCCCAGCCCACAAAGTCGTAACGTGCCCCAGATTTACCCTCCATGGGGCGACGTCTGTGGTCCCCGTGCCGTCGCCTCGTTCCTTTGTGCTTCTCTGCACCAAGTCACTTATTGACTGGGAGCTTTAATTGTGCTGCATCATGTCTAATTGGTTTGCTCTGTCGCTCTCCATTTGCTTTCTCTGCCCGCACGCTCCCCGCTCCCCTCCGCAAACGCGCCGAGCCGTGAACGTGAGCGGGGCACGAGGCCACCGTCCCGACTGCCGGAGGAGAAAAAGGCCCCCAACTTCCTCCTTTCTTCTCCTAAATTCAAATGACAAGAAACAGAGGAAAACAATTTCGCGAACCCTTGGCAGAGGGCCAGCTCTGATAAAGAGCCGTAATTAATCTCCCCAGCTTTATTAGAATATCATTACAATTAACTCAGCAATCTTCTGTTGATCAAAGCCATTGTTCCCTGCAGAGCGGAGGGAGCCGGCGCGAGCCTGGGTTGTGCGGTGCTTAAAAGCACCTCGAGCTGGATGGTTCCTGCCAGCCCAACGGCAGCACGGACCCCTCTCCTCATCCTGGCTCTCGAGCCGCGTGCAGCTTTGATTTATTTTATTTTATTTTAATTTTTTTTTAAGCTATTCTTCTTTGTAGAGCTATTACGGCCCAGAGCCCTCGCGGGCACCGAGGTGTCCCTCGTTCCCACGTAGATGCTTTTGGGCCCAGCCTTTTAAGCGGCGGGTTTATTCCTTTGTGTGTGTTCGTGCAGCTCTTTGCGTGCCTGCTTCCTCCTCTCAGCTGGAGACGCGGTGGCTGCTGCAATAATACAGCTAACAGCAGCGTAGCGGGGAAAGAAACCAGGGGAAACATTTGTGGAAGCCACATTAGAAAGAAAGGAGGGTTGTCAGAATGAAGCTTCATAAGCTCTACAGTTAAATAGCCCAAGATGTGTGCTATAGAAAAGCAGAGAAAATGAGCACCATTAAACTACCCCTTTCCTCCTTTTCAAACTGTTCTTTTAATATCGGGTATTTATCTGTAATTTAAGCCCATGATTAGTTTTATCAAAAAGATAGTTCTGAGGCAGAGATCTTAAAAATGATTAGGTGTGTGTTTGAAAGACAAGAACAGCTCCACTTGCACTGCAGGATAAAGACGTATCTGTTTGCTGCCTTGAGCATCCATCTATGAGGGCCTTGTGCCAGAAGGAACCTCCTGCTTCTACACAGATCCCAACCCACCCCAGGCTTTTGGGTACTTCTCATCCTCCTTTGAAGGGGCCAGAGCTGGACCCTCTTGTCACAAACCTCAAGATTGTTTGAGGTGATTTTGTGTCTCTTCTTCCTCATCACGCTTCTGCTTTTGGAAAATGCTCTTAACTTTGGTGCTGTCACCGGGGTCCTGACAACCCAGCCTCACTGGTAGCCCAGGGCGCGTGGACCTGGAGACACTTGGGACGTGGAGATGTTTTGCTTGGAGAGCATCCCCCTTGCTATGGAAAGGGCTGGAAAGCCTGCTGCCCCTTCCCCATCTACTCCTGCTTCTTTCTGCATGGTGGCAGCCCTCTGCCAGGCTGGAGTGATGCCCAGGGACTCTTCTGCTCCGTGGTTCTTGGTGCCAAGGAGGTTTGCTCCAGGGCAAACAGCCTGGGCCTGCCTCTGCTTTTGGAGGGGGGTAAGATGGCCCAGGTGGAGGTTTTATCCCAAAAGTGGCTCTGCCACAAGGGATTTATGCTGTGAGCAGACACTGCGCGTGTGAAACCACGCTCTCTGGTTACGCAAAGAAAAAGAGAAGCGTGGTAATTTGAAAGGCTTTGGGTCTCTTCTCCGGTGGTTTCTGGAGCAGGTCGCAATGGGCAGCTGTAGTGGAAACGGCAACACTAAGTGGCCTCGCCAGCCTGGCTGGGAAGGGTTGTTAGATGAAGGTGTTTGAACCTCTCAGTCTTGCTTTTTGTCCTGAACTCTCGCCTGTTTGAATTGCCAACCCTCGTGAGCCCTGGCAAAAAGAAAAAGAGAAAGAAAAGGCAGGAACAGGGTTGGGTCTAATCGACCTTGGCATCGTCCCTTTAAGCAGCCACCCAGGAGAAGGGGGCAGCTGCCCCAGCCCCTTTGCTGGTGCAGACCCAGGGACAGCACGGGCAGCCCTGCCCCTCCTGCCTCCTGTCCCCTGCTCTCGGCAAACCCCAAACCCCCCCGAGCTGGGGAAAAAAGGGGTCAGGGCTGCACTTGCAGGGTGGGTTTCCTGTGCAGGCTCTGCTGAGCAAATGCACCTCAGGATCTATCTGGGGGTGGCACCTACTGCTACAGCTACTGCTGGTGGCCAGGGGCATCAGCAGATTAGATAATGCAATCTTCAAGGAAGAAAGGTTTGTTAAGGAATGATAAGAAAATGGGGCAGAGACACTGTGTGGCTCAGAAGCTCTTTAACCTCAGGTTGCCTGAGGCTGGGGGTGATTGCACAGAAGGAGGGTAATTAGGGTTATTCTGTAATCATGGGCCTTCCCTCTGCCATAGGCACCTGCCTGCAGCCATTCCTGGGGACATGGCCCTGGAGCTGACTTGGCATGGCCCTTCTCAGGGTGCAGACCTTCCCTGGTCCCCAAACCCTCATACAAAGGAAAGCTGGGTTTTTTCAGCTTGGGTATGGCAAGGGAACCTCCCGTGGGTGATGGCACCTGATTCTGGGCCACCAAGGAGGAGCTGTGGCTGGATGAGGGTTAGGTTTGCTTTCCCCAGCACAGTTTGGCCAGGGCACAGCCTCCAGCATGGGCACAGAGACATACACCCTGCAGTCTCCATCAGGGACCTGATGCTGAAACAGTGTCCTCGGGTTTGATGTAGGCTGTCGCTTAGGACCCCCTTCCCACCTCTCCTTCCCTGCCTGTGGATCTGAGGAACTAGAGAGCCCTAAGAAGAACAAAGCAAACCCATCAGGGCCATAAAGCCTCTGATGGCAGGAGTTGTGGCTTCACGTGAAGTGCTGTAGTCTCCATGAGGTCCTTCACTGGTCGGTCCCTAAGATGAGAACTTGTCCTTTCCCACTGCGGCCACCTGCACCCCTCACTATGGCCAAGGGCTCGAGGGGTGGGCTGAGGACAGGAGGGGGTGCTCAGAAGGAGCAGGAGCTGGGTGGGGGTGTTCTTCTGAAGGGCTTAAAGCAATGTTTTCCCCCAGACTCCATGCCGTGTCCCACCTTCCCTGGGAGGCAGCAAGTACCGCTTGTCCCCAAATGGCTGGGGACATCAGTCAGGCTTCCACCACGGCTGCCTCAGGTCTGCGAGTGAGACGCAGGGGCTGAGTGTCAGGTTGTTATTAAATATCATTAGTAAGTGACAAAACTGTGTGGAGCACTTCAGGCGCAGACAATGGCTGGAGGTGGGATCGTTCGCAGCGCCGGGGAGAGGAGCGGGTGGTGAAGGTCAGAGATGCCTCGTTCCGGGCTGCCTCCCACTCCATCTCCTGCTCAGCACCTGGAGGGGGGTGGGTGTTTCCTTGCGGGGAGACACGGGTTTGCAGGGAGACACGGGTTTGCAGGGAACCCCTGCGTGTCACTGGGGGACTTCAACATCCCCAAGCATGGGGTCCCCAGGATGGTCTGTGTGTGAGGAAGGATCACCTGTGGAACTCCAGATCCTCCTCCTCTTGTATCACCCTCTTCTTTAGGGGCTCTGGTACGGGGCAGGGCAGACTCCCGCCCATGACCGTGGAGCTGCCCAGGGGAAAAGCTGTTTTAGTGTCTTTTCTACCCAGTGGAGGCAACTGGAAAAGAAATTTTGCAGATGTTTTTCTTGCTATCTATTTTCTATGCTTGGTGTAGCTTTTCCCCAGAGAGCTTGAGATGGTGGACCACTGAGAAGGCAGCGCCCAAACCAGCAGCCCCAGCATCTTTAGGGAAGGTGCCTGGCTAATGGTGGAGCTCTGGGGAGGAGCTGGCTTTAGTGGCAGGGACACAAGCCAAAAGGGCAGGAAGCACTGGTCTGAGGGGTGAGACGGAGGCAGAGGAACCTCTGGAGAACGTGCCTGGAGCGGGAGCCGAGGGACGGCGAGTCGTGTAATCATCTGCTTGAGGCAATCGCAGGCCGTCAGCGGAGCGGAGAGACACTTCCTCGCGTTTATTTAAGGCGAGATGCCCTAGTTTTGTGCTTTCAGTGGAGTCCCTAATTATTCCTCAATCTTTGTAGTGAGCTAATTAGTTTTTGCAGCACTCAAGGCTGGGGAACACTGATAGGCTTGGGAAGCACAAGCTGGAGGGACGAGGAGGAGAAGAGAGCTGGTGGGAGATGGCTGACTTGGCAGACAGGGACGGCTGGGAGCAGAGCAGGGTTTGGAGAGCTGATGGGTGATGGTCTGGGAAAGATGATGGAGGAGGGAAGAGCCATAATCTCATGTCAAGCAGGGTGCTGGAGTGTAGCGATACGGGGAACGGCGGTGAAGCGCAGGAGGTAATTGACGGGGATGGCGAGGTGAGGAGGGTGCAAGATGGGTGGCCCATGGGAGAGCAGCCCCAGGGTGGGCTCAGGGGTGGGATCCTGCACGGGGGGGTGCACAGCCACACATGGGGCTGTCCTGCGACATGGGCGCTGCCTGTCCCGGGGTGCTGCTGACTCTCGGGCTTGCAGGACCTGCAGCGTCTCCCAACTGTCCCATCTCTTTTCTAGCCGAGCGGTGACACTGAGGAGCTCTGCTGGAAGAGGCCAGCCCGGTCCCTGCCACCTGGAGCAGGTGGTCCCCAAGCTGGATGATCACATTCCCACCTGATCAGAGTTGGTTCTTTCAGAGAAAGCCACCGCAGAGAAGGTAACCCACACTGATGACCGGGTCCGTGATGCTCCCACGAGCGCGGTCTGCTCTGGCTGCTCTGTCCGTGTGGACGCCTCGCTGCTCTAACACAGGGCTCTGCTCCAGAGCCCACGCTCCCTGCGTCTGCACCGCAAGCCTGAGGAGCACAAGGGTCTCATGCCTGTTCTCCCTGTCGTTGGGAAGTTCCCAGAGGCCACCGAGTGCAGTGTGTGACAACTCAGAAGTGCCCAGGTGGCCATGGATTTATTAGGGTATTATCCTACTAGTGCTGCAAATGGTGTCATCTGTCTTCTAAACTTTGCACTTTATTTCAGGGAGAGAATTTAGTATATCCAGGCAATATGCTGTAGTTTTAGCATATGATAAAGCCCTGCTGGGAAGTGTAGTTTTATTGATTTTGTTATTAAAGTGCCACTGGAATAAATTTGCTCATTTGAATGAAATGTCTTATTACCTGGATCGTAACAGGCACATGATGAAATCTCCGGAGGGGCTGGAGCTACCCGCAGCCTGGTGACAGGGAGCTCAGAGGGAGCAGCTGAGGGGGACCCACGAGTGCCACCCTGCTCACCCCAGCCGGGGTCACCCCAAGACCCCCAGCACCCACCTGAGCCCACTGGGAAACTCCGCTTGGAAAGCTCAGGATGGGAACAAACTGCAGCGGTGGGGGGCACTGTATTGTAGTCGAGGTTCGTATCGTTCCTCTGGTACTTCGCTCAGGTAAGGACATTGTTTTAAAGGGAATTGAGGAAAAATCTCATTCACAGGGCAATATTTCTTTAGTACCACTGGTAATGGGGGTGGATTGGGAAATGAACCGTTCCCCATTACACCGGGACCTAACCGCACAGCCCATGCTTTCCAGTTAAAATTTGATTGCCTTGAATCCTGCGGATTATGGAAAATAAGAAAAAGGCCTAGTAAAATTTATGGGTTTTAATCATAAACCGATAGAATCACAGTAAATCTATCATAAGCATGCGGATACAGACCCGGGGAAAAGAGAGGAAAGCAATAGGCCTGCTTTTCCTGGAGGAGCTGCCTGTAGCCGTGGCGGGGCCAGGGAGATGGGGACCTGCTTCCCCAGCCATCTCCTGCGGGGGGGCCGAGCCCCCACACCTCAAAAGCCTTCTTCCTCTGCCACGTCCTGCAAAAAGCTGGTAGCAGGGATCACACTGCAAAGCCCATGCCCTGTCTCATGGCGAACAGGATGGAGAGTATCTGGGGGAGGTGGGGTGCGAGGTGTGCAACAGCCTCAGGTGTGGGCTGTGGGAAAAGGGAGGGACAAGGCGGGAGGGTGGGGGAAGAGAGGGAAGGAAAGGCAGCAAGGAGAAAAGCAGGCGAAGCCCGAAGGTCCTTCTCTCCATGTCATTGTTCTGCTCGCCCCGGAGGGAGCAGGATGAGACCCTGCCAGGGGCAGAGGGAGGCAGAGATGCCGGGGAGAAATGTGTGTGCGGAGAGGGGACCGTGGGAAGCACAGATGTGGCGGGGAGAGAGAAGAGCACTTGACAGAGAGAAATGGCAGGAGAGTGGAGAGAGAGAAGCACAAACGGCAGAAAGTATTTTAAAAAATAAAAAAAAAAATAAAAAAGAGGGAGCGAGCGATAAGGAAGAAAAAAGGAGAGAGTAAAAAATTGACTCTGAAGCAGAGATAAGAGAGGGAGGAGAGGGAGGGCAGTTAGTGAGAGAAGGAGTAAAATTAAGCGTGATAAGGCCTGACAGAAATGGGGGAAGGCAGCAGCCCGGGGCAGGGGCTGCAGGCAGAGAGCTGGGGGGCTGCAAGGCGTGGGGAGGCGAAGGGCCCCCTCTCCTCTGCTCACCCTCACCCCTGCGCAGGCGAAGGTGTCGGTCTCAAGCCTTTTGCACCGCTCTCTGTGGGTCTGACGGCCCGGGGAGAGGAGCTGAGCGGGCGCAGGGGTTGGTGAGGAGGGTCGGGGGGTCGGCGGGTGTAAATGTCTCTCCCGCAGGGTGCTCGTACCTTCACTGCTGCCGTGGAGGAAGGGGAGAGCCAGGTCCCTGCCAGCCACAGCCCACGGCGTGGGGGGGAAATGGGGAGGGAAGTGCCTGGGGTGGGTGACAGGCCCAGGTTGGAAGTGCTGAAGGAGCCCCTGTCCCCCCCCCCCGCCGTGTCCCAACACAAAGTGCCTTGTCATGGAGATCCCCGTGGGGCTGCCATCAGTCTTGGGAGTAGGGGAGGAAAGGCAGGTTTCACAGGTCCTCCTTCCCCTAAGCACGTCTCCTCCTGCTTGGTTGTGGTGGTTTTTTGTTTTTTTTTTTGCTACCTCTTTTAAGCTGTTTTATTAAGTGCTTATTATTTTTACTTATTTAAAAAAAAACAAACAGTTGAGAAGTTTTGTCTGGTTCTGACACATCAGCCCATGGGTACCTGAAGAGCGAAGCTGGAACCCAGCCCCTGCTCTCTCACCCCTGGTTAAACTGTAAAAGAAACACTCTCTAAATTTCAGCAAAGGGGAGAAAAAGAGTTTATTCTTTGGGTGTGTGTTTTTTTTCCCCCCATCTTTACCAGCCATGAAAATCGCTGAGCTGAGATGCTGGCCACTCCGAGGTGCTTTTCTTCTGCTCCATCCATCTGCTTTAATCACATGGTGACTGAAAAAAAAAATTTATCCAGTGCACAAAGCATCGAAGATTAAAAAATCAGTGTGGATAATAAACTGTGTGGCAGGCGGCAGCGGAACAGAGCATGGGGCAAACTCGCTAATGAGGGACTTGGAGCCTCAGCTCGGATCCGGGGCGGGCAGCGTGGCTTCCCCCGGGGGGGTCTGAGCAGCAGAGGTGGTGGGTCTGGGGGCCTGGGTGGTTCTGGGTGGCACCTCCCGGGCTGGGAAAAATCCTGTGCTAGCACAGGCTGAGATGGTACACAGAAAAGAAATCATTTTCTCTCTTCTTTTCTTTTTTAAAGCTTCTTTTTAACAGTGAAAGACTTGATTCCTCCCTTTGATTGCTGGGACACTGCAGTGTGCCGCAAATACCTTGCTGGACTTGGTTTAATAACAAAGTGTATATTTTTTTTAATCTGTGAGTGTTGAATTAGCTCTTTTAATTACAACATTAAAAAAGGATCACTAGAGTCAATTAAGAAGCTCTCTCCGATTGCCAGTGTTAATAGCTGTCCAGGAACACGGAGAAACCCTCTCCACCTCTCTGCCGTCTGTTGAACCATTGATTGAGTTGTTGTCAGTCCTGGCAACGAGGCTCAAAGGGAGATTTCGGCACCGAACCTGCCGCTGTGTGCGGCTGCGCTCGGCTTGGCATCCTCCGGAGGAGGAGGAGGAGGAGGAGGGGGACGACCGAGGCCTCGGCGCATCCCTGCCTCTCCCCGGGGAGCGCTCCTCGGGGTCCCCGCAGCGGGATCTGCGGTGCGGATGGAGCCTTCAGCCTCCGGGCCTCTGGGTTTGTGTGTTGCTGTTTTGTGGTTTCACACTCAGCTCGCTGAAATGTTGGTTAAACACTGGCGGGAGGGGACGCTCGCAGAGAAGCGTTTTGCTTTGGCTCTTTTAAAAAGCAAAACAAAAGGAAAAGGCTTTTAAAAACTGTTTTGGTTTCAGAGTTATAAAAGAAAGATGGGTTAGAGATGAGAAACTAACAAATCAAAGCTCCTGAAACCCGCTGCTGAGAAAGAAACACAAAATGTTTTGTTTGAAGATGAATGGAAAGCTGAAACCAGCAAAAAACCCCCCCTCCCCACGAGCACAGATGTTTCAGGTTGGTTCTTCAAGATTGGCACGTTGCTGGAAGAAAAGCAAATCCATTCTTTCCCTGTCAGCGCTCCAGGTTCCTGTCGCTTATTTTTTATCATCTTGTAGTGACTTTGATCCCTGAAGACTCCTCAAGTGCTTTAACAAATCAAGCATGCAAATCTCAGCTCATCCACCTTGGAGATGCCACCAAGGCTGAGCGGGCCAGGAAGCCACTTGCCGGTGCCACCAGTCCTGGTGGCAGCCTGGAAGGACGGGAAGCACCCGGTGCTTCAGTAATGCTTATAAAAACCTTTGGTGCCCATATTACCACTGTTTGCAGAGATGTTTCGTGCTTCCGGCAGAGCCAGAGGCCATCAGGCTGTGCTGGGGTCCCCAGGCCACGGTACCAGCCCCGTGTCTCCCGTGGAAAGGCTCCGTGGGAGGGCTGGTGTGCTCTGCTCTGCACCTTCTGGGTGTTGGGAAGTCGGCCCAGAGCAACTGGGAAAGGGCTGGGCTGCTCCGACGATGCTGCTCTTATTTTCAAAGCGTGAGTTCCCCATTGCTCTGTCTCTTAGTTTCACTCTTTCCCTCTGTGGTTGCTCTCCTGACTCGCTCCTCAATTAGTTCGATTCATTTGCTGTACACTACTTTTATGCTGATGCTCTCTGTAGCCTGTGCCGCCTCTCGCTGCTGTGGGTAGCTGTGGGCTCAGGGCAGGGTGGCACCGTCACAGCTCTCCCGCAGGGGACGCACCGCCTGCGGGGCCAGTTTAACCCCTGTTCCTCCCTTTTTCCTCCTCCAGACAATACAAACCTCCCGGATCCCAAGCACCAGAGCTGAGCAAAGGGAGCGGTGACCAGACACCATGGTGATGGGCACACATTACATCCTACACCCCCTCCCTGCTGCACCCCCACTCCCTGTTCTCGTCTGGCTCCATCTCTGTGTGTGTGCTTTTAAATGCATGTCATTTTATTATTATTTTTTTTCAGAGAAGGCCTCCTGCAAGCCCGGACGCTGAATTCCCTCGGATGTGCCTGAAGGTGCTTGTGAGTCTGGCTGCCAGGGGTCAGGTCTGAAAACCCCAGTGAGAGTCATCCAGGCAAGTGGGGACCAACGCTGGAGTTGGGGGTGCCCTGGGCCTGGGTGGGCAGGGCCAGGCAGGGCACTGCCTGCGTGTGCTGCCTGCAGGGACAGACGTCCTTCGCTTGGCAAGAGCCAGCTTGTCCCCCATCGGAGAGGAGACGCCACTGTGTGGCTGGCAACAGCAGGCGGAAAGTCCTCTCCCCAGGTAGAGAGGCGGTGGGACACCTGGGTACCCCCGGTCCTGCTGCCAGCACCGCCTGGGCAAAGCCTGGGGACCACGGGCACGGCGAGCTGCTGCCTGCCCTGCGACGGGGCTGCGCGTCCTCGTCCCTGCGCAGAGGGCAGGGAAACAGCCCCGCTGGGCACCGCTGAACCTCAGCCCCGCTCCCCCGGGAGCTGAGGGCGGGATGGGGAACCGGCTACAAAACCACAACCTTGGTCCTTGGGAAATAAAAAAGTCGAGCTCCTCTGGGTGCTGCTCTGGCACCCCGGGAAGCGCCTTTTGGGGCACATGCCCTGGCTCTGCCCTGGGGCTGTTCTGAGTGAGGCGGCTGGAAAATGCCTCCAAGGCGAGAAAGCGAGCGCTCGCCAGAGATACAGAACTGGACAGATCAAGAAGTCAAGATTTTGCATTCCAACTATCTATAGGAAATAGGGTTTTTTTTATTATTTCAAGTTTTCATAAAAATCCATAATTATTGAAATCAAAGTTACAGAAGAAAGTTCGTAACTTTTTTATTGATTTTATTTCTTTTTTCTTTCTTTTTTTCCCCCCCTCTGTTGTTTTTCCCTCGCAGGGTTATATCTGACATCAGAGTCCATCAGACAAAGTTCTTACAAACACAGGAGTCCTGAAGACATCGGCTGAACGTTTTCCTGGTATAAAGAAGAAGAGGAGGAGAAAGAGGTGGTGACAGTGCGGGTGCAGTGGGTTTGGACAGGGGCGGAGGGCGTGGTGGAAGGAGAGAGGTCGGTATGTTTGTAGCAATGTTTGTTTTTTAATTATTTTTTTTAGTTGTTCATTTGTTCTTTTTTTTTTTTTTTTTAAAAAAAACCCCACCATTATTATTTGCAAATTGTTGCCTGGTTAAATCATTTTCATGTTGAACTTGCGCGGCGCGTCGGCAGAGCTGATGCCGGCATCGGACTTGCGTGGCACGTACTCGATTTCAATGTTGTGCTTGGTGTTGCCTTTCCCCCGGCTCCACAGGAAGAGGAGCACCAGACAGAAGAGGACGACGCCCAGGAAGGAGATGAAGCCCATGGTGGTGGCGATGATGAGAGTCTTGATGTCAAAGGGGAAAGGCACGGTGGCGCGCGTGCTGTTGGCATCGCTCTCGTTGGGCTGGTTGGAGATGAACGCGAAGGTCTTGTTGGGCTGGTGGGGCCAGTCTGGGGAGTAGCTGCGCACGTGCAGGTGGGCCAGCATGGTGTCGTTGCCACCCGCGTTGCTGGCGATGCATAGGTAGGTGCCATTGTCCTGGATCTGGGCATAGCGCACCTCCAGCGTGCCGTCAGGGAAGACAGTGAGCCGCCCGTTGGTTTTGGTAGAGATGAGGTGCTTCCGGGGAGAGAGCCACATGATGGTGGGGGGCGGGTCCCCATCTGCCCGGCAGACAAAATGGACCGTGTGGCCTTCATCCACGAAGATCTGCTGAGGTTTGCGGTCCCGTATCCGTGCTCGGCGGCAGGTGAAGTAGTTGGGCAGTAGGACATCAGGGAAATCTTTGAACTCCTTGCCCTGGACGAACTCAGGGGTGGAGCAGGTGGGCTGCTGCTTGTTGAAGTTCAACCTCCATCGCCGCCGGAAAACCCAGAGCAACCGACAGTCGCAGGCTAAGGGGTTGTTGTCGAGGATGAGTGTCTCCAGGTTGCCCACCGAGTGGAAGGCTGACTCCTCCAGGGTGGTCAGCAAATTCCCCGACACGTTCAGGATGCGCAGGTAATTGAGGCCGCGGAAGGCAAAGGGCTCGACCGTGGTGAGCTGCCCTCCCACCAACTGGATCTCCTGCAGCCTGAGCAGGTCATGGAGCATGGAGCCCTCGATGGTGACGATGGGGTTGTAGGACAGGTTCAGGAACCGGAGGTAAACCAAGTGCCTCACCGACACATACGGGATGGACGTCAGGTTGCAGTGGGTGATGGACAAGGAGGTCAGGTTCAACCCGTAGAGGCAGTTGGACGTCATAGTATCCAGGTAGGGCCAGTGTGAGATCTCGAGGACCTTGAGGCGGTACAGCCTCTTGAATGAGTAATCTCGGATGGTGTTGATGTTCAGATGGCGCAGCCGCAGCACGATCAAGCCATGAAGGTGAGACAGGGCCTCCGTGGGGATGGAGGTCAGGTTGCATTTCTCCAGGGTCAGCTGTTCCAGGCTGTTGAGGCCACTGAAGGCCCGGTGGGAGATGTAGACAAGGTCGTTGTCCCCCACCTCCAAAGACTTCAGGTTGTACAAGTCCTGGAACATGTAGTCTAGGAGGATCACAATTTTGTTCTCACTAATGTCTAGCTTGGTAAGGTTGCTGAGTCCGGTAAACACCCCCAAGGGGATCAGCTTGAGTCTGTTACTCCTGAGCCCCAGCGTCCTGAGGTTGAAGAGGTTGTTGAAAGCCCCAGGTTCAATGGCACTGATAATGTTCTCATTTAGCTCCAGCTCCTCCAGGTGAGGGTAGTTGGCAAATTCATCCTGGTTGAGCGTCTTGATGCGGTTCTTGCCCAAGTCCAGCAGCCTGGTCTCGGTCGGGATCCCCTCTGGCACGACCATAAATCGCTTCCGGTGGCACAGGACGGCGCGCTCCTGGGCAGAGCACTCGCAGCGCGGCGGGCAGCCCGTGGCGGAGCCGGACAGGATGGATCCCAGCATCAGGAGGAGAATCGGCTGCCAGCAGGCCAGGATTGGGCTGCGCATACTCGCCTCCCCAGCTACCATCCTATCTCTCACCTGCAGGTGACACCGGGGAGAGAAAGAGCAAGGTGGAGGTGAGAAAAACGATGGGCACGACCACAGCAAAAGGTTTACTGTCCTGGTAGAGCTGATGTTAAGGCGAAAGGCACCGTTGAGGCAGAGCAGGGGGTTCTCATTTTCCATCTGCACTCCAGCCCTTTGGCTACAAGACCATCTCTCCTCCCCAGCCCCCAACTTCCCATTTGGTGACTGAACGTGCACAGACTTTGAGCGGAAAGCCTTGAGGAATCTGTGTCAGACAGATCTCGCTTCCTCGGCTTCTTAAAAAAAATAATAATTTAATACTAAACGCATCTATCTACATCCTATTTTAAGCTCTTGAAATTATTCAGTTCCCTATAGATGGAGCCTGAATCTAAAGGCTGCTTTTGCAAATGCAGAGGAGCTGAGCGTGGGATGGAGCATCTGGGGGAACCCCGCTTGGGGTCAGCTGGCAGCGGGGTGTCCGAGCGGGGAGCAACGGTGGCAGCTCCATGGGGACTGGTTCCCCGCCTCCGCGCTCCCCCGGGCTCCCCAGCAGCCTGGGTTCGGTGTGTCCCCCCCCGCCCCAGGGTTAGTCCCTTGCCTCCCACCGTGCCTGCCCGCGAGGTGCAGACCCGCACCGTTCCTCTCTGGGAAACAGCAACTGGCCAGTGTATCTGTCTAGGGAGAGCCATGGCCTGATGTGAGGTCCAGGGGGGCTGTGAGGTCCAGGGGGCTGCCCACTCTCCACTGGGTAAAGCCCAGCCTCCTGCTGCCTTCCCTGGGGAGGGCTGGGAGACCCACTCGAGGTTATGGTCTGGCCCAGAACCGCCCTGGCCCGTTGGCAAGCGCTGCCTCGGTTGCATTTATTTCCTTGTTGTTTGAGCTGTTATGAGGGATCAAATCATATTAATATTGCATATTAGATGTACAGTGACTCCGGCCTGTGTTTATATCTATTGTTATGTGCACACTCTGCATCGCTCCCACTGATGCTATTTATGGCTATCGCTGAATATATACACAATACATTACTTCCATTGGCTCCATTTGTATCCATCATTATGTATCCTGTGCATTACTTTCCCCGCTCCGGCACTATTTATGGATCTGGTATGCATTCTATGCATTACTTCCATTGCATCTGTTCATATTCATCATTTCATGACCCAAGTATAGCTTTTATTCCCAAAAAATTATTCAAATTATTCAAAATTTCTTTTCAAGATGCAAGGATGGAAGATGATGTCCACCAGCACCATCTTGGAAACCACCAGGCGGCCTGGCTGTGAGGCCCCGGAGTCCCCACAGAAGTTCTCCCGTAGGTTTGTCCCAGCTCGCTGTCCTCCTCCTGCCCCTTTCCCTGCTGCTTCTGCCGAGGGGCTGGTTGCTGGGGACCACCCAAAGCCCGTCACCCCTCCAAGTGAAGGGGTGCGATGCCAGGAGCTGATCCGGCACGGCTCCCCTGGCAGCGTCGCCGAGCTCCCTCTCGCTGGCCTTGGGCCAGCTCGTCCCAGTCCGGTGGAAACATTTCCAGTGGGTTCGCTTGGGCCTGGGCCAGGCTGCAAAGAGCCATTTGCTGGGTATTTACAATCCATCATCTCCCGTGTCATCACCTCCCTGGTGCTGACCGTGCTGGGCAGCCGTACAGATACAACCGGGGCTGCCGTTACCCTTGTGACGCCGGGGCGATGTGCCGGTGCCCGGGGGCTCTCGGGCGAAGGGCTGCACCTGGATTTGCTCCCCAGGCTCATGCCAGGCTGGACGGGGCTTTGAGCAACCTGCTCTAGTGGGACGGTGTCCCTGCCCAGGGCAGGGGGTAGGAACTGGATGATCTTTAAGGTCCCTTCCAACTCTAACCATTCTATGGCTCTATACCGCAGCCCCGGCCGGGGCTGGGGTGCCAGGGGTCCCCCGCACCACCCTCACCACCTCGCCCCGTGGGCAGGGAGGTGCCGGTGGCATCGCCGCTCCCAGGGTTGCCAACGCCTGCCGGCTCGCTCCCAGCCTCCCTCGGCCGGCGCGTCTCAGAAACCCGTTCCCGCTCCTCGCAGCCATGCTGAGAAAGCCATCAAAGAAAGCAAAACACTGCACGCAAAACAAAACACAGTCTAAGGGGCTTAATTATACCAGGGCTGAAAAGGCTTCAGCTCATTAGAGTGCCAGGCAGCCGGCCTTATTTGGATGTGGTTCGTGCTGAAATCTCAGCTCTGTCCGTGCGTGCGGCTGCGTGCGGGGTGGAGGGGAAAGAGCCGAATCCCTCCATGGGGCCCCACAGGCGGCTCCCCCGTCCTCCCAGACATCCCCCAGGCCCAATTCTGCCCCCCTCCCTCCACCCCTGGGCAGAGGTTTGCGCCTGCACATCTGGCCCCGCGCTGGTCCGGGCAGAGGCGCTGGGAGGGCTGCGGCAGCGATGGCTGAAGCGGTGAGAGATGAATGAAGCGCACGCTGCGCGGCGTTAGAGGTGAGGCAAGCCCACTTGCGTAGAATTAAAGTCTAGACACACCTCACACGTTATTAGTTCTCAGCTAAATTTAAATCCGTGATAAATACAATCCCTGACAAAAAACATCTGTAATCTTAATAGCCAGAGTCACAGGCGAGCTTTGGGAGAAAGACAATGAATAAGCTGAAAAATTCTGGGCTAAGATGAGCTTTAAATCACTTCTGGTTCCCATTTACCTCTGACTGTTTCAGAGACGAATATTCGTGCTTCAAGGTGAGGCGGATATTAAGAAGTGCCCTTCTAAAAATGAGTCAAATTGTGATTTTTTTTCATGTGTGCTGAGGTCAACAACCCGCGTGTGGTTTTACAGTGACTGTCACATACCCCCCCCCCCCCACCACCGGTGGCCGGACTTGTGCCTCCTCAGCAAACCTCAGCCCAAAGTCAGGGCTGGCCTTTCGGCCATCCCATGTCTGCCACCACAGGGTGCCGTGGTGCCCAGCGCTGGGGCTGCAGGTACCTCGGATGGGCTTGGGTGGCTCTGGCGACAGGGCTTGGTGTCACCAGGGAGAGGTGGCAGTGGCCATTCTCAGCAATTGCCAATTGCAGGAAACTAGGAGGTGGCTCAAAGTTCCACCGAGGGCTTTCCAAAAATTGAAGGCCTCCCAGACTTACTCCAAGGAGGAAGGCGGGGGGTGAAAGGTGCCCCAGCACGAGCTGCCCGGCAGGATCGGGCTGCCCGGCTGTGATTCACAGGCCAGGCCAGCCCACCGAGAGCTGCAGCCTCTGGCATCAACGTGGCTCTCATTTCTCACATAGAAAGGAAGAATCGATAAGAAAGGAGCAGCTGCCGGACTCGCTGCCTTTAGGCAGTGAGCAAACCAGTACAAACCAAAGCAAAAATTGTGCCCAAAGCTGTGGCAGCCACTGACCCGTCCTCGCCACCCTGACGCCTGGGGACGAGGGCTCCAAAGTACAGCCCCTGCCCCGGGGAAGCTGCCAGACTCACCCCAGGAGGAGCAGATGGGCACGTTGGAGTCCCACGGCCTCGCTGCTAAATGCAGCAGGACCTGCTGAGCGTCTCCGGCTAGGAACAGCGCTGGGAGGAAAGATGCTATTCCGGGCCTGTGCCTGGAAATGTGGCCTGTGGCCGGGCTGGAGCTGATGAGTGCGGGGGTTCACTCCATCACGATGGGCACAGGCTGCCCTGGTGCGGAAGGAATAGCCCCAGGGAAACCAAGCTCAGGTGATGACCCAGGAGGGAGCCCAGGCTGGACACCTGGGTCTGCTCCTGAGGGTTCCACTGCCCCTCCTGTCCCAAAGGGTGGTCCACACGCCTGGCCATGTCCCCCACTGTCACCCTGGGCTGTCCCCTGCTCAGCACCCCACCGGGGTGCCCGGCAACTGGGGCTGGACCGCTGCTCCTCGGCACCGAGTGATCTGCCTGCTGCGCTGACGGCGAGCGAGCGGCAAAAATCCCCGCGTCAGCTATAACCCCCACCTGGCAGCCATAAATTACAGTGCGGGAGACGTTCACCCTTGAACCAGATGCTTTTGAGAGCATCGAACGACAACAGGCAATTTAGGACGAAGCGAGCCATATCCCCAGGGGGGCCCACAGTGCTCTGGGGGCTCAGCAGAGCCAGGGAAGCACGGTGCCCCCCCCAACACGACCATCCCTGCAGGAGCTGACCTTGCTGCGGTGCCATGGGACACGCAGGAGCGAGCCTGATCCCAGCAGCACCGAGTGCCCGCGCTGGGCTACAGGACGGGTGGGGGTCAGGCGGGGGGGCTCACCCCCATCTCTGGCCGGCCAGCTCTGCATGAAACCTCCGAGACACAGCGCCAGGAGTCAGCGCTCTCGTCTCCTCTAAGCTGCTCCAGCTAAATCAAATTTTATTGAACTTGACTACATTTTAGAGATAAAGACTCCAGGTTTACAAATAAATATTTAACAACCTTTCCTGCTGCTAAAAGAGTTGCTTATCCAGACCCCAGGCTCTGCACTAAGTGTTCCTGGAGCTATCTGCAAAGCAGCAAAACAAAGGGAGCAGCTTTAATTTGCCAAACACGTTCCTGCCCATTTCTTCTTCTCTCCATCATTCCCCCTGTGTCCAGTGTGCATTTGTGGGCCCTCTTGGTCTGTCTCTCCCTCTTCCCCACCCCACCTGCTCCATCTTCCTCCTCCTCTTCTCTTCCCACCCAGTCCCCAGAGTGCAGGGGTTGGTAGTAGCTGCTCTCCTCTCCAGTGCCCAGGCATGGTCAGGGATGGGTGGAAGCAGGGGCTGGAACACACATGGTTGGAGGAGAGCACGCTGCTTCACACGAGTAAAAAGAAACCAAAAAGGAAGATCCTAAAGTCAACCCTGAGCGCTGCCAGGGCTGGCGGGTGGGCAGCAGACGGGGCGGCTGGAGGCACAGTGCTGGCCTGGGTGATGGAAAGCTCCTGCCACAATTCCTCCGGCCCTTCACTAATGCATGGGTGTTAACAAAGGACGTGAAAACAAAAGGCTGCAGTGCAAAGGACTTTCCTGTGTCCTGTCCTGGCCCCAAATCCTCCAGAAGCGCAGGAGGGTGTAAGAATTGGGGGAGAAACGGGCAGAAGCTGAGATGGATCCTGTGCCTTGTTCAGGGTGGTGGGGACACACGAGTGAGTCACTGCAAGGCAATGAACCGTGGCAAATTGGCCAGAGAGGACACCACCCCCAGCCCCCCGCAAGCTGCCCAGGTCACCGGCTCCCCCTCACCCCTGGGAAAGTGTCACTCTCCAGGAGGAGCTTTTACTTGGCCTTCTGAAGTATCTGCTTTCAGCTGCTCCGTGGCGGGAGCCTGGAATAGGTGTGCCGCAACCTGATCTGCTCTGGCAGTTGCTCTGAGGCTGTAAAAGAGCATGAAGAACTATTTAAGATGCAAATCCCCTTCCGGCACTGACACCGCCTGGCTGGCACCAGATACCCCCCCAGCAGCCGGCCCGCGGGACTGCCCTGCCCCAAGGCGTTTGCCTCATGGCGACGGGCTCTGCCACCCGAAACGTGGTGCCCCCAGTGCCGCAGGAGACTAAGTCGGGCAAGCACCAAGCCAAAGGGCAAGAAGAGCAGAAAGAAGGGGAGGGGGACGCACAGGGGAGGAAAGAGCCTGCAAGTGGGCTCAGGGGCTGGGAGGCTGGAAGGGGGGGCGCTTTGGTTCAGCCATCCACTGGTTCAGCTCTGGGCTGTGGCTCTGCTTGACCCCACGCAGGGACAGATACGTACGGTGGAGGGACAACCGGCAATGGCCCAGAGCCAACCTGGAGAGCGGTTTTCAGGCTTGGCAGGCAGGTTATTGGAGCAGGGCAAGGGGAAGGAGATCCTCTGCAGGACGCTGAAGCTCAGAGCAGTTTTTGCTGAGGCTGTTTCTTGCTGCGATCGCATCTGTGCAAGAGCCGCTCACCCTCCTCACACCTTTGCTCCTTCGTTTTTCATGTCTTTTCTCTCTCTTTGGCTGCACATGCTTCAGTGCCCCATCAGCAAAGAAAACATCCTGACAAGTGATCAATAAGTAATTGCAAAGGCAGCTGTGGATGCCGGGGCCGTAAAGCCCTGAGCTAGCAAGAGATAAATGAGGAGCGCAAAGGGTGCAGCGCACCATGGAGCTCAGGCCCGGAGCCAGCCCCGCTCCCTTACTCATTGACCGAGGTGGCCGGGACAAGAGCTAGCCCACCGCTGCCCCAGCCACTGCCGGCTGGTGGTTCAATGTTTCCCGTGTCGGGCAAGATGGGAGGAGGCTGACTTCTCTTCTGCTTGTGAAACAAAGAGCAGCAGAGCTGTGTTTGCTGGGAGAAGATCGGGTCAGCCTTGGGACTCCAGCACCAGAGACTTTTCGGGCTGGATCGGCAGGAGAATGACCTGCGTTGAGAGGCTGGGAAGCACGTGCACCAGCTAGTTGAATGGGGCTTCTTTTTATTACTTTATTTTGGCACATCTCCTTGAGATTCCTGTCTTTGTGGACACGGGGCGGGTCACCAGGATGCTTTAGGTGCTCACCCGAAGGCACCCAGCTCAGCAGGCACTCGAGTGATGAGGAGCGTTGGGTAGAGGCAGCTTCAGTATAGCATGAGGGTCTCTGTAGGTGATTGTTCGTAGCTGTGAAAGGAGGATGGAAAAACCTCATCCTCTTCTTAGGGCTATGGAAACAGTTGTACTGGAGAGGTTAAAGCAAGGTCTGTCTGATGAACGTCTTCTGGGAGAGGCGCCAGATGACATTGCGAAGGCACCCCTCGTGCTCTGCCTCGACGTGCCCATGGCCAGCAAGGAGTCACGGGACACGGCCATCCCCGAGGTGGCACCTGCAAAGGCGCTTTGGGGAGAGCAGGGCACTGGCAGCTGCCAAGAGCTTGGGCCACTGTCCCCGCTCCTCCTCAGGCAGGGAGAAAACTGCCTTCGCCTCCCCGCACAGCCCCGCCATGGCTGGCAGCCGCCCCTTCTTGTTGCACCGGAGGGATTGTTTTTTCCTGAGAATGGGCTTGAGCGGTACCCAAACACCTTCTGCACTCCTCCGAGCTCCCCAGGAGCGCTCCGAGCAGCCCCGGCACCGCCGAGGGCCCTGCCCCGGGCAGCAGGGGTGGGTTTTGGACTGGAGAATGGGGGAATGCCCAGGGGGCTGGGCTGGTTTTCCCCCCCCCGGGCTCTGCTGTGGTGGCTCTGGGTGGCTCAGCACCCCGTGGCCGCGCCGCTGAATCAGCCGGAGCGCAGCTGTAGGGTGCCTGTGCTAAACCCTGCCTTTCTGTCGGGGGCAGGACACCACCTGATCTAGCATAAAAGCGGCTGGTACAAAGTCACCCCGCTGCCAGAGCACGTTTCCTCCAGAGCAGGAGCAGATGGCATTTCTGTATGGGGCCACCTTGGTCAAGTGAGCGGTGGCTTCCCGTCCACCCCAAGCCTGGGCACCAGCCCCCAAGAACGGTCCCTGTGTTGTGGCCAGTGCCAGCATCCCAGCAGCGAGGCGGGCAAGCCCTGCCAGGCTGAGCGGCTACTCCTGGCAATTCCCAGTGCACAAGCCACACCTGGGGGCACCACAAAGGGCCTGGCAGGGGCGGCTCTCTGGCACCAAGACAAGCTTCTCCCTCCCCACTGCTCCCTGCCTGGGGACATCCCGTCCCCTCCAGCCATCAGCCTCTGCCAAAAAGGTGTCCCATGGCTCTGCAGTGCCCGGAGGAGAAAACCAGGGTCCCAAGCAGAGGTGGGGGAGCACCCCCAGCACCTTCTGCCCTCCTTTACCCAGGGCTGGCTCAGCAGGAGAGCAAATGCCGAACCAGCCCAACATCCTGGCCCCATGAGCAACCTCACTCCGCAGGGCCATAAGGGGACATCGGCAAAGCTTTGCGGTGTGACCCCCTCCAACAGCCACAGGTTCGAGCCGCCATGTCCCCACTGCATCCCTGCCACCGCTTGAAGGTGGCAACCCCACATCAAAGTCCCAAACGCTGCACGGCCACAGCAAACGGGGACCAGCGAGCGTGTCACGAGCCTGTAGTGCTACAGAGCAAGGCTGCTGCCAGGGACTGGCCATGTTCCTTACATTTAATTTAAGCTTAGACCGTACTTACAGCACCACTTCTGTTCCCGTGCCACATCCCTTAAACACCCCTACAACCGGTGCAGGATACCTAGAAAAGTACACAGGGCTGCTCCGGAGCACTGCGTCTTCCCCGGGAAACCTTTGGGATAATAGCGAGAGGACTTCAGAGGACATAAACCCGGCGGCTCTGCTGACTCCAAGGAAACCTGCTGATTTACCTCCCTTTAGGACCGGCCCTGATATTTTTATACTGCTGCCTAAAATAAGCGGCCTCAGAAGCCTTTTGTGAGAGGCCGAGGGCAGCCCAGCCCAGCAGAGATGGCTCCGCGGTAGCCCATGGGTGGGATAAGCCGCACAGGACAGTGAGGGCACTCGTGTGCCGTGCTGCCAGGACCAATGGCCCCACAAGCGCTGGGTGGCATCGGCAGAGCTGTCCCTGCCCGCAGGGAGGCAGGGGCAGAGCAGGGTGGCGAGCTGGGGCAAGGCTGTGTTTCAGGGCACTGTGAGAGGTGAAAGCCCCCGTCCTCTCCATCTGACTCCTTCCCACAAGCCAGATCTCTCACTCTCTCTCCCCCTCCAGTTATTGTTAAGTTTTGTTCACATAATAACAAATTTAGTGCTGCAGGAATTTCCAGAAAGAAAGAAGTGGAGAAAATAGGGAGCCAAAGAAAGCATGAGTGATGGCAAAGGTGGAGAGAAGATTCCTCTTCCCAGCCTGGCTTTCTCTGTGCTGCTTTTACATATATAATTCTTTTTGCTTTCCCCCCTTTCTCGCTTGTTTGATTTTTGCATTATTTATGGCTTGTCTTCAGGGCCTGTATTTGCTGTTATTGTTTCATTCAACAATAAAATAGATTAGATAAAAACAAACTGTGCTGAGCCGTGGCTGAGCCCGCCTGTCCTGCAGTCAGCCCTACCCTCCAAGCCGGGCAGAGCAGGCAACACGGGTGCGGGCGGCCGGGCAGTGCCAGCCGGACGGGGATGAGGGGTCACTGCCTCGCCACCCCTTCCCAGCCCAAACCCCCGCAGCCAGGGAGGTGCTGCGGGATGTGGTTTGGCCAGGATTTGGGCTCTGGGTGCTGCCAGCCCCGCAGACATGTGCCCTCTGCAGGTACGGGGGCTGCGCACAGAACTCCCGGGGTCCTGGCACTGCCCCCAAACGCCAGTTCTCCCTCCCCAGGCAAGAAGGAAAAATGCTGGTTGAGAGGCGAAAACAAAGCACTGGAACCTCTGGGGGTTTTTAGGGCAATCTCATGAAACCCAACGCACTGATTTCACTAGCAAGGGTGCCCCAAGCCAAGCTGGCGCTGGCTGCGGGTGCTGTGCCCCAGCAAATCTCAGCCCCGGGTGCTTTGGGAACATGCAGCGTGGTGCTGGGGAAGGGCTCCGTGCGGGGCGGGCAGTGCTGCCCCGTGGCTTCGAAGCAGCTGGAGCAGGGGCAAAAAGCACCGTGGGTTTAATGCCCGTGGTAAGGGGTGTCAGCACACCGGCAGCCTCAGCCACGCCGTGGGGAGCTGCACCGTTCCCCGGCCTTTTCTTCTTCCAGCAGGTGACTGCGCTGATCCCGGGGGCACAGAGAGAAAGGAGGGACCCACCGTGGGGATGGAGCGGTTCCCCCGCTGCCCTCGATGGAGGGATGCCTGGGGGGGGGAGGGTGGTTGTGTTTTGCTCGAGCTGAAAGAGATGCTTTCCGCCCTTTCCTCCTTCTCCCCGGTGATGTTGATAATAGCACAGAGCCTGCACTCTGGGCTGTACGTGAGAACAAAAGCAATCACGGGGAAATACAGTGCATAGAAATTAAATCGGAAATGCAAGGCCAGGGTTTCCATTTCGGTTCAGCTTCTGTATCGTTTCCCATTGAAAAGGATAAACAGGCTGAGCACAAATCAGTTTAATGGCAGCACCTAATGGCAGCGCAATTCCATGTTTCCCGGAGCAAATCGTAGCTCAAGCCCAAAGCGACAGCGCGACACGCTCCATGGGACGGCCACAGCACGGCACAGCCCCAGCTGAGCGCTGGGGGGCCGCTGGGGCCCCCACAGGACTTGCCACCCTCAGCAGCAGCGCTGAAATAACCTGGTTATAACCCTCGAGGTGCAAGAGGGACTTGGGGGTGCCGGTGGACCCTTCCCTGCCCAATTCCCAGCATCGCCAGGCTCGTGTTTAGGGTTAGACCATACCAATTTGACTCTCCCCAGCCTGAAGGGCCAGTAGGGATGGCTGGGTTGAGGTACAGGAGGGAGAGATTTGCCCACGTGCCTGTAAGAAGAGCCCCCAAGAGCGCTCAGACTTTGCTCCCCACTCCCAGGTTGCCTCCAAGGTCTAAATCAGTTGTTTCCCATTTCACACTTGACATCTCAAATCCAAACAATGAGCTGAAAGAATAGATCATGTCAAAATATTTCTGCTTCTCCCTCCTACGAGAATTCCCCATCAGAGACCAATCCAATTAAGGTGCTGGTTATGAAATTAACCATAATTACAAGAGCGATATTTAATGTTTTGCATTCTGATGAAGAAACAGAAAGGAAACGACCAAAAAAAAAAATAAAAAAAGATTGTGGGTCCTACCAAGATAACAAAGAGCAACGTGGGGTGATGGGGAGCAAGGGCTGCCAAGGGAACAAGGGCTATGTGGGATGGCAGGGGCTGGGCTGCACCACGGGCACCACAGCAGCAAGGGCAAGGGCTGGGTGCTGATGAGCACATCCCTCAGGGACCAGTGGCCAGCCTGTCCCCCAGAGCAGGGGACCAGCCCAGCCTGGTGGCTGCCAGCAGGTATTTTGCCATTTGAGCATCACTCGGATGGTGTTGGGCTGCGGGAACCATGTCTTGGGATGCACAGCTCAGCCCTGCACCTCCTCACCCTGTCCCCACTCTCTGCGGGGACCCTCTAGCTCACCCACAGGACTGTCCCCAGCTCAGGAGACCGACCTCAGCCCTGAAAAAAGGGACATGAGAGCTTCAGTGGGCAAAGCCTTTAGCCTCTTACCAGGACACCCTCAGGGACACCCACCTCTGAAGCCCAAGGGAATCATGTCCATGTGTGGACACATGTCCACTGCAGGATGCCATGGGCACCGAAAAGCTGACTGGCTTATTGAGACACATGAAACAAAAATACGGAAGAAAACAGGCAGGATGGTTAAACAGAAGCCATTTCTGTCCTTAACCAGAAGAATGAGTGAAACCAAGCCAAGCTCCCTGGCCCCTATGAGAGGGATGCTGACCTGCTGCCTAGCCCAGTCCTAGGCTAACGGAGCTGCTGTTTGGATGGGGCATGGGGCCATGGAGTGCAGGGCATGGTGGCCAAGGTGTCGGTGAGGCCAAAGGGAGGGCTGAGCTGCTGGTGAGGCTCACAGCAGGGCTCCCCCCAACACGGCCACACTGTTGGCCATACATTAATACCCTCTGTGCGTCCTCTTGGCCCAGAGGGTAAGGCATGGCCCGGATGGGTTCTGTGGGTTGCTCCTAACTGCTGCTCCCACAAGGTGGGAATCACCCAGGTCTTGCCCCAACATGGCCATTAACTCCAGCGCTGTGGGGTCTCTGCTCAAGCTGGGCGCTCCCCCAGCTGTGCCCCCCTTCCCGAGCCAGCCGGTGTGACCTCGGGGATGGAGGGAGCCTCATGCTCCCTGCCTGGGCTAAAGAGGAGATGAAGCCCTCCATGGCATTTATTAGCATTTATTCAATTGTCTGGGTCAAGCTAGAGTTCAGCCTAGAGAAGAGAAGGCTCCGGGGAGACCTTATAGCAACCTTTCAATACCTGAAGGGTGCCTATAGAAGAG